>JAUTXW010004093.1:0-697500 GCA_030620095.1 Kuschelorhynchus macadamiae
TCTTTCTCCTTTTTTTCTTTTTCTCCTCTTTCCTTCCTTCTCCTTTTTCCTTCCTACTCCTTTTTTTCCTTTCTTCTTTTTTAAACTAACCTAACCTAAGACCCCCTTAACCCCCCCCACCCTCACCCCATCTTTTTTCTCTCCCTCCCTTCTTTCTCCTTTTTTCTTTTTCTCCTTTTTCCTTCCTTCTCCTTTTTTCTTCCTTCTCCTTTTTTCTTCCTACTCCTTTTTTTTTTCTTCTTTTTTAAACTAACCTAACCGAAGACCCCCCTTAACCCCCCACCCTCACCACATCTTCTTTCTCTCCCTTCCTTCTATCTCCTATTTTCTTTTTCTCCTTTTTCCTTCCTTCTCCTTTTTTTCCTTTCTTCTTTTTTAACCTAACCTAACCTAACCTAACCTAACCTATCTTAACCTCAAAAGGGTAGCCGGTAATTTAGGAGCCGGGATTTGAGTTTCGGTAATTTAGGGGTTCCGGGGGTGGGGGGAGGAGAGGGGCAAGGTCGTTGTTCGGCTTGGGAAAGTGGTTATATGATTGTCGTTCAACTTTAAGTAGGACATATGTGATCAACTTTTTCATATAAAATCGCCTCAGCGAAGAGACGAATGCAATTGATTTCTGCATTCACACTGTGCAGGGCTCGCGAGTTTTCTAGTGTTTTCATTGTGTCTATTTGGTAATTTTTTAATTTTTATTTATATTTCTAAAGTTTTTATTTGGCAAAATTTAATTCTTATTTATATTGGTGACATTTTTATTTATATTTGTGACACTTTTATTTGGTATTTTATTTGTTATTACGATTTTTTCATAATGGACAATTTTTTGGCATCGAGTAGCAAAATTATTGACAATGACTTCGACTTATACACATGTACTCAAATGCAAAATTTTGCAAACCAACAAAACAATGAAACAGACGTATTTACAACTAGTCAACAACAAACTATTCAGGACTTGAATGAAATTATTTACAATAGCCAAGTTCAGAATAATGCCAACAAACAAAACAACGAAAAATATTTATTTACAGCTACTCAACAACAAACTCTTAACGATCTTAATGACATTATTGACGACAAAACGGACTTAATTAAAACTAAACAAACTCTTGAAGAACCGAATGACATTGACAAAAATCAAAAGTCTAGCTATGAGGATATTGTTTGTTTTCAAAAATCTAATCCAAATTATTTGACATTAAAATCGCCAATTAATTCTCCGAGACCAATTTGCTCTCCCTTTTTGTTTAGTGAAAATTCAGATTCGGAAGAAGAACAAATTGATCAAAATTTAAGTTCGGTTATATCTCCTATTAATTCACCATATGATATTGTAAATTCTGATTCGCAAGAAAAACAAATTGAAGCAAATTTAACTTCGGATATTTCTCTTAATAATTCACCAGTTGAACAAAATTCAATTTCGAAACCATCATTTATTATTAAAAAAAATTAAAAATTAATAAAAAACAAGTAGCAAACCTTAAGTGTCTGGGTTTCGCTCTTCAAAATTTAACTGTTTGATCACAATTAAACAGGGAGACGCAAGTATGGTGAATTATGTTAAACAGGCCTTTGAAAAATTAGTTGACTCATTTGAAGAAATGGATTCATAAAGTCAATTAATTTCTATTGCT
Organism: Kuschelorhynchus macadamiae; assembly: GCA_030620095.1. Classification (NCBI taxonomy): domain Eukaryota; kingdom Metazoa; phylum Arthropoda; class Insecta; order Coleoptera; family Curculionidae; genus Kuschelorhynchus; species Kuschelorhynchus macadamiae. Next base: position 1,641 of record JAUTXW010004093.1, read on the forward strand.
TTTTTCAAAATTTGACTATAACTAAATAAAAATGCACAATATTAATTTTATTATTATTATCCAGAGAACTTCAAAAATGCAATTGCTTTTTTCAAAATTTGACTATAACTAAATAAAAATGCACAATATTATTTCTATTATTATTATCAAGAAAACTTCAAAAATGCTTAAGTATGTAACATGTAAAAGTCTTTACTAGAAAGGATATTGCGACATATTAAAAAACATGTTTGCGGAAATTCCACAACACTCACTAGTTGGTTGAAACAACCAAAGCTTGTTAAAGGTAAGAACATTTTATTTTACATGTTATATTTTGTAAAATATTTTTTCTTAATTTATAGAATATACAAATATTGTAAAATATTGTAAAGAATGCAAGAAAAATATAAACCAAAGTCTATGGGGTATCTTCGATCTAGTGTGCACAAGAACAATTCCAAAATAGGCTTGGAGGAAGGTGTTGAAATTATCAAGTCGGCATTCAGGGAACGAATAATATCTTATAGGATTTCCTCACCCCAAAACTTCATAAATGTAAAAGAATATTTTCAACATTTGGAATACAAAATTGTACATCTAATAGATCAAGAACTGCAGAAACATAAATGTATCAAGCTAAATATGGAACTGTTCGGTTTCTATTTTAACCCCAGCAGCGACAGCTATGATATCAAATCTTTTATTGCGCCGTTCCAAGTCATTTGCGAGGGATATCAGACAAAAGAACTTTTAGAGCAAATCTGCACCATTATTGACCAGAAAGCTGACGAATTTGCAGAAAGAGATTCAGGTAAAGAATTTATTTTCTATTTTACAACGGCAACAAAAAAGTAATTTTTTAATTTTTGCATTGCAGGATGGGCTTTGATGAATTTACGTCCTTTAGAAATTAATGTTAACAAGCACAATCCGCTGAGAGCCTCATCTTTTATCGAACTTCCTCAAGAGTTCAAGAGACGTCAAGCTGTGATCAACATTAGGAATGGTGACAACTTTTGCTTGCTAGTTGTGTCTGCTCTTCACCAACAAAGAGGATTAGATTTTGAAATTTCATCCCACCCATACTACTCTTCTGTTTTGGATATGTAAGGTATAGAATTTCCAATGTTGCTAAAGAACATTAAGATTTTTGAAGAAAAAAATAACATTTCTATTAATGTATATGGATTAGAAATTATAAATCCTAAAAAGGGGTATGAAGTATTTGATCCACTTTATTATTCATCGAATAAAAAAATCAACATGTCAATTTATTGTTAATAAGTGATGACGATGAAAAACTTTTCATTATTGCTATATTAAAGATTTATCAAAATTAGTTTCTGAACAAATGACTAAACATCACGGAAAAAAATATATTTGCGACGGTTGTTTACAATATTTCCCTACAGAAGAAAATTTATTACAACACAATAGCTATGATTGTTATCATTTACGAATTAACCTACCTTCTAAAGAATTAATAAAAGATAAAATTGGAAACTATTCATATGATAATATTTTGAAATTTGTAAATTATCATAAACAAATGAAAGTTCCTTTCGTGGTGTATGCAGATTTTGAATGCATTTTAAAGCCTTTAAATAATGACAATGTTGATAAAAATCCTAATACTTCATACACCTTAAAATAATATGAACATATTCCACATTCATTTGCCTATTACATTAAATGTTCCTTCGACGATAATTATTCTAAATTTGAAAGATATAGAGGTCAAAATTGTGATACATTATTTATAAATTCTTTAGAAAGAGACGTGTATAACATATACAATAAATTTTTAAAGGTTCCTAAAAAGATGATTCCTTTAAACGAACTGGACAAAATTTATCATAACTATGAAACAGTTTGTCATATTGTCATATAACTGGCCTTTATAGAGGTCCAGCTCATTCACTCTGCAACATAAATTACAGAATACCTAACTTTATTCCAGTTATATTGCATAATTTGCGTAATTATGATTCTCATCTATTTCTTAAAAAATTATGCATAAACGAAGAACAACTAAATTTATCATATCATTTATCGCACAAAACAAGGAAAAATATATTTCATTTGAAAAGCTTATTCATGTGGATAACTATTTTGATAAAAAGACACAAAAGGCTAAGAAAAAAATATATCGTTAAGGTTCATTGATTCTTTTCAATTTCTATCCCATTCTTTATCAAAACTCTCTGAAAGCTTAAAAGATGAACAATGTAAAGAAATAAAAAAATTTCAATGATGAAGAAAGATTTAAACTTATTCGCCAAAAAGGTGTATTTACTTACAATTATATTGATGATTATTTAAAATGAGAAGAAACAACTTTACCTCAGAAAGAGCAATTTTATAATATTTTAACGGATGAGCACATCAGTAATGCAGAATATCAAAAAGCTGTAAAGGTTTGGCAAGTGTTCAAATGTGAATCTCTTGGTCAATACTCCGACCTTTACCTACTCTCTGATACTTTACTTTTGGCAGATATTTTTGAAAATTTTAGAAGCACTTGTTTATCCACATATAAGCTCGATCCAGCTCATTTTTACACTTTTCCAGGTTTATACTGGGAGGCGTGTTTGCGTTATACTGGAATAGAGTTAGAATTGTTAACAGATCCAGATATGATACACTTTTTCAAAAAAAGCATTCGCGGTAATGTGAGCTCTTGCATTTGTAGAAAATCTGAAGCTAATAATCCATTTCTTTTAAATTTTGATCCTTTCAAGCCAACTAAATACATAATTTATTATGATGCAACAAATTTGTATGGTTATGCAATGTCACAGCACATTCCAACGGGAGATTTTGTTTGGTTAACAGATAAAAAACGATTTAAATATTATGAATATTTCTAAAAAATCTAATAAGGGATATGTTTTAGAAGTTGATTTAGAATATCCTACAAGTCTACACTCCTATCATAACGATTTTCCGTTTTGTCCTGGAAAGTTTAAACCGCCAAATTCTAAATGCATAAAATTAATACCCAATTTAAATGATAAATCAAAATATGTTATTCACTATCAGTTATTAAAACAATGTTTGGAACATGGACTCAAGTTGACTAAAGTTCATAGAGTTTTACAGTTTTCTCAATCTGATTGGTTGAAAAAATATATAGACTTGAATTCAAGATTAAGAAGTGATTCAAAGAATGAATTTGATCGTAATACTTACAAGTTGGCAAATAATAGTATTTATGGCAAGACTATGGAAAATGTTGATAGGAGATTTGAAGTAAGACTTGTTACAGAGTGGGAAAAAATAGAAGAAAAGATGGTTCTGAGAATTGAATTGCAAAACCATATTTCAAGGACTTAACAATATTTTCTGAAGACTTGGTAGCTATTCAAATGCAAAAGATTCAAGTTACTTACAATAAACCAGTATATGTAGGCTTCTCAATATTAGATATATCTAAAACTGTCATGTATGATTTCTTTATAATTTTTTAAAACCTCTTTATCAGGAAAATATTTCACTTTTATACACCGATACCGATTCGTTCATTTTAGAAGTCACAACTCCAAATATTTATTCTGACATGATAAAAAATATTCACAAATTTGATACATCTAATTATGAATTTGGTAATATTCATGAAATGCCTATTACAAAGTCAGTTATAGGAAAATTCAAAGATGAATATGCTGGTGAACCCATTACTGCTTTCTTTGGTACTGGAGCAAAAACATATTGTATTAAAACGGAAAATAGTTTAACAAAAAAAGCAAAAGGTGTTAAGAAAAGTGCCATTAAAAAGCAGTTGGATTTTATTCATTATAAAGATGTTGTTGAAAATCATTCTAAAACCTTTTGTTCAATGTATGTTTTTCGATCTAGACAACACACAGTTTTCACCGAATTAATTAATAAATTGGCTTTGAGTTCTGAAGATGATAAGCGGTATAAAATTCCCTATAGTTTTAATACATTAACTTGGGGACACCAAGATATTGCTTCGTATCAATGGAATGCAGAACATGAAGATTTAGATATATTTATGTAGATATTATAAGGTATTTAAATTTGTTGTTTTTGAAACCAAAGTTAGTCTTCATAAGCCTTTCACAAAATGTGCTTAGAAACTTTTGACAAAGAAATTGATAGCAATTATTTAAAACATATGAAAAACGACTTTCCACTTTTAAGAAATGGAAAGGAAGATTGAGACGAGAAGTGTTGGCTGGAGCTGGCTTTTACTATATTTCAATCAATGATATTTGTAAATGTGTTTATTGTGGTATTGAAATTTTTGATTGGTTAAGTTATGATGACCCTATTGTGGAGCATAAGAAATTTGCTAGGAGTTGTGATTTAAATAACTGTTTATGGAAAAATAGGAATCGAATAATTGTAACCATTCAAAATAAGTCTTCAAGCTACACATTTTATATAGTATTATTAATATCCTTATTTATGAACTTTTACATATCTTTAAATTAAGTATTTTATTGTTATTTTTTTACAACTGCTTTTGCTTTCGTGGTGAAAGTATCTGCTTAATGTTAATAAATTTGGAATATAATTATTAATTTGTTTCTATGACTATCAGTAGATCGCAATTCATTCTTCTTTATTTTATTTTCCAAAATGTTTTTTATATTCATCATCCCCCTGGCGTAACACAGTGTGAAATATGTTTTTCTAATAAAACAGACGTCACTCTAAGTAAATATTGTAAATTTATGAAAATTGGATTAATTAACAATAGTACAATTAGTTGGATGGAACGAATAAATGGAGATGAAAATGCAAGTAAATTTTTTAAAATTTTGTATCATTATCCAAATCGATCTATTTTTGATACAAATTGGATCAAAAGGTTAGAGTTTAAAAATTATCAGTTACAAATTATAATCCCCAACTGTACCAATTATTATGACGGATTCAAAAATTATTACTTTTCCATCATTAGTGTTACATTAAACTTTGCATTATTTTTATACATTACCATTTTAATTATTTATCTTTATTACAAATTTCAAACTGGAAATCTATTTTTTCATTAATCCATTTTAATCGAAACTTTAAATATAAATATAATATTTAAATAATAACGCAATATGTTTCAGTCTCGTTTAGTCATTATGAACAACGCCGTGGTTCATAAACCTTTAGAAACGCTTCTTAATTCAAAAATTTATTTTTTAAATAATTCTTTGTCAAAATTTGTTCTTGTTGGCATTAGTTTAAATGATTTTTCTCCAAAAATTGTAATTGGTGGAAAAACTGGATTTTTAATCGCATTAACCGAAGAAAATTGGAAAGACATTTGTGTTGATCAAGGAATTATTGTAAACAATTTCTGCTTTCCTCAAGTTGATCAAACCAGTGTGAAGATAAACAACATTCATCTGCAGGTCCAGAAAATAAATGATATCCCTGTTCTGCAAATTACAAAAGGCCCACACTTCATATACTTAGGACAAGAGTCTTTGGACAATTTGTGGCGATTGAAGGAAATTATTGATTATAGATTATCTATAATTAAAGGGCAAGAACTCAATACATATTTCAAAATATTTCAAAATAATATTTCAGCTGATTGTGGCGACTTGTGTACGCATGTTTATAATATAAGTCCAACACAAAATCTTAACAGTGAAAATATTTCAACTATGATGGAAACTTGCTTTATATCCTGAAGAAATGGAAAACAAATTAAAGCAAAATGGAACAAAAAGAAAATATTACGAAGAAAACAATGAAAATGGATCAAAAAGAAAATATTAGGAAGAAAACAATAACTTTTCTGGAAGAGAACAATAAGGTGCATGTGTTAGTGAAGTGGAGCTTTGCTTACAGACAAGCCCGTAGGGGTAACTTTCAGATGTGGTACTTAGATAGACTCCGTTTTGAAAAAAGAATAAATGATTGTAAACTTATTCTAGATTCGATATTATCTGAGGAACATAGAAATAAAATATATTTGACACGTTTTAATAAAAATTGTATTTGATGTTTTACTTAATAAAATTTAAATTTCTTAAATGTGAATTTTATTTGAAATTAATTAGCACATAAGAGTAGGTACTTTTCAGACATTGTAATTTGTATCAGCTAAAGCATAAAGTGAGGAACAGAAATAAAACAAATTTAACTAAAATTTAATTTCAATTTAATTAAACAATATTTTTTTTATCAATCCATGTATTATATTTTTTATCAAGTCCTAACCATAAACTTTGTTTCCTTTCCTTCTCAAAATCTTCTCAATAAGATACACATCGGTATGCTTTACTTTTAGTAATTCTTGCTCATAAAAACCACCCAGAATGTCCTGATTATCTTCGTCTTGAATTAAATATGTCCAGGGGTTTGTCATCTAAACTTCTTTAATGTGGAATATCTCATTTGACCAATTTGGTGTGTAACCTTTTGAAAATGCCTCCCGATGCTTGCTTATGCGTACTTGATCACCCACTTTAAACTTTGGAGATTTTATATCTAACGTTTTAGCATGAGTAAATGCAGATTTCAAGATTCTCTTTTCATTTGTTTTATTTACTTGTTTTGGCTTCATTCCTATTGAAGAATGTTTTGTATTGTTATATTCTTTTACAATATCCGCCAATATATTAAACCATTTGTAATTTCCTTGAATGCTAAATATTTTCCACATATTATTCTTTAAATTCCTGTTTACTCTTTCTACTATACTCGCTTTCAAATTGGAAAACGTGCTATAATGGTTAATTCGAAATTGTTGCATCAAATTTTGAAAATTTACATTGAGAAACTCTCTCGCTCTGTCCGTTTGCAAGTGTTTTGGTGGAGGTTTTGCACTGATTAATATTTTTTTCATTGCCGCTGTTACGTCTTTTCCAGATTTAAATTTTACCGGTTCGGCCCAAACATACTTAGAAAATACATTTATGGTAATCAAGATATATTTAAATCCCTTATTAAATTAACACCCTTCTGCGTTTGTAGTTTTTTCTAGCAGGTTTATGTAATTCATTAACGACTTGTTGTTTAACGGTTGACATGACAACAAACTTGTTTATTCAATTTAAAGGAAGTTCAATTTCTATGTTTTGTAATAATTCGAAATATAACTTTTATATGTTTTTTCCCATTCATTCAATTTATCAATTTGTATTGTATAACTTTTTTCATTTAAAACTTTACTAATTTTAGTAATCTCCTTTTCTAAAGCATTAAAGGAGTTTTTTATCTCTCCAGTTAAGAAAGTAGTTGATCTACTATCACTATTTTTGAATTCCTCCTCTGTTTTATTTAATTCTTGTTCTAATTTCTTAATTACATGATAGACATTGTCTTTCCAAACGAAATATGTTGTTGTTTTTCTTCCAAAGAGAGTTGGTCAATTGTTCTACTGTTAAGAATGCTATTTTGATTTCTTTTTTTTTCATCATCTAACCTTTTTATAAAAGTTCGTAATTGTTTAATCTTTTCCTTGTGTTTTTCAATTATTACTTCTCTTATATTTGTTTCCATTATTTTATTAATTTTGTTGATATCATCACTTAATTTTTTGTTTTCTTTTTTAACATGTTCATTTAAAAATTGCAAATCTTTACTTATTTGATTTAGCGTTAGCAACTGTTTATTAACCTTTTCAATTGAGGTATAACATCCTTTAATTTGGTTTTCATACTTTAAAAAATTTTCATCAAAAACCTTAAGCTTTTTAGCAAAGATTTCATTATTTGTTTCATTTTCACCTAATCTCCTTTTTAAATTATTAATGTCACTTATTCCCTCTTGATTTTGTTTAATAAAATCTAACTTAAAATTGTTGAGAATTTTACTTTCAATATTTGAATAAATTGTATCTTCCAAAGATGCAGAATTTATTAATTGACGTTTTGAAATATGGCGTCCAAATTTATCAACTGTCATGTTGAGCTTTGATTAAACAGTAAATATGATTATATTTAATAGCTGTTATTGATAGTATAACTTTATCTTCTTTTAATTCTTCAATAATAGAGATAATCTCGTTACTATGAGCATTATTTCCCGCATCACTTGATGAAATTAATAAACGTAGCCTATCAACAATTTCGTTTACATTATTCCAATATACATAGTCTGTATTTTATCTGTTTGTTTTCAAAATTAATCCCTTTCCTGTTGTTTTGGCTCTAGTTGTTCTAAACGGAGGTTTTGGTTTGTCAAATGCTGTAACTAATCTTTGCAAGGTTTTTGTCTTTGTAATCCCCTTTCTTTGTAAATATGGTCCTATTATTGTAACATATTTGTGTGATGTATTTCCTTGAACTTGTTCGTTTGAATCAAAATTCCTACGATATACATTTGTTTTAGCTAGAATGTTCATGTCACCTAAATCTTCCTTCTTATAACCTTTCGGTTCTTTTTTGAAAAGCAATTCGTATAAACCTGGCGTCTACGTTATTCCTCCCACTTTAATGTCTTTTCCAATAATTTCTACCGGTATCTGTGTTAAACGAAAAGAAAACTTATCCGTTTCGAGGTCATGAACTATTCCATAATAATGGTCAAATTTATGTTGTGTATCTTTCACATCCTCATCAATATATGATCTAGGTAATTCATGAAAATCTGCTAAGTAATCTTTATATGACGGTGTACCAACATAGGTTTGAATTGTTTTTCTAGTTTGTTCCAATATGTCTGACAAGTTTAAATTTGTTGTTGTGTCACTAGAAGGATCTGAAGTTTCCGCTATAATAGTTGATGTCAATGGTTGTACTACAGGGGAGGAAGAAGTGATACTACTGTCATCTAAAAATGTTGGTAGTTATGTGGGGAGTAACGGAGTTTTTCCTGTTTTCTGAATAGTTTTCGTCGGAGTTGATGTTTTATAAAGCTTTGTAGGTGTTTTGAATTCTTCATACTTTGAAACTCTTTCTTCTTTTAAATCGAATGGTTCGGATTTACCAATATTTGAAATTAGCTGTTTAAGAGGTTGTGTTATTGGTCTATAAGTTTGTTCTAATTCGGACTGAGCGGTAGAAGTAGCTAATTTCAAGCTTCGATATGTCTGCTTCACGGCTTGTCTCGATTTTATTAATTCTCTAGCTAAACGTTTATCCATGCTGTACAAGTTTTAAATGAAATAAAACTGCAAATTTTTCACTTTTATAAATATATAAAGGAATCGAATTTACTCCTGTATCTGCCGTGATTTACTTCACAATCTTTGTCAATTACAAGAAAGCCATATGGATCCATCCAACAGTTAGCACAAATATTTTTAAACTGATCAAATGTCATATCCAATATACAGTGGTCGTTATATATATGTTTTAAACTCAAACAGTCCTGTTTAAATAAAATTAATAAGTTGGAATTTTCTCGAATTAGACGTTTAAGGATTGAGGAATATCCTTGAAAAATAAAAAAACAATCGGTGTTTCTATGCCTTCCATGTGTGAAATAGTCCCTAATAATAGATTGATTATGACAAGGAATATAGTCAAAAATGATAACGGAATTTGGCTTTATCTCATGAGGTGAAATAATGTTTTCATCGCTATCGTATTCAAAGTATCCGAATTCTTTCATAGGCTTTAACAACTTTCTTAAATATTCATATTTTGGTTGATCTAATGACTTTGAATAAACATAGACATTTTCATATCTAATTCCATTAGGATGCTCGAGCAGTGTAAGCATAACGTTGGTTTTACCGCTACCACTGCAACCAACTATGAGTCCTCTTTTTGAACCACCGCAAAATAATTCAACATGCTTTCTCAACTGTTTACTAAAAATTTTTTCGTCATGATTATTTACTGGTAAAGAGAATTTTTGTTTTTCAATCCTCATTCTTAATCACATTAGTAAATATTTTTAGCTGTAAAATTATTTATACCAAAAAAATGTCAATGTGTTTTTAGTATAAAAAGAACTTCAATGACTGTGGGTCGGCATAAGTTGAAAAAAACTATCAAAAGACTTAATAGAAAAGGCTCTGGTTTAGTAAATAAATTAATTAGTAAACTACCCTTCGAAGTTCATATACCAGGATATAATTATTGTGGTCCAGGCACCAACTTGGAGAAAAGATTAACTAGAGGTGACGTTGGTATAAATCCATTGGATTCCGCTTGTAAAGAACACGATATATCATACTCTCAGACTGAATATTTATCAAAAAGACACATATCTGACCAAATATTAGAAAAAAAAGCCTGGGATATGGTAAAAGCTAAGGATTCTTCTATTGGTGAAAAAATTGCAGCTCTAAGTGTTGCAGGAATAATGAAGGGTAAAAGAAAGTTCGGTTTGGGATTTAAAGATAAAAAAGGGGGTAAACTTAAATTGAGAAAAAAACGTATCATTCGAACACCCAAAAAAGTTGGAGGATTTCTACCTCTTTTGTTTCCCATTCTTGGCGCCCTGGGTGCACTAGGCAGGAATTGCTAAGGCAGTAAATGATGCTAAAGCAGCTAAACAGCAACTAGAAGAAATACATAGGCATAATATTGCAATGGAAAATGCTTCTAAAGAAGGCAAAGGATTATATATTAGACCATATAAAGGAAAAGGACTATTTATTAGACCTTATAAAGGAGGATCAGTCAAAATGAAAGCAATCAGACAAAAAAAAACTCAAAATAAGAGCACTTACGAACAATGATGTTATTAAATATGTAAAGCTGTTAAAAATAACTGGCTTTAGAGGTGTTTTTGTGCTCGATGAACTTCCAAAAAAAATTAATTTGAAAGAGTGTGGTATTGTAAATTTGGATAAAAAACAAAATAAAGGATCTCATTGGACTGCTTATATTAAAAATAACAAAAATGTAATATATTTTGATAGTTATGGAAATTTAAAACCACCTTTTGAACTTCTCAAATATTTTAATTCGAATGGCAAAATGGATGTATTTTATACTTATGAAAACAAACAAAAATTTAATTCATATAACTGTGGTCAACTATCCTTAAAATTTTTGCAAAAAAATATATAAACTCATTATTTGTTGTAATATCTCATTCATAAATAAACTGCAATGTCTACCACAATTGCCATATCAGGAAACAGTTCTGTTTTGTCTGCTGATTTTAATCCGCCCATATATTTAGAGGATGGAAAACAATATTACCTGGGTTTAGCTGATTTTGAAACGTTTATGACTATTCCCAATATAAAAAAAGGATATAATAAATTTTATATAGATAATAAAGTAATTGTTATTCCCGACGGAACTTATGACATTACAGATATAGAAACATACATAAGAGAAAGTATAGAAGATTTATTTCCGAATGAAAACATTTTTTTTCTTTTAAAAGCAAATGTTAACACTCTAAAAACTTTTTTAATGTGTAGTAGAAAAATTGATTTTACCAAGGAAGATTCGATAGGAAAAATGTTGGGTTTTAATAGCAGGATACTAAAAGCTATGAAAGAGGAAGAATCAGATAATGTTGCAAAAATAACTAAGGTGAATACTATTTGTATTGATTGTAATATTTGTGTCGGTTCTTACAGTAATGGTAAACCTGTTCATATTATTCACCAGTTTTATCCAACCGTAGCTCCAGGCTATAAAAAATAGTGGAATCTCCTTTGCCCATTTTGTATTTTCCAGTTAGCGTCAAAGCAATTAACAATATAACCGTTAAAATAGTTGATCAAGACGGAGAACTTATCAGTTTTAGAGGAGAAATTATAACAGTAAGGTTACATTTACAAGCTAGTGACATATAAAATGGTTGTTAGATATAATAGAGCCCTTGGAATGAGACTTGCACCTACCACTATCAACAAAGTAAAAACTTATAAAAAGAAAAAGACTAAACAACAGTTCAGTATCAAATCCAACACCAACAAGTTAAGACGAGATAATAGTAAATTTCTCACATCTTTGGGTTTCACTGTTTTAAAATAATGAACATATTAAACGTAAACGAACGTAGACAATTCCATCGTTAGTTCAGAGCTTCACACATATCAACCTTATATTTCTTCAAAATTCAATTACAATGATGAAATAAGGATCCCAATTCAAGAACTCGATGCTTACACTCTACCATCAGATAGTTTACTTTATATCGAAGGAAAATTAACTAATACAGAAGATAAATATAAGAAAGAATTGCTATTTATTAACAATGGTATAGCCTTTTTGTTCAGAGAAATCCGCTATGAACTAAACGGAATTACCATAGATTCAATAAGAAATGTTGGATTAGCATCAACCTTAAAAAGCTACCTTTGCCACAATACCAACGAAAGTTTAAAACTGGAAAATGCAGGTTGGTTTCCACATCGAAAAGAAGGTGATAAAATTTTAGTTGATAATGATGGAAAATTCTCCGTATCCATACCACTAAAAATGCTTTTAGGATTTTTTGAAGATTACAGAAAAATTATTATGAATATGAAACAGGAATTAGTTCTTATTAGATCAACTGATGATTTAGATGGTGTTATCTTCAAAGAAGATCCGACACACCCTGTTAGTGCTCCTGACACTCCATTGATTACTTTCGATAAAATTTATTGGAAAGTTCCTCACATTCTAGTTGATATGCCACAACAACTTGCTCTACTAAAAATATTAGAATCAAATAAAGATATATTGATAGGATTCAGGAGTTGGGAACTTGTTGAATATTCTTCTCTAACCGAAACAACCCGTCACACATGGCCGGTAAAAACAACTAGTAAACTAAAAGCTCCTCGTCATGTTGTGATTGGCTTTCAAGAAAACAGAAAAGAGAAAATTGCTAAAGATATGAGTAAATTTGACAATATTACCTTGTCAAATATTAGAGTATTTTTAAATTCTGAAAGATATCCTTATTTTCTGCTTTATACGAAATGTTTGCCAAGTTTAGACAGTCTTACTATAGTGTTCCAAATGAACCCATTTTTAATCCTGAACAATTCAAAAACATTAGTCCTATTACACATATTGATTGCTCCCATCAAAAAGAAACAATTTAAACGGGATCCGTAGTAATGAGAATTGAATTTGAGACACACAATGCAATTAAAAAAGATACTTCTGCTTATTGTCTTATTTTACATGACAAATTATTTAGCTACAACCCTCTTACTAAAGTTGTGAAACAATTATAAACTTTATCCCCACTATTTTCATATTTCGATTTAATTTAAAGTGATTTTCAAAAGCTTTTAGTTTTAGTCATGACATCAAAACTACAACAACAAATTGAAAAATTTATTTTTAAAATTAATCAACTTAAAGAAGAAATTGCAAATTATTCAAGTAAAAAAATTCTCATTAAAAAATTTGCTGCTTTGAAAATATGAGATTGGTTATGGATATTCAAGAATGAAAAAAATAAATTTATACCGAAAGAGCTTGCAGCTTTTGATGGTTATGAAACGACTCATTACATTTTTAAAAACCTTTTTCAAATGGAGTTTCTTTCACCTGATTGTCACAAGCAGGCGGTATGGCTAATGAAAAATCATCATTGTATACATTGGAATAATGGATTTAGTCCATTACATCATTTCCCAAAAATAATTGAAACACTTACGAAGAAAGCTGATTTTGTTTTTGTAAAAGGAACCAAAAACAAGGATTTTATAGAGAAATAATCTAAAAAGCCTGTGATTGAAATAGATGAACAACCAGCGCTAAAGCTAATGAAACCAAAATGCTTCTATCATTCAAAATAACCTTGTATGTGTGCTTTGACAAATGTGTTATTTTTATATGACAATTGTTTTATGAATGAATAAAAATATAAAAAAACCGAATTACATTTTTATTTTGCATTAACTAACCATGATTGAATACAATTAATATGATACCTTAAATCTAATTTTCTAAATTCATTTAAAAGTTCATACTCATTTTTATATTTTAAATAATCATTACAAAATTTAGCGGCTAATTTACATTGTTCCATTCGATCTATATTCTTTACGTATGCTGATAAATCTTGTGCTTCTGCGTCTTCTTCGCCTACAATTGATAAATATTGGAAGTATTCAGCAGATATAATAAACTCTTCATACATTTCAGTAACCACTTGCTCCATTGTGAATATTATTAAATTTATTCTTCCTTTTCAATTTCTTGAAGAATAGTATCCTCGTCAATTAATTGCTTCAAGTCTTTTAAATAGTAACCAAAGCCAATATCTTTTTGATCTTGAATAACTTGAAAACAAGGGGCAGCCTTTACTTGTCCTCTAATAATTTAACTGCAATCAGCAGCTCAGCCATTTAATTTATTTAACATAATATCTTAAATATGTGGGGGGACCTCTCTTGCGAATAGGATTAATTTTTCTTGATAATACCTGTTTTTATCTTCGTATAATTGAAACCTCTTTTGGGCTGCAATAATAGCAGGTATAAATTGGCAATCTTCTCGTATAAATTCTATTAGGTGGCTTAATTCTCCTACAAAGTATGATTTCCCAAATGTATTGAAAAACGTAGTAAGGCCTATAATTTCTTCTAAATAATCATCACAACAGTCAATTGCTTCCAAATAATCTCGTTTCAGTGGATAAAACAGCTTGATGTATTCATCTTTCGAAATCACTTCAAAGAAATTGAGATATTTAACTTTTAACTGACTGATAGATGTAGCTAATTTTTCGCGATTACACATAATTCACTTATTACTTGACACATTTTTTTTTTGTTTTATGCACAATTGGTGGAAAAATTCAAAAATAACTTTTTACGCAACTCGAGCACGGCTTAGTAAATGTGCCTCAGCATACTAAAATGATCTTGATGCACCTATTTATAAGACTTAAGAATGCAAAATCAAATGTGGGATGACAAAGAGAAAAAATTAAAAATATGATGCGAATGAGAATAAAAGGGGAGGAAGATAAGAATGAGGGACATGAGAGAGAGGAAGAGGAGGAGGAGGAGGCGCTCCCCTATTTTAACTACTTATACTTTTAATAGTGATAAATGTATTCTCAGTTAATACAGTAGACTAATTTTAGGTGTATTAGCCAAAAATTTGTTTTATTTATTTTGAAATAAATTATGTTTTTTTCATTTTAGCTGTATTTTCATATCTATGATATGTTATCTATATTTATCTTCTGAATTGGTAAGTAATATATATATGCAGACATGCCCATAATTGTTCCCTCTCTTTTTAAGAATTCATCCAGACAATCATCTTTCTGTGTTAAAATAAAATTATTAAAATATCTAGCAAGTTTTGTTACTTCCTTATAAATCATTAAGTATAAAAATAAATTTAAGAATAATACTAAACTATTAATTAGGTTTAAAATATTTAAATGTAGGTTTTCTTATAAGAACCACATGCTTTTAGATTAGTTTTTGTAAGATTTTTTTAATTACAGCAATTAGCCAGTTCCCTGGAAAAAGTTTAAAGTACTCTACTTATTTGTAATTGATATATTTGGAATTTGTCCTGAAATAATATGACCATTGATAGATAGGTACGAATTTCAATTTTAAGAATTATATAAATCAGTACCCATTTATACAGGCACATAGCCAGAAATTCAGTTCGGGGGTCCAGAGCAGAAATTCATTTCGGGAGGTCCAAACGGTCAAATCTCAGGAAAATTAGTAAAAAACATGCCTATACCAACATATTTTCAAAGTTTCAGGGGGGGGTCCAGAACTCCAGAACCCCCCCTGGCTACATGCCTGCATTTATATATCATAGATATTTTAAAAAATCCATAATGCAGTTTTTTGGAAATGTATCTTCTAGTTTTTCTTATGTGTAAAAATATACAGAGCATTCAATTAAAAAATAGATATTTTGTCAGCCTCAGTATATATGTTAAAAGATACTGAAAAAAATATATACAATTGATAAACAGAAATGTTTTTTTTTTTAATTCTTTTGATTACAATAAAAATATTGAAATTACTGCATTAAATTCTAAACGTGTCTAGAATAATTATTTTGGACTTACAAATAAATATGGATAGGTCCATGGGTACCAAGAGAAACAGTTGATAATAATAGTTCCACTTTCATCTCTTAACTTTTGGAAGTATGCTTAATGATTTATAAATAAAATTTAACATAGTGGAGAGATAATTAATCTCCAACTCTATACATCTCTCAGCAGTGGCATATATAAGAATTGCTTCTGGGGGGATTTTTAGACGATAAAAATTTTTAATAACCAAAATAAAAAAAAGTCTTTACTTCTTTTTGTTTACCCCAATCTAGCGTAAATAATATGACAAAAAAAAACATTGTCTTATAAGTAAGTCAAAAATTCTAGTTTATGTATTAGTTTTTTAAAGCTCTTAAAAAAGTTATTTATTTTCTAAATAAAAAAAAAATTATGATTTAAAATAATTTATTGATCAAGTAATTACAAGCTGAAATATAGTTTCCAATGCTGCTGATTTCTGATGATATGTAAGGTGGTGCCATTTTTTTTACAAGGGATCAAAGGACTTGACTCAGCTTGAAATACCTAAAAATAGAAACACAAAATGTAACATAAGAAAAACTACTTTTCTAAGAATCACATGCAAAGTATAAAAATTATCTCTGTTAATAAACAAAGTTTTATTAACACAAAACTTCACTATTGTTATTTTTATTATATCTGTTACTATTATTTTGTTTAAAAGGTGACAAAGTACTACTTCAAAAATCAATAGATTTTAAAGCCATAATAAACTTAGTTGCCCCCTTAGTTGACTGAAATAATATTGTACTCTTGCATTATTATTATTGCATTGCATGAGCAAACAGACAATTAAATACCCCAAAGAACAGAAAAATTTTAAATTTGTTTCCCAAATGCATTGCTCTAAATAAAAAAAATAATGAACAGTTATGTGAACCTAAACATAAAGAAAAATTTTGTGAAGTTAGAAAGAAATATAATTTAAAATTTCAAAACAAACATATTTCAATTTTAACATTAAAGTTCAATCCTCAAAAAGCAATTACTTGTAATGATATTTTAAAAATCATGCGGAACAAAGCTTATAGGAATTGGGAGGGGGATACCTTAAAGCGCCATAAACCTTATGGGAAACTATTTTCAGTGAAATTCGCCAAATTTTTTATATGTTGTAGTTCTAGACCTATTTTATAAAAAAAATGTATAGAATTAATCATTAAACCTAAATATTTCACAATAAATGGAATGATCTATTAAAAAAAAACCTGAAGCTGCATCTTGTATGATTTTCGGACATCCTGTATTACTAAATTAAAAAATTCATTGAAATTGAAAATGGCAAATTACTGGCCAAGGTTAACTGATTAAAGTGTATTTGTTTAAGAAAAATCATATTTTTATGAATAGTTAAATTTTTGGTCGATTTATTTATCGTACTATCAAATATACTTAAAATTATTATCTAGAAAAGTGTATTTTATCCAACCCAAAAAAGCCAAAACTCATCCCAATCAAATCTTGTTAGTATGAGTTTAAAATTAATATTGTATATATCCGTCAAGCCAGCTCCTTGTAGCTAGCAACAAGGAGCCAGCAACAAAATTTTACAGCGGTCCAAATAAACCTTTGCCATAATATAAATATACCAGAAAGATAGTTCCAGGATGGAACCTGTCGTTTGCCACCCCACATTGGAAAGGACCATATATTTAGTGTATATTCCTTCATGTCTGCAAAATTTCGTTAAATTTGAGGTAATGATAGAAGAAATATTGGATTTTTAATAAAAAATTAATTTTTTACTTCGCCATTGTCGTTTGCGATCCCACTTAGAAAAAGACCATATATTAAGGATATATTACTATATCTGCCTGCAGAATCTCGTTTAATTTCAAGCTAAGGTAAGAAAGGCATTGTATTTTTAGAAATACATACATTTTTTACTCTGCCCCTGTCGTTTGCTACCCCACTTACGAAAAGACCATATATTAAGAGTATATTACTCCATCAGCTTGCAGAATTTCCTTTAATTTTAAGTTAAGCTAAGAAAGACATTGCAATTGTAAAAATACATTAATTTTTGACTCCGCCCCTGTCGTTTGCCACCCCGCCGAGGAAGAGACCATGTATTAAGTGTATATTACATCTGTCTGCAAAATTTTGTATAATTTGAGATAGATAGAAGAGGTAATGCATTTTTAGAAATATATGATTTTTTACTACCTCATTGATGTTTGCCACCCCCTATCGAAAGAGTTTGCAATTAGATTAACAAAAAGAAGATATTTTTGCCCTTGGAAACATCCTGGAACTATCTTGTATATTTATATTATGTCAATGCTTATCTGGTCCGCTGTAAAATGTGGTTGCTTGCTCCTTATTGCTAGCTACAAGGAGCTGGCTTGACGGATATATATTTTATCTATTTGAGTCTTAAGCTTCATAAAAGTTCAAAGGTTTATATTTTTAAAACGGGTAGTATTATTTTAACATTTCTCTGATATTTTCTGTGCAAGATCTCAAGCATTATATAAACTACTATAAAACAATTAGTGAATTTCACTGAAGGATGTTATCCATAAAGGTTCTGAGTTCTCCTTTTCGGTTACCACCTCCCAATTCTAATTCTGCCTTTTTCATCGGCCCTGTTTAGCATGATTTTTAAATTATCATTACACTTATAACATGACATATACTACCTGATAGCTCTACCTTAATTAATTATTACAAGGGGTAATTTATATTAAGTAAATTGCACATTTTTCAATTTTAAAATTAGATATATCAAATTTGACCGAAGAATTTTACATGCAACAGAGTGTTATCATGCAAACCTAATAAGGTACATATATCTATGGATGTAATTCCTATCTCAAAGTATATATAAATTTTAGGTAGCAATTTTTAACAGTTCTATAGCTGTGCCATTGGCCTTATCTCATATATAAATGGCTCTCTCTGTCTAATTTTTAACATATTTGTCCTGTATTTGAAGCAGAACCTATTTACAAATAAAGAAAAACATTTCATTAAAGTAGTGAACATAATGAACTTATTAAGTCAATGAAATAGTTATTTCTTAAAATATAATATTGAGGTATGAAACTCTACAACAAGTTGAGCAAAATATTAATTAAAAACTATACATACAAAATTGCAAAAGCCAGAAATCACACTACATACATTTTGGCATCACTGTATCCTTGGCAAAACAGAAAGAAATCTTATAGAGTCCATTGGACCATGCCGTAGACACTTCCATAAAGCACACAACACATAAAACAATCAGAAATAATACTTACAAAGTTCAATATCTTTCACAATTATCAAGCAAGTTGTACTGGGACTTCAGCTAATGCTGATCAATGGTTCTTCCTTTTATTATCCAAGCATGTGAAAGGTATATGAAAATACTATAACATCTACTAGGCATCATTTCCATATCATTCCCTTCATTTCAGAGTCGCAAAAGCTGTAACTAAAAATATTGCTGGCATAAGTAAAAATATACTGTGCAACATGATACTAATTATTTCTCTTGTAGTACTTCTAATGACAAAAACTAAGATTAATTGTATAATAAAGTATAACATAGACACAGAAATATAATTGTTAGCAAATAGCATTTGCTTAGAAATAAATAATTTCATGCCTACCTGAAAAAGTTACACTTAGATATCATTCATTATAATTATATATTGAATCAGGAATTGGCCTTATTGCTTTCCAGTATTTTCATAAATAGAAAATGTTCTTCCTTGTATTAAGTACACTACTCAAAAGGAAAAAGGAGCCACTGTTAAAAATGTGGTTATATATATTTTTGAATAGTTTTTTATACAATTCTTTTTTTATTGTAATATATTAGACTATGCTCTCTAAAAATTTAGTAATTTTTTTTGTAATCTGATTGTGATGCTTGCAGGGAAAAAGAAAAATGCAGAGATGCGTGGTTAAGCTATTTATTGTTTTAATGAAAACATTTAAAAAAATGAGGCAAAGTCAAAATTTAATATCGTGTATGGCCTCCTCTAACTCGTATAACTTCTTCACAACGACGGGGCATACTTTCAATTAAATTTCGAATAATTTGAGGAGATAGCTGCTCCCACTCTTCCAGGAGGATTTCTTCTAGGTGTTCCAGGTTCCTTATTGGCTGACGGTTATTCAATCGCTTCCCAAGTGTGTCCCAGACGTGCTCGATTGCATTGAGGTCTGGACTATGAGCGGGCCAAACCATAACCTCAATATTGTGGGCATTGAGGTAATTTTGCACTATTCTGGCGGTGTGTGGCCGGGCATTGTCTTGTTGCAGAATAAATTCTGGGCCAAAATTATGGGCAAAAGGTACCACATGTGGTTCTAGAACTTCATCTATGTACCTACGTGCCGTTAAAGACCCCCCGCGAATAACCACCAGCTCGGTTCGCCCATTCAAAGTTATCCCACCCCAAACCATTATGGACCCTCCTCCAAATGGAAACTTTTCTTCCACCGTGCAGTCTAAATAACGTTCACCCGGGCGTCTCCAGACTCGAACTCGTCCATCGATGTGATTCAAAGAGAATCTCGATTCGTCAGTGAACAGCACATTGCTCCACTGCTCCAAGTTCCAATTTACATGTTCTTCAGCGAACAATCTTCTTGCTCTTCGGTGCTCTGGGGTTAACGGTGGTACTTTAGCTGTTCTTCTTGCACGAATCTGACGTTCGTGAAGCCTGTTACGTATGGTTTGGGTACTTATTCTGGTTCCTGTGCTCTCAACCAGCAGATTTTGGAGGGTTGTAGCGGTAGTTGTGCGTACTCTAGTGGCCCACCTCCGTATTAAACGGTCTTCTCTCTCGGATGTTGCCCTTGCACGATGCGGGTAAGGTTGTCTTCTAATGATTCCAAAAATTTCATACCTTCTCCAGGCCCTGTTTATGGCACTTCGACTGACATTCAACATTCCAGCTACTTGGCGTCTTGAGTGACCCTCTTAAATTAGCGTGATCACCCTAGCAATCTGAATCTCCGTTAAATACACTCTACGCCTTTGTCGTCTACCAAGCACATCAACATTCATTTTAATTCTATCACATTTGACTCAAAATTAAACAAGTAAAATGATAACACATTTCTCTTTTAGTGATAAAATTTACATTCCTAATTTTTTTTTTGTTGCAATAAAAGAATTGTTGATATTGCTACAAATATTTAAACTGGAATGTGTGTACTAAGTGTACACAAAGTTCTATTTTTGTACTTGGTGGCACAAACAAAATATACTAAAAGAAAGAAGGGGCTCCTTTTTCGTTTTGAGTAGTGTACTAGTATACTACTGCAATTAATGTCCAACTTTGCAGTTTTTAAATATACAATTCTTCTATTTCTTTCGTGTGAATAATTTACATTTTCGCTTTATGTATTGAGAAAGGCAGTTTTACATGCTGCAATTCTTCTTTGCAATATGCAATAGTCTTGAACGAAGGCATGCGCAGTTTGACAAAAGGTACAAATGTCTAGACCATTGTAACTTGCAAGAAAGAATTGCAGCATGTAAAACGGCCTGAACTAAAACAGAAACAAAGACAAATTTTAGGCAGAAGTTAGGTTAGGTTATAGTGATGTGCAACTTTGATAAAATATTCGATATTTAGTATTGGATATTTGGAATAATCGATACACAAAAAATAAGATAGTATGGCATATTATACACAGTACTGTACTTTTACTAAACTGTCCATAATTTCTCGTTTCATTAAAAAAGTACATATTCATATTATTATAAATTATGTACCTGTAATATATGTTACAAAAAAAAGGCCCTCACCTTAATACATATTATCTAAAACAATTATACAACCCATTAGTGAATTATATTTTAATAGTTTACAAAACGGAACGCAAGTACCTGTGGTAAAAATAATAAGGATGTCCCTAGCGACTACTAGCGAGAGGAAAAAATTAATTTTGTACTGCCATGCCGTATCACCGGATCTTCAAAACATATGTGTTTGCCTGGTTGCATACTTGGTACCGTGATGGCATTGAATTCGGAGGTATAAACAGGCTGTTTCTTTACAAAATATAATACGTAATAGAAATAAGGGTGTTAACCAGATCATTTACAAATAAATAGCTTACACAATATTTAAAGAATATTTTCATAACTTTGTTAGACATTCCTATAAAAGGTTAATTCAACAGTAGTAAATCTCGAGCACAGGGTTAATATTTTTCGTCATATTTACCTACTACAAAATGAGCCAAATCAGGAAATAATTCACTGAATTTGGATTGATAATTATTTAGGAATAAAATATATAGGTTTCGCAATAAATTCAGAAGATGTGATCACTTTAGCAAAAAAGAATTTACTAATTAGGTTTGTAAACACGTCAATAAGATATTCTGTCAACAGATTAGAGTGGCAGTCACTGGGTTCATAAAAATGTCCCAATTGGACTTCTTTAAGGATGAGTTAAATCTTTCAAGATTTTTATTACTAACATTACGTATTTTGATGCTAACAGGTTCATGCTGTAAATGGGCATTCGAAACTCAACATTAAACTCTCGCCGTAATAATCACCCTATTTAATATTGTAACCAGATAATTTAAAGCTTCCTTAAATAATTGAAGAAAGTTAATAAAATTATTGCCAAGACATGATCTGTATAGACAAATAACCACGGTCTTCGAATCCTCCAGTAAAATACGGCATCAGACTTATAGCAGAATTGTGATAAAGTTAGTAGTTTCGCCAAAAGACCTTCCTTAACAAAGATAGAGGCGCCACCGTGTACAATATTAAGCGTACAGAAATAGCTTACTAATTTATAATTCAAAATATAATAACGTGTTGTAGTACAAAGTCATTTAGCCAGTGTTCGCTGAAACATAAAATACCAAAAGTATTGGACTCCAAAAATATTTGTAACTGGTTAATATTGCTATCTAAACATTAAATATTATTATAAAATATTTCGATTGAAGGAAAATAATTATTGAACTTATTAACGCATATCGGAGATAAGGATGTCAGTTCTTCCCAGACTCTTGGAAGGTTCCCGGGAATTTTTTCCGAGTAAATCCAAAGCGTTAGACAGCAACTCCCTCAAGCCATACACTAGCATCATGGACTCATTTTAGGTTTTTAATATGAAACGAAATTTTAAAAGACATTGAGTCTACATTTTTATGCCAGATTTTACAAAAAAACTGTATTTAGATGCTCCTCCAAAATAGCTAGGATTATAGGTTTATTGCGAGAACGACCATTTTCCGTTTTTAATTGTTGTTATTATCATAGTTATACAGCTTATTTATATTAACAGCTGGTTCGGGACTAGTTCCGGTTTCAATATCGAAGAGGTTGTTGCTCCGTCTATAGCTCTTTCAACCTGCGTGTGTGTAAATAAATGCTGTGAATTTATTGTTGTCAGACACTTGTTGGATTGCGAAGAATTTACATGATGAATGACAGGGATATTAGTAGAGGATTTTAGTAACCTATTGAGTTCTTTCAAATTACTAACTGGTATCCAATTGGTTAACAAGTTTATTAAATGCTACGAACTCACCTTCCCTGCATTCCAGTTGTGTTCTGCGTCTAATACAGACAGCTATTTGGCACTCAGTGTCGTCTAAAGTGACGCCCAGATCAATGGGATCAATATTATGTGAGCGAGTGATACCACAGTTTTCACATTGTTTCGAGGTAACGTATTTCAAATAGAGGCTATTCGCAACACTATCAGGAAGTTTTCTGCACACTATTATTTTAATTAACTCTGATTTATTTAGTCTACTTAGCTTAGCTGTTACGGTTTGCACTTTATTTGACGTCATCTTGAATATATACAAACTAGTACTTTTACAGGTTATAATTGTTACGCCTATCTCATTAGAGATACAGAAAACCTAGAAAACATACTAACTAGAATAGAAAATAGAATAAGAAGATATAAAACGAAAGCGATAGTTGTTGGTGATTTCAATGCTAAATCGACACTATTGGGTATGAATTATACGAATGACAGGGGTCTATCTATCGTATCCTTAAAAAAATCCTTATTTAAATTGTATGGGTCTATAAAAGGTTTATGGTTTACCGGGCTCGTAAATGGATAGCTCCAAGTCTTGAAATCATTTAACAATAACCAATCAGTTGGGAGTTAGAATACACAAATAATGAGAAATCTTAACAGGAAAGGCGTATGAATTTGCAAACATGAAAAACATAAATGTTTATATAGGTGGATATGTAAGACAAAAATTATATGTTTGACAGAAGTTTGTAACATAAGTATGAGTTATTTAAAAGTCTAATGGCTATATAATAAAAACAGTAAAAAGCATTTCAGTAGACATTTAAGTGGGTGTGATAATAACTATTTTGCAGGCATAGAAATTTCATCGATCTCTTACCCCCGTATTTATTAGAAAGGTTTAAGAGTTAGACTAGATCTAGTTGCCATGGAAATTAAAACTCTTAGTTTACCAGTTAGGTTTTTTTTATATCATTATCACTGTAATGATGATATTTAGAAAAATTATTTGTTGCATCCTATAACTGTCAAGTTAGACATAGTCTAAATTTAAACCACTTTAGCGAATATGGTTGTTGATGTTGAACTACTTACAAAACTGAAGATTTGTTACCTAGAGATATATTTTGTCTGTAATCAAAGTATAGATATTAGTAAACAATTTCGAGTCAAATTAGTGAATTTGGTCAAAAGTGAAGATCTAACAGCCAAGATAGTTTAACCAAAACGAAAAAATGTGTATTCGCTTTACTAAAAATCAAGTTTTTGCGGTTCATACAAGTTTTAAAAGTACGTCAGTATAGAGGCAGCTAAAAATAATAAGTTAATCTATGTTAACAATATTTTTCACAAGTGGTGATATAACTATAGAGTTTGGACGACTCATAAGTGTCTAACTATTGTAGAACCACATGATAACCCATACATTTAATATTTCAAGAAAATTAAGACTCGTATCCATTATGTAGAGTTTTAGTTTTTTTTTTCCTCCAATCATGTATAGCTTTACTTAAGTAAAGTTAAGTAAGACTTTAATTTAAAAGTAGAAAAGTTGCATTGTAAATTTTTTATAAATAAATATTTGCTTATTGCCTTAGGATTATGTTATCTAATATTATATATAAGTAGAAAATAACTGGAAAATGAACTGGAAAATAGTTTAGAAAAATACCTAGTAACAACGCGATTGATAACTTTGGATGAAAGAGACAATGCCAAAATCGGAGTCTGACGGGGTCTAGCCGGAGTTAGGTTTAAGCTTGCGTCTGATGGATTATATGACATTCAGGGAAAGATTTTGAGCATTGTTGCTAATCCAACGAAATACGTAGATGCTGCTACACATGAATTTGATATTAATCAATTAACCAACTACGTAAACAGGTAGCAGACATATTAAGAAATCGTGGTTCTTGGGACTTGATCGTGTCAAGTTAGAATTACTATCGGACGTTTCGCCCTCGATTTCACGAGGGATCTTCAGGAATCTTTAGTCTACGAGATCAGTGAATGAGTACGGACATATTCAGGCGGGCTTTTACACGTGACTTGTGCTCGCCGAACCGTGACCCTGTATTAATATCGATTTCCACGTGTGATGCGCGGTATGCGTTTGACTAAATTGTCAAATTTATCTTGATTTGAAGCATCTCACAATTCCTGAAGAACGCATACTAAATAGGCACTATTCGGACCTGGAAGTTAACTGTTTAAGGAGAAATTCTCACTCTATTGGGCCAGCTTTCTCATCCAGAAATTTAATTACTGGTTCTAAATTCCAGAAGTTATTTTGAACAATATAGTCAATGATGCCCGCTGTATAAGCTTAGTCATTCATGTCATGACCGCATATTTAGTGCTGGGTTCTACCTCCCAAAAAATATTTCAGATCTATACCGTTACAGAGCCACTACTGTATACATGAACTTCTTGCACATATCTATTGTTTACTCTATTATTTCAAGACCTCCACAGACTCATTTAATAGCCCAAACCGGCTCTCATCAGAGAATATCGCATAATTCCATTCTGCTCCCCAGTTCAGCCAAAACTTTAAACATTTTTGTATTTATTACTACAAATACCCTTTGTAATGAAGTGACAAAATATAATTCAAATATTTTAAAAATATCCCTAAAGAGACCTTATTAATAAAATCCAAATTTTCAAAAAAGTTAAAACGTTTCATGTTGTGTTTTTATTTTAGGTATGTTGAAGTGGTACCAAACAATAGAAGCAAATTTTATGGTTTTCCAATTTTCACAAAAACACAAGATAATTAATTTTGTTATTTGTGCAGTGACATTTTTACACACACTATATATTGAGAATTGGTAAATTTGGGCCTGTGTAGATGATTATCATAAAAGACAAAACAACGTATTTTTATTGTCGTATTGCCGATAAAATATATTTTGTTTTAAGGAAGATATAACATGAAGTTTCGTGTTCGTTATATAGATATGCTTACGTTTTTGGAATTAGTTGTACCGACCCCCTGTAGGTATAATATAAATACACTTAGCGAGCTTTTTGATCTATTAACCATCATGACGAACTTGGAAAAAAATGCGAATTTTTCTGTTCCTTCACATATGGGATTTTTTTTCATAACTGACTGCAATTAAATATAATTAAATGTCAAAAAAGAAAAGGTAGTCACGTGATAAATATGACGCTTTTTCGGAAAATGGCAGAGGACTGCATATTTTCTCAAAATTTTGAAAAATGATAAAGGAAGGAATTCGTTTTTTGATTTTATAGTTATATATAAATTTTCAGCGCTATCGGTTGATACAATTTTGTTGCTGAAAACAGAAATGGGTCCAAAAAGATATGTTTTGACAAACATAGTACTTCCTCATATCTAGTGTGCACATCAATTGTTTTCTCCAATTGAAATTTAAAAGGTAAAAAATATAATAATTTTGTCGTGTTTTTGTAAAATGTGTATAGTTTATTTATTAAAATTTAGCGTTTTACAGTCTTAAAAAAAATCCATAGGCAACTTTTTTAACCCCTTAGATTAATCTTTATAAAGAACAAAATTGCTTAAGTGTACAAAAAAAAAAGAAAATAATTTTTTCCTGTTTTACATTTTTTAAAAAGCTAAACGTTATGGAAATAATAAAAATATTTGCATTTTTTAAGATACTCTTGTATCCCCTAGAACTACCCCGTACAGTGGGAAAAATGTTTTATATACAAATACTTACTGCTTTGAAAAAACTTTTCGTTTTTTGGGAACTGCTTCATATCTCTAGAACTATCCTGAATAATAAAAAATGTGTTTATATATACAAAAATAAAAATATTAACGTGTTTCACCGTTTGTTAACAAAAGCTAAACTCTTTTGAAATCATTTTTATTTAATTTTCAGGGAGGTATTTCATTCTCCTAGGACTACCCTGTATAATTGGAAAAAATGTGTTTAAATACAAAATAATAAAATACATATTACGTGCTCCATCGTACCCTAAGCATGCTAAATGCATTTGAATTTTGTTTTTATTTTCAGGTGGTTTCATCCTGCTAGGGTTACGCTGCATACTTAAAAAATACTAAAACTTAACTTTTTATATACAAAAAATAAAATAGAATTAGTCGTGTATCACTGTTTCCTGTGAAAATTAAAAGCTTCTAAAATACATTTTTTTATTTTCAGGTGGTTATTTTATCCACCTAGTAACACCCTGTATAGTTGGAAAAAAATATTCGCTAAAAAATAATAGAAGTTTCACCTTTTTTACCGTTTGCCTCATACCTTTAGGGCTACCCTGTAACTGGACAAAAGTTATGCTATATCAAGTATTTACGCCAATGATTTATAATTTTTTTGTCAGGACATTTAATCCAACTATATCTGTCTTCAATGTGACTCTTATAGGCTTCAGGGTTCTCAAAATAGGATTCTTTTATACCCCTTAAAAATATCGAAAATCTATGCACATGACACCTAAAATCTAATCCCCTCGAGAGGGGGAGAGATATTAGAGACCTAGCCAATATTTGGTGGAAATTTAAAAAGAATCGGTTAACCATTCGTACAGTACACAAAAAATATGTTTTTTTCGAAAATTTTTGGGACTACTTCCTCTATAGATATAACCTATATGGGATATAATAATATATAATATTATATATTAATAACACGATGATAAGTTCGATTTTACCTGATATCGGCATCGGAAGTGCGACCTTGACTGCGAATAAAGCGATAAGCGTGTTCCGGACTTCCGTATTTGTGCTGTGTTAAACCAATTTTGGATTATTAATTTATAATTGAATAGGATCTATACTACCGTGAGTTGTATTTTTTCTAATTTAAATTTCACGCTCCCTTCATGGGTGTAACATGACAGGGGGCAACTACGGTGAAAGGGGAGGTAAACACCCCGATAAACAGAACATTAAGGTGGTGGATCTAACTTATAATAAAAATCATATGGAAGTATCTTCTAATGATATCTTAAACAGTAGCCAAAGAAATTTTTTATCATCGTCCAGCAACACGGAAAAACAAATCTCTGATATTGTTAATAGAATCGATTTAAGCAATAGATACAGGTGTGATAGTATTGGGTCTTTTTCAGTATTTATCGAACATAAATATCTAAATTTTGGTAAGCTTCATCCGCTTAAAATTAGTGAAAAACTTTTCGATCTAGGTGGGGATGAAAAATATATTGATTATCTCAACACTGTAGGGCGTAACAGGGTACAAGTTTTTTGTAAATCGGCTGAAGGGGCAAATAAAATTGTAGTAAACAAGATTTTTGACGAAAATAACCTTATTGCATATATCCCTACTCATTTGACCCAAAAAAGGGGCTTGTGCGCGGAGTAGATACGAGTTTCTCGGAAGAAAATCTACTTAAAATTATAGATTCACCAATACCTATAAAATCAGTAAAAAGGAGATAGAAGATAGTATCTGATAAAGATGGCAAGTCAATAAAAGTGCCCCGTCAACAAATTATAATTACTTTCGATAAATTAGAACTTCCTCAATATATACACATTTATAGGTTACCACATGAGGTTGACATTTGGTATTCTCCTGTCACACAATGTTTCAATTGCTTAAAGTTTGGTCATACAGCTATACAATGTAAAGGCAAAAAACGTTGCCGTAATTGTTCTATGCCTCTGAATGAAGACAACCCTTGTGTTAATTGTGATATATTTTGTATACACTGTCAATCTAGTATCCATAACTCTACTAGTAAAAAATGTCCTAGATATAATAGTCAAAAAAAAATTAAAGAAGCAATGGCAAACCTAAATTTATCTTTCAGTGAAGCTGAAAAAGTCGTTAATCTACCTTCCTATGCAAGTTTAGTCAGTAAAAATAAGTTTATGCCTCTACTCTCTGATAACTCACAGTTCCCCGCCTTATCAGCGATAAATACTCACTGTCAGAGTAATTCGCAATGTACCCCAAAACACCACTCAAACGAAACAATAAGTTCATTCTTTCCTCAACCTAATATTAGTGCCAACTATAATGACAAAAATAAAAAACGAAAAGTCTCAGATAGAAGCCGAAATTATGAAACACCTCGTAGAGAATTTGGTTGGTCCTCTACAGGGTTGCTATGGATTGAAACTCAGGAAAGCATCAATAAAGACACTCCGGAAGCCTTAAAAAATAAAATTCAGGATGACCTAAAGGATAATGTCCTTTATAAGCTTAACTCTGAGAAAGATTTTAATATGGGTATAATAATGAATAAACATTAGTAATATAATTGACATAACCCTACATAACATTTTTCCAAAATGGGGACCACAACACAACAACTAAAACTAATACATTGGAACGCTAGGTCCGCCTATTTTAACCACAATCTTTTAAAAAACCTTACTTCTGACACAAATTTTGATGTTGTTCTTATAAGTGAGACTTTGTATAAACCAAATTATAACATACTTTTAACAGGGTATTATTATACGCAAAGATAGAGTCAACGGTAAAGGAGGTGTGGCTATATTTATTAGAAAATCAATTCCTTTTACAGCTTTGAATTTTGTGAATTTAAATAACAGAATTGAAATTTGTGGTGTCAATATAAGCTATAATAATAAGTCTATTTTTATAGTATCCATATACAGGCCTCCCAATGTACAGCTTAATATTCAAGACTATGAAAATATTTTTTTGCAAGTGAATGATTATTGCATAATCGCGGGTGATTTTAATGCACATCATTCTTTATCGGGAAGTGCTAAAGAAGATTTTGCAGGCGTCACTTTAACAAATGCTTTAGAAAGTTTTCAAAATTTAATTGTTCGAAATGAAGGTCATCCTACTCGTATCAATAGATATAACAATATCGGATCCGCAATAGATTTAACAATAGTATCGTCAAATCTGCTTCCTGGTTCGACTTGGGAAGTCTTACAGGATACCTATGGATCAGATCATTTCCCTGTTCAATTAACATTGAATAAAACTACAGAAAATTGTTTTGAAACACATGATCTACCTGGTTGGATCTTAAAAAATGCCAAACAATTACAGATATAAAATCGAAGATAGATCTTTTAATGAAATTCCGGTAGAAGCAAATGAATTTATTGAACTTGTGTGCAAAATTATTAGCGATACGGCAAATACAGTGTTCAAAAAACGAAAAATCATTAACCCAAAATTTTGTACATCCTGGTGGGATAATGAGTGCCAGTCAATATCAACGCGCCGAAAAGAGGCCTTTAAAGAATTTCGCAATAGAAAAGACTTACAAAGCTTTATAGAATATAAGAAATTGGTAGCTAAAAGTAAATTGATATTTAAAAACAAAGCCAAATTGAGTTGGAAACATTTTTGCACTAGCTTAAACTCTCAGACATCTCCTTCCATTATATGGAAGAGAGTCAATAGTATCAAAAATAGTTTGAATTATAATATTTCATCCCCTATCTCAAATGAGTTATCAGACACACTTTTAAATAAGGTCGCTCCAAGTTTTGTTTTGTTACCGGGGAAGTATTGCAACAATAATAACTTTTTAACTAAAACTATTTCAATCTCAGCAATTAATATTAAAAAGTCAAAAGATACTAGTCCAGGCCCTGATGGGATTACATACAGCATCTAAACTACTTGCCAATATCTGCCAAGGAACTCTTATATCTAGCCTTTAACAATGTTATTGGCAAGAGAGACGATTTAGACATAATTAAATATTCCCTAATTATCCCTATCAATAAACCTGGAAGGCCAAACGAATTTAGGCCTATATCCTTGTCATCATATGTGCTAAAAACTTTTGAAAGAATTCTTAAGCAGCGCTTGGAGTGGTGGTATGAATCACAACGATTATTGTCGGACTTCCAATTTGGCTTTAGAAAAGGGAGAGGTGTTACTGATTGTTTGGCTCATTTAGTTACGGACATTCAAAATACGTACTCAAATAATGCTACTTATCTGCATTATTTTTAGACATTACAAGCGCCTATGAAAGTGTTGACCTTAACATTCTAATACAAAAATTAATTCAACTTAATTTGCTAGAGGCGTAGGTGTATAATTTAGTTAGGCTTTTCAAAGAGCGTAGGGTATCGATTAGAATAGGCCACAAAATCAGTGAATTAAGAATTGTATCGTCCGGCTTGCCTCAGGGCTCAGTGCTGAGTCCACTTCTTTTTAATTTGTACACGACACTTGCATAAATTAGGCCTTAAATCAACTATACTTCAATTTGCGGATGATTTTTGTATATATAGTAGTAAAAAAAAATTGAAGACTGTAAAATACAGCCCAACCACATTATGTCTTTATGCAATTCCTATTTCCCTAACAGTAATTTTACTATTTCTAGTCCAAAGTTTGCAGTGGTAATTTTCTCACGACATAGAATCGCTAAAGACAATAGTATTACACTTAACGGTGCCAATGTGCCTTGGGCTCAATCTTTTAAGTATTTGGGGGTAATATTGGATCAAAAACTGACATGGAATGATCATATTAATTATATCACCGAGAAGGCAGAGAGAAGTTTAAATATACTTAGAGCAGTGGTATCTAGATCGTGAGGATCTGATCAGAAGACGTCCCTAATTTTTTATAAGGCCTTTATTAGATCGATACTTGATAGTGGCTCGATATTCTACGGTTCTGCGACCAAATCGCGTCTCAAAAGAGTTGACTGTGTGCAGTTTAAAGCCCTAAGACTTGTGTTAGGAGCAATGCGCTCTTCACCTGTCCAGGCTCTATTGGCAGAGTGTGCTGAGCCACCCTTGTGTATTCGTCGAAAAATTCTGGCTGAAAAACTCTTATAGTTAAAACTAGTCAGCTAAGTGTTGCAAACTTAACTATAACCTTTTGGGCTAATAAAAATAGCCCACCATTAGCCGATGCATTTACCACAACTGCAGCACATAATGATATCCTTATAAAAAATGATAATCATTTTCTGTTTGAAGCACCGTGGAACATAACTCACTTGAAGCTGGAAGTGTGCATGCCTAAATATACTGATCTTACATCTTTTAATATAATCATGCTGAAAAGTTTTTTAAATAAATACCAAAATCACTATCAAATATATACAGATGGTTCAAAAAGTCAACTTGGTATAGGTTGTGTCTTTACAGTACCCCAAATAAACATGGTCAAACAATTTAAATGCAATACAATGGCGTCAATCTATACAGCTGAAGCCTTTGCTATCCTCAAAATGAAAAATGTTGTTTTATTGTCAGATTCTCAATCAGTCTTGTTGGCCATCAAAAACAATGAGAATTGCAAACATCCTGTAATTACAGAGATTCTGCACCTCATTTTGAAACTATATTCCATACAAGTAAACATCGTTTTTCTTTGGGTCAAAGGTCATACTGGGATAGCCGGTAACGAACAAGTGGACAAAGCTGCAAAAGAAGCTTGCAATTCTGAAACCAGTATAAGAAGTATTCCCTACTCAAATCTTTTCGCTTATATAAAAGAAACATCACTTCTGAACTGGAAACAAGAATATAAACATTACGCCCAAAATACAGGAAATGTATATACAGAATTATACCCAGAACTTAATCAGAGACCCTTAATTTACAAAATGAATTTTCCTAGACATTTGGCTGTCTCTTATTTTCGATTTTTGGTTGGACATGCAAATGTCAATAGCTACCTCTTCAAAATGAAGCTCACTAATAGCCCATCCTGTACCTGCGACAATTTGACCAATGACGATCTTAACCACCGACTGTTTAATTGCAACCATAATTTAATTGCCGTGGCATATATTGTTTCTGAACTGGGTAAATTAAATTTACTTCCCATGTCTCACCTACAATTAATGAAGACTGTCATTTCGAATAGGAAATTCGGAATAATTTTTTTAGAGTATTTAAAAAGATGCACCGTAAGAGTTTAATAAATGCATACATTTTTATACATTAACAGGTTAGATAGCTGTGAATCCTCTTTTTTTTCCTATTGTAACCTTCAACCTAACTATCCGGGCCTTCCTGTATTGTCCTAAATTGGCCCCAGGGCGAGAAGTGTGTGACCTTGTGTAAAATTTCCTATCGTTCTATTCTGAGATTTGGGATCTTGAGTTGTTATTAGATTAGGATTTGGTTTCTCTTACGACTGCATTTTTTCTTCTTATATCTTGAATGTTCATGGCTAAATGGGCTCTGCTCAAGGCCAAAAAAAAAATAATAATACGATATTTGGCTTTTATATGGCGAAATAAAAATGCGTCCAACTTGATACAAAGTTTATCCAGTTTTCACAATTGAATACAAGATATTTATAAAATTTACTATTTATTAAGTTTCTACATATCTATTTACTTTTTATTCAAAATAAAACTAAATTTTTTTTTTAGTTCTATATCGCTGTATCGCCCTCTCTAAAGAAAATAGAATATTTTTGTTAAAGGATTGAAAAAACCATATAAAGCCTAAATTATAAAGTAGTTTATGTAAATCTTTGAATTCCTCATTCTATTAATAAAAATGCAGTGACTGTGGGTGCACAGCGAGCAATTTTTGAAAATGGCACATCGGATTGGTCGCATGAAGATAAGATTAAAATTAAAGAACTTGATCGACCGACACCACAATAAACATTAAAGTTAATGGTTCAAATAGAAATAAAACGTACAAGCGCCAGTTTAATGAAAGAGCAAAGAAACAGCATTTTCCTATACCATTTTTCAAAATAACGTTTTTTGAAAAAAGTCCAATCTAAGAGCTAAGAAAATTCACAAAACTTACTTTTTTATGGTCATTTTGCACTATTTTATAAGAATCAAAAGTAAAATTTTCCACTCTACGCGTATTTCTCCAATCCAATATGATTTTCGCTAAAACAGTGTTGTCAGCAATATAGATACTTGTAAAGAATATTCTCATATTTAAGTCTTTACTAATGAAACACTTTTCCATTTGTAGATGGATTTCCGCAAACAGAAATATTTTCTGTTTGCAAATTATTATCTGTAAATTAAATTAAAAGTTTTTTGTTTATGGTAATAGTTACACTCATTTATTTTCAACTCGTGTTGTAAAAATTTAGACCAACAGTGGCAACGTCGCACGCAAGTTTATTCGGCATGTTTTACCGATATACGTCACAATACGTAATATTAATTCATAAAAACTCCGTAGAGTAGTTTATAGTATTTTTCGTCGTGTGTTGTTTTTAAGTCGGAATTTGTACTTATTGCGGATATTTAGTGTGTTTTGTATTTTTTGGCGAGATAACTCTTTGAAATCCTTAAAATGGTTCTCCAGTGTTAAGTTTATCGAAAACTAAATACTTTTAAGTCGGAATTGTTCTCCTTACAGGTAGGTTAGTTTAAGGTTACAACATCACCCTTTCAGTAGCGTAATATTTAGCATCTTTGAAATGAAATGAATGCAAATGATGACATATTATTATGCTTCACAAGTCGTTTGTTGTACAATTATAATATCTATGTTAGTAGATACAACGTCAAGTTGTTTGATAAAATGTATTAGATAAAAAAAAATGATTTTTTTTTATTTCGGGGCGGCCAGAGTTAGAGGTCGAAAATATCAAATATCCAAATTTTCGTTATCGCCGAATTTCAGGCCCATAGTACATTTACTAAATCTCACCATTTCACTAGGCTAGAACATTCGTTTTAAAAGTAATATATTTCAGTACGATGAAAAAAATCTACACATTTTTCAATGACCTAATTACGTGATCCTTTTAATAATAAATTTACTTGATATAAATTAAAAATAATGTCTGACAGCGATATAAAATGTATTTGAGTCTGAGTCCGAGATAAAAAACTTCGGCAAGAGTCTATTGAATAATTTTTAAACCTTAAGCGCATTTTTAAAATACGGTAAATATAAGGTTTGGTTATGCTATTTTAGAATCTATTTATTTGTTTTTTGCAACTAATTATTTGCTTTATTAATATTTTAAGCTAAAAATTACTATATTATTTCCAATAATTTTAAAGCAAAATTTCTTTTTCTATAATTCTAAGGTAAAGGAGAGTAAAGTGCCGAATTCTAGGGTAATGGCACGTTTTATTTGTTTGCTATTTGCAACTATTTATATGCTCTATTGATATTTTAAGCTAAAAATTACTATATTAGTTCAAAATTTATTTTTCTATAATTATAATGTAAATTGTACAAAGTGCTTACCAGAAATACCGTTTTAGAAGAATTTTGATCAAAATTAAGGGTTATATGGGGATGGTATTTTTTTTGGTAAAAATCCAATATGACGGACAAAATGATTTAGTGAAATGTTAAAAAAATTATTACTAAAAACAAATTATCTAGTTTATCTCAGATTTTGCAGAAGAAACAAGGAATCAACCTGAAATATGTTGGTATGAATAGAAGACAGCAAAACAAAATGGAGGCCTAATAAATTATTTTAAGAAATCAGTCTAAAACACTACTTATTAGATACATTTTAAGTTTTGGACATATATTAAGGGTGATATAGAGATTAACTAATAAAATTATGGTACGAATTCAAGACGGAGAAACAAAATGGTGGCCAAATAAAATGTCTAAATAAATCAATGTAAAAAATCTTCTTATTCGATTGACTTATTATCTTGCAGCAAAATTGAATATGATACAGGGATTAACTGGTATGAATTGAAAATAACGATACAAAATAGCGGTCTTAAAAAATCAGAGTAAAAAAATTGGTAAATTGTGACCCAATTTAGTTCAGCACACAGTACATTTAATAATACATATATACTATTTTTTTAAACATTTTTGTGGGCGTTATTTTGTTATATCATATTTGATTCCTATCAATATTTTACCGATTTCTACCTATGCCACATTTTTAATAAGTATGTTTTACATTGACATACTCCGCCATTTTGTTACGTCATGTTGAATTTGAAATTAATCTAATTAGTAGTTTGTTCAGGCTGATTTTTTAATTATTTTATTAGATCGCCATTTTGTTTTCCTATTTAATAATCGTACCAATATATTATCAGTTAATCCCTACGTAACGCTTGTTGAGTATGCAAAATGTGAGGAAATTGAATAATAAGTTTTTTAGTAATAATTTTTTAACGATTCTCTATGTCTCCCCATATAACTCTTCACATGGGGAGACATATAAACATATAAGTAACCATTCATTCATAAATACCCGTTTGTTGTGTATCACATGTGTGTCAGACAAAGACATATGAGAGAGAACGAAAGCTCTCTTGTTATGAATGGCGGCTTAGTGAAATGTTAGAAGATTATTATAAAGAACTATCTCAAGTTTTGCACAAAAATCAAGTATTATGTAGAAATCAACTAGTATAATTTTGCTACGAATCCAAAAGGGCGGCTTAATAAAATATTTAAAAATTCAGCTTGAAAAAACTACTTAATGTACTCATTTCAAACTGTGTGCCATAAGTAATTGTGGCAGAGAAAAGAACTAGTAAAACTGTGGTTCTAATTCAAAATTTAAAAAATCAGCCTGAAGAAACTACTCATTAGATTAATTTCAACAGCTGGACAATGGAAATTTGATATTTTCAACTCTAATATAATAAAAAATCGTTAAATTTCTTTTATTCTAGTACATTTTATCAAAGAGCCTAATA
This sequence comes from Kuschelorhynchus macadamiae, assembly GCA_030620095.1. Taxonomy (NCBI): domain Eukaryota; kingdom Metazoa; phylum Arthropoda; class Insecta; order Coleoptera; family Curculionidae; genus Kuschelorhynchus; species Kuschelorhynchus macadamiae. Next base: position 38,582 of record JAUTXW010004093.1, read on the forward strand.
GTTGTATATACTAACAGGTATTATAATTCCACAATAAATGACTTGTGAAGAATAATAATTTCTCATCATTTGCATTTAATTTAATTTCATTTCAAACATGCTAAATGCTAGGCTAGTGAAAGGGTGACGTTCTAACCTTAACCTAACCTACTTGCGAGAGGACAATTCCGGCACTAAAAGTATCTAGTTTTCCACAAACTTGACACTGGAGAACGTTTTAAGAACTTTCAAAGAGTTATCTCACCAAAAAAATACAAAACTACACACTAAATATCTGCAAAAAGTACAAATTCCGACTTAAAAAAACAACGCATGTAAACAAAAAACTTTCAATTTAATTAAATGATAATAATTTGCAAACATAAACTATTTCTGTTTGCGGAAATCAATCTACAAATGCAAAAGTGCAAAATGATATTAGATTATGAACCAAAATAGATCAGGAACACACGTAGAGTAGCAAATTTGATGTTTGATTCTTATAAAATATAAATAGATATATCTCTTCTTGGGTGTATATCTATGTACCTTGCTTAAATGTTTATAGCCCTCCCCAACTGAAAGTTAATCCCGTTTTTCAGAAAATAAGTTGACTCGGAGGATCTGTGAAAAAAATAAAACTTAAGGATCAAAACAAAAAAAAAACCTTTATATACATCGCAGGCATGCATCCTAGGTGTGATCTGTCTGGGCGGGATTACAGTCACCCCTATATAAACACAACTCTAAGGGTTTTTATCAATTATATTTTTTACGTTTTTCATTTGAGTGTAAGTAACTGTAATAAAATGAAAAAGACACTGTATAATTGCGTATGATATTTTAACTTAAAATGTATACCTTAGAATTTTTTATGTACGTTTGAAGACTGCCTCCATTGTAGTCTTCATTCTAAGCAAGAGTAATCAACATATGTGTATATGTAACGAAAATACATCGCATTTCTCTATACCTAAGACTGAAAATCAAAAACATCAAAAACACATAACATAAGAATCTCTTTCGATTTGCTTTTATTAGGTATGATTCTGGAAACGTAAAAATAATAAAATATACAATTAGTGATGTTCTTATGAGCATTACGTTAATTAGCTGATGATAGATACCAAATAGATTTTTGTGACTATTTCACTAGAGTACTTTATACCAAAATTCCTTGACGACGAGCTGTTTTCTACTGGCAAACCGTCTCACCTTGACAAAATCAACATGATATGATCACGGCGACAAAATTTTGTTAACTAGGTATTTTTTATTTAATTCCATAGCAATTTAAAAATTGTTGAATACATGTTTTGGTGTTTATTGTTTATTTTTGCCGAATTCCACTCGAGAAAAAACTTTGCAGGGAAAATTTTTCTCTTGTAATATTCAAGGTTGCTGCTTTTCGGCAGTTTCACTTATGACATTATTTTTACCAAAACCGATTTTGTTAAAAAATATTATTCGCGAAATCCTCTGAAATGTTCACAACATAAACGGAAAAATTCCCAATTTTATTTTCAATATGTGCCGCATCCCTGTAGCAACGGCAAAGTTCCAGAAGTAGTGGTTCGTTGAGTCTCTCGGAAGAGTAGTAATAGTAAAGTTCATTCCCAAGTGCAGTAAGTGCATGGGGCCAACAAAATTGTTAAATACTGAGGAATGCTTCAAATTTAAATCTGTAAATTCTATAAAAAATAATTTAACATTTTTAGAATTGACAATTACTCTTCATAAATCGTTTTTTCTTCTGGTTCTAGATTTTAGATAATTAAAAATTACCCTGTTATTACAAAATTTAATATCAAACTTTTAATGTCAATATAATGTATAACGTTTATTAACAAATTAGGAATAGTTTTTCTAATTTTTATATCACGAGACGAACGAGACGAGACGAGAGAGTGTCTGTCTCTCTGTACCTCCAATGTTGGGCTTTCTGGCCGAATTACCGAATGTGTGGCTGGCGCCCCTGGTGAATCCACGTTTGATTTTTTCTCCAGGTTTCCTACATCTTTCGATTTGGTTATACTGCTACTTTATGAATTCAAATAAGACAGAAATACATGTCTAATGGTTACCATAATTCTTTTTTTTTTGCGAAATGCCCACGACTTAGGCCTTGTTCACAAGTCTACAAATTTCAGGAATTTGTAGACTTTTGAATAAAGCTTTAAAATGGTCGAAACGTCAAGTATGGGAAATTATCAAAGATAATGTGATCTAATTGGATTTAACACAAAACGACCTAAAAGCAAGAAATATCTATCGAAAAAATATTATATATAAAAGAGGATGTACTTTTAACTAGCGATAATTATTTGATAGCTTGTCAAACACTTAAGGATCGTCTTTAGCTTACTCATTTGTACTTATTGTTCTCAAACATGAACGCATCCAAATTATCTAATGAATCAGTATCAGGTATTAGAGCTTTATTAGATACATTTACGTAAAACTTGGCGACATTAAAAGCATTTAACTTAGATAAAATTCACTTCTCGGGTAAATTATTCACAACGTTTCAATCAGCGATGTATCTTTGATCTACATCAAGACATCAAGTGTAAACTAAGAGCTAACTCCTTGGGGTCATCCTCGATTTTCTTCGCCAACGTGAACTATTACGACTATTAGATCATCGGATTAACCATCAGGGTTTAAGGTTGCGAAAAGTATGAGAATTAGACAATCAAATTTTGTTGGCAAGGCAGCCTTCTTAGGGCGGAGCACGTTTGCGGCAGTAAAGATTTTTTTGGTATCATATAGCTCCTGGATGCATTTGAAAATGTGTGAATTTACAATGAGTTTGTGTTGGGAAATACCAGCTGGAATAAAATATTTGGTATTCAGTATATTCCCAGAGTTTCCATTTTTAGATCCCTGTGAAGGATGGAAGATCTTACAAATCTACTAGCATTGAGGATGATTCTGAGTTTTTTTTTGTATAGTTTGCACGCGTTTTTTTTTTAATTGGGGTGATTTGTTGACAAGTTGGAGAGCAATATGTTAAAATAGGTCTTATATAGGACCTATATAGTGTGATTTTTATTATATTGCTAAGTTTTCTTTATGATTGATGAGTGGGTATAGTAGTGCTAGAACCTTCCCCGATTTTTTTGATTAAATACCTCGTCTGTCCAATTTATTTCCGAGTTGGATATTTTTATTTTAGGGATATCTATATGCTTGTTAGACTTAGTGAATAACACAGCTTGTATGTTTGACGGATTTAAGCTAAGTTTCCACTTATTAATCCAGTTTTCAATTAAAATTACGTTTTTTAATTGTGATGCTATACATTTTGGTCTTTTCTCTGTGGCGGATATCGCAGTGTCGTCGGCAAAATATATAATTTTGTAATGTTCCCTTTTGGGACATCTACTGTGAAAAGGTTAAAGAGAAGCGGGACTTCCGCTCTCACTCTTCTTAAGGAAGAAGTGAAACCATCTGTAGTAATTACGAATTCTCTGCCACTGAGAAAACATTGGATTGTTTTATTCTTTTAATTAAATAATATAGACCTTTGTGCCAAGTCCGATCGAAAGCTCTGCGCAAGTTTAAGAAAATCACAGCCGTGTCCTTTTATTTTATCGACAGCCTCTATAATGTCAGAAGTAAGTCTCATTATTTCGTTGATTGTGTTTGTAGAGGCCCTAACGCGAAACTGCTCCTCAAGGAGTAATTTTTGTAGTATCAATCTCAGTATGTATATTCCAAAATTTTGCCCACCGCGAAGAGGAGGCTAGTCGGGCGGTAGCTGCCAGTAGAATTGGGATGATCTCTTCAATAAGAATAATTTTCGCCTTCTTTCAACTATTTGGGAAGTGATTGAAGACTTTGTTGACTATTTTTGTGATTTCTTACACTATAGTGGACGGGGAAATTTTGAATAGCTATGTTTTAGATGCAGTCGACAACAGGTGCTTTTTTACAGTGAGGTTTTTTACGATCTATCGAACGTGGAAGGAGCTTATTGCCGGAGGCGCACCTACAATGGAAACTTGCTCTTAAATCTGTAAGATACCCGAAACTCTGTTTTCGTATTCAATATTCGTGGTTTGACTCTCACTAAATTTTTATTTTTTCTCGAAGGAGGGGGGGATTCCCCGTATTTGAAAAACCCGGAGATCTTCGTCACATTGATCTCATTTATAGCATTTGTTGTTTTGTTTGTTAATTCTATATATGCCCGTTTCAGCTGATCTTTATTACTGACATCTAATTGAAGACTGTTGGATGAAAGAATTTCTTTATGTTATTTGCAATTATTATAGCTTTTGGCGACTTGTTCGCTGTAAGGTCGGCGTAGTTCACTACAGTTGGGAAATGGTCAGAAGACAGTTCATGTAGAACAGCTGGTTGAAACATATTTACTGTGTTTTTAGTAACGAATATGTCCATTAACCGTGTTAAACAGGTGTTAATAGGTTGTAAAGGCGTAAAAATATTATAATTCAATAATTCTTGTGAGTTAGTGAGTCAATCCACCAGTGTTAGTCAAATTACACCTCCATCCACGAAGGTTAGGATTTAAATCGCCTTTAATCATGATTGCTTCATTATGTAACGGGCAACCCTGTCACATGAATGAAATTAACTAAGATATAATAAATAAAAAGGTACCCTGTAGACTGCTTCGTAGATTATAATTTACAATAAAACACATATATTTATTAATAATAATGAATTAAATATCTTATCTCATCAATTCAGCGATCTCGAAAAACAGTAAACTGCAACAACATTGATATATTCTTCTTAAATATAGACATCGTAGCAAATAGGTGGTTTATTTAAATAAAAGGTTTGGTTTTTTAAAAACATCTTATGGCGGGTTACACAAGGCATTTAACTAAGCATTAACTAATCAGGTGGCTTAAAGTGTGACAGATCACATAAGAGTGACAATGTCAAAAATGACTCTTAATGCCAATTAAATGAATTACGTGATTAAAAGTCTTCTGCAACCAGCTGTGTGACATCTATTAACGAAAATAACAAGATGTGAATTACAGTACCAAAATAATACTTAAAAATGTATAATAAAAATGATTAAACTTTAATTAAAATCCAGAAAATTACGGAATTTACTTAAAGTCCCCAATCTTGGAACAAAAGGAAAAGAAAATAAAAATCTCTAGATAAACCATAAATTTAACACCCGAAAATATGTAAAAATTATTTCCCAAATAAATATTAAGAATAATATCTGAAGGGTTCAGGGGATAAACCGGCTAAGTCAAATTTGTAGTTTTTTGGGAAAAACGTTTTTTAAGTTTAAAACAATATGAAAAAATAATTTGTGACTATTGCTTGATTTGATTATGTAGTATATTAGATTAACATATTTTTCAATACTACTATTACAGTGAGTAAAGTAAAAAAAATTGTTTAAAATGATTAAATGATTTTAAATTATCTTATGTCACAATATGCAATGGAAAAACAAGCTAAGTCCTCGACTTACCTGGTTTATCCCCGGGAATATTGAAATAAAACATTGAGAACTCATCACAAATTTAATTTAAAGGTTAATATTTCTCTCAAAATGTCATATTTTGTCCATTATTTTTGATAGGGAATATTCATATAAAATGAAGCTGCATTCGATCCACAGAATTTCTTCAAGTGCTGCAAATCGAGGAATTTTTTCTTTGATATCGGTATTGGAACTACAAAAATAAAAATTCTCAATTATTTTGCTTTTAGACTCTGATGTTTTAGACTTACATTCGTGGGAAAAATCCGGAAGAAAAAATTCATCTGGTCCTAAGTTAGTTTTGGGGATTTTCTTCTTTCTCTTTTCTTTTCTTTTCAAGGACTATCTCTTTGACTGGTCGAGATGGAAATGGGCACTTCTTTTTGTACAAAGAATCAAGGTGACGTGTCCATTTCCTAAAGAAATCTTGCTGAACATCTACTACGACGAAAGGTGATGGTTTACATCGGGCTGCTTGAAAAACGTAGTTCCACTCCTTTGGATGCTCTACTCGTGTTGACTGTTTCACCAGTCCAACTTTCTTGTCGCATTCCAGATACGAGTGACCCCTGACCGGGAATGTGATTTTAACAAAGTCGAGCCTTTTTTCTGTATGTACTAGATTGTGAAAAAACCGGAATATTGTGAAATTTTTATTTTGACCCGCACATGAGTCGCAAAAAATCTCTAGTTGTCTCACTTCCACATCAAGGAAATTGTATATGAAATGGTGAAGTAGGGAAGCGACGTCATCAGCACCTTTCTTTCCGGTTATTTCTGAGTACATGTAAAAAACGCTCTGAGAATTCGAAAGGACATGAACATTAAAGGCGTAAACAGAGAGTTGCCGCCTGTAATATACATCGTTGGTTGATATATTTGGGGCAGGGAAATTTTTTGAAAAATCGATGCAAATAGCCTCTTTTTCTTTTGTTTTTCTTGCTTCGACTTTTGCTTTTTTCTTACGAATGTAAAATTGTTCAGCTCTCTTCTTATGGATACTATTTTCCGTTTCATATTTTTTAATTTTCCTTTCTATATTAGCTTGCTCCAATTCAGCCACATTATTTTTTTCTGCGACAAGTGATCTTTTTTTTGCTGTAAATTGATCACAAGTGCTGCAGGTATCCGTTCTGGGATACCCGAATGCAATATTGAAATCTCTCTCCATTATAGATCTGTATGTTTCGTATGATAACTTGACATCTGGGTGTAATTCGATGAACATTCGAAACATTTTTTTAGTGTTAAGCTCCTCGGGAAGGTAGCTTTTAGATGATTGATGCAAACTGTAATGACTTCCTCTGCTTTTGAAGCTCTTAATGTGAGCATGAATTAAATTAAGCGTACCTGTACTAAGTTTTCTAGGGCGAATATTATGTTTTCCTCTTTTGTTTTTTGGAGAGACTCCGGTCATCTTCAGACTACGCAATAAATGCTCAACTTTACCTTTTGTTATGCCGTGGATGGCCATAAATGCTTTCCTACAAACCGGTACTTCCTTTAATACATTATCTATTTTGGTGCGAATCCTATAGCAGTAGGCAGCATCGCGTAATTTAGCATCCTCTTCGGAGTTACGTGGACGTCGGTTTTTAATCGGCAATACTGAAATTAGTCCACATAAATACGAATTCTGTTCATCCTCCGTTGGTAAAAGATTAAAATGCCGTAAAATATTCAGACGGGTTTTTTCCGCAACAACTTCAAAACATTTCTTTTTGCACTTACAATCGGCACCCATTTCATGACCTTGTAGTCTCAATTTTTTTCGAACATCACTTAATCGTCCCAACTTCTTCCTTTTCTTTGTAGTTTTCGATTTTAACACACCGTGATTTAAATCTTCTTCCATTTTTAAAACTATTTACAAAAACTTACGTTCTTAAACTATCGACACACAATATTTTCTCCACGAAAGCGAAAGAACAAATTTAGGGTTATAATCAAACCGCATGTGTTTATTAAACTGAGAATGAACTGGTTTTGTCCAAGCGTACGTTCATGACTTAGCTTGTTTATCCCCTATTGAAACGACTTGGCCTGTTTATTTCCTGTACAGCATAAATTTAATGGTATATTACTCAGTACTTATCCACTTTATCGCCTGTGTGAATTTATTGGTAAAAACATACTATATGCTTCTATCAGGTGACGTTGCCAGCTCATTTTCGACAAAAATTAACTTAGCCGGTTTATCCCCTGAACCCTTCATCTTTGATAAAACGTCAACTTTGACAACCCACTTTATATGTAAAAATCCTATAAACCACAAAAAAAAGGAGGAGAATTTAAAATCATCCATAAGAGCCCTGCCCTGAAGGCATTTTATTGGTCATACAAAATGTACACTACCGTCTATTTACTTTAAGACTACCTAGGTGGTACAAGGTTTAAGAAAATTGAATATATTTTAAAAAGATGACTAATTTCATAAATCTAATAATGTATATAATTATATATACATTATGTATCCCGTTTCTGGAATGCTCCTTTTATAAAATATTATATTGTATTTTTAACATAGTAAATTGACAATGTATTGTAACTGAATCAAATGAAATGTTTCAATTATAATTAGTTTTAACTTAAGTGAAACAGGGACAAAGAAAACTTCGCACGAAAAAGGGTCATATGATAACCATAAACTTTTAAGGGGTAGTCGAAAGCACTGAAAGCGTTTATCATAATATGTTATTTATTATTTTGTTTGGCTTTCAAAACTCTCATAACTAATACTGGATATCTTTACTTTAACGACTTCTTTGAAATACTAGTGTTAAAGATTTGTCATGAGAAACAGACTGTTGCTTTAGAAAAATGTCATTTTAAAATAAATTAAGAATTTATATACTCTATTCCATCATTTTATTAGAGGCAATAATAATAGGATATTTATTAGGTAAAAATGACAATAGAAAGGTGAAACCCGACAATTATTGTTGAAGACGATAACAAAAATTAAACTGAAATGTATTTTTTTCTTTAACATATTCACTTTATTCTTCATATGCGAACTCGTTGTGATCTCGCGTGCCTCGGGCTGTCAAATGACGGCCTGAAATCTCCGGACTTCTTTTATCTGCGTTTTTCTCCATAAACTTCCGTTATGTCAGATTATTGCCAAATATGACCTTTAACAATGACGTGGTGAACATATAGCACGCTTCTAAGTAGAACAATGTCTGGTACCCATTTCTGTTAATAATTGCCAATAGCACATTCGGATAGAGTTTTCGCTGTTCCCTCTGAAAGAACCGTATTTTCAGAAACATCTATCCTTGGCCAACGTGCTTCCTTTTTGTATGAAAGAAACCTTTTTCGAAGTGCATCTTCGTTAGAATTACTAACAATCTTGACTTCCCAAATATATTATTAAAGTAAAATGTTTCCAAATATAGCGCTTAATTTGACTTTTATGTATATATATATATATATATATATATATATATATATATATATATATATATATATATAGACATATATGGGTGAAAATACGATAACCGGCTATTTTGGCTTTTTTATTTAAAAAAAAAAAAGTTAGAATTTTTCGGTTTTTCTTTCAAAAGCGTTAAGTTTTTCACTTACCTACATGAATAAAGCATGTGTCCGCGCACACTTTTAATTAAAAAAGGAATTACAAAAATGTATGGGACCGTCGTTACATTTTGAAAGGGACCTTTGTTACGAATTCGGGGACCGTCATTACTAAGCAAGAGAACAAAAGTCAAAATTGTATTTTAACGTTAATTTATTTAAAGATATATATCATTTGTATTTAATATTCATTTGCATCGTAAACATTTTGAATATACAAATGCTCTTTAACTAAAAAATTCCTTGTGGAATGTGGATAAATGGTACATTTACACATAATACTATTTTCCTTGACTATTTGGCGATCTTCTTTTGTAGGCCAGATAAAATAATTTCGGTTTCGGGTTAAAAAATTTATGGTTAAATTTCCATTACTGGTATCTTTATCTTCAACTAGTCCTCCAAAAAATTACTTATAAATATCAATCGTTAAAAATTATCGGAGTGATTATTACCAGGGTACCAATTATCTTCCCAAGCGACAGCAACGAAGTTTCCAATTTCAATGCAGGTTTGAACATTTGCAATATTCGTATTCAATGAATTCGTTGATGCTATTAAGTAGTTAAGGCAAATTCATGAATGACATGTATTTATGTTTAAGTTCATAACAGATTATTAAATTAATAAGTAAAAGGATACGTAATAATTTCATCTCTCCTTCTCCATAGTGCGAACAAGTATAATTTAAGTCACAGGTAAAGCAGCTAAGCAGTCTAAGACTAAGGGAACCAGGATTTTCAACTGCCCATGAAACTTGATGCAGAGAAGTAATACGTTTAATAGGTGGTATAACTTGTGGTATTAGGGATTTTGTACGGGAAATTTCATCATCTGATATCTCAAATAGTTTAATTTTTTTGCAACTATCGGTTAGTTTGAGTACAAAATCAGTGGCTGAAATAATGTCATTTCCTTGAGATACCAACTTATCTGCGGTACGTTTTAGTGTCCCTCCTACTCCATCGGCAGGTCCTTTTCCATGGCCAGCAACTGAGTAATTCCAAGACACTTTTTTAATATTCTTGATAACTTGAGGCAAATAGCTTAAGAGGAGATACAAATTAAATTTATTTTTATATTGGGACGTTGGTCCGTCTGATTGAAAATGAAAAATATCGATGTCAGGAAATTTCTCGTGGATGTCTTTTAAAACTGGATATAGATGGGTCCAAATAGCGTGTGCCCCGTGATCCAGATTTTTTGAAACAGTGCAGAACGAGTAAGGTCCTGGATTACTTGCTCCTGCTGGTTTAATATAATATACGCCAGTATGCAATGAAATCTGTTTTTGTGAGGCACCAAAATGTGTAGCCTGCACTTCTTCCCCACTATACTTTAGGACATAGTTCTCAGAAAAATCGATGTTTATAATAATAACATTGGGACGCATATTCTCCTTTAATTTTTTAATAGTAGAGTGTTGATGGTAAATATTAAAAATGTGTTTCTTAATTTCGGGTAAATTTTCTTCAACTTTGTGGATTAGTTCTGTGATTCGTGTTTTTAATTCTTTTTTTGACGTTACTCTAACTTCGACTTTTTTTTCTTTGATAATCCTTTCTTCCTTTTCGGTTACCCACTGGTAATATTTTATGAATTCATTTCATTCTTCATTTCTTCGGTCAAGCAGTAGGTAATTTTTTTTGATCGGCAATGTTTGCAAATGTCATACATGCAATCTTTGTTTTGCAGGGAGCACACGGTAGAACCGATTAGATCGTTTAGGGAAGAAAAATGTATAGCACTATAATAATGTAGCTTATTTATCATAAAAGTTATATTGGCGTGTTTGATACAAGCACAGGTTTTTCGCTCGGACAATTTTGGTGGTACAATATAAAATGGTCTGCATTTTAAAAATAAGCTATAGGAAATCTTTTTTTCACTTATTAAGTTAAATTTTGCATGAAGATTTTTTAACGAATCAAGCAATATACGTTTTTGTACTGTTTTTTTCTTAAACGTTAAAAAATCTTTTTTACCAGGACACATGCGACTGTTGGTTTCTTCTTCTAGGAAGTCTTTAACTAAAGTGGCAAATTTATTCGAAATTAAGTCACGACGTGTTTTTCTAAAAGTCATTCCTTCGATTTTTACATTTGTTGCTTTTTGAAACATTTTGTACGAAATTAATCCTGACGCTTGTTTAATGACTCTTAATTTCTTAAATTTTTTTGAAGCAATCATGCTGGAAAAATGAGTATATTGTTCCTTTTTAGGCATAATGGCTCTCTTTTTTGTTTTGAGATGTTTCACCAACTCGTTTGTAAAAATAAGATGTTTTTTTACGGGCGTTGGTATTTTTGCATTTCCTGTTAATTTGCGAATTTCAGTATTTGGAGAAGGTGTTTTGTCGTTCTTAATTCTATGAAGCCTTTTTTTATAGCGTTGAACTCGGCGTTCCGCTGCCTGAAGTTTTAACTTCAATACCTTTAAATCTCTGTACGCCTTAGTTCTGTTTCTGTTCTTTTTTTTTCTGCCGCTTAATCGCCTAGATTCTGTTAACCGATCCTCTCTTGCAGAATTGTCCTCTAAATCGGATTGAGGGGGAGTAGCTTGCTGCAAAAGGTTCTCTTCAATTTCACGAAGATTTAATTTCTGTCTGAATCTTCTTACCCTCTCCCGGCCCTGTCTTTTCATTTTTCGCTGGTCTCGCTCACTCATATCGTAAATTTTCTTTCGTCTATTTTTGTTGTAGTCATTATCATTTTGTCTCTTTATCTGTTTTTGTTCCTCGGTCATTTTGGCTCTCTGGCGTCGTTTTTTTTCTCTTTCATATTCTTTTATTTCCGCAGGCGTCTTCTTTTTAGGTTTGTTTCTTTTTTGCTTTAATTGGCTTGTTTCGCCCTCCTTCCCTTCATTCAATTTAATTTTCCACATCTTTAGGAATTCTAAATCCCATTTAGCATTGTTTCATACCTGAATAATAAGTGACACATTTAATTTAAACTATATGTAACGACGGTCCCACAGAAAGTAACCACGGTCCCTGTTTTATGGGACCGTCGTTACAGGGACCGACGTTACGTTTTTTATCTAAATCCGAATTATAAAATAAACGAATACACCATGGACTTCAAAAATTTTAGGTTATGTACTGCTACAAATTGTTGACTTTTTAGTAGAAATAAATCACTTATTAATAATGAAATGATCAATATATGTACGGGGACCGTTATTACTACATAAAAACATACTATATGAAATTTCAGCAAAAATAATTAACTATAATTTACAGAAAAGTAAACAGAGGTACTTACCATAAACCACGCGGACTAAAACTAATTGGCAATTGAGAACCACAGTTAGCGGGGCGCTTGGCGAGCGGTGACATCTATAATTCCATGTCGGAAATAATAATGTATAGCAGGGTTTCAAACCAGGGGACACGGTAAAATAACATCGTTGTTCAAAGTTTTTATAACATTTTTGAAAGGATGTTGTTTTTAATTAATTTATGTTGTTATGATAAATATAAAATATATATTTATCAGATATATGCCACTTAACATTGTTTCACTTCATTTTGAATATTCGAAACCTCTGTTGGGGACAAGGGACCGTCGTTACACTTTCAAGGTATTGACGCATTTTTTTTAAGTTTCGGTAGAATTGCTGGATTCTTTGTGTTACGCTCATTAAGTACTAACATTAAACGATTTAATATGCATAAAAAAATATAATAAAGTTTGTTTTAACAGATCTACACAGCAAGGGACCGGAAATGGCCCGTTATCGTATTTTCACCCATATATATATATATATATATATATATATATATATATATATATATATATATATAATATATATTACTTTTTATGTTTACAAGATTATACAGATTAACAATTTTTTTTTACCTTAGTAAAGAATAAGTTTTACAAAATATAATTTTGCTAGATATATAACTTGATTTATTTTAACAAAAGAAGAAAAGAAAATGTCTAAGTCGTATATAGTCTGATAATATCTGATTATAATCTTTTAATATGACCTCATAAAAAATTCGGTCGCCTATTTACTTAGAATAATTGCGTCTATATCCATATATTTTAGTCGTTTTGTTGCCGATTTATTCCCGTTTTGTTACGCCTTCCTGTCGAGCTTTAATCTAAATCCTTCATCCATACACAGCAGCATACGAACTAAATTATCTATACTCTGTTCTTAATTTGTTCCTGTAATAAATATCACAAATTTTCAATAAATGTTAGTAAATCTTCTTTTATGTTAATAAGTAAAACAAAGACACCTCCTGATATTTCCCCACTTATAATAAACAATAACAAAATAAATATTCAAACACAATTAATTATAAATGAAAATTTAAGAGTATCGGAACCGCTATTTCTATTAATAGGAGTATTATAAAAAACAATGTATTTCATTAATTTCTTAAAAAACATAGGTATATTATTTAATATATTTTAAATTCCAATATTTAATGTCAATTTGGAATCTGCTCCGTCACATATTAAACATTTAAAGAAATTGCGAAAAAAAACTCTAAAATGTATTTATAAACTACCATATTTGGAACCTTCTATTAACCTATATAAACCTAAAGCATTTTTAAACTTACAAAATATTTATAACTTAAAAATTTGCATTTTAATACATTCTATTATTAATAATGTAAAAACAAATATTATAAATTAAAAAATGTAATACTTTACATAATCGCGATATAAGATATTGCATACAATTACAGACCATTACAGTAAAAAGTAACTGGAAAAAATCAGTTCTGCACGATAGTTTAAAAATATACAATAACTTACCAGAGAGTATAAGACATAAAACTAAATTGTCAATGTTTAAAGAACAATTAAAAATGCATTTTTTACAAAAATAAAAATGAATAGATTTAAGTTGGTTTGGAAAAAGAGTTTAAAGTAAAAACAAAATTGTAATATTAGTATTGAACTAATTCCGTGGCTTAACGACTGTACATACCGACTAGTATATGCACAAACAAAAAGTTCGTATTTTTAATCCACTTGGTTTCTATCTCCCCTGACTTCCTTTGCAAAATATTTTATTCAGCATCTTTGGAGTCTGACATTAGAAAAATGGGTTCAATACGATAACAACTTTCGTATATTCCTCAAATTCAAATTCAGCGTTGGGTTAATATTTTGGAATCTAAGGTTGTTGAGCTTCATGAATTTGCTGATAGTTCTGAAAAGGGATTTACTGTTGTTTATTTAAGAAGTCTTACTCAAGATAGTATAAAGTCGAAACTGGCACCCTTGAAAAGGATTACGTTGCCACGGCTGGAGTTATAGGGTGCTCTACTTCTATCTAAATTTAAAAATTACGTTCCTTTCACATTCCAAGACAAACTGTGTGTACATATAATTTTTGCATTGGATTGAGTCATCGCCACAGAGATGAAAGACTTTTATTACTAATTGAGTCAGTTTAATTCAAAACATAATTCCTCCTTTGTCTTGGTTTCGCGTTTGCACACTGGATAATTCAAATTCAAATTCAAAATCATTTGATTACCAACCAATTTATAGAAAATTACAATAGTAAGAAAACATATTAATAATTACAATATGGTGGTAATGCGGGCTACACCTCGATTTTATAATCGTTAGCACAGCGAACGTAGCCAACACCGACTCTACTAGAAAGCCTGGAAGCGGGCATCGATGAGTCATCATAAGTAGTTTTTCCCGCAATGAGTAGCTGGAGTTGTGAGGTCGCGGCGGCCATATTGTTAGGCACTGTCATGTCAATGTTCACTTTTGGAAGTTTGTTTACATTGATTAATCGTAAAATAAGTTCTTTTTTCCTGGTTTTTCAAGCGAATGTTCAGTTTTTGTTACATGTAAGTATACTTACAATGTGTATATTGGCGATTTCTAATAAATAAAGCTTGATTTTTTACTTAAATAACTATATAGATATGTGTGTTTTGCCTATGATTTCCTTTTTACTTTTTAGATTATTATAGCAACGAAATCAGTTATCAGAGTCTCAACAATAATTCAAGTTTTTGCAGAGAAAAGAAAACGGGGTAGATCGGGAACTTCCTATAATCAAAGAGAATGCTGTTCCAAGTATAAGAGAGATCGTGTTTAGAAGGCTGAGGTAAGCGCTCTTTATACATTTTCGGCGTATATTCATATTTTAATATACTTTGTCAATAATATATTTTTTAATTTGTTACTTGCAGATTAAACTTGATGAATGACATTGAGGAATCTATGTGCAAATGCTCTAACAGGTCAATTGTTGTGTAATCATATGGCTACATTGCTAATATTTGCGTACCACAATATATCCGTAACAGATGGGGTAAAAACCATAGATTATTGTTTGGTAGAAAATGGTACACTGAAGAAAAAATTTCTAAAATATGCCAGAAAACAGTAGGCCAATTGCCAAATGAAACCTGGTTAATCGCAAGAAAGAATCGTTTGACTTCCAGGAATTTTGTTTCTGTCCTGTATGATAAATAAAAAACTCCCACCTTCATTAAATATATAACTCACAGGTAATATACATTTTATTTTTAATAATTATTCATTCAGTGGGTATATTAATTGGTAAGTTTTATTGAACTTTAAAAAGGGTATTGTGTTTCAGTTACTAATTCTGTTCTATATATGTATATATCTAAATTATATGTTAAAATGTTATTTACCACAAACATCATAAAACAGATTAATTTTGTATATTTTGCAGCCCTCTCAAATCAAAATACTCTTTTTTTGATCACTGAACATCCCAGCGTAATAATTTTTAGCTTCTTGGAATTTGGATATGTTTTATAGGTGGTTGTGGTAATCATCGATTATACACGTCATTTAAATAAATTGCTTATCAGTAATGCCACTGATATTATATTGAATGCAGTTACCAAGGGCGTCCATAAAAGGGGGGGCATTACCCCCTCCCTGTATTTTGAAAAATGTCTTCTAAACGCTGAACCACCTGCGTACGCCCTTGGCAGTTAATTTGAACTAGGCCATATGGAATGACATTTTTGTAAACTTACTAGTAAAAGCTGGATCGCAATTAACCATTTAAGCAGTCGAATTGAGAATTGTGTGCTTTATTAGCTGAAAAATATTAAAAGGATGATCTACTCAAAATTTAAACTGGTTTTATTGTATAAAAATGTATGAATATTTTTTTGACAAAAATAGGACAATTATTAATTACTGCTTATGGCAATATCTGAATATGGCTATTTACGATCTGACATTTGCAGACTAATGAATATGTATCTGCTGTCTCTATCTTTTTTTTATTCTTTTCAGTAAGAAACACTTTAGATGGCATAAAGACCATACAATGGGGGCAAGACACAAAAGTAATGGGAATATTTGAAAAAAACCGAAATGCTACCGTTACTCCCACAACATTGGTAACGCTTGATAAGCGTGGATTTATTGGAGGGAGTACTGTTGACCTAGGGGAGAAAATTATACATATTTATATTTTTTTTATTTAAGTAGCTACATATCATTTTTAAGTGAAAATAAAAAACTGTAAAATATATTTTTTGTTACAGTCCCTACAACAAATTAGATGCAATAAAATGTTTCAATAAACCTTTATCTTGTCTTTAATTACAAAAAAGTACTTTTAGTCAGTTATTTAAATATAATATAGGCAACAAAAAGTGATTTTATAAATCAGCCTTGGGAAAATTTAGTTATACAGAATAACTCTATAGAAGTCTAAAGTATATTACATAAGTAATATAATAGATAATAAGTATATTACATAAGTAATATAATATACAATATTTTGATATTTATTAGATTTATAATAAGTGTTGAAAGTGAAATTTTTCAAACGAGGTAGGTCACAGGAAAAATGGAAAAATAGTAAACTATTTTTCTTACAACCGCAAAGAGTCTTTAGTAAGACTTTATTTACTTCTCAACACTAGTACTGAAAAACTTAGTAAATGATTTGAAATAGATTAAAAGTAGGCTTTAGCTTTTTTTTTACTTACCATCTTTCAAATAGGTACTATAGTGTTGAAATTTACTATCTTTCGTATAGGTACTATAGTGTTGAAATTTTTTTTCTAACACACCTGAGATATAAACTACTTTCTAGTGTAAACAGTGCTTTTTTGTCAGTTTTATATGGGGCTGCATGACAAAAAATTTTGTCTAACAAATTTACTTCAATTCCAATTTGTAGGAAAACATAATGCAACTAAACCTGCTTCTGTAAAATTAGTTGAAAAGAGAAACAATCAGTGTTTTTAATGAATTTTCTAGTTTTTGTAAAACCTTTTTTCTTTCCTGTTAGAGGAAATATTTTCTTAAACTGAAATAATATTCTATTATTTATTATGACAAACCAGCATATCAAATATCTTTAACAAAATGAAACAATATCTACATTTTTATCACAGTTTTATTCACAGACTAATTAACAGATACACAAATATATACATACATACATATGTACAACTTAAACTAAGGAAAAGAGACTAGTATAATATTAAAAAGCTAATAAGATTTTATCAAAATAGAAGACTAATAATTATATAAAATATACAATGTTACATACATTTTCTATATTTTGAAATAAATGAGGTTTAAAATGGTATGTTCTGATCATTAAGGCTCAGATCGTGGCAGTGGAATTTGTCTCAATGGGAATGCAAATGTATAAACGTATATATAATCAAGTTAAACATCAAACCTTTTATAATTACCTTTCACAATAAAACTCGCAAAATGTGTATGAGGCTGATCTAGTTGAGTTGAAATATATATTTTTTCATGAGACTTCATTACTTTTACGACCTGTGCTTTCCATTAAAATTAAATAATAACTGGGGCCATATATATTTAATATGAAGAGGTAAAGGCAGTAAAGCAAACAGTTATGTTATGATATAAATGCTTTTGTTGGCAGTTGGAGTAAAACCTTCTCTTTTTTTTGCATGAAGCAACTTTTTTCGACTTTCTTCGTCCTTTGGAAACCCAAAAAATGAACCTTAGGTCCTTTCGGATAGTTTCCATTGCACTTAGGTACACAACAAGTAAAGGGCATTGTTCTAAATTTATATATTTCTTTTCAAATCCACTTTGTATTAGAATTCAAGTGTTAACCTCTCTACCACAAACTTCTATTTTGACGAAAGTTTTATAGCACCAGTCACAAAAATAATAGCACTAACACAAATATGTACAGAAATAGTTAAAACCTATTAATGTTCTAATTTATTTGTAAAAACTATTGCGAATTTACAGATAGCAGTTAACTACAAAAATTTACTACTACTCATCGCAAGCTGTCAACGGCCGTTTCCGGGCTTTCTAGTAGAGACGGTGTTGACGTAGCACGCATGTGTGGTGTAGACTGTTAAAATGAACGAACTGTAATTAATAATTTAGATTCAGAGCTAATACAATATACCTCCGTAATTCCCATTTCCAATTTACTAATTGCTAATTAAGCAGAGACGTAGTCAGGAGCAGCGCAGAGAGGCAGAAAAAGGTCCGAAGAAAAAACAAGGTTTAAACATTTTGAAATGTATAAACAACATAATCATTTCGATTAGACCAGTTTACTTAGATATATTTGGATTTACAAATGTATTATAAACGATAAAAGATAAATAAAATACGCAAAAAACATAACTATAATATTAAACACGCGGCATATTTAGCAGATATTCCTTTATATATTTAGAAAATTTGTAAATTGATAAATGTTTTACACAGTTCGGCAAAGCATTCCACAATTTAATTCCAACATAAATGATTTTTGGAACCCGGCTGTTTTGTGTTGTGGCACTATAAATCAGTTTACAAGTATTGTGAAAGTGAGAACAAGTGACGAAATAAATATAGGGCTGTCAAGATGTACATGTAATATTTTCTACGATTTTTCGTATTTAGGATAAAATTTTTATTCAAGTACGGCGTAATATGATTTCTATATTGTATATTACAAGAAAAACGCATACAACTATTTTGTAATTTTTGAATAGTTCCCGCCAACCTCTCAGACAAAGAATCAGAATACTCCATATCGCCGTAATCTAGCAAAGACAAAATAAGAGCGTTACAGAGATAATACTTGGTTTTTGAAGGCAATACGCTTTTGAGATTATATAATTTTTTTAAGCGACTATAGGCTAGTTTTATTTTATTTTTAATGTCAGATTCAAATGAAAGATTCGAGTCGAAAGTTATACCTAAAATCTTTGCCCCGTTGACGACCGGAAGATAAGTGTTATTTATTTTTATTATTTTATTATTTTAATATTTTATTATTTTATTATTTAAATTATCAGTAACGCTGCTGATAGTATTTTTGTTATTTCCAAAAAAAATTATATTGCATTTTGAAGCATTCAATTTTAAATTATCATCTCTTTCAAAATCGTTCATATTTTTGATGTCACCATTAAACTGTTCCTGAAATTGCTGTACTTGAGATATAAAAATAGGCATGTATATTTGAGAATCATCTGCGTATTGTTGTAATTTGGAATTATTTATGCAATTATTCATATCCGCAACATACAGAGAAAACAGCAAGGGACTTAATATAGAACCCTGGGTAACACCGGTTGTTAGAGGCAGATATTCCGACCTACTTAAATAACCATTTGTATTTAATGATACACAGTGAGATCTATTTGAGAGATAAGAACCCAAGAAGTTTGTAGATTTCTTTGAGAATCCAAATATTGTAATTTTGCCAACAGCATTTCGTGATTGACAGTGTCAAAGGCTTTGCTGAAATCAAGTATAGCGATACAGATAATATGCTTTGAATTTTCATTTAGTCGTCCATTTCAATCATGCTAGTCGTTGTACTAAATTTTTTACGAAATCCGGATTGACAGCTTGATCCAATATTGAAAGCGTTTACAAAATTATTTATTTTTTGACAAACATGTTTTTCTAAAATTTTTGATACTACAGGCAAAATACTTATAGGTCTAACAACTTTAGGTTCCTTAGGATCAGTTACTTTAGGAAATGGTTTAACTAAAACCCTTTTCCATACAGCTGGAAAAAGTCTTCTAATATACAACTATAAATTATGTTTATAAGGGGTTTTATACAATATGGAGTAAACATAATTTGAAATCTCTAATTGATATTTCATCTTCTCCCGTAGCATTCGTATTTATAGTGTTTAAAATTGTATGAAGAGTTTTTTCGTCTATAGGGTTAAAATTCAACTCGGAAGTTAGATTTTGATATTTATTAGATTTATAATAATTTAATCTGTCTTGAGAGATATTATTTGAGTTAAGAAAAGAGTTTAAAAAATAATCATTTAAAAGTTCGGCATTACTTAAATTTTCTGGCAGATCAATTTTTTTTGTATATGTCAAATGAAAACATTTGGTTAAAATATGCAATTTTTTCTCTAATAATAGCGTGTTTAGTAAAATTTCGTAACTGCCGATAATATTGAAGATTGGTTGAATTTTTTTGTTTTACGTATTTACGGTAAGATTTGTCTCTTAGTTTCATTAAGAATTTTACTCGTAATCTATGGGGTAAATGGTTTGTCGTGTATAACTCTTATTTTAACTGGGGCATGTTTTTTTATTAGAGATACAATATGTTTATTAAATATCTTTACTTTTTCATTTATATCTTTAGCATACTAAACATCCTCCCATGGTAAATGTAACGCACCATACACGAATGAATTTATGTTAATGTTATTGTAATCACGAAACTGTATCCTTCTGAGTTCTGAAATTGACTGAGACAAGAAAATTGATCCTGAAACACGACATCTCAGTTCTTTACTCACTATAATTACATCTATAAGTGTTGATGTGTTAGTTGAAATGTTAATTCTCGTCGGTTCTTTGATTAGTTGAGTGAGGTTAAATAAATCTAAAAGTTTGATAGGCCTTTCTTTAGAATATACGTTATTTAAAAGGTCTATATTAAAGTCCCCCAATAGTAAAACATAGTCAAAATTATATTCTTGTTGTTCCTATCTTCAAATTTCATTGCAAAAACTAGTTGAACTTAATAAAATTACTCGTAGAGTTGAGTTTCAGAGTTTTGTTCTAAAATTCAAGAAAAGCAGGTAATTTCTAAGTTAACATAATAAGGTTCCCTGGCTTTTTATAGTAAACAGTAACAGAGACGGTTTGGTGTATAAATATATGAAATATTAGAAATATACAGTAGTTGCAAAAACCCTAAATTATCAATGAATATATATATATATATATATATATATATATATATATATATATATATATATATATATATATATATATATATATATATATATATATATATATATATATATATATATATATATATATATAAATATATATATATATATATATATATATATATATATATATATATAAATATATATATATAAATATACATATATATATATATATATATATATATATATATATATATAGATGCATGGCAAGACAATTTTTTATATTAGCAAAATCTTAAATATTTAATATGGCGTATTCTCTCGTTTGTTTTTTTACATATATAGTAGTTTTAGTTTTTTTAATAAGTAGATAACCTATAGCCGTACTTACATAATTTAAATCCGTGTGCACATATTTAATTTTCTGTACTCTTTTTCATGTTTCCTGATTTATAAATATAGAAAATATTTAATATATATTAAAATATACTTATATTAAATTTACTAAATCAAAAAACTGATACTGATTCTGACGACTCTGAATCTTAGCCTCAAGTAAATTCGCCTATTGATTATTAAAATTTTAGTTTTGATCCTAATCTAAATATAGATAATGTAACTGCTACTTTGCAAATATCAATTTATAGCCAAACCAAACTAATAAAATAATGCCCAATATTTTCGCGGCGATCCATGTGAACTAAATAATTTCATAGCAGAATGTGATGAAACTTTTAGTAATTTTTTATTTTTAAAAAATTTATCCTTAGAGGTATTATAAGCGAACTTAAGGGAAAAGCCTAAACTCTAATATCTAGCCGTTTCAAACTACATACATGGGATACAGTTACATATGTTTTAGAACTTTCTTTTTATAACCAAAGTTATTTTACATGCCTATTACATGAATTTCGTAGTTTGCAGAAAGCTAAAATTGCTGAAATTTCTAACATTAAAAAACTAATCCTTGTAACATTTTTAAAATATTTGCCCTTAAAATTCAAACTACCAAAACTTGTAATCGAGGAAGAAAATTTTCTTTATTTCGTACAAGAAGGTAAAAAAAATTTTAATTCTCAGGGAACCTACTACTAGAGTTTCTACAGCTAAACCAACGCCCGTATCAGTTGTTAAAAGAACTACTACAAGACCAACCAACCTATAATGCTTTTCAACAACAACTTGGATTTAGGCATTCTGGTATCCACATGCCACATATATTTCAGCCACAACCGACACCAAAATTGACATTTGAAGAACTTCATCATTGAAATAATCCTGAAAATCCCCAGGATGAATATGACAAACACCAACGAGTTGACAAATTAGCTAGATTTTTCCCAAGAAGGACCCCAATATAACCCATCGTTATTTGAACAAATAAATTTACAACCCCGATCGCGCTTTGTCATCCTTATCTACCTTGTCATCCTTATCTGCCCTATCATCCTTACCTGACTTATGTCCTAATGAAGCAGCAGCCTCTGGAATAAATCCTACCTAACTAATGGAAACTTCCTTTTATTAAAATTTCTAGTTTTGATAAATCAATCATTCTATTAACTGATTGAGGTAGTCCTTAATAAATCCTCATTTGACAAAAACATATTTTTCAGAATTTATAATTATAAAACCCAACACTATTAAAACTTCATGTGGTCAACAGCAATCTAAATATTCCTGTTTTCAAGGAATTCCAAACAAATAAGAAAATCATACTTATTCTATTTAAGTTTCACCTATTTTCTGTTGGTTTGATTAGTTTTAGAGATCTAAAAAATGTGGGTTTCAATTGGAACCTACAACAAAATGACCTTGTGAGGAACAATATACACACAGACTGTAACCTTTTTAATATCGCTTTAAATGAAAATGAAATTCTAACATTTCCAACCAACGCTACAATGGACGGAACATATTATGCTCCTCAGATATATATAGCTCTTGATTTTTTCATACCGGATGGAATTACTACAGTGAAGGAAATACAAACTATTATAGAAATACATAATGTCGACAATTATATATTATAATTATATAAACAATTTTGGGTTCTATATTATATTAACAATTTTGGGTTCTATGCAATGGAAATATAAAACGATTCAACAAACTTAGATAAAATAAAATAGAACATTTAATAAAACTAGCTTATCTTGAAGAGAAGAAGGAAAACCAAATAGTAAAACTCTACACTTAGTCTAACAGGCTAACACAAATCACTAACAAGAGGTGAAAACACAAATGAGAAAATATGGAATTATTAGAAGCATATATATATATATATATATATATATATATATATATATATATATATATATATATATATATATATATATATATATATATATATATATATATATATATATATATATATATATATATATATATATATATATATATATATATATATATATATATATATATATATATATATATATATATATATATATATATATATATATATATATATATATATATATATATATATATATATATATATATATATATATATATATATATATATATATATATATATATATATATATATATATATATATATATATATATATATATATATATATATATATATATATATATATATATAATATTTAAGATTTTGCTAATATAAAAAATTGTCTTGCCAGGCATCTTTTCTTTTGTTATTCTTCTAGTTTTCAACTTTTTTTCCCTATTTTTTTTCCACTGGTTCACTTATTTTCTAGTTGACAGTCAAGGGATATACGTTCCGCTGATTAACAGGTGTTCGAATTGCAGATATACAGTCTATAACTAAGCGAGACGAGAATAAATACACAGTTTACTTCATCAAACACTGGAAGTTTTCTTTGTTATCAATTTTGAAGTTCCGTTGAAGATTTAAAAATCACCAAAGTTCAAACGAAAACACTTTCCAAAAAAGCACTATGCTGGTTTTGTCTTCTGCATAGAGCAAATTATTTGCCGACCGCACCAGTTATATTTTGAAAATTGTATGCAAAAATTGGTTGAACTTAATACAGTTACTCGTAAATTTGAGTTTCAGAGTTTTATCCTAACATTCAAGAAGAGCAGGTAATTACTAAGTTAACATAATAAAGTTCCTTGGCTTTTTATAGTAAATAAATATATCCAAGTCTCCTCGGAAACTAAATTTCTTTATTGACTCACAGGGTTTACTCAGGGTGGGTGGTTGATTAATTTTTTCTAGTTTAAGTTACGATCAAAATCCAGCTCCAGCCTAGGAACCAACGTTTGACAGAACTTTTAATTGAAAATGTGTATGCAACCAATTTTCATTTAGGTCCAAATATGGTTTAATTTCTTTTATCTCACACTTTTTGGATACTTTCTACTCGTCGAGCCATTCAAAATTGCTTGAGCAAATACATTAGGTGCTTCAAGGTTAGACTTAAACCTTTTTCACCCAAGATGGGACAATCACCCTACTTTCGAGTTAATTAAGTAAAGCCCTTTTCGATTGCCGGTGTCGATTATGGCGGTCCTATTCTAATAGCACTCTCTAAAATAACAGGGAGCAAATCCCAAAAGGCAGTCCTTTATCTTGTAGTTTGTGCAGCAATGAATGCGCTCCATCTAGAATTAGCTTCTGTAAAGCCCGATGTGTTAAGTTCTTCAGCGGTCAGGGCACTAACTTCGTAGGTGCTGTTAAAGGGTGGAACCGACTAATAGGTCATGCAGCATCTCAAGAAACAATAGAGTGGTCTTTTAATCCTCCTTCTAAATCTTATTTTGATGGTTTGTTGGAAGCAGGTATAAAATCGGTAAAATCTCTTTGGATTCACGTAACTGGAGACAACATTTTTGTATACGAAGAATTCTACACAGTTTCTTGTCAAATAATGTTTCGGCATTGACCCCCAGTAATTTCCTTACTCTCGAATCTGTCACTTTTGCTTCCGGATCTGGATTTCACCACAATAAACATTAATCCTGATGGCAGCTCCTTCAAGGGGTCAATTCAACTACCAAAAATTGGCTGCCTTATGATTTAAACAACTCCTCCACTCTCGTGTAAAAGCGGTCGGATTTTCAGAGTTTCATCCGGAGCGAGATTGCATTTCTCTGTCTGTCTGTCTGTTGGTCTGTCTGTTCACGGCATAGCTAAAAAATTCCTTACCCGATTGACTTCAAATTTTGGTTAAAAATTAATGTTTCATATAGGAATGACCTGGTAACATTTTGGTAAATTTTCAATATGGCATAACAAAATGGCGGCCAAGTGAAATGTTAAAAAATTATTACTAAAAAACTACTTATCCGGTTTATCTCAAATTTTACACAAAAGTAGGAATCAACTGGTAAAAATTTAATACGAATCCAGAAAAAAATATTTAAAATTATAAATAACATATCTAATATAAATGTATACCCCGTTTAAATTTGATGGAATATCAATAATTATAATAAATGTAAAAGAAAAAAATTAAAAAAATAAAAGATATGTAAATACAAAAGAAAATATAAATTAGGTTCAACCAGTTTGGGATTACTTCATTAAATCATATCAAAAATAATTTAAATGTGTAAAAGATCTGAAAATCCAGTATTATTATCAAATAGGTAAAAACTTAACTGAAATTCGGTTAGAATAATACTTTCTTATATATAAGTAGTTAAATTCTATTTGTTTACCCTCCTTTTATTATTAAATATTAAATATCTACTATATAAATATTTATATTTGCCTTAATTTTCAAATATCGCTGTCAGAGGTGGTGAAATTCTCCACGAGATTATTTCTGTATCCTCTATAACAATGACATCTGGCATGGAGAATGCTATACACCACTAAAAAGGTCTTAAAACATCTCAAGTCGACTTATGGGTTTGGAACAAACATGGTGCTAATCATAGATTAATTTCTGAACAAATTTAAACTTTCCTGGCCGAATCTTAGAACACTAAAATTTTTAGATACTGCCTAACAAACAATAAATTGGATTTAAAACGCGTCAAAGCATACCGCAACTTGAAGGAAAGCAAAATAACAATTAAACAGAATATACAACGAGAATGAAATATAAAATTTTGAAGGAAATCTTCACAAGAATCAGTCAGAAAATTCCAAAAATGTAAATATGATGTATCTTGCCAAAATCTTGTTATAACAAAGAAATGATAACAACCCAAAGTTTTTTCAAGCAACGACGACATAAGTAAAAACGATTAATGCGGCACGAACTATTATATAGTAGAAAATTTAATTTTTTTTGGATAGCCGCTAAAGCACAATGAAATTTGGCCAACTGTAGATACGTGTTTCTGACTTAAGGTCCTTACCAGGACATTCAACTAGTTGAGAGACGGGTGCAACTAGCGCCAAACTTAACATACGAAATCACACCAGTCACCAACAGGAGCAAAACCGACATTTGTGGTAATCAGAAGAATATCTGAAAGCTTCGCTGGACCTGATACTCTATTACCACGAAGCAGCATTAAGCCACATGTGGCGAAACTCATAACCCAAGAGTAATAAATCAAAAGTAGAAAAAGATTTACGTAGCAAGAACTATTAAAGCGTGAGTATTAAGTCACTTCGTAATATACATAACATTTCTTAAAAATTAATCAGTCACTAACAGTAATACGAAAAAGAAAAAATATTAATTAATTCAGCAACCCCAAGTTTATTCTCAGATTCAACCACTTTCACTTTGGTGAGCTAATTTGCTTCCTTTGTCGGCCGTAATTTTCTACCCAAGACTGATTTTCTTTCTTTCTTATTAGGATTCATACTAAGGTAAATGTACTTGTACTTCACCGACCACCTAAGCTTTTTCCTCAGAAAAAGGTTAATATTAAGGTTTGTAAGTCAAAATTCAACTTTCTAATATTTTTAGTATGAAGTTCAAATGTTTTTAAAAAATAGAAAGTAAGAAATAACGGAAAAATTGATCTTTTTATTGAAAAAAAAAATTTTTTTAGGCTGAAACTTATGATATGTACACTTTACCGACCGTTCCTCTGTGATGTTCTTATTACGGACCATTTTGGTTCCTATTACCGACTGCCATTTTTTATGCAGAATATCACTAATACTTACCTTCATTTTTTAGTTGCTTTTATTAAGTTTTTTTAATTTGTGTTAGTATAATACAAGATATTATAATAAACCACTGTACAAAAAAAAACATTAGACAAAAAAGGATTTAACATTTCTAAGTCGAATCTAAGTAAAAAAACCCTTATAACTATGTTCCTTTTGGAACAAACTGCTGCTTAATCCCTCCTAAGCTCTTCAATTCTAGGTACACAAAAAATACCTCGGCGGTTAATCCTGCTAGGGCCGCTTCCAATTCACACCACTATTTTTCTTTTTTTCGCCCTCTTTGATTTTTCTTCTTCTTTTTTTTTTCCACATCTATCTTTTTCTGGTATTCTATATATTCTTCCAATGTAGCAACTTTAGGTGTTATTTTTTTCGAAATCACTAAAGTTGTCAAATGGGCTTTGAGGTAAGTCCTGAATTGTATTGGAAGGTACAAGAGCTTCTGGAGTTTTAAATTGGTTTCTTCTATAGTGTTTGATATAGATCTTTCCTCAAGCATATTAGTTGGCTCTTTAATGCCTTTGCTCTTCATGTTTGACTTACATGCATCAAGAATTTTATTGTCAATGAACTAAAAATAAGGAGAATATAAAAAAAAAATAATTGATTTCATATATTTTGAAACATGATTGACACATAACACTTACTAATTATAAGTACTTACCATTAAGAGTACATTGGTGATCGCTAACAGTATTGCCTTTAACAGATAATTCTTTTGGATTTAGAGACAAATCTTTTTTGGCAAAGTTTGGAGAAACGGTAATTGGGGAATTAGGGGGCGTATGGACATAACTTACTTTTTTTACGAGGTCTTGGAGCTAAAAAGTAAATGTTATATAAGTAAACTAAAAATATTATGTTTCTATAAAATATTACTTGATTCAGCGGAATTATGAACCCATACTTAGCATCCGGTTCTCCAACGCTCAGAATGTCAATTTTTCCATGACTTTTTGGCGTAAATGCCGTTAGATCAGGATCATCGGTTAACGATTCGTTTTCCATGTCCATCCACAAATTTTCGGAATAATTCAAGCCGAGATCTAAGGAGTCGACATCCAGAAGTGGTAAATTATTGGTTGGCATAGTGTCGTGCGCAACAATAACATCATCATTTGGAACAATAGCTGATGTGCCTTTTTCCTTTACTATTTCCACAAATAGAATAAACTCCTCTATTGGACCACTCCAAATCGATCCGTTGTTTTGAAATTATTTAAGTTTTCTTCGATCCGACTGTTGTTCGATTTGTGATAAAGTAATCGACAATCAGTGGAATTCTATTTTGACATATTGTTTGTTGCTACTGGAAGAAGTAACTTAGAATTATCAATATTATTTGGTTCAAACGGGAATGATCTGCAAGTCGGAAACCCCCATTAATTTTTAAGATAGCTATACACTGCCAAAAGTTTTGCCGACAAATTTCGACCTACCGGTCGATAACTAAGACAGTCAAAATCATGGGCGTACGATTTACCAACCGTTGCGTTGGTCGGTCATAGGAAACTGATAAGAACTTAGGTCCTATGTACCGACCTTTTTTTATCGATTTAAATAAAATTTTGACTTAGACTGGGCAAATATTTGTATCGTATTGGGGTAATATCGCATTATCTGTGTTAGAAAATGTTTTTAGTATACTTATTGGCGCCAAAATAATCTTAATATTTAGAAATTTATATCGGACACAAATATAACATTCAACGTTAAAACTAAAAATGTTACTGTTTTTATAGACTTATAATGAAGGCATATAAAAATATTTAAGTGGTCGATAATAGCTCTATAAATTCTAAAAGTTATTATTTATATGAAAAAAATAGTCCTTGTCTTTTAATATTCTTTTAATAAATAAAAAAAAATAAAATGGTGCACTCTCTTGATTCCGACCGACTGGTCGGTAAAAAAACACATTGTATACAATGACTGCCTATATCACCGGCCAATCGTTTTTTATTAATTATAATAGTATTTGTAATAAAATAAAAGATTTTAGTATACAAAATAAATTAAAACATTTGATTTAACCTACTAGTTAATAAATATCGTTTAAAACTTACATACAATTTATAGATTCACCTTAAATAAACTTGTAACAAATTAGGAGCACTTGTTAAGAAATCGTGGGTGCTTCCGCGATGTATGGCTAAAGACCGACGTAATTAACGTATTTTTCGGCGGCTTGTCGCAAACTCCTACAATCTTCGCGCCGGGAAATTCAAATATTAGAATTTTGAATTTGAATGTTTAAACTGGCAACACCTGACTGTTTTAAAGTGAAAAATTTATGATGGTCGGTAATAAGTACTAAGTCGGTGATAGGTACACTTACATTATATATGCTGTGATGGACCTGTAGAGCTCTAATATGTATAATTAACGTCCATTAATTTACTTAGTTTGGTTATTAATAATGAAATGGCAGTAGTAGGATAATATGAAGCCATTTTTATTTTCTCATATAACAGCCAATATATTGTACCATAAACTTTTTAGGTTATATAGGGGAAGTATTGGAATCAGATAGATTTTCGAAAAATATAAGTTGGGTTTTACCGACGTTTTGAGTCCATTTTTTATGTATGAGCAGACCACGAAGTACACGGTACCGTGGTTGCTTTAAGTGAAGACATGGAAAGTTTATTGATGCGAGATTTATATACTTGCAGATTAAAAGAAGAGGGAAAGGCATTTGCTGGTAACGCATTCCATAATCGGAACACTATGGGAATAAAGGCGCAAATAACGTGGGTTTGGGTGTAGAACTTTGATATTTTTAAAGGTATAGAAACGTAAAAAAATATATTTGATCATTTGATTTTTTTTTCGATTAATTATATTTTTAAAAACTATATTTCGAAAAACCGCGAAACACGTCAAATTTATTTTATATTTTTTTTATACAAAATAATTTTTGAATGGGAACTACAACTCTAATATGAATAATTAACGTACATTAATTTACTTGGTTTGGTTATTAACAACGAAATGACCGTAGTAGGATAAGCCCTTTTTGCCTATTATCCTACTACTGCCATTTCTTTATTAATAACCAAACTAAGTAAATTAACGGATGTGAATTATACATATTAGAGCTCTACAGTTCCATCACAGCATATATAGTATGAATCCTAGTAAAAAAAGAAAGACAATCAGTCTTGGGTAGACAATTACGAGCCGACAAAAGAAACAAATTAGCTCACCAAAGAGAAGGTGGTTGAATCTGAGAATAATCTTGAGGTTACTGAATTAATTAATATTTTTTCTCTTCGATTCGTATGATTGTTAGTGACTGATTAATTTTCAAGAAATGTTATGCATATTACGAAGTGATTTAATGCTCACGCTTTTATAGTTCTTGCTACGTAAATCTTTTTCTACATTTGAAGTCAGTATTTCAATGTCCTGATAAGGACCTTAAGTCAGAAACACGTATCTACAGTTGGCCAAATTTCATTGTGCTTTAGCGGTCATCCCAAAAAAAATCCTTTTTCTACTATATAATGGTGCGTGTCGCATTAATCTTTTTTACTTATATCGTCGTTGCTTGAAAAGACTTGGGATGTTATAATTTCTTTGTTATAACACGAATTTGCCAAAATACATCATATTTACTTTTTTGGAATTTTCTGATTGATTCTTATGAAGATTTCTTTCAAAATTTTATATTTAATTCTTGTTGTATATTCTGTTTTATTGTTGGTTTGGTTTCCTTAAGTTATGGTAAACTTTGACGCGTTTTAAGTCCAATTTATTGTTTGTTAGGCAGTATCTAAAAATTTTAGTGTTCTAAGATTGGGCCAAGAAAGTTTAAATTTGTTCAGAAATTAATCTATAATTAGCACCATGCTCGTTTGAAGCCCGTAAGTCAGATTTAGATGTTTTAAGACCTTTTTACCATGCATAGTGTCTGACTTCTCTATGCCAGAGATCATTGCTATGGAGGATACAGAAATAATCTCCTCAGTTACAGAACTTTAAATAGTCATATATATATATATATATATATATATATATATATATATATATATATATATACTGAAATATATATATATATATATATATATATATATATATATATATATATATATATATATATATATATATATATATATTTGACTATTTAAAGTTCTGTAACTGAGGAGATTATTTCTGTATCCTCCATAGCAATGATCTCTGGCATAGAGAAGTCAGACACTATGCATGGTAAAAAGGTCTTAAAACATCTAAATCTGACTTACGGGCTTCGAACGAGCATGGTGCTAATTATAGATTAATTTCTGAACAAATTTAAACTTTCTTGGCCCAATCTTAGAACACTAAAATTTTTAGATACTGCCTAACAAACAATAAATTGGACTTAAAACGCGTCAAAGTTTACCATAACTTAAGGAAACCAAACCAACAATAAAACAGAATATACAACAAGAATTAAATATAAAATTTTGAAAGAAATCTTCATAAGAATCAATCAGAAAATTCCAAAAAAGTAAATATGATGTATTTTGGCAAAATCGTGTTATAACAAAGAAATTATAACATCCCAAGTCTTTTCAAGCAACGACGATATAAGTAAAAAAGATTAATGCGACACGCACCATTATATAGTAGAAAAAGGATTTTTTTTGGGATGACCGCTAAAGCATTATAAAAACAATTATTTTGGCCTTTAAATAGGATTTAAAAGTAAATATTTAGTTAATTTATTTACTTACGACAATATAAATGCGCTTACCGGCGGAACAAGAATCCTTTCTCCCTTGTACAACTTTGTACAACTCGTCATTTTCAATCATGAGTCAACTTGTTATGTGAATATTATTTATAAACTGCTAAAAGTTAAGCTTAAATTTGCAAAAGCGACGGTTTGACAATACACGTCGACAAACCAAAACGTAAGCATCAGAAAAATAAGGTCCCAAAAATGACATAGTTCCGTCAACAGCCTGTTAA
The DNA here is from genome assembly GCA_030620095.1 of Kuschelorhynchus macadamiae. NCBI lineage: Eukaryota > Metazoa > Arthropoda > Insecta > Coleoptera > Curculionidae > Kuschelorhynchus > Kuschelorhynchus macadamiae. The sequence continues at coordinate 70,831 of JAUTXW010004093.1, forward strand.
TTTAAAATAGTGCATGGGGCTCTTCCCTGATTTATGTTGCATGCCCAACCATTGCGACGTCCTTAAAAACATTGAGAGAAGGATACTAAGTATAAAGAATTAGTTATAGAGATTCAACAAATGTGGCAGTTGGACAGGATTGCAGTGTTTCCGTCATTTATCAACGGGTTTGATACGTAACCCTTAGAAGAAAGCCTGTGAAAAATGGCTCTTTATAATAACAGCTATATGGACCTCTAGAAAGCATTCATCAAAGTCATTTTGGGTACCTGCTTTGTGATTAGGAAATGTTTACAGGAAAAACTTTTCTCTGTTAATTTAATCTAACCTAACCTCTTCTCTTTGATACTTGTAGTTGATATGGCTAATTTACCTTACATTTAATGATGAATTTATGATAATGATAATAATAATAATGAAAGAATAAAACCTATTAAAAAATAAGGGTAATGTCAGAAGCTCATACATTGTATAAATGACACGTCTCACAGAATATATTCTTGGAAAATCAAGATAATACACTTTTTGGATCTAATAATTATATTAGTTATTATAAAAAGTTGAAATAAGCAAAATAACATAATCTAGTTTTTGATAATCCTATTTACACATCAGCAAGTATCGAGTGTTGAACATTGGAAGTGTCTACTTGTTCTACCTGTTCCGTTTTTTTTTACCTCAGTAAACATAAACCTACTTACTCCTAGATTAATATAATTCAGATTAACTATTCTTAGGCTAAAAAACAAACAGGCAGAAGTGATATTCTTATAAAGGTTAACTGTAAATTATTAAAATATATTTAAAACTACCGCTTTTTATGTTGAGCAAATAGATGCATTTTATCGTAATATAATGACAAATAGTTTTCATTTTATAACATGATTTGTTTTAGCATTGGTAGCATTGAAAAAATAGACGAAGACAACCTTCGAAGGATAGTAACAAGTCATAATCAAAATGAGGATAACATCAACGTAGTCATAAGGTAACAGATAAATAAAATTATTTTATTTTCATGTATCTCTCATTATAATAGATAGATAATAACTAAATACTCAGTTAACGTATTATATTAACAATACTTATTTTCCTTCGTGAAAGGGTGTTCTACATTAAATCTCATATTACCTTGTCTTAGAAGCAATAAGAATTACAAAAAAAAGCTGAGTAGAGAAACTTCATAGTTTAAACTGAATATTTAAATTATGTTATGTTAATTTTTCATACTAGGTATCAAGTTTCCTATTTTAAATAACACATTCCGTACGGTGATGCAAATGTAAGTAAATGTTGTAAACGTGATTCCAATGATATTTGATGAATGATTTTAAAAATTTGCTTATGCCAACATTTGTAATTCCTAACGTATCGATTATCTCATTTCTGCTACCAAAATTGTTAAACAAAAGAAATGATACAATGTTGATCATTTTCTTGATTTTTTTAAATTCAACCCTTTGTCCATTATTGTTTGTAAAACTATGTAATATTGTGGGTTTAAACATCAAAGTTTCTGACTAATTAGAGAAATTGAAAAATTTCTGCTATTTTTGAATGATTCAGACTGATTTCACTGTTCTTACTTTTTGACGATTACATTGAGTAAACCTTTATATATATATGTATATATATATATATATATATATATATATATATATATATATATATATATATAAGCATTTGCGTGTCGTATTAAATATAAATAAGTATTTGCTTACTTAAATAAAACAAATATATATTTAAAAGACTTATATTCAGTTATAATATGTATTTTATTTAATATATCCCAACGATCTGCACATCCACATTGAAATATATAGCCCATTTGGTTACTTGGGATCTCAAAACATACAGTATCTCAAGTCCCATATATAAACTCACACTCACACATATATTCTATAATATTAACCTGTTAAAGCTTTTAGAATTCGTCCTTTTGACGACGAACAAAAATCTTTTTTTGGCTCTTTCGCAACTGAAGAAAAATATCTAACTTTAAATTTATTGAAGCAAATATTTAATTCTAAACGCAACAAATAATCTGAACACATTTAAAAATAAAACTAAGTATTGTGTTGTAAATATTATTCCGTCGAGGTGTACATAAAGCCGGGGACACACTTTCGGCACGGTACGTCACGTTACGAGCTAGCGCGTGCCGTACTGGAAGTGTGGACTTCAATTTTACATGTCTTTTTGTGGCTCTCTATCACACACACTACACGGTACGGTATAGCCGACACGGTATGCTGACGTCACATAACACGCGTGTCTCAGCGTGTCGTTGATTTGTGGAAATCCACACTTTTATCACACGCGTACTGAGTATGGCAGTAATTTGATGCAACATTGTGTGTGTTTATTTAGTTTGTTTTGACTTTTGTGGCTTAATAATAAAAATGGAGGAGTTACTTATAGAAAAAGTGCGACAACATGAGTCATTGTATAATATTAAAAGTAGAAACTACCGAAATAAACAAATACGCCAAGAATCTTGGGAGGAAATTGGCAAAGATTTAAACATTTCAGGTAAGTTGGATATTTTTTAAGATAATTACAGCCTAAAACATAATATTCTTAATGGCCTGAGTTTTCAGCCATAAAAGTTTTTTTGATTTTTTTAAATGTTGATACGATATACCCGGTGTTTTTTGACGTGTGATGTTCAAGTCTATTCTAGTTTGTTTTACTTATACAGGGTGTCCCATAACCTATGTGCCATATAGCAACAGAGGTGATACTAGAGACCAAATAAGATGATTTGTTCCATACAAGTGGTGGCAAATGTTAATTGTTAAAATGATACAGGGTGTTAAAGTTAAATTCTAAAAATCGTTTTTATTTTATTTTATAAACCATTGTAGACGTATCTCCTTAAAAATTGGCATACGGGGGTTTTTCGGTACGAGAAACCCGATTATGGACACATTTTTACTTTAGCCCATAGAGGGCGCTCTAGACGGTAGTTGGTATAGTTTGAAATTACCATAACTTTTTTTCTCAGTATAATTTGATACTTATTAATTAAAAAAATAGATTCTTTGTACTTTTTTACACAAAAAAGTTACCCCTGTCAAAACTCGCTCAACTAAACCGTTTTGGAAATATTTCATTTTTCAGTGTTCAATGCATGCATTTTTATTTTTTTAATCCCAAACCTAACAACTTTTAAAATGTGAGTGGCCCATAATTTATTCGCCATAGAGTAACAAGTGATACTAGATATCAAAATATGATGTGATCAATAAATGCGGTGGAAAATAATGGTTGTTAAAAGTCTAGTAAAAACGATTTTTAACATTTAATTTTGACACCCTGTATCTTTTTAACAATAGATATTTGCCACCGCATTTATGGAACAAATCATCTTATTTTGGTCCCTAGTATCACCTGTAGCTCTATGGTACATAAGTTATGGGACACCCTGTATAGAGGATGCAAATACAGGATATCCCACGGTAGATGGCATATTAGACGTTTATGGAGAACTAAATAACCAATCATTCTAATTTTTTGTATGTATGTATGTATGTTTGTTCGGGTCAATCTTGCAACTGTATTTTAAAGGAGTTATCCTTAACCGATTGAGCTGAAATTTTGCATTCACGTTTAGTTTGCAAGACAACTTAGCTTAGACTTTAGCTAAGTGACTTCATTCTAAATCCAATATGGCGGACCGCCCAAGATGGCGGACTAGTTATTTTTTATGCACTCCCATGATATGGGTATCAAATGAAAGGCTTTACTGAGAGTATAAAAAATCAAGTGACGTAATTAAACTTTAAATCCAATATGGCGGACTGCCCAAGATCGCGGATTACATATGTTTTATACAATCCCATGATATGGGTATCAAATGAAAGGATTTACTGAGAAGATTTTAGTTTTAGTTTCAACTTTATCGTGATATTTTAAATTTTTTAAAGTAGCTCTAAAAAAATTAAAAAGTAACTTTCTGTTTTCTTTTCGATAAAATCCAACTGTCATTGAATAGATCTTCAAAAACTAAGATGGAAAAGTGTAAACCGCTTTGCTCTAACTTCTTCTATTAAGCTATTAACGCAGTTCAAAGTATCAAATTTCCATTTTTCGACTGTCGAATTCTCACAATCTGTTCAATTTAGGTATAGAGTATGTTACATAAATTTAAAAATGCAATTATAATTATAGGATGTTGTATTTAAAATAGCGATGTTGCCAACGGTTTATCGTCATCCACCGTGGGACACCCTGTACATAGGGATATGTTTTTAAAACGATTTATTATAAATTATTTTTGTAATGCAACGATTTTATTTTACAAACAAAATAACTTCAAATGCAAATATTGAAGGTAAAATCCTGTATTATAATTGCTCCTCATGATGAATTCTTCCTGCACGCACGACTTCAGTCTGCCACGGTACGCTCCCTTCGTCTGAAATGAAGTATTCTTTAAAAGCTTCTCGGGTCTGATTAGCAACTTGCGTCGAATTTCTTCTTGACGAGTTAAAATTTTGGAATGCCCCATTAGGTTTGGGTATTAGGTTAGGGTTAGTATCAGGTTGAATGTCATTTTTAGTGCACAGCATATTATGAATGCAGCACGCCGCTAACACTATTTTATCAACCATTTCTGGTTGTACTTCCATATGCTTTTTGAAAACTCTCCAACGTGAAACTAATATTCCAAACGCGTTTTCTACAACTCTTCTAGCCCTAGAGAGTCGATAATTAAATATTTTATTAGATTCGTTACCGGCTAAACCCCATAGGGACGAAGTAAAAAAGTAGTCAAAGGGAAGGCCTCATCTCCAACGATTACGTGAGGTTGAGGCTCTGAATTATCTTTTAATGGTGCCTTTTCTGGTACATCAAAAGTATTGTTATATAGTGCTTTTCCTAACGAAGAATTGGCGAAGATACTTCCGTCGCTATTTCTGCCATACGAGCCGACATCAACGGATATAAACTTATATTCGGCATCCACAAGAGCCATAAGCACCACCGAATGACAGCCTTTATAATTAAAAAAATTGGACCCGCTGTTAATAGGGCATTGTATATTTACGTGTTTGCCGTCTATGGCTCCGATACAATTTGGAAAATTCCATAGTTGTTTAAACTTTGCAGCTACGTTGGTCCAGAGCTCTTTTGTTGGTTTAGGAATTACTATTGGCGATAAAGTCTTCCAAATAGCTTCGCATACTTCTTTTACAATTTCTCTAACCGTACTAAAACCCATTCGGAAAGAGAAACCGATAGATCGAAAAGAATTACCAGTAGCCAGAAATCTAAAACAAAATATAATTTTTAGCTGCCGAGGCAAAAGAAGCATGGGACAAGTTACGTAAATGTTTCGCAAATGCACTAAGCAGGCGTCGGGCTACTAAAAGTGGCCAAGCAGCCAAAAAAATTGTGCCGTGGAAATTCGAAAGCCAAATGTCCTTCATATTGCCGTTTTTGGAGAACAGAAAGTAAGTGTAAATTTTTTTAACAGTTATAGAAAAGTATATATCTGGTCTCGTCTCGACTTTGGAATTTCACTTACCCAGTCAATCTTATTTAACACAAAAGAGTTACTTATGGCAATTTTTAAAGGTAACTTAGGTTTTTGAGGGCTACCAGTTTCTGCTTTAACAAAAAAAATAAAAGTAAATATTTTTTTAAAGTTTTTATTTGTACTCTATTGAACTGGGAAGTAAAACATAATTAAACTTACGTAAACACAGCACTTTTGAAAAATTAAATATATTTTTTTAAAAGCTTGATGCTTTATATCAATCACATCTAAAATTTATGCGAAAGGATTATAAGTTTTTTTTTTAATTTTAGAACATACACCAATTTGGAACAGTTGGATCCACAATTTCAAGAGAATTCCCAAGAAGCTTCCGAGCCACACTTGCTTGAAAATTCGCAAGAAGATGAAAATGACTTAGATAATTCTGATCTAATGGAAGTAGAAGTCTCACAAAACGTCGAACTCCCTGGCTCTTCAGGCCAGACCGATATATTTATTCAACAGCCTACTAAACGCCTGAACGAATTAAGAAAACAAAAAAATGTTAAGCAAATGTAAAGTCCAGCGCAGCAAATGGTAGAAATTATGAAAAAAAATTCGGAATTAAGACAGCAAAAATGTAAGGAAAGGGATAATAACATTTTATTGCCTGTATCAAAAAATGTTAACGATTATGACGAATCAGATTTGTTTTACTTGAGCATATCAAAAACGGCTAAAAGATTGTCAGACCTTGATCAAGCACAGCTTAAACTTCAAATAAGCAATCTTGTTTTCCAAGCTGAAATAAGCGATGCAAAGAAAAAGTCTACTAATACTGCTTTTCCTTTATCTGAATCTACCCCCAACTCAGTGATTCAGCAAAATCGTAGCTCTAGTTATATACCATCTAGCTCCCCAACTACTGAAACATCCCATTCTCCTCACGATTTATCTGAAGTTTATATCGAACGAAGGGACAGTTGTGATATAAATAATATGGAAGAAACTGAGGAAGAAACTTTTCATACTGAGGCTACGGCTACCCCTGTTAATATAGGTAGTAACAAGTTAGGTGTGTCGGCAGAAAAACCTCGCATAATATTTATTTCTTCAAATGCTCCAGAAAGTCCGACAACATTGTATTTGGATAAAAATTCTTTTTAATAGACCTAACCCACACTAAAGTGCCTGTATATTATTTCCTACCATATTTTAGAATAGTTGTTTATTTTGTTGTTTGTACCACTAATTATCATTTTCAACAAGTTTTTCAAACTGTGTTTCAAATTTATTTATGTTTTATGTTTTATAAAATAAATGAATAAATAAATATTTACCTTAAACATACAGCTAGTCTTTCTCTGGTACTAATACTTTTTCTGAAAAAGGTATCCTTCTTGAAAATTTGTTCTTTAATCAAGTCGTGCAAAAAGTCAAAATTTTCTTTTTGCATCCTAAAATACATATGAAATCTGTGTGGATCAGATTCCAATTCCTTTACGAGTGGATGAAATTCACCGCTTGATTCCCTCTTTTGGTTAATCTCATGTACCCATAATGCCCTATGACTTGCTTTATTTTCTATTATTTGTAGACATACTGCTGCTTCTTCTAACTCTTCTTCCCAATCAGAAGAATCGGTACTACTGGCACATTCCATTTTTTTAAAACTAAACTTACATATATTACGAAGTGTACTTTTCGAAATAAATAAAGTTAGCGCGGAAACCTACTCGGAAGGTATGGGGTATGAAGCGCGTGCCGTGTATGTGTTTCTAAACTCAAATTTGTACGACACGCCACGGTACGCGCCAGCTCGTAACGTGACGTACCGTGCCGAAAGTGTGTCCCCGGCTTTAAAATGATGTCACGGGCGGTTGGATCAGAATCGATTTGGCTATTGCCAGGTTACGGTGAATTTCAAAAAGACTAATTCGTTAGGTTACATAAGTATTTTTTGCGTTCAAAATGTCAAATAGTTGAGTTAAACAAAATGTATTTGAGTCATAAAGTTGTGACAATCCCGATTTGAATAGGTGATAAATTTGGATCATTATTTGGGTTAAAAAACATCACACACGTGGGTTATTCTCACGAAGGACGGAGGCTGGCTTATCTCTCTATTAATCACTACTCTTTTTTTTATCTAAGGTCAATAAGGAAAGCCAGATTTTTTTCTTTAATGTTCACTCCTTCCGGGTTTCATCGATCTTATCTTATCTTTTTTAAATTATCCCGTTTTTCCTAAGAAAAGGCAATTTTTTCAGAATTCCTTTTAAATAATTATTCATATTTAGCGTGTGGCAATAATTTTTAACAAAACATTAATACAATTTTTGATGCTACTGACTATTTTTGAAAATTTCTTATCACCTTAAAAACTTTCAATTTGCAATTTTGCATAAAATGCCAATTTTGGAATAACTCAACGTCAAATTTTGGTGTAGAAAAGGTTATGTTTTATTGCCCTTCATCAACAATCTCCATGATGCTGAATTACCTCTTTGAAAACTAGAAATATATATATTATTTAAAAAAAATATATTTTCAACACCCTGTATCTATAAAACCAGTGATTTGCGAACCTTTGTTGTTATAACGTTTTTTTGTTGTTTTTCTGTTCTGGTTTTCGCTAATTAACTATGAACATTTTAAATTCCATCTAGAGAGAAATAAATACAAAATATTATATAGAAAATTGTAATTGTATGACTATGTACCTAATATGAACACAAGGTTTGTTCCAACAAGGGTTAAAAACAGTTTCTGATCATCAGGATTCTGCGCAGTAAAGTTAAAAGCATTCTTACAACTGTAGCGTTCACTCTCAACTTAAAACTCTGTAAGTTCGTTAAGCTATTTAATAAATATATACGTACATATGATATTAGAGAGGGCACTACGCCTTTATTCTATAACACACCGCGTCGTGCAACTTTCCACTCTACGATCCATAGCTCACTGCTCTGCACCACACAGTATTCTTTGTTCTCTTTGACTATTATCGTATCGAAATATAAACATACATTCGGTCTCGAATAAAGGTATTTATTACAAAACATTAAATATACGCCATGCTACATCTTTCCCTTTTTTTGAACAAATGCAATATATGCTGTATATATTGCATTTGTTTGCATATAATATAACACAATATTTATAACAATTCTATAAACTTATTACTAATAACTAGAACTATAGATATGAAAAATACTTTTGTTTCTCTTAATTTCTAGAGAGAAATATTTAAAATAAACAGCTGTTAAATGTTAGGTGTAATTGTTTGTCTTACCTAGTTAATTTCTTTTACACTGTACGTATTAGAATTTTGATCCTTATAGTCAGAATGTTACAAAACTGCGACTTTTATCTCCATTTGTTGGAGTCGGTGCCTCCAGCCTCGGCGTCGTTCGGCTGGTCTTTTACACCTTTCCATTTTCCTTCAACTTTTTTTAAATGTACGATGTTCCTATGAGTTTCTACGCCAGTTTCATCATTGCGTACTTGGCAATTCCCTCTATTTTTATTAATAACGGTGTATGGGGTTGGATCAAAATTGGGAGAAAGTTTGTTTTCTTATACTATGTTTTTTAAATATACTTTGTCTCCTTGTAAATCCCCATTATTTGCTCTTCTTTTTCTATCTGCATATTCTTTTCCGATTTCTTTGTGTATATAGTGTCTGTCTCTGCTCTCTTCGTCAGTGGTTTTGTGTTCTACATCTTGTAGATATGGGATTTTGTCTCTGAACTGTCGCCTAAAAAATAATTCCGATGGCGATTTTCCCGTTACCGAGTGAGGTATACTGTTGTACATTATTAAGTAATCAAATAGATCCTGGTTCCATGATTTTCCTAAAGCCTGACTGATTCTTAGTCTTTTTAAGATGTCTCGATTTTGTCGTTCGACCTCTCCATTTTTTTGGGGCCAATATGGTATCGTTTGATAAAGTTTTATACCCCTCTCCTGACAAAAATTTTGAATTTTCTTACTTGTGAGTTGTTTCTCGTTATCCAAAGTTATAGAAACTGGAAACCCAAGCCTTGAGAATATATCTTGCAGTTGCGCTACGGTATTTAAAGCAGTTATATTTTTCATGATTTTAATTTCTTTATAACGGCTAAAATATTCAATTATTAGAAACAAATATTCCCCGGTCGGTAATGATTCCGCAGGTATAACCCTTCGTTTTAGTGTGTTAGGTGGATTTGGATTGGTGACTAATGTACAGCCTTTGCAATATTTGACCAACTTTTCTGCGTCTAGATCCATTTCTGGCCACCAGACTAGGCTACTATGCCTGAGTGACCTTCGTGTGCAGCTTGTAGCACTTTACATCTTAATTTATTTGGGACGACAATTTTATTTGACCTTAAAAGAATTTCTTCATAAAACATAGTTCAGTTTGATAAATCTTAAAATTTTTAATAGAATCATCCCAAATATTATTGTAAAGGCCTTCCCGAACTTTTTGTATTTTCTCGTCATTAGTCGAATGTTCTTTTATTTCATCTAATGAAATTGCTACTGGCCTAGCAAATTCTGTTATTTTGTGAACATGTTCTTCTGTGTCAAAATGTATGCTTTGCTTCTTGCTTACGCACAGCCTTGATAACGGATCCGCAATATTTGATTTTTCGGGGCGATACACTATTTTGAAATTAAAAGACCGCAATCACAATACCCATCTTTCGATTCTTGCACATGTTCTGGATTTTGGTCCAAATATCGCCTCAAGGGGTTTATGGTCTGATATTAGTTCAAACTCCTTTTTTCAATACAGGTACACTTTAATACGCTCAACTGCCCAAACTAAAGCAAGTGGCTCCTTCTCTGTCTGGCAGTATCTTTTTTCAGACAAACTTTTGTTTCCATAAACTATAACTCGTGGAGCATTGGTATCTGGATTAAACTGGATAAGAATTGCTCCGAGTCCTATAGGACTGGCATCAGCAATAACTTGTGTTCTATCCTTTGGGCTATAGGAACCTAATCTTTTTACCCCTGCTAACGCCTGTTTATTTTTTGAAAAGCTGTATCCTGGTCTGGGCCCCAGAACTTTTCAACACTAGCGTTTTTTGTTAGTTTCAGTTTTAGCAACTGCCTAAAAGTCTCATTTAATGTAGCTAGATTAGGGATCCATTTGTCAATATAGTTTACAAGGCCTAAAAAACTCGGAATTTCCTCGATGGTCTTGGAAGTACGAAATGATTTTATAGCATCGACATAACTTTCTAGAAGCCTAATTCCCTCTGGTGATAGAGTATGACCTAAGAATCGAACACACTTAAGCTTGAATACACATTTTTCCTTATTTAATAAAACATTATTCCCGTTTAATATGTTAATGTATTCTCGACTCTTTGATCGTACTGTAATTCGTCGGATGCAAATATTAAAATGTCGTCTATAAAATTAACAGTGCCCTCACATTTGGTTAAAATACGTTCTAATGTTTTTTGAAAGATTTCTGGAGCACACGAAATTCCAAACATCAGTCTTTTGTATTGATATAACCCTTTGCTCGTTATAAATGTGGTAATAAAACGGGACTCAGCCGATATCTCAATCTGATGGAACGCATTTTTTATATCGAACACACTTAAGCTTGAATACACATTTTTCCTTATTTAATAAAACATTATTCCCGTTTAATACTCTTAATGTATTCTCGACTCTTTGATCGTACTGTAATTAAGTAAAACTTTGAAAAAAATTTCGCATTTCTAAATTGAGGTATCGGTGAGTCTATCGTGGGCAAAGGGTGGTTTTCGCGTCATATGGCAAGGTTTGCCCTTCTCATGTCTATACATATCAGTATGTCCCCATTTTCTTTGAGAACGGACCATGGGGGATACCCACCTCGAGGGTTCATTAACCGGTTCAATAATATCGGATTCCACTAGTTCCTTAATTTTTGCTTTTACTTTTGCTTCCAAAACCAATGTTTAAGACTCCTAGAGCCATTGCAGTTAACTCACCTAAAAGATTTTTTGACCCGTTTTTTATAACGTAAAAAGTAGCTGCTTCTGTTGCATCATTAATTGACATTTTAGATTCGAAAGACCCCAAGACTTTTAAAGGTTCTTTACTTGCATAGGATAAAAATATGTTTTCGGGATTTTTGATGTGGTTATATACCTCAACTTTGTTTGTTTTTAAAAAATTCCACGTTATATCCGGGATAAGGTTGCATTTACTCCCAGAATCAATAAGCATTTTGACAGGAATACCTCCTATGTTAGTTTGAATTATACAGCCTTCGTCGATATGAAAAACATAGTCAACCTCGTCATGTTTGTCCACCGATTTTGAAGACGACCGCTAAAGCTCATTAAAATTTGACTAACTATAGACATGTGTTTATGACTTAAGGTCTTCATCAGTACAGTGAACTAGTTGAGAGACGAGTACAACTAGCGCCAAAAATTAATACAACAAAATTACACCAGAGTCACCAACAGGAGCAAAACCGACATTTGTGGTTATCAAGAGAACATCCGAAATCTTCGCCAGACTTGATAATCTATTACCACGGAGCAGCATATAGCCACCTGTGACGAAACTTACAACCCAAGAGTAATTAAATCTAAAGTAGAAAAATATTAACGCGGCAAGAACTATTATATAGTGTAAAAAGGAATTTTTTGGAACCCACAAAACACAAATGTCGGTTTTGCTATTGTTGGTGAGTGGTGTGATTTTGTTGTATTAAGTTTTGGCGCTAGTTATACTCGTTTCTAAACGAGATGACTGTACTGATGAAGACCTCAAGTCAGAAACACGTGTCTATAGTTGGCCAAATTTCAATATGCATTAGCGATCGATATATATATATATATATATATATATATATATATATATATATATATATATATATATATATATATATATATATATATATATATATATATATATATATATATATATATATATATATATATATATATATATATATATATATGCTGCTAGCCAGATGGATAGATAGAGAGAATCTTTTGCTGTTATTGTCACATGAAGAAGTAGTTGCAACTATCGATGATAAAGTAGAAACACCAAATTTGCATGAGAAGTATTATGCCTTGCAGCCATAGTTGAATCTATAGGAATCTGCTAAAAGCAAACATAATCATACTAAGTTTATCCGTTTAGAGAGGGCTGAAACAAACCTAAAATTTTACATATATTTCGTAATCACTAAACATTTACATTTCCTATAACCGGGTATTAGCATTGCTTGACTTGACAAGAACTTTGAATGAATATAGATATATCTCCTATTTCCTTTTCGAGAACAACACTCATATGGCACTAAACATGAGCTAAATAGCTAAACTATTAAACATAGAAAGAGGACTCACTGAAGTCCGAATATTTAACTGTTAAACATAGAGCGTTCATTAAGTGTAACTATTTTTGAATTAAAGATTTATACAACTTAGACGTCAACATACGATAATTGGAGAAAAAATATCAGGACTAGAAAAAAAAAACTCTCGATGGAACAAGACGAACGATCAAAATGTTACGACAATTTTAGGGCACAGGTTGAAGCTTTGAAACAAAAAATCAATGAACAAAATTTGCAACTATCAGAGGCATATAACTTAAATGATATTCATATGAAAATGATAGCTAACTTAAAAAGTCAAATAAGTGATTTGAAAGTTATTCACACAGAAAGTCAGGGAAATAATAAAAAGGGAATAACAAGAAGAAGAAGATTCAAAAGAGACCCCAAGTACTTCTACTAGGTGGATGTAATAGTTACAATAATGGCAAAATTTTTAAGTCTGTTGCGAAAACTGATGTCGACACAAACTGTAAATATAACGAGTCAAATATTTTTGAAGCCATAACATCACTCTTCAAAAAATGTACCCAAAACTTCACAAAAAGTGACTATGTGATAATATTTAGCACTACGGAGAATGCAAGAAGAGGAAAATCTATTAAGAGAACCTATATAAATAACTTACTGGAACAAGGACAAAACACTAATGTAATATTTATTGGTTGACACGCTGTAAGGAACAAACCGACGTTGAATAAATTGTTAGAACGACAAAATAGTATGATTCAAAGTTCTATTAATAACATAACCAACGAAACAACTCATTTCATCGACTGCAGCAAGATATCGCAGGAATATCAAATACTAGACAATGATGAAGTAACCACTAAAGGAAGATTACGGATGCTAAGTTATATATACAATAACTACATAAATAAAAGAACAGTACCAACTCTCACAGAACTGCAAAACAGCAATAGTCAAAACAAAATTAAAGACAACCCAGCACACTCAATCGAGGTCAATCAAGAGAACAACAATGAGAACAATGACAAAGATAACAGAGACAACGATAATAACGACAAAGATAACAACGAGCAAGAAACGGCAGAAGCAAACAACATATAATTTTTTATACCCCCGACTGTCGCAGCTAATAACGGAGATATAGCAAAACATCGAAGTGGAAAACTGTTAGTTTACCATATTAACTATCAGAAACATGGATAGCTAACGATACAACTGAAAGTATGAATATCCCAGACTATACACTGCAAACCTCTTTCTGTCGTAACATACACCTACATGGAGGGACTGCGATATACACGAATAACAACCTAAACGTCAAACCAACTGAATGTATAAAGGATTTTGCTGTGGAAATGCAGATGGAATGCTGTGGGATAGAGCTGGTTCTAGAGTCATTGAAAATAATAGGGATAACTATATACAGACCACCCTTAGGAAATACCGAAATTTTCCTCAATCAAACCTCAAGTCTTCTTGTTCAAATAGGTGTCAAAATATAATTATATGTGGGGATTTAAATATCAATAGTTTCAAAAAAGACGACTACTCTTTTAAATTGCTAAAAAACTTACAGGACTCATTAGAAGTAAAGAACCACTGCACTGGACCAACAAGAATGTTTACTTCGAAAACGGGCAAAACTACAAATACGTCAATTGATTACATGATAACGAATATGAACGATAGTTTGATCCAAAGTGCAATTTCGGAGCCGCACCTATCTGACCACACACTGCAAGAATTATTGATTACTATCAAGCCACAAGAAACGACCATTAAAAACGAACAAATAAATAAAAGCTCCCTAACTAAAAATAATCTCAATAATCTGAAGCAGAGACTGACACAAGAAAATTGGAGTGGTGTCACATCGATTCTGCATTTGAATATTTCTTACATGTTTGGCATCTCGATGCAGCCTGCCCAAGAAAACAAGCTGAGGTAAGAAAAAGACAGATTATATGATCTGTATTCACTAGCTATTCAGACGGAAGATGAGAATATCCATCAACTATATAGGAAGCAGAAAAAGGAATACAGGAAATCAGTCAACAGCGTCCAAGTGAACTTCAACAAAGATCGCATAATGAACTCGGAAAACACGACCAGGCAAATGTGGGCTATAGTCAATGAAGAACTAGGAAGAACCAAGCAAGAGAAACCAATACATCTTAACATCAAGGGGGAAATGATGACTGAGCAAAGCCAAGTGGCTGATGAATTTAGAATGTACTTTTCGACTGTAGCTGAAAACAAAATAAAACAAAACTTTGGAAGCGATCGTTACTACATATTCTACGTTTGACCTGCAACCAAATAGTATATTTTTGGAACCTATGACAATACCTGAAGTGGAAAAGATCATTAAAAATTTGAAAAACAAAAAATCAGTTGGCACTGACGACATTTCCATCAAAGCACTAAAAGCAGTTTGCAGTGAAATTGCTCAACCACTTCAGATATTGATAAATCCATCCATGGAAACAGGCAAATTTCCAAAATTGCTTAAAACGGCCAAAGTGATTCCGCTATACAAGAAAGGTGACCATACAAACATAGACAACTATAGACCAGTGTCAATTTTGAGTGCTTTCTCAAAGATATTTGAAAGAGCCATTTACGACAGACTTGTAAATTTTCTAAATACATTTCAGCTTTTCTGCAAGCATCAACACGGTTTTAAAAACGGAAGATCCACTGAGACAGCAGCAATCGAACTGGTAGAGTTCATACACCAAGAACTCGAATCAGGACATGTTGTGGCGGGATTGTTTTTCGACCTATCAAAAGCATTTGATACCCTCAACCTCAAAATTGTTAATCACAAACTTCATCAACTGGGAATAAGAGGGAATGCTCTTGCACTTCTGATGTCATTCTTGGAAGAGAGGCGGATTATGGTGCAACTCGGCAGTTCCAGATCTGAACAATATGAGATCAATATTGGAGCAGCACAGGGCTCGGTTCTGGCACCACTCATTTTCATTTTGTTTATCAATGACTTGTCCCTTCCAGGAACAACCATCAAGTTTGCTGATGACACAACAGTGGGAGTGTCAGCAATGGATGAAAAGTTTTGCAAAATATAACGTTGGTATGCAACAGCATGAGTCAGTGGTGTACGCAAAATAGACTGATCCTCAATAAAGCAAAAACGGTGACAGTTCACTTTTACAATCTCAAACCAAAAGCAAATATAGAGGACAGTGCTGATGTGGTTAAATTTTCGGGTTCTTACCTAGACTCCAGAAATAGTTGGAGTCCACAAATAGGTCATATATGCTTTGGGCTTGGTAGGGCATATTTTGCGCTTCTGAAACTAAATTTCAAAATTCGTATTATGCCCTGGCTTACCATTACCTCACATATAACATCATGCTTTGGGGCCAAGCCTCCGAAGTGAACAGGGTTTTTTGAGTCGCAGAAGCGTATCATCAGATTAATATTTGGGTTAAAGCCACTACAAACGTGTAGGGACACATTTCAAAAGTGGAAAATCTTAACAGTCGCAGCAATTTATATATTTAAGTGTGCTCTTTATGTTTTTTGCAACAAGGATAGATTCCCACAAAACCAGCACTACCACGATTACCCAACACGTAACGCATCTGCACTGACAGTGCCAAACCACAAAACAACACTTTTTGAGAAGTCACCGTACTATGCCTGTGTAAGAATCTATAACCGGATACCTGATGCCATGAAACGTCAAAAATCTGTGGGCCAATTTGGAAAGACTCTCCGAAACTATCTGTCTGAGAAGGCGTTTTACTCCTTAAAAGAGTTCTGGGACCAGACCTGAATAATGTACATATGTAAACTGTTTGTCAAAATTTTAGTGTGTGTTAGGTTTTAAATAATTTTACTTTATATTTGTTCAATGTTAAAATGTGTTAAATGTGTTCTTGATTTTAAATTAGTATTTAGATATTTTTAAAACATTGACCTGTTCTATATCATATTTGTGATCTTAGGAACTAATAAAATGAATTTGAAAATTTGAATTTGAATCATTACACAATCAACTTCACCATTCATACGTGATAAATAAGTAACTAAAAAATGCTGACAGAAAATTTAATCAGATAAGAGACTTCAAATATGTATGTACAGCACATACGCAACAGTCCTTACGATGCATAAACATAATCAAGTATTTAGGTAAAATAAAAAATTATTGGTGAACAAGTCTGAACAGTAAATACGATATTCAATAGGTGAATGAGTACATGCAAATATTTTTGTATTGTATTAAACAAAAATTTGTAACATCTGCATTAGTTATCTAGAAGTTCAACTGATATATAAAAATAATAATGATATCTCAAGGCTATTTAAGAGTGGTTTTATTTTACAGATTCAACGGATTTTGAGAGTCGAGACTTGTTACAGTGATAGATTCATCTGTGATCAAACAACATATATTAGTGGACAATATCAAGTTAAAATAGAGTATCTTATTAGGACTAATAATATAGCAGTGAAGGCAGTTCAACCAGGCTAGGAAATCGTGTTTGTAATGTATACTAAAATTGATTCTTTAAAGTTTTTTCAAATTTTTATACATACCATAAATACAGATGCTAGTAAAAGTAACGTAACAAGTTAATTCAGTTTAATAACATACTAGTAAATAGAGATACCACTGTTAACTTTGAGTGCTTCGAGGAATATAAATGCATAACTACAAATCCACACGTTAGCCTGCTATTGTTTAAAGAACATTGTATGCCTATGATGGATCTTTACAATTCGTTGGACTTTTGAGTGCTTCGAGTAATATAAATGCCTAGCTACAGCATATCAACACATAACTCTGTCCTTGTTTAGAGAAGATTATATACATATGATGGATCTTTATGATTTGTGGAACTATTCAGTATTTCAGACAATATTAATAACCATTATGTTCTTAGATCCTCTATAGTTTAGAGCAGAGTAGGGAAAGCCGAGACATATGTATTTACAAAGGACATTTCTCAGGTCCGTAAATTTAGCCCCTAAAGTATTTCCGATTCGTTTAAATTTGGTGTCATTCGTTAGTGCTTTCGTAGTTTTTCAAATATTAATATTTTTTAAATTTCAAGGTCAGCCCCCAAAGCCTTTCTGATCGACTCTAAATCGGCGTCGTTCGTTCATTCTTTTTAGTGCTTCAAGTGCTTTCGATATTGCTTGCTTTATTTTGGAAATATTCATTTATTTTATTTGAAGGTCAGTCCTCAAAGTATTTTCCATTCGCTCAAATTTAGTGTCATCCATGCTTTGCTTCGTTTCGTTAGTGTTTCTTTAGTTTTGCAAATATTAATTTTTTTTTAAATTTTAAGGTCAGCCCCCAAAGTTTTTATGATCAACCCCTACTTGGTGTAGTTCGTTAGTGCTTGCTTAGTTTTGGAAATATTTATTTGTTTTGTTTCAAGGTCAGCCCTCAAAGTTTTTCTGATCGACCCAAACTAGGCGTCGTTCGTTAATTCTTCGTTAGTGCTTTTAAATACTTCAAGTAGTTTCGTTATGGCTTCCTTAATATTGAAAATATTTGTTTATTTTGTTTCAACGTCAGCCCCAAAGTTTTTCTGATTGACCCAAGCTAGGTGCTGTTCGTTAGTGCTTCGTTGGCGCTTTTTAGGGCTTCAAGTAGTTTCAATATTGCTTGCTTCATTTTAGAAATATTCGTTTATTGTAACTGAAGGTTGTAACATGCAATGCGTAACATTTCATTATTAAATTTGATATTTATATTTGTGCTCTCTGGAACAACATTCTTTTAATATAAAACTTTTAATACATTTCAAGCATGAAAATTCAGTCTACATTATTCTGCCACATTGCTTAATTATCAGGTTATTATGTTCACTTTAATATCGATACTCTCACAAGTCTAAGACCAAGCACATCTCTAATAGTTCAGAGCTATTCTAGTGTAGTTTTGTGCTAGGCATGTTGATTTTCGTTATTTTGTGTATTCGGTATTAATAGTTACTTTGGTATCAAGTAATCATTTCGTTCTATGATTACTTTGATTACTGGTATTGAAAAGAATACGAATGACTTATGACCACTACTTATACGTATAGATAAACTTATTTGAATGTAGTTACTTTGATTACTGCTATTGAAAAGTATACCAATGACTAATGACTAGTGACTACTACTTATACATAGAGATAAATTTGTTTAAATATAGTTTCTTTTTTTAACCTTGGAATTAGTTTGTTATTTTATTTTATTGGGCAAATAGATTCTTGTGATAACATTTTAAATGACAAATAATATAAATTTACTTTTATGTTTCACCCTTAGGTGCATTTTAGTGATTTATATTAATAAATTTCGCTAAAAATTGTTAATTAAAATTAGAAAATGTAATAACATATAGGTAGATAAATACATATTGTGATAAAAAAAAAACTAAGTACTACATTGCTTAGACTTAGAACTCAAAGCGCCAATCAAAATATATTCAATGGAAACAAAACAATACACAAAAAACAAGAAAAATTACAAATTTTGATTATAATTAAAAAAAAGTATACTTTGGACATTTTCCCCTTTTAAACGACTTCTTCTTTCTGAGATAAGTACAGCAGTGGAAAAAATGCGTTCGGACGGTACAGATGTCGCAATTGTGCATAAATATTGTTTTGCCAGTTTAGACAAATGAGGGTATATTGTCTCTCTGGATTTCCACCATTTAAGAGGATTTTCCTTTCTATGCAGAAGATTTTCTGCTAAAAAAGAACTTCCAAAATGGCTGCGGCTTTTGGATCAATTTCCTTGCGACTTTTTGACATTTTGTCGAAATCTGCCCATATTAAATTTTCCTCCTTTACCGAATCTGATATATTTCTTGGATTGGGATGAACGCTATCATCAATGATATTTAAATTACAACGTTCTGCGCCTATTATCCGGGCTACATCCACTTTAAGTCTGTCCCTTGCCATGTTAAAAGTGTATTCGAAACTTAAAACTCTGGATTTAAATCTCGGATCTAAAATAGATAGAAGTTGAGCCACCTTTATAGGAATACTTGGATCCACAAAGTTTACATCTAGCAATTGCCGTGGAAACATTCGAAAAAATGCAGCCAATTCTCACTATGCTTCAATGTATCTTCCATTTTTAACTACAAATATTAAAAAATACTTACATATTGGTGTAACAACAAAAAAAATTGCTTGTAAATTATTTTTTTAAATATATAATTTATTTACCTAGGTTTATTAAAAGTATTTTACTTACCGAAAACAAAAATTGTTCAAATATAATTAAAGAACACGTTAATTGTTTATTATTATGCCGCAAAAAATATTGTTTACTTCAATGAAAGTGCATAAACAGCCGAGAACAAAGAACAACGCTAGGATGTCTACTAGATCCGATCGGGCAAATCCCAGAATTCAAACTAAACAACCCGCGTTGCCAAAGTAGGTAAGTAAAAATTATCCGTGTCCGCTCAATAAATTTTTAATAATGTCCAGATATACAACGCGTATGCCTACATTGCATTTAATACCTATATAAAGTCATATTTTCTTAAAATTTGGAATCATCTAAAAAAAGTCCACTTTGCTTATTTTTATTATTTATTATTTGTCTGGAGTCTGGAAAAAGAAAAATGTATAATAGTTTTGTGCGCATATGATCAGATTCAAAATTAAATTAATAGCGGCAGCGCAGCACACCACGACAACATTTCTGAAGGTCGGACAAAGCACAACTTTCACTTAATAGAACGGTTTGGTTAGGTAGGAATTAGATCTAAAATCATGTTATTTTCTGATAATACAATAAGTGAAATTTAAAGTACTTTATATACTAAGGTCGCAAAATAAAACAAAATATTTCTAAACAAAAATAACACCAAGAATTAATAATATAAGTTGACATTGAATGTGTTCTCCACTACTAATGGAATCGCCCAATAAATATATTATACCAGTCGAGGCGTACCGATACGATACTTCCGCATCGCGCCATGCGGCCAGCTGGTGACATGACAACGTACGATACGAGTTGCATCGAACCTCAAAGCTCTTAACACATCGTACAATTCGTACGCAACGCCAAAAAAATCCTTAGTAATCACTGCGCTTTTGAATTAGTATTCGTTACTCCATGTATCTACGAGTAACGAGTACTGGAGTAACGAATAGTTACTTTTTCAACACCTTTATTTTGTGCTGTTGGTAACATTGCGGAGGAGTCTTCCGGTTCGTCTCATCGAATGCAGACCTCTGTGTTGTTAACATAAGTGGTGCCACGTGTTCGGTTTTGCTGCTTTATGTCGGGGGGAAACGGGAGACTCAACCGCTCAGTGTGGAAACTAACGACCCCGCTAGAAAGGGAGCAGACGCTGTGAACGTGTGAGGCCTAGTTGTTCCTGCATTCTATCCCGTTCGTCTGCCGCAGTTCTACATAGAATATTAGCGTAACGGCCGCTACGTGGCGGGAGAGGGAGGGGTAAGGGGATAGCTTGAAAGAAAGGGTCATCTCGTGATATCAGTAGTATTCTCAAGGGGCACCTAGTGGAAGCCAAGATGCATTTCAGAATTTAAAAGAGGAAAAAATCAAGAGTTATTTGATAAATTCGGGGTGTTCGGGAGCTAAGAGCTCGCCATACGGACATCCTACCTATTGGGCTGAAGAATGGCGCTGAAAGCAAAAAAGTGGCAGCCGACTCCATTTTGAGAAAGAAAGAAAGAAAGAACAACATTGCGGAGAGATCCAAAATTGTTTACCACATTAATCGTTTTAAGGAATTTTATAAAAAACAAGAAAACACCTTTTCCTGTTCCTGAACAGTTTTAGAATCATCAGACGGTAAGCCAACACTGATATCCTTTTCAGGCTAAACCTTAAAAATCTTGTGAGGTGAGAAATAAATTGTAAACATTTATTTTTCTATTGTCCTTTTAAATTAAAATCAGTGTACACATTTCTTTTCAGTTTGTAGTTTTATTTTACTGCTTTGTGTCAAAATAAATATAAATTTCAGGTAATTTGCTTAATATTAATTTAACATACAATTTGAAATGGTCATAACCTATAATTGCGTCTGTTAAAATATATTAAGGGGAAATCTTAAAGGGTACTTTGTGACATTTCTTTGAGATATTATAAAAGGTAACTGTGGCAAAACAAATAGTAATTAGAGGAAATTTTCAGGTTGTTTTTTATAGTTTTGGTTTTGCCAACCAAAGTTGGTCTACTAAAATAGCACCATTTGATTGAAAAAAGTCGTTAGCAAATTTAATTAAACAAAGGCACCAGCACAATTAATTGAAAAGACACGTGTGTCCTTCAAGTTGAGCCCTCGAGTATACCCTTTTATTCGCTGCAAATCGAATAAAAGACTAGCAATTTGTTGCAGAGGCAGACGCCGCGCCAGGGAGGATAAAATCCATTTGGTGAGACAGTACAATTGAAGGCTTTTGTATTTGAATATTTTAAGTTTGGTTTTTATTTATTCATATGCTTTATTTAAAGATAGATGTTTGAAGCTATATTCTGAATCAGTTTCACTCGTATTGTATTGTTATTTTATTTAATCATATAAGTGGCTTTTAATCATCCGGTCTGGGTGAAATAAACATTTTTTTTGAGCTGAAGTTTATCATTCATTTGTAAATATTTCCTTATCTTTTGTAGATACCTCAGTGGAGAGAAGTATCTATATTATATAAAAAAAACTAATTCAAAGGAAATTATTTTGGCTACTGGCGCCCACTATAAATTTCAACAGGTTTAAAAAGCTACAAGCGACCTCAAATTGAACATTTAGAACCTACGCCTATAATCTAACCGAGGCATTCGTAAAACATAGAGAGGTATAAAATATGTTATATGGTCAGCTGACAAAGCATTTCCAGTTCACTCAAATTTGTGGTAATTCGTTAGTGTTTCGACAGTTCTTCTTAAAGCTTTATTTGGTTTTGGTAGTGCTTCCTTAGTTTTGCCAATATTTTTTTTATTTCAAGATTAGCCCCCAAAGTTTTCCTGATCTACCTAAGCAAAGGAAACCAGACAAAGCACTAACGAATGACACCAAATTTAAGCGAATCGCAAATACTTTGGGTCTGACCTTGAAAGAAAATAAACGAACCTTTCGAAAATGAAACTACTTAAAGTACTAACGAACGACACCTAGTTTGGGTCGATCAGAAAAACTTTGCGGGGTGACCTTGAAACAGAATAAACGAATATTTCCAAAATTAAGCAAGCACTAACGAAACTAATGGAAGCACTAACGAACGACACCTAGTTTGGATCGGTTAGAAAAATTTTGGGAGTTGACCTTGAAATTTAAAAATATTAATATTTGCGAAAGTAAGGAAGCACTCACGAAACTAAATAAAGCACTAAGGAGCGCTAATGAATGGCACCAAATTAGAGCGAATCGGAAATACTTTGGGAGCTAACTTCACGGACTTACATTCCCCGCTAAGAAAACAAATCGAAAGTAGGAACTGTTTAACATACTATTATACTTCGTTTGATACTCGTATCATAGACCCCAAAACCATGTTTTCTTTAAAAGTGTGTGGGAAAAAGTCTTTGATAGAAAACAGTTATCAAAATAAGAGTTACCCAATTTATTAACAAAAAAAAGTGAAGATCACCAGGGTAGTGCGTGTTTTTCCCTAAACTACACCGGCCCAAACAGTTAGTGGACCGAAACTTCACTAGCCCTAACAGTCGAAATTCGAACAGATTGGAATGTGTGGAATGCGGCGCTAGCCCAGCACTTTAAATAGCGAATTGGCGAGCTACGCTACTGGCTAAAAATTCTCTAAATGGGCCTGCTGTGTTGTTAAGTTTTATTGATAAAAATAAATATATTGTTTATTCATTGTTAGTTAATCAAAACTACAAAATGAAAAAATGATGTTAGCGTATTTGCCTGCATTCTTACTTTGAAGTGAAAATATTTTGACTGTTTTTTTTTGTTTATTATAAAGCATTTGTTTATCACAGGATAATTTCAATTTAATGGAATAATGGAGATTGAATATTGAAAAAAAAAATGTTGGAAAGCCCAGGAAGAGGTTGTTGGTTATTTGCATTCAGATGATTTTAAACCTTCTACTTTTAAAGTGGGTATGTTTACTTTAGAATAGTGTGAATATGATATAAAGTTGCAAGCATTTTAGTTTTTGGACTCTTACACTCAGATAATCTTATTTGTTAGTATATAGAATTGAGTCCCCATCTGTTTAATGTGGATGTTGTTCCCTACCTAAAGATGAAACAAAGTTTTACTCAAAAGACCATATAAAAATCCACAAAGCTTAAATATATAATATATTTAACTAATTTGTTTTGTGAGCTTTTTGAGACACATAATTTGAATTTTTTTTAAAGTTTTTAATTTTCTATCCTAATCCTAAGCAAATACCTATCTAAAAATCAGTATTTATCAGTCACATATTGATTAGTGTTTTATAAGATTGTTAATGATTTTCCTTAAGCTTGTTAGTCATGCAGGTACTTTATTAATTATAATTTGTTTTAGGACGAATGCAAGTCTTCTTGATGTTTGATATAGGTATCGTAGACAAAGCTTAGGAAGTTAGTTCTGCTTATATGTGCATTGCAGATAGTAGTGACGTGTGACGTGTATATTATAGTCATACTTGAGTACTCTTTGTTGCCCAATTTGCATAGGACGAAAGAAAAGACTTTAGTTACGTGTATTGATCCGAGTGTCATATAGCCCAAATTATAGTCCATTCCATCAATGTAATAAATGGGCCTCTTTGTTATATGGAAGCTTTAAATTCTGCACCTTTAAATTTACTAAATATGCTTGTCACATAAAGTGGTTCATTTATAATTACTGTTGCTGAGAAAGTGTGCAGTTTGAGAATTAAAAAAGTTGCACCATATGATAAATGTAGTGTTAACTTTATTTTTATCACAGATTTTGTATATTGATTAAAGACATATAGCTAAAGTGGATTAGAAATTTGAATAATTTTTCCCGATATTTTAAAAATATTAACTGTGGCCTATTTATATATTTTCTCCAGTTGATATACACAATTCAGTAATAAGTTAATTTAGTAAGTATGCCAGATATCGCACATCACACCTTCAATTTTTAAAAAATCTTAGTACGGTTGAGAAAAAGTTAGGTAGATGATATAATTATAAATGACAAAAGTCTTTCGAAGATACCCTCAATTAATGTCATGCTTTCAGATTCTTAAGTTTATTAACTGATATAAAGTAGTTTAGATCTTGTAAATTATTTTATCAATTAACTTTTAAAATATAAACTTTTATAGCCTACTCTTATAGAATTTCCTAAAAA
This sequence comes from Kuschelorhynchus macadamiae, assembly GCA_030620095.1. NCBI lineage: Eukaryota > Metazoa > Arthropoda > Insecta > Coleoptera > Curculionidae > Kuschelorhynchus > Kuschelorhynchus macadamiae. The sequence continues at coordinate 95,956 of JAUTXW010004093.1, forward strand.
TATTAAATCTAATCGTTGACTACCATATGTTGGGAACTGGCCGCCAAACTTGTAAGACTGCGTATTGTTAACAAAAATTATGGAATATCTTTTAGTCTTTATTCCCGTAAATGTTAAGTTTTCTAAACAAATAGTTCCAAACCAGTAAAAAGGTAATCTACAATAGCCTTATATAGCCTTTCTAGTGAACGGTTAAAATGTTAATACATCTAAATGATTTTTTTCACAAAGGACAATATTTCGATGTTATAGTTTTTACAGAATCGTGGCATGTAACAGATATCAGATTTTTTTAAATAGAAGGCTACATTACATTATATAATGAGGGTAATTTCAATCAAAATGATGGCGTTGTGGTGTATATAAGGGATAAATACCGGGATGTTCTCGAATATGATATCGAAAATTTAGGGGAAATAAAAATTCTTAATGCAAAAGTACATATACCTGGGCAAGATATATTAGTAAGTGCTCTTTATAGACCACCTAGTATAAATCCTTATATCTTTACAGAGAACTTAGCTACATTTATTAGTAGGAAAGGGATGGGTTATGTTAAACACTTTATTGTAGGGGATACAAATATTGATTTGAAATCAGACACAGAACTAACACATCAATATCTAAACTGTCTAAGTGAGTGTGGTTACATATCACTAATTAATTTATACACTAGGGTTCAGAATGAGTCTGGAAGTTGCATAGACCATATTTTCCTTAAAGATCATAAAAATGAGGAACTTGTTGAAAGCAAGTCGTTTGTATATGGAGTTGAAATAACAGACCACTTCCCTATAATCGCTTCTGTTGAGATTAATGATATGATCAATGAGAAGCCTGAAAAAAAGAGAAAAAACAATTTTAAATTTTAAAAAGCTTGAATCTATAATAAGTAACGAAACTTGGGTAGATATCTATAATAATAACATAGACATTACTTTTCAGCATTTTGTAGACAAAATAAAAACAGCAACTAAGCAGGCGTCTACAAGAAAGTATTTTAATCATAAGACAAAAAAGAGGCATCCCTGGATCACTATTGCTCTAATTAAATCACTAGAAACAAAACAAAAATTATATAAAAGTGTTCAACTAAACCCATAAAACGAACAAATTTTAAGAAGCTATAAAACCTACAAAAACAAGCTTAAAAAGCTAATTGATACCAGGAAAACAGATTTTTATAAACATAAATTAAATCAACGCAAGACAGATACGAAGGCACTCTGGAACACAATAAATGAATTCACAAACAATAAAAACAGCCAAGAAAGCATTAAACAAATTGTAATAGAGAATAAAGGAGTAAATGATGAATTAGAAATGGCTGATTGTTTTAACGATTATTTTATACGGGTCGGGGAAAATCTTGCAAACAACGTAGTTATGCCAATTTCATCGGTGGTTCAACGAAGTATTAACGAACATTCTATTTTTCTGGAACCCACCGATACGGTTGAGGTCAACAATGAAATAAATGAACTTAAGTTAAATAAGGCTCCAGGTTTCGATAATATTTTAGTTAGGGTACTTCAAACAATTTCTGAGTTTATTTTGAAACCACTGGTATTCTTATTAATAAAATTTTGCAAAATGGGTACTTTCCTAATTGCTTAAAAATAGGTGTAGTAAAGCCACTTTTTAAAAAAGGAAATAAAACTCAAATGTCAAACTACAGGCCCATTACTTTAATCTCTAACATCGCAAAGATCATCGAAAAGATTATTAAAAAAAGACTGGTTAAATTTCTGAAAAAATATAATCTTATATCTGAAAGCCAGTCCGGATTTAGAGAGGGATTCTCCACCGATGATGCAATTGCTTTTTTAACAAATAATATAGTTAAAAAAATAGATGATAATAAATCAGTTATATACATATTCCTCGATTTAGCTAAAGCATTTGATACGGTCAATCATAACATCCTGATTGATCACTTAAGAGACTTGGGCATAAGAGGAAATGCATTAAAATTATTTACAACATACCTTAAACATAGGAGACAAGCGGTTTTGGTGGGAGAGTCATACAGTGACTTTCGGGAAATAAAATTTGGAGTACCTCAGGGCAGCGTCCTGGGACCAGTTTTGTTTTCTATTTATATTAACGGTTTGCTAAACTTAGACAGCACAGGCACTGTATCTTCTTTTGCCGATGGTACAGTGATTCTCTATGAAGGGGATTCCTGGGATATGGTCAAACATAAAGCTGAACCTGACATGTCGCGCATTAAAAACTGGTTTGATGAAATATCACTTACAATAAATTTCGATAAAACAAAGTGTGTGGCTTTCAGCTGCAATCAGAGCAAAGTTCCCCTTTATAATACCCTTAACTTAGATAACGGATTGTCTATCATGGAAACCGACTGTGTATCATACTTGGGGGTGAATATTGACAGACACCTAAAATGGGACACTCATGTGAAGTATGTTATCAAAAAGTTACGTTTTGTCTTGTTCAAGTTTAGACAACTAGCAAAAATATTAGATACTCCTCAACTCAAAGCCATATACTTTGCTTTAGTAGAATCTCACATACAATATTGAATTGTGGGTTGGGGTGCAACATTCGACAATCACATCAAACCACTCGAAGTAATTCAAAAAATGTTTATAAAAATTATTTATAAAAAAAGAAATACTTACCCGTCAGATGATTTGTATGGGCAAAAGCAATAACACACACTCACGATACTAGACATAAAAAACAAATGAGTACTAAAACTACAAAAACATCTAAGACTCTAGCACAAAGGTCGGATTGGTTTTTGTCAGCATACATATATCGTCAAATACCTAAAAACCTCAAAGATTTGAACTCTTTAAATCGTTTTAAGTGTGAGGTAAAAAATTGGCTATGTAGCAAACCAAGACGTGTATTTCATGATATGATAGATTTAAGGTAAATCAGCGCGATCCGAGCGAGCCATGTTTTATTTCTTTGTTTTTTTTGCTCAGAGTATAATGCACAATTGATTGTGATAAGCAATGTATGTACAATATTATTTTAATTTTTAAGTCATGTTTACTAGAAAGATTAATAGTCGCAAATTTGTTAATCATGGATGATCGTGCACTGACAAGCTTTTGAAGTATGCCTCAAACTAGCCCACGGGCTTCTGGGGCTTCCTAATATATTTCCAAAGTTTAAAAGTCGGAGATAACATGATTTATAAATTATGTTGCTATTTTTACTAAATGTTATGTAATTGTTATTATTGTTTATGTTATTTTTATGTCATTGTTTATATTTTTGTGGAATGTTATTGTTTATATTTTTGTGGAATATATTATTATTATTATTATTATAGATTTATATAACAAATGTAAAAAAACTGTAATAACACACTTATTGAAGTTAAGAAAAACTATTACCAAACAAAAATTGGATTACTGTGATTACAATAAAGTTTTTGGGTCATTGTTAATTTCGAAACAGGTAGGAAAAAAATCAAGCCAGAGAATAATTTTCGTAATAAATTAGACACTTTCTTTATCAATTATGCTGTGAATCTAGCTAAAAACTTATTTTTAAACCTTTATGACTAGTTATTGTTATGGGAATTCAATGTTAGGCCGGTTGGCATAAATGATTCAAAGAGAGTAATTAAAATTGCAAAAAACAGTACTACATGATATTAGCACTTTTAATATAAAAACTATAACATAATGTTTTTCTTAAACCTCTCGTAGAAACAGTTAATTCTTCTTTTGAGGTAGGTCACTTTCCATTGAAATCGGATATGGCCAAAATAACAAAGAAAAAAAATATAAGAGTTACTAAAAATAAGCTATATTGTAAATAACTGTATAATCCAATTAAAACCTTAACCCAATATAATAATATACTAACTAAACTTAATAACTATTGGTTTTGGTACAATATCAATGTGTCAGAATGCTCCTCTTTTCTTTACCTCATCGCTTTTTTTCCTGGTTTCATGGTGAAATCTAATCGTGAAATATCTCTTTAAAATAAGTTTTATTAACGAAAATTGATGATTATCCAAAAGTTATCCATCAAAAATATGGTCACCAAACTGCGAAAAAATTTTGGTAGGCAACAGCTGTATAGTTTTATGTATGATTACATCCATAATTTTATTTTGATTTAGAATTAAAAATAATGGTGTCACTCTGCCTGAACACCTTTTCACCCCATATAAAAATATCTATTACAAATGATGAAGCTTTGACGAGATTTCCAAAAGTTTTTCTTTTTTGCAAAAGAGAAGTAATCTCGTTGCTTTCTAATAAAGCAAGGCATTTAGAATAAGTGATACATTTTTTTAAAGACTTAACAACAAAACCGGCGACGTACGTTATTACTTCAGACAAAAACGATGTTCCTCCCTAGTTTCTAAATCTTCTTTATTGTCGTCAATGGTTATTTTTCTACTTGATACTTTTAAAACAAGAGTGTTATCCAAGGTAATAGCATTGGCCGTTTCAGCACCTCTTACCTCTGTGGATATAAGCAATTTTTTATATGCTGACTGAAATTGCCTGCAGGTTGGATTATTATTAAAGCCATGCATACTTCTTACTGAACTAAACAAAATTTCAAGATGGTCTTGACTAAACTTATATCCTAACAAAAAAATCTAACTTACCTTCGATTTTTACATACTTATTATATATAGCTTCAAAACTAGTCATTCCTATAAGAAATCCTAAAAACCCTGTTTTTCGTTGCCCATATGTTACAAGAATATTTTTTAAAGTTAGTCCTAAGACCATTTTTCTTAGATCTGAAAATCTATGTAAAAAAATGTCTTCTGTTTCTGAAGAAAATGCTTTTTTATATGAGTATGAAGAAAATTTATTTCGAGAGTTTAAGATGTCAAAAAGATCATTAATCAACAAGCAGAAATTAGCTGTTTCAGAAGAATCATGAAAAGCATCTAGTTTTAGATCTTCCTCGCAAAACTTCAGTGCATCACAAACACTCTTACTAAACGTTTGAGATGCGATTTTGACCCTCATTTTTTCTCTAGCATATTGCATGTGACGTTTTTTAATTTTTGTTCCTGCATGTAACCCCTCATTACACTGAATGTTTACAAGCTCATTAAGGTAATGCCATCTGACTATTTTGCCATCTCCAGTTTGTAAAATTTTCATATCTCCTAAGCAATTTCTTATTAATTTAATCATATGACAAATATCAAAGAATATGAACACATTTTCTTTTGTGATCGGATGATCAAAATATGTCTTAAGATTTTTAGGGTCCGAATAGTTAGCACCAAGTTGATTAGCCATGCTAATATTAGAAGCAGCCCCATCAAATGTAAGTGATACAATTGTTATGCTCGAGGCAGATAAAAATTGTTTTTTCGTTACCTGACAACCCATCAATTAAAAAATACCTCACAGGTATCTTCCAGTTTTCATTTATACTCGTAACAAGAAATACTATAGCCTCTTTTGCTTCGGGTAACGAATCAGCTTCTAAATTTGCCCCAATGTCTACATAACCTATAAATTTGTCTCCCACCTATTCTACCTTTTTCCTAATAGACATTTCATCCATAACTAAGTTACCAAAGGTTTCTTTTCCCCTCTCCTATTTGCACAAACTTTTACCTTCAGTGCATTTAGCGATTCTTGGGTGAACCCTGGAGAACCATCAATTGTTAGATACCATCTCCTCACAGTGGAAGGATGAGGTAAAGATTTATTAAACTTTTCCCGCATATAATTATATGCACGAGGCGAATAAAAATGTAAAGACTTCTAGAACCTTTTAAAATCCTCTTAACCATTTCAGATATTGGCCCTGCTAGTGAAGCCTACAAAAAAAAATAGTTGTTTAACAATCCATACAGTAGAGTACAGTTTGATTAATATTTTTATTTTAAAATTAAAACCTATTTTCAGTTGCCGTCATTTTAAAATCTTTAGGGTGAAATTGGATAATATGTTTGAGTCACATATTATCATTAATATACAATCATAGTATATGTAAATGTGTAATGTCAACTTAAATCAATAGAAATACAAATAGAGGTTTAAAAGGCAACTGCATTTGATTTAATTACTAAAAGTTTTATAGTTTTATCTGTTATTTACCTCAATAGTTTCCTGAGCACTTTCAGAGATTAAACTTTTCTGTTTTAAAAATCTCAACAGACTTTTCAAGTTTGTCACTCTTGCACGCATTCTCCTGTTGATTCTTTGCAATGTGTCCACCTTTTTTCGGTAATTAGTTAACTGGGTTTTAGCTAAATTGAAGGATTTTTTTGCCTTATTTGGAGTTGCCAAGTCTCCACTGGTTATATCGCCAACATATATTTTCCGTTTCATTCTGTAATAAAAAAAAAAAAACATTTAACTTTTACATACATTTTTAAAAATTTAATTAGGAGTGGAAACTATAACCAATAATTGAGAACAGGGCTGCATTTTGATAAATCAATAAATTACCAAATTAAAAGGTTCTCTAAAACTCAAAAATATTTTACCTTTTTTTTGGTGGTTCCATGGACTCCTCAATTTTCTGGGCCACGTCAATACTGTCTTCAAACAATGTTGTAGTACTCAAAGAACTGGAAGTAGAATGATCCATATGTCTGAAAAGTTATTAATTATAGAAAATGCATTTTTAGTTTTAGTTTCAGCATTTATCTTTTGTCCAGTTGATCTCCAATCTGTGCTATAACAGCAATGTTAAGATTAGGACTGGACTGCTCTGAATTACCCTTCTCAATTTCTGAAGCAGTTAGTGTACTACTTTCAGATACTGTCAAGTTACTTTCAGATCTATTTGATACTGATAAAGTACATTCTGAAGCACCCTCAGAAGCAGTCTGAGTTTTTGATGTTAAACAACCTGGTGAATGTACATCCGTTCTAAAAAATATTTACATTCTTATTATATAAAGAAAACCAAGAGTGTGTAAAATAAATAAACTTTTACTAATAAACCCATGTCCAGAAATGCATAGTTTCTGTACTGCACTTAGACAGAGAGGGCTCACTCGTTATTTACACAAAATGAAAGATTCATTATGATGGAACTTTTGGGTAATCGAGAAAAACTCATCTGTATAGGACTTTTACCAGAACTTCCATGGTAATGAATATCATTTATATTTTGATACCTATGTACAGTTTTAACTGTAAAATATACAAAGAACAAATATAAAAGTTGTAGTATTTTGCATGCGTCAACTTTAAAAAATTGTGTAAAAAAAGAAAGAGAGAAAATTTATATATATTTTCAAATGGATTATCAGTGTCATTAAATCCATCTCTTCTTGCCAATTATCAATATGTTAAATTTTATACCTTATTTTAAAAAACAACCCATAAAACTGAAAAAAAACCCTGCCATAAGACACAATGTATTACAAAGAGAATGAACATTTTTACTTTTAATACCTAAATGTGATCAATAGGAATACAACGCTGCTTATGACATAGTTTTTGTCAATTTTCTCGAGTGTTCTTAAGGATGTAGACATCAAACCTGGTATATCTATATTTATAACCAGCTAGAAGAGATCCAACTAATAAAATAATAACATACATTTAAAAATATAATATATATAGGTTCTCTTCATTTTTCTCCTTTTTAAAGACTTTCGTTAATTTGTAACGATTAAAGACAATAAAAAAATTCTACTTTTGAATTTAAAATTTATTTTGTATATCTTATATTTAAAGCTATAGGTAGATGTTTAAAACTACTAAAACCCTGTACATATTACTAAATAACTACATGCAAGACTAAACTGGGCCATAGTTCACTTTCTAAAGAAGGAAGTTTCAGGTGACCTGGTTTTAACAATGAAGAAGTAGCAAAAAAATGCATTTGTTTCGAAGTTGCAGATGTGCAATTTTTTTATATGGTTAGTTTTTCAGTCAATTGATACTATATTTTAATATTTCAGGCAACAACATTCAATCTTTCTTAAAAATATTATCAGTATTTGTGACTAGGTTTCTTGACAATATATGCTTTGCGAGAAGTGTTATTTAGCGAATCATCAAGAAAGAAATATACATTTCTTGACTAGTACTAGTATCCATATTTTAATCATTTTTTCGATTATCGTTTTTCTCTTTTCCTTAGTTTTAATGTTTTTTTTTTTATAGTTTTGATTTTCTATTATGAAATAAAATAAACGTAATATTTTTTATATCATTTAATAAAGTAATATTTCATCATGGATGCCCGGTGATATCGATTTTTTCCACAAAAATTTTATCAATTCATTTCAATCATACTTAATTTTTGTCAGAAATCTGAAGTCAATTGAAGTAGTTTTGTATACCTACTAATTTTTTAAAACATGTCAATAGGCGTCTATTTTATTCTGCCATACTAGATTTACATCCAAATTTTACTAGTATTATAACATTTAATTTTTCTCAAAATTCGAAGTTGATTAAATAAATATTTTTTTAAAACAATTTATTAACCGCCATTTTGTTTCGCCATATTGGATCAGGGCCAAAGTCTTAGCAGTTTATCCTTAAATCATTTGTTTTTTGTGCAAAATTTAAAGGAATAAAACTACAATATTTCCTTCTTACAAAAGAAAGAATTATATAAAAACTATGCATTTCTGGATAAAAGTTTATTTATTTTACACACTTTTACAAACCACCCTAGAAGTTTGTCAGGCATATTCATTTACACCCAGTAGATTGCAGAAACGTTTTTCAATTTTAAATATGTTTATAATAAAATGATATAAAAATAACTCAAACATACCTTTTTGGAGCTGGAATCATAACAAAAGAACCAGTAACTTCACTAGTATGTCAATCATCTGATCGTTTGAATTTCCTGTATTGGATAATGTTTCTGGCTTGGAAAATAAAGCACGGCGAACACTTTCTGCTTTAACATTCCTAAAAATTTAGGTAATTTATTATTATCGAATGACTTCAAATTTTAGTCAAAAATTAAGGGTTATATGACCGATCATATGATCTGATAATAGTTTGGTAAAAATCCAATATGGCGGAACAATGCTAAAAAAATTATTACTAAAAAAGTAATTATCGAATATACCTCAAATTTTGCACAAAAATCAAGTGATTTTGATATGAATCCAAGATATTAATGTAATATAGAGAAACACTGGTAAAATTATGGTACGAGTTTAAAATAGTGAAACAAATGTAGGCTAAATAAATTTTTTAAAAGTCAATTAAAAAATCTTGTTCATCTGAATTTTGCTGAAAAATTAATTGTGAAATGGGACACACTGGTATAAATTCAACATGACATAACAAAATAGCTGTGTGTCAAAAATTGCTTATTGACTTTATTTTAAATTATGCCGAAAAGTCAAGTGTGACATAGGTAGAAATAAACTGGTAAAATATTAGTGGGAATCTAATATGATGGAACAAAATGGCGTCCAATAGATATCTTTTAAAAGACAAGAGAGAGAAAAGAGTATATTTAACAGATATTATATACTGTGACTATGTTGTGAACTAAATTGGGACACACTTCACTATTTCTAACAAATGGAAAAAAATCATAATGAGGGATGTTCTTGGGATTATTGAGATTAAGTACTTCCTGTATTTTTTCCTTCATTGGCATCCCAAGTTTTTTTTGTTTAATACATTTATCTATAAAGCAATAAAAGTATAAACACAAAAAGAAAACATACATTAGTGGCTAAATTAGATTCCCACTAATATTTTACCAGTTTATTTCTACCTATGTCAAACTTGACTTTTCGGCATAATTTAAAATAAAGTCAATAAGCAATTTTTGACACACAGCTATTTTGTTATGTCATGTTGAATTTATACCAGTGTGTCCCATTTCACAATTAAGTTTTCAGCAAAATTCAGATGAACAAGATTTTTTAATTGACTTTTTAAAAAATTTATTTAGCCTACATTTGTTTCACTATTTTAAACTCGTACCATAATTTTACCAGTGTTTCTCTATATTACGTTAATATCTTGGATTCATATCAAAATCACTTGATTTTTGGGCAAAATTTGAGGTATATTCGATAATTACTTTTTTAGTAACAATTTTTTTAGCATTGTTCCGCCATATTGGATTTTTACCAAACTATTATCAGATCATACCCATATAACCCTTAATTTTTGACTAAAATTTGAAGTCATTCTGGTAACTAGTTTTTAAGCTATCCCGCGACTGACGGAATTGAGAAAATATATTTTTTGGCATTGGAGACTCTATAACGCGAAGATATGTAAAACCTGAGAGGGTCATTTTTTTTTTTTCATGATTATAAATATTTTATTTGGCCGCCATTTTGTCCCACCATGTTGAATTAGTAACACAATAAAACTAGTGAAGGCATACAATTTGAAATCAATCCACTAAGTAGTTTTTTCAGGCTGAATTTTTGAAATAATTTATAATGCCGCCATTTTACCATTTGATTCCAACATAATATTAATATTTGTGCAGAATTTCAGATAAATTGGATAAGTAGTTTTTTTAATAACATTTTTTTCACTAGGCTGCCATTATGTTTTGCCATATTGGATTTTTAACAAAATGTTATCAACCAAGTCAATCGGGAAAGTAATTTTTTAGCTATGCTATTAACAGACAGACAGACCGACGGAATTGAGAAAACATGTTATTTGTCATTTATGAACCCTCACACGTGAAGATTTGAAAAAATCTTGGAGTTATGATTACAATACTTCCTTTTTACGAGAAATACATATAAATGTTAACAGTAATGCAACCCATTCATATTTGTAATATTTCTAGGTATTCCAAAAACTACCCCTATAACTGGCTATTTTGTTAAAATAAGTTACATCCAAATTAAGAGGACCATGCTCCAACACTTGAAAAATTTTGGAAATTTGACCGTAATCATGTTTTATTGTAATCAGAGCATGATCCTTTAAGAATACTCAATTATGTGGAAGTGGGTAAAAAATCCATTATAAAATTTGAACCAGACAAACATATAATATACTCACCTAGATTCTAAAGACAAAAATGGCACAGCATCCAATTTTAAAACTTTTAAGTCAGATCTTTTGATTGCATAATCATCGGTTTGAAAATGCCTGGAACATACATAATGCCATTTATTAGCATTTTCCAATGCAAGAGATTTAAGCCATGCATCTTTTCTTCTCTTCTCTGTAGGAAACCTTAAACAAGCATTAAAATAATAATTGGTAGTAAATAAAAATTAAAGAAGAGAATTTCTATATTTCCTAATATTTAAATACAATTTATTACCCTCATCTACAGGGTTCTGATATTATAACAAAAGTTTATTTGCAAGTCATTTTTATTTTCGCTTTGGTCTACAAGGGAGAGATAAAAATGACCTGCAAGCAACATTTTATTTGTATAAGAGAATTGTCCAGATCTAGGTACAAAATTGAATTTACATGTATATGGACATCAAGGTCTAAATATTTATGTTTATGGTGGGCCCTTACTCAGCCTGGTTTTTTTTTAATCTAGGAAACTAAATAAAATAACAAATACACCAAGTAATCTAAAAAGATATACAACATTCATTTTTGCCCTAAACTTTACCAGTTTAGCTAAAGCTAGAAAATATAAGAGGGGGATATAAAATAATATTTTAAATTTTTATTTGCAAATAAAATATAGAATGATTATCATTTAAAAAGTTATAGTTAGGCTGAGCACAGGGACCCTCTAACTATGAAACCCTAGGCCTGAGAGCTATAAAATAGTAGATCATGGGGCACAGGACCTTTCAAATTGAAACATAGCAAGGCACTTCTTTACTTTTTATTTATTAACTATCTCACAAGCAACCAAACAATACATTTTTTATACCCTGGCTCTAACACAAGATGACATTCCTGCAGGAACAGCTGATGAAATCTGTACCTTTATTAATTTCCATTTCTTAGTTTTCGTCAATAGAAATACAAAAATTATCTTCATTCCTTAAATGGTTTTGCCACTATAAACTTAGAGACCTAATAACAGTTATTTGAAAACAGAACACACTAAACCCAGTGGCCTCCTCTGAGGTTCCGACCATGAAATATTTATGTTTACATACCTATGAAATGATAAACAACGTCCTGATTTTTCTGTTTTTGCACAAACCACACATTTTTTAATCATTGTGAATGTCTCAAGGGATATCAAAACATTCTTACAATGAAAACTTGACATAAAATCACTGGTAAACACCTTGAAATAAACGTAACAACGTAAGAAATGACAAAGCGCCTAACCAAACAACAATAAACAAATGTAGCCGCTTCGTTAAGATTCGGAAACGCCGAACGATGGGACCGCGTAGTGTCAGTTATGACCAATCCGGTGGAGTCCTCTAATAATATGACTGACTGAGCTGATGGAGGACGAGGCTTTCTCGGACACTTTTTGACGTGTTGTTACTTATCTTGTCTATTCTTAATCTGAGATTACAATATACTTTCTGCTGTCCTAATATTGAGAGTCCCCTTAAATTGCTGAATCTAACTTTCTAGTAGTAATCTCGTTCTTGAAAACGCATTTAAATGGGCGAAAAATTGAGAATTCAGGACGTATCGGGAACACTGTAAAAGCTTGTATGTTATTTCTGCACGTTTCACAACCGAACCAACTAACAATTTACAGGCATTTTTCATCATGTTAGTTAAACTTATTTTATTGTATCCTAACACTGATACGCTCGCAGTAGAATTAATACGTAGCTATTTGCTATTTTTATAAACTAGGATTCTTTGAGATAATAATGATTAATAAAAAAACACAATATTAATATTGTCAGAAATATGTACTTCATTCGAACAATAATGCACTTTGGCAACAGTGACAGAAGTTTCTTATGTCATTGGTGTGCATGTTTATGTATTTCGACGTTCAAGGCCAACGACGAATTCGATGCATTCCAATGTGTCGGGATTTCGACTGTTAGCGCCAGTGACGGTTATGTGTAATGTAGATTCGGGCAAATGTCTTTTAGGGGTATTAACTATTTGGGCCAGTGAAGTTTAGAGCCAAATACATCGAACCATAACCAGATTGTATACGTCTATCACAAGTTACAGAATGTTTGCCAAAAAAGCTTAAAGTAATGCTATGCTTGTATTCAACTTATCACTATACTCAGCAAGAAGGGTATGTCATAAATGGACCATTACGTAGAAGATTTTTTTGCATTTATGATAACATAAAAAGGTTTGGTTAAGTTAGAAACCATACTATTGATTTTTTTAACTGTATGTTTATATTTTTCTCCATAATTTTTTTTAATGTAAGATATACGTTAGAAAAATATTTTAGGAAAAGTATATATAAATTTTAACTTATTAAATTATCGGTCAGGTCCAAGTCACTGGAAAATAGTTTAGTATAAGTTTAAAATGGCTAGTGTAACCAACACGTTTTGATTAATTTGAATGAAGGAGATATGATGTCAAAGTCGTAGTATTACGAGGTCCATCCGGAGCTGGATTTAAGCTTACACCTGATGGATCATATCATATTCAGGGAAAGACGAACCAATATTGCTAATCTAGCGAAAAACGCCAACGTTGTCACACAAGACTATTATTAAAAAAGTACACGCAATACGCACCACGTACACCACCAGAAATATTAAATGAACATTTACGAGTATTTCGAAAAAGAATTGTCTAAACCGGATAGACAGTTGGTAGATGCGCTCATAAATTTACCATGCTTACACTTAAAAGCTGGGGCATTACCACAGAATTAAAAACAATCTGTAGTATTACCAAGAAAAAGAGATCTCTTGATGATAACCACAAGGCTGATTAAAGTGATAAAGAACGATATTTTCAATCGATAAGTCTGTCGAGTCCAAATAATTGTACATATATTAAAATAAATTCTAGCTAGTTCTTAAATTTGAAATCTGAATGTAAAGTTACCTTGAAAAACTAGCACTTCAGTTTATTGAGAGTCGCAAGTTATAACTCGATAGATCAGAGTCGAGACGTTAGGTAAAGTAACCAATTGGTGGGTGGACAAGTATCGACAGGAAATTGTAGATTTATGTACGCATGGATATATATGTATATTTGTTTAGGTAAAAGAGGTGAATATTAAATCGATTATAAAAGTAAACATTTGATACCTGGAGTTACATTAAATGATGACGTCCAAAAACGCAAATCAGACGTGCGAAAAAAAATATGAATTCCCGATCTGTCTAATTACAGTGAAGATGAAAGACGTTTGTACTTCAAATTTTTATAGCCATGAATTTTGTTACATTTGTTTAATGCAATGGGCGAGAGAAAAAGAAAACTACTCGATTTGCCGTAATTTTTATTACTCGATTGTTTTAAAGGCGAACAAAGAACAACTACCTATAAGAAAGATGATAGAATGAAGCAAGCTACAGTGTTATTTCTCTTTATCTAAAGAATTTGCTAGATCTTATTTGTACTAACATTTAAGAAATTGTGAAATAAAGTTTTAAACGTATAGTTATGAGTTAGTTCCATTTCCACATGATTCCCAATAGATGATGACATAGCTGTACGTTTTGAATGTATATTACCAGAATATATAGAATTTAAAATATTATTCCCACTACTGCAACTAATATCTTAACTTTTATATATCTAAATAAAGAAATAGATATCTGATTAATATTTATGGTTTGCTGAGTTATTAGACATGTTTAAACAAGTTAAAACTCAGCTACATTGTGTTCCTATTACCGAGAACAGAAAACAATAAGAGCGCATGCACGCATGTAACCTAAAATGTAAAATAAAATTGGCGTAAACAAAGTGATACCAACATAGCGGCCTAGTGAGAGTTTGCCAGGTCTGTATTTGGTCAAATTTGGGTAATATAAATCAAATAAAATCAGTTGTAGTGCGAGTGCCTACAAAGATTATTTTTTTTATAGGTGACAGATTTTTTTTAATTGAAGAAGCTTGATTGATCCCACGAAAGTTTTATACGATAATTTTATATAAGGAAATATATGTAGTTTTATTGATATATGTGGTTTTATTTCCTATAATAAAATATGTTTCTAAACTGGTTTAGGATGAAAATTAGTTAATTATATACTTAATATGTATACAGCGTGTGTACAGTTTTAGTTAACATATAGAAAATTTTTTATTATCGATTTTATGAAAAAAAAAATATTCTGCATAAAAAGTTATGCTTATTAAAAAAATAAGTTTTGACTGCAAAAAAATCCCATACAATATACAGTTCTTGCGCAAAAAACAAGCAAAAGCAAGTAGGTAAAACAATAAAATTAAGAAATCAAAAATTTTCTGATATAGCCAAATCGGAGAGCATAAAAATATAAGATCAAAAACCAATTTAAGGTTTTTTTACGTGGTGTAGGTTTTAGGTAATTTAATAATCAATTAGTGGAAAATGGGTAACATATAGACAACTTTTTTATTTTTTATTTTAGACGAAAAATGTATTGCCAAATTAAAGATCCTGCAAAAACAAATCAAAAAGCTTTTGTGCTTTTTTGAGATATGGAATAGTTTTTGAGAAAACTAATGGAGAATATGTAAAAAATGCATCATTTTTACATATTTAACATTCATTTTCTTAAAAACTATTCCAATTATTTATAAAATTATTATCAAAAAACTTCTAAAAACTTTTTAACTTGCATTTGCTAACTAAAATTGTGCACACGCTTTATATTGAGAATTGTAAAACGACGAGATGTAAGATAAGACGTTATATTTCAGTTGTAGTTTAAAATAGATCTTGTAGGGAGATTAAATTGAAACGAACAGACATCGTAAGTATACTTATTTTTTTATTGACAACAAAAATAAATAGCTAGTGTATTACTATCTACAGATACATTCATGAAATTTTAAAAATACATGTAGGAAATGTGTCAAAGAACTTAAATATGAAAAGTGTTTGTATTTGCCGCCATTTATATCTTATTCTGCGACCGATTAAACAAAATTGGCTACTTCTGTAGAACCAGAGAAATTGGGTCAGTGATTGGTATTGCTTAAAGGTGATATATTCTTCAATATTTTCTGATTTATGTTTCAGGTAGAGGGGAAAAAATTATTTAATCGCTTTTCGCCTATAAGAGTAAAGTTAATTACTGTTTATTTCGAAGGACCATTTATTTAAAAAAAACTTAATAGTTGGCATTTTTATAGTTTGCTGATTATATTAAGCTTACTTACTAATTTTTTCTAAACTGGTATACTTCTATTTATTGTTATTTTGACATTTAAGTTTAAAATGTAAGCACAATAAAACAGCGAGTAATAAACAAAATCAACCAAAGCATTGAGAGTAAATTCAAATTATTAAACGCATCTCATTCATTCTCCCTCATTCTCTATTGTTCGAAATGGCACATCTTTATTTTTACAATAGTCTGCTGTTGTCAAATTTACATACATATAAAATAAAATTGTTTACAAATTTTTACTTTAGTTTCTTAAGGCCTGCTCTGTTCGCTGATAAAAACCTTTCTCAAATTATGATTGTATTGTCACTCAACAATCCTGTCGACTACAGTTAATAGAATAACGCCTTAATTTGGCTGCATAGAAAAACAAGTCTTTTGTGAACACTTTACTTGTAAATCGCCCAGATTGAACTTTTACCTGCTTTCTGCAAAACGAAGAAAAACACTTATTTGGATAACCCAAATTAATTGTACGGGATTACCCAAATTAATTGCTTGCCTGTAATCGGCTAAAAAAAGAAATCCCTTCTTTTTTAATCATGCTGTGAACAAGCAGTTTCCAGAACATCAGGATTTCAATTTGTTGCTTAAAATTCTTGTTTTCAGTTGATAGATTTGCATAGACACTAAGTTTGTGTTGAGCATAGAGATAACAGATCGGTAGCCACTGAAACCTTCATTTTCTTTACCGCTACTTCAATTAAGATAGGTGCTCATATCATGCGCTGATTCAGACTTTTTACCTGAAACAAAAAAGTAAACAAGTTTAATGTTAAATAACGCTTGAGGAAAGTCTAAAAGTTCTAATTGCTTCTAAGTGGAGCCAAAAAAGGAGTCTCGACATGAAATGTAATTTGATCAGAATAATTACGGCATTAATTATTATTGTTAAAGGCACCAAATATAGAAAAAAAAAGAAGTATCTAAATAACTATTTTAATACTTCAATTTTTTTATGGTTTCAGAAGTTAAAATAATGTCAAATATATGGAAATTATCTTAATATTGCTATCTTTTGGCTCGTAGTCTGGTGGTGTTGTCCTAAATAAAGTAAAATACAAAATAATTTCAAGAATTTTTCTTGCGGCACTAATAAGAGGAAACGGGTTTTTTATTAGGTCATCCTCATAGCACTAAAAATAATATAGATTACAGTATTAGTATATATAAACTTGCAAATTACATTTTTCTTAATATGACATATCAATTTCTTTTTTCTTTATGGAGCATATTATTCGTTTATTTAGCCAAAGAACTTCTATAAGGCCGACAAAATATATACAAATAGAGATAGATTAGCGATCTGTGCTGAGGTTTGGTCTACCTAAAACTATACAATTAAAGCGCAATATGCTAAACTCTAATCAACACTAGACATTATTAGACCAGATATCAACAAACATCAAATAACATCAAAATATAAATTTTATCAAAGGAATCCTGCTTACAGACTGTATATTGTTAATTGCCCCGAATAAGAATTAGTTTGTTATACATTTTACATCAAAAAACGTTTGACAATACATTTTCTCTCAGGCAGACTAGCCCTGAGACCGAGGTCCTGTCAAAACTGTCTTCTGAGAAATGATAGGAATAGACCATGCCATTTTTTGCTTCATCTTTTAGGATTCTGCAATGGAAACCAATATTTAGAATAATTTTCTATAGCCACACAGCCCGATTAATGGCTTTAGAAACCCACTACCAAAATTTTAATTGAGACTTTCTTAGTTCATTCTTAGACCCTCATTTTGGTTTCGTTGCCCACAGAAAACGGGAAAAAATTGTAAAAAAAATTATCTTGTTATTAACTCACCATGAAGTTTTTTATAGGGGGGGATTACTAGAGAGATTAGTATTAAAACATTTATAAGTTATACAAATTTTCCTAATTTTTTTATATTTTTAAAAAGAAATGCTGAAAAATATGTATTTTCTGAGATTGGGTGAGTGATTTAAGTACATTGTTTATTCTATGGGTTGTACATAAAATACATCATTGTTTAAAAAACTAAAAAACACGCTTTAATAGTAGACCGAACTAAAATGTAAAACATAATTTTTAATAAAAAAATAACTAATTATTAATGATTAATGAGAAAATGAATGTCATTAATGTCAACAAGAACAGGTTAACGTGTGGATCTGTTATAGTTAGGTATTTATGTTCCTCGAAGCACTCAAAATTATCAGTGGAATAATAATAAACTAAATTAACTTGTTTTATGTTTTAAAAATTGCATAAGCTGTAAAAATTTGGTTTTAGTATAGAGAGAAAACACATTTTCCTATCCTAGTTGAACTGCCTTGCCAAGCACTATTTTTACTTGGTATTGTCCACGAATATACGTTGTTTGATTACAGATGAATATATATCTAGGTAACGAGTCTTAACTCTAAAAATCATTAGATATTCAAACTCTGATAAATCTGTAAAATAACTTTTCTTTAGTTTATTTGTCTTCAAATACCATTAAAATATTTTATATATCAGTTAAACTTCTAGACGAATAATGCAGAAGTTACAAATTTCTGTTTAATATATATCTTCATCAGCATAAGGACTTGTTTATGTGGTGTATTTTAAATGTCATATGTGATTAAATTTGACAGTCAGGATTTTTAAGTCATTTATTACCTATTAATGATTAACTTGATATGTTGACGTCTAAATTATATAAATCTTTAATTCAAAAATAGTTAGACTTCAATGAACTATCTATATTTGTTAGTTAAACATTCAGGCTTGAGTGAGCCCTATCTCTATGTTTCATAGTTTAGCTCATATTTAGTGTAATTGTACTACAGCGCACAGTCCGAAGATATATTTAATATAACGATGTAGTCTGCCCCCGCGCGACTCGCTACGCACGATTTATTAGACTCTAATATTTAGATAAAAAAAATTCCATTCCATCATCCTGTACCCCATGCCCATAGTGACCTCATTCGTTCTCGTGCGTTCGCTACAACGGTACCGTCTTTACGTCTAGTGCGGCTGACGTCATCCCTTAGCAAATTGCGCAGTGAGTACTGTGTTCTGTTTTTGTGTGGGAAAACACTCCCTCAAGAGAAAGCGTTCTCATTCTAAAGAATCCAGTGTTTCTTCTAAGGACCTTTTAAGAAGGCTAGAAAATCTTGAAAAAAAGTTAAATAAGCCCTCCTCTTACAAGAAACGCCGTAGTCGTTTTCCCTCCACCTACAGTGATGGCCGACGTCGGCACGACTCGGCATCACCTAGTAGCAGGTTTGGAGGCCTTAGTCATTCAACTCGTGGAAGCCGAAGTCCAATTATCACGCTTAAATCAAAAGAAACTTCGTGCTTAACACCAACATCTCGACGAGGCCGATCTCCAACAGCCTTATCTATTACTGACCGCCGTGATCTGTACGACACGGGAGTTTATAGCCACAATTCCGTGGGCCGGTCTCTGTACGAGCCCGATTTTGGCAAGTTACACATGCAAGCGAGGCGGGCGATCCTGAACATGTCTTACCTTCGTCCCATGAACGAATTCTAGAAAATGAAGACGAAAACCTTCCAGAAGAATACGCTAAAATTTTAGGATCCAATCCTAACGTAAAGAAAAACAAACATTTTGATCTCCTCCAGGCATTGGTCTCGCGATGGAATCATTTTTTGATTCACGGTCTACCCACTGAGGAAGTAGACAACTTGCTTTCAACATACGAAAGCCCTAAAAATATAAATTTACTCGCTCCCGAGATAAATCCGGAGCTGAAGTTCTCAATTTCAGGTCCTAACCAAAAAAGAGATTATAATCACGCTGAATACCAAAACCATTTAGGTAGTAGCCTTTCTGCTTTAGGCAAGGCCATGAATATTATTTTAAACCGAGAGGAGGGCGTGGACAAAGAGGAAAAAGAGAAAATACTTCTCCATCTTAACGACACGAGTCGTATTATTACTAATTTATTCTACAAAATGTCTTGCGTTAGAAAGCAGTTTATATATCCTTTATTGGATCCAAAATTCAAAGACATAGGGGAAAGAACGACGCCTGGTGAATTTCTCTTTGGGCCAGATTTGGCGGCAAAAATCAAAGAACTCAAGTCGCTAGAAACAACAGGGAGGGGCTAAAGGCGACCTATACTAGCACTAGTCAAATTAGGCCCTCAACATCAAAAAAATTAGGCCAAAAAGTTCAAATTAAAACAGGTCAAATAAATACCAAACAATCTTTAAACCGGACACGCCCCACTCGTTATGTAGATTACCACCGGAAAACGAGTTACCAAAAGGGGCACAAGAAGGATAACTACAACAAGAACAGGAAAAATTAGAACACTCGGTGGAGGTAGAAGAAAGGGCAGGGGCGGTCCTGGGACACCTCGATGGCATCTTGACCACCGATCGGTCCCAGGAGTTCTTCGGCTCACCTGCCTGCAAGAAGTGTTTACCTGTCACCTTTTGTGCACCTGTCTTAAGCGTGACACCTGGTTTGCACAGGTAGGTGTTATTTTTCAAAAAAATTCCAAGAAGCGAGCTTCGCCGAGCCTCGCGTCATCACAAGAGCCGAGCCTCGCCTCGCCGAATTCCGAGAATTGTTTTTCTGTTAATGTTGGACGTAAGACTAGAGGTCAGGTTCGCAGATAAGAAAAGGTCGAGTACCGAGAATTGTTTTTCTGTTAATTAAAATTAATATGTTCGACGTAAGACTAGAGGTCAGGTTCGCAGATAAGAAAAGGTCGAGGATGTAGATAAGGAGATGTTTGTGTAGTATTGAGATGAGCAATGTTTGAATAAATACGTAAAATATTAGTTTTTGGAAAAATATCGAGAATAGCTTGTTTTCATTTTCGACGACGTAACACTAAAGGTCAGGTTCTCAGATAAGAAGAGGTCGACTACCGAGAATTGTTTTTCTGTTAATTAAAATTAATATGTTCGACGTAAGACTAGAGGTCAGGTTCGCAGATAAGAAAAGGTCGAGGATGTAGATAAGGAGATGTTTGTGTAGTATTGAGATGAGCAATAAAAAGTTGTTTTATAGATAAGTTAAATATTTATTTCGAATAATAAACGATAAAAAACGTATAGCGCTTAAAATAATTAATATAACGAGATTTGTTTTCAACTATTTAAAATTAATGTGTTCGAGCCACAAGAGTTCGAGTCTGGTCTAATTTTCTATTAAGATAATGGAATAAAACTCAACTTTGAAATAATTTGGATTTATTTAAATTTTCAGATAGAAATATTAAAAAAAAGTCAATCCTTTCAAATAATGTTTATTAAAACAATATTAATAAATGCACTATTCTTGAAATTTTCTTTTCTTTCTTTCGTAAAAAGCAAATTGTGCAATATTGTACGAAGTTTCCATTTTAATTCGGGTCCAGTAATTTTGAGTCGAGTTGTCACTGATGTTAGCATAGAAATATTCTTCATCCATCTGTCGCCATCCCCAATCATCTTGTGGCTGTGCTTGATACAGATGAAAACATTTGTCCATTTCGTTTGTCACGAGGTTACTTTTGGTATCCAAAAACTGTTGTTTGGTGGGAATGGGACAGCTATGATGTAGCTATAACAAAAAAAAACAATTCTATGACTGGAGTATTGATTCCTTGCAGTACAAGTCAAGTTCCGACGTCGTTCCAACAAATGACTGTGCTCTGTCAATGCGAATTGATTCCTGACAAAAGCAGAAATGTAGCTTACAGAGGTGACAGTAAATTGTAGCTAATGGTTCATGTTTTCGTTGTGATCCGACATCTAATTTAATCTGTTTATTCTGTCTTGTAGTAGCAGCGGGAGTATATTTGACAGGGGTCAAGTTGCGAAATCTTTGCGATCATTTGCCTCCAAATATTTGATATCAGTCGTGGTCTGAAATAATATTTTCAATTTAAATATTGCATTTATATTTAAAATATAACTATTTACCTCTTAACTGGATGAGACGGAATTTTTGAATATAGTAGATTACCCGTAACAAAAGAAGAATAAATGAAACTGAACATTGTTATATCCCCACGGTACAGTGTCTGTATTTAACTGTTGATAATGGTTCGTGTAGTTAACTATTCGCTTGTCGCCAAAAGGACTCAAAGCGGTTTTAATTTGATTAATAGTAAATACGTTATGCTTTTTGGATCTAATAAAATTTTGCGCAACATCGATGGTAGTATTGTTAAAAAGACACTGATAATAATCATGAAAAGAAATTTGTTTCAATGCTGAAGATTGAATACCCTTAGCTTTTTTAACAATTTTTTCTTTGTTTGCAGCGCTGTCTTTATCACTAAAAGTTTTAAAACAATACATTTTAGAACGCAAGCCGATAAATTCAGTCATAACCTCACCACAACATTCATCCTTCATTAGCCCATAAACTTTTTTATTTTTTTGTTGAATATTGTATACGTTGTCTTTAGGGTAATCTGACGTATCAAACATATGTATATTTTCCCTAATGCAGTCATAAATATTATAATTTGAAAATAGATAAATAAGACTGTCAGTGTCAGTGTGCATTAATTTAGCATTAGACTGGAATTTCGGTATAATAAAATTGTAATGAAAATCGTATATTATCGTTTTTGAAATATCCAAAATAGATATACCGATGTAAATTGGTTTATTAAATTTTATGTTTAATCGGTTCATTTCGATTAAGACTAGACTTTCTGTAAAAATTTCACAACTGTGAAAATTAGGTTGTGAAATGTAATAATTTGCACCATATCTGCCTGACCATTTCGAAACTAATTTTATACCACGATATTTGCGTACATTTTCAATTGTTTTTCCATATGGTGCGTTATTCATCAATTTAAAGAAATTTTTTTCAAACTCGTTTTTACTGTTTATTCTGAGAGTAGTATTTAGGTCTATATATTTTTTTAGCCATGGAGATTGTTTAAATTTTAAACACCTATGAATTTTTCCAATTTTAAGACCCAATTTGGTGACTAGCTGCAAATTTTTGTGATGAATAACGTAACGTTTCTTATCATAAAGAGTGGTTAATAGTTTGGGAAGTGAAGTAGCTGAAGTTGGTGGTACTAAATGTTCAGGACAGAGTGGTAAATCCTTATGTGTTTCAAATAACTTTTTTGGATAATAAAGGTCCACTTCAAAAATATACCCATATTCACTATTATCGGCTACATCTAAAATATTTGTTTCCTGATAGATATCTTCAACCCACTGAAAGTCGCCAGCAGGCAGAGGATAACTCATAGCAGCACCATATAAATTTACAACATCGAAATACATGAGATAGCTAGATGGTTTGTCAGGGTTATATTCTGCCCCCATATATTCATTATTAGCCTTAGCGTATCTATCTGAGCATTGTGAAATTCCCCCTCTTAAACCCTTTTCAATAAACATGACCATATCAATATCTGTTAAGAGGTCCAATTTTACTTCACTAATTTTTAACATGCTATCAAATGCTAATCCTGGTGCTGTATAATAATGTAGAGGGTCCAATTGATATGTTTCCAAACAGACTTTGCGAAAGTTTTCAAAGACATCAACTAAAAGTAGGACATCGGTTTTAAGATACAATTCAGCATATTCTTGAAGCCTTTTAATTTTAAACGTATCCCACACCGTAGACGCATGTTGATACTCTTCGGTTGATATGTTTGAATTAGAAATAGAACTATAAAATAGCTGTATTGGAGGTAAACTGTTATCTTGCAATTTTTCCCAAGAGTCTAGATATTCCTAAGGAAATACCCCCTTCCTGGTCACTAGTTTAAATTTAACATCATCCGGATAGTAGTATCTTGTAACAGTTTTTTGGTGATCCTCTAAATAGGATGCTAGTTTTTCCAAGGAACTGGCCATAAAACGCAATGAATCGATAAATCCAAAGCTGATATCTGAATTTTCAATGTACTTGGTGAAAGATATGTATTTTACTTTATTAAGTGGAAGCAAACTAATTATACCTTTCACTTCTGTAGAAACGGCCTTGATTAAGAAGTGACTATCGTATCCTGATAGATTATGAAATATTAAAGGCACAGTTTTTTTTTATCTGAAAATTTTAAATTACATGATTTATGTGCAGCTCCTCGGAATAACCCCGTTAAATGACAATGGTCTCTTACTTTATAAATATCCCCTAAAAAAGGTTCATTAAAAAAATGACATGTTTTTTAATTTTACTTAGAGGTATCATAGATTGTGGGTTTGAACATATTGAATTAACTTTATAAGCAATTTTTCCAAGTTCCCTGACAAACCATTCTTGACACTTTTCTCCAGTATATGAATGAAATTCCGATAGCGAATCATCATAAGAACATTTTAGAAAATATGAAATACTAAATGGTTCATGTTTTTGATATTTTTTTGATTTCTTAGTGCATTGCTTGTCTTCATACTTGACAAGCATGCTCTCTAAATCTGCGTAAATTGCAAAAGGAACCAATAATTTATTTGAGAAATTTTTAAAAGTTAAAATTTTTTCATTTTCCTTTGGCAATGTAATTTTACATTTATTTAATAATTGGCAATCTTTGGAATGTTTTTTCAAAATGGGTTCAGTTTTAAAATGATTGAGACAACGCTCGCAAACCCATTTTTTATGTTTTCTATTACCCATTTGGGTATTCAATAAACCACTTAATTTTTTTATGCATGCAAAATGAAATGTTGTGTTTGCAGGTTCGAGAAAATATTGTGTTTTCTAATTCAACGTTATTATAAGGTAGTATAAGTAAATTAACTGTATCTGTAAAATATTCTATTTTGCTTAATAATAAGGGTAAAATTTCTCTCTTTCTTAAACAAAAAACATTAATAGCTAAGTTGTTCATTCTTTCAAACTTGGAAATATCTTTTAGAGCAATTGGAAATTGAATTCCGTCATATTTCAAATAGTGACTGAAATGATCATAAGATGACGTGCGTGAAACGTTTTTGCCTTTTCTGGGTTCACGTACAGCACACATGATAGCCCACAAAAAACAATAAACGTCTTTACTTTTAATATTGATAACACTTTTAGTTTTTTTATGAATTCAGGCAATTGCACATAAGTGGAAGACCCCACGCTTATTGGATTAAAAGAATTAATATTTACTTTCAAGTACCAAATTTCACACAAGGCCCAACCACTGTCTCTTTCTTGAAATTCTTCAAGTTGAACCAAAATCTTATCAGTAACGTGTATCTTATACCATTCAGTCAGATTCGTAGATGGTTCAATTAGTGAATTTTTCGTTGTAAAATGTTTAGCGGATTTTTCTAAATTTTGAGGTTTTATAAATAAACCTGAAAACACAACATTTACTTTAATCATAGAATTTTTAAGTTCAGTTTTAATCCTGTTTGAAAAAATACGAAAAGTACTATTTAAAAACTCTCTTGGTTCTTTCATCTTCAAATTGTTAATAATTCCCGTTTTTATTCTCCCTTTAAAATAAGAATCAACATCTTCCCAAACTAATTTTCTTTTTAATAGACCCTTGTTATTTTTTAAATGCAATTTAAAACGCAATAAAAAGTGTTTTAAAATTGACAAATTACTTTCCACTCTACTATAACTAGAAACACATGAACTATTTTTTAAACATTTTTTAATAATGGCAATTGATTTTTTTTTGATAACGAATATGTGTTTGGTAATCTTCTTTTGTTTTAAGTAATCTACTTACCATTTCAGTTTTCTGGACCGCCTCACTTGAAAATGAATCTAGGACTTTGTTGCTGCTGGACGACATTTTGGTTTTTGTTTTCTTTTAGTGTAGTGGCAAGAAGGACTACAAAGACTGCAGTGTGAATAAGTTCGGTGTGTGCATGATAATTTATATACAAAACTCTTATGAATCATTCGCGTCATTTCTATTGACAACACACACACGCGCAAAGTAGCATGGTATAATCATGTATATGTAAAATTTTCCAAAAGATAAGTCACGTTGCATCAAAAACATGTTTTATCAAATATAGGTCACGTTGCATGACCTTTGCATTTTTATTTTCCGTTATCAAATACAAGTCACGTTGCACGACGTACATTGCATTTTTCTTTTTTCGTTATCGAATATAAGTCACGTTGCAAAATATTAGGAAATTTTCTGTTTTTGCTAGTGATTATGATAAAAGATAAAGAAACATTTACTGTGGACGTGGTGTTATAATATGTAACGCAGCAAATTTTGTTGAAAATTTCCTTTGAAATTAATGAATACTTTTATCGTCGTGTACGTCAAAATTGTTATTTTTTCAATGATAAATTTGTATTTATACTCATCCAGAGTTTGCGTTTGGTATCAGTTCTCTGTCTATCCGTTTTTTGGAAACAGCCAAACGAAAATATTCAAGATGGCAACAGTACCCAGTACACTTGTCGTATTTTCTGAAGATAAAATAAACTTTCCTGTGCGTCACGTCTTGGTTGTTATGAAACAGCTTTTTCAGTAAGTATTTGTTATTTTTTTTTTGTTAAAGTGTTAGTGAACGTACCATTTATTACAATAACAGCTCCTTTTATTACATTTTGTGCAATAATTTGTTTAGCTAGGTGCTGTAGCTTATTTTATATATTCTATAAATTTGCCTGCCATGCCTATAATTTTTTCTCGATCTACATTTACATTTTTTTTTTAATTTTGAAAGCTTTTCAGTGAAGCAATATTTTTTATTTTTGCAAAAATACTGAATATATAAAAATGATTCCTATGAGGTGTTATAAAACCTGTATTTAGAGAAGTTTTTTTTCCTTTCAGATATGGTGTTGATAGGATTCTCGAAAGGGATGATAAGGTGTATATACACCTTACTTATAGTCCCCAGAGAGAAACCTTGAAACGAAAATTTGGAAATCTCCCTGTACGCTATCTACGGACAAAAATCAATAATGATGAGGAATTTAGGATACTCGAAAGAGTGGTAAAACGGTTCAAATTTAATCTTGTGGACGAGGATGTGGAAACAACTGTTACTGAGCAACAACGACGAACACTACCATCAACATCATCGTCGTCGTCGTTGTCGTCGTCGTCGAAACGGCAAAAGTTGACTGTGGAGGAGGTCTATTCCTCCAGCGAGGATGAAGAGCAACAACAACAACAAGAACAAACAAATGTAAATTAATTTTAGTAATTTTAGTGTTCTTTTGTCAGATTTAAATATAGTTAGAATAGTATATTTATTCTTTTATTACAGAAAAATCAACTAACTTTGATAGAAGGTTATAATTACCTAAGCTGTGTTGGACTTCAAAATCATTACATGATGTGATTGTTGCTGAGGTTCTGGATGAGGTAAAAATCATTAACCTATTACTAAAATCTAATCTAAAATGGATTGAATGTAGACACCTTAGCAATGATATGTCTGAAAAAAATAACATGTCTAAAAGTAGGATAACGATTTGAATAAATACAATTTACATAATATTTTAGTTTTTTATTTCAATCTTCATTACAATTTCTACATTTAAATGTATTCCAATGATATAAATTAAATACGTTTTCCAAGGTACAATTTAATGTATTACTATCATGTTGCTGACAATGATACGACTTGAATATATTTTGTAATTCGGCCAAGGGTGGACATCCTCTTGTTTCCAAATCAATAACGGTGTAATTTGTTTTGAACAATAATCGGGTCAACCACTCCAATTTCTGATTTCCCTTTACTACAATGATATTGTCGGTGTAGTCGTTATTCCAAGAGTCCACAGTGTCATATCCATTTTCTTCATTAATAAAACCTTTTATAAACTCAGTCAAATTTTCATATTCCAAATTTTCAAAAGCATCGTTTGACCATTCCAAGCCATGTACGTTGTTGGTTAACCATTTCATGTGATTTCTAATTTGGTCTTTGCAAAAGTCCAATTCAAAAGGAAGTTTAACTGAAGCATGTTTATAATTTTTATTTGAGGTATTAAGAATTGCAATTTCCTTGCATAAAAAAGTTGAGCTGCCATATTGAAATCCTTGTATATCTATTACAAACATGACTCTTTTCAAAACGTTCATATACTGCTGCTGCTGAGACTACTCCACCTTTTAGCTCGAAAAATCGATGACTGACGTTTTACTTTTCACACTTCGAAATTTAATATACTTTAACTGTACTGGTTAAAGGATTGTATTTGACTAAACGATCGTGTAGAATCAAACAGAATGCTGAGGTATTGTTTGTTATTGTTTTAGTTGTTTCGAATTCAATGCGAATATCAATAGCTCCACCTATTAGGATGTCTTCACCTTGACGTGAACAGTCAACAACAATTAATGCTGCTTTAGTCTTGTATGTTGTTGGGTCATAACACGGATCACTCTGATTTTTATAATAATAGGATTTTTGAAATTGTTGATATATTTCATACGCAAGAGCATATTTATTGTTATCAAAGTCCAAATTTAGATTATCGTATGGAAACATATCAGAGTTCAAATACACCTTCAAATTTAATAAACTGCAATGCTGAAAATGACTCGCATTTTTCGCAATATTATTTTTCACGCCAGTTTGAAAACCAATGATGATAAAACGAGGCTTCTCCAATTGATTTGATAATTTCACTGCCCATGTGTGGTTTTTGCTTTGCTGCAGTTGTGGGTATTCATGTAGTTCCCAACTTCTGAAAGCAATCGTTAATTCCATTACTTTCAAATTGTATAAGTAAACGTAATTTTTGAGTATCACTAACGGTAACATGAGGCATTTTCCACAATATCTTACTCAGTGTAACTTTATAGGTTTCCTTTTTGTCATTTTTTTGCATGATTCCCTCTGTATCAGAATTGCTTCTAATTAATATTAATGCTTGACGAATATTCATGATTATCTTATGAAAATCCTCCGTAAAACCCATCAACATTTTTAGCGGAATACAAACATTAAAACTACCGTTACCATCCAAAATTTTTGGATTGTCTTCACAATCCCATCCAGCATTCTGAAGTGCAAAATATTCAGCTTTCGAAAATGATACGTAACCTTTCATTGTTGTGGCTATGCCGGGATTTCGAACCCGATCGATAACCACTCCTCCTAGTTCATAGAGAATTTCATCAAACAAATGAACAATTCCGTTATTGATAAAAGTTACATTATCACTATAGGTATTATCGTTTTTAAGCAACTTCCCTTCAATGTATAAAAAGCTTTGACTGGGTAACGTGTATAAATCTTGTGTTTGTATTGGTATTCTAATTTCATCGTTATTGTTTAGAGTTGTTGAGGAATAAGGTTGATGTGTATGGTATTGATAATTTATGATTGAGTCATCATTTAGCACATTTTCTCCCACTTTTAACATGTTATAACTCATTGTCTTTGTGCCTATATCTACACTTGCAAACTAATATAATAAAAATTCTTTCCAAACTTGTAGTAATCCGTAATTTAAAACTACACCAAAATCTTTGTAATTTTCCAATTTTTAATTTTGATTTTTCTTTTTCTTCTTCTCCTCCTCCTGTAAACTGAATCCCAGTGAGAGTAGTACACGTTTGTTTTTAGATGTTAACTCCTTAAACGTTCTGGTGGAACTAATAGTTGTCTGTTCATCTAATTGGGTATTATGACAATTTTCAAACGAGTCCTTTGGTATATTTAAAGAATTATGATTATACAGAAAAACCATTTTAAAGAATTCGCTTCAAATGTAACCTTATTGTTACAAGCTCGTTTCTAAAATTGACTAATTTCTTATCCTGATCAGTTATTTTAAGGATTATCTCATCGATAAATCGTGTGCTGATTGGTAGATAAATAACATTCGATGGCTTCTCGACTATTTTGAAACCTGGTGGTACTGTTGGATAAAACAAATGGAGAATATGAACTAAATCTCCATTATTATAGGAATTTGTCACTAGATTACATTCTATACATACTGAATTCACTTTAAATATATTTACAGGATTATCGGAAATGTGTCTTTTATTGGGCTCGAGTTGCTTGCTACCGAATCCCAGTACACTGCCAATTGAATTTTCTTTGCTGAAATCAATTTTACGGTTACATTTGATTTCACACTGTAAAGTGTTATGGTTCGCTTCCAAACGAAGGGTGATTGGATCCTTTTCTTTTGAATGAAATCTCAGATACGTCGTCAAATATTTTTGAATATCGCTAATTTCATAGGATCCTTCAGGTATAACAACGTGCTCATCTCCACAATGAAAATTGTTATTGCTTCTATCAATGTTAGGAATTGAGTTGTAACTTTCAAAATTTATTAAACCCAAAACATAATTTTCGTTTTCATTCAAAACAATGGGTGGATAAATTTTGGTTGAAAGTACAGACTCCGTTCCCGATAAGGTAAACGTATAAGACATGTTTAACTACTTTTCGGATCAAAGTATTTACATTAAATAAAACAAAAACTATAGTTATATTGGTATTTATTCTAAATCTACAGAATGATACAAAAATTTCAGACATAAGTGACCACATATAAACGAGGCATAAGGTTGGTAACAACGATGATTATAAAATATGTTACAAATACCATTAGAGTTAAAATATTTACACACTTCCAGAGGAGGTTTTAAATTTCCAAAACTATCAAAATAATAAACATTATTTCTATGTTTCCAATAAGCAGTCCAATGAGTTCCCGATCCAGAAAAATTGTCTAAATTGATAATACCAGATTCGTTTTGGTAAATTTTCTTCGGTAATCGATCCTTCATAAACACTCCTCGAAAATAGGGTATTTTGAGTAGTTTAGTATACTTTTCAATATCAAAGTTACTTAAGGCACGGTTAGGTAAGATTATCGGTATTTTTTTTTCCTGAGATGATTTCCTAAAAAAAGGCCTAAACCTGTTTTGTATGGTTTTAAAAAGAGACCTTTTCCCAATGCAATGGATTCCATCGTCTTGTTGTGGCGTTCGCTTTCTTGCAATTGTTGTTTGGCAGCACGAGCATCAGATACGGCCTTTGCGATGCCGGCAGCTCCTCCACTTAACGCACCTAATGCACTCAGTTCCGCAAAAATAGGGATCAAAGAAAGAAAACCTCCAGTTTTTGGAATTTTAATTATTCTTGGCCGTCTGATTTTGGTATTATTAACTGCTTTCATAGCTATCTTAACAGCATCGTAAATATTGGATGGTTTTTGTTTTAAAATAGTACCTTTAATCTTTTTCATAACTGATTGAAAACTTTTTAATTTTGTACTGCTTCTTTTTTTCCCGCTAACTTTTGGTCTTTTTGCCTTTTTGCTTTTCTGCTTCCAAGGTTTACTTTTTTTAATTGCTGCCATGTTTACTACTTTCTGTTGAAAAAGTTTTTAATACACTAAACGTTAAAGCCAGATAAATGAAAATATATACTATTTTTTAACTTTTTTTTTTCAATGGGCCACTAGCAAATTCCTCATGAAAATTATCATCGTCGTCATCGTTTAATTTCCGCTTATTGGATAAGTTTGCCGATTTTATTTGAAATTTTAATTTTTTCCTATCCATTATATCATCATCAGAGTTATCTATCTATCGTTTGAGTGCCCTATTTTGATGTTGTTGTTGCAAATCTTGTTCAATCTCGTTCTCTAAGTTCTTTCGTTTCTCATCATCATTCTCAATAAAATTAGAAGAGTATTTCATTTTTCCCTTTATTTTCTTCTCATGATAATTATCGCATTTTTGTTGTTTAATTTTTGTTCCCTTTTTTACTTGTTTTCGATACACCTTTCCAGTTTGACCTTTTACTTTTTCGAGTTTGTTTAGCAAAATCTCCATCTTTTTCACATAATCACGCATAGCCTTCACACTGTGTTCCATTATTGTTTTAAGATACTTGTTACCATGGATTCTATTGTATGACTGATTTAAATTGGGGTTATTACTCAAACTTATATCCCCACTGCTAGTACCCATACCTAGCTTTATTTTAGTTTGCATTGCAGCTGAAATACCTGCAGCGGCTAATTTTTCTTTCCAGACTGCATTCGATGACTTTATTCTGCTTAAAGCGTGTTTAAGTAAAATTTAATCTGCCGCATTACGATCTGATATGTTTTGATATTGTGAATAGGCAATATCATGATTTTTACATGCTTCATCTAACGGGTTAATTCCTTTATCACCACGTCGTAAACGTTTCTCTAATTTAGTTCCTGGACCACAATAGTTATACCCTGGAAGATGTAATTCAAATGGAAGTTTGTTTATCATTGAGTTTAACAAACCTTCCCCATTAATCGTTCGTTGTTGTTGTCGATCAATCGAATAATACCTCATTTTAAAAGAAGTAAATAAAGACTGAATATAAATAACAGCGTCTTATGGCTTTATAATTAGTTTTACATCGGATATTTAACATGGAGGAGAAAAAGAAGAAACATATCAAAATTGTGAAACAAAGAACATCTTTAACAGTAAATAATCATGATGTGAAAAAAAACAAAAATATTAAACACAGTATATTATTACCATCTACTGTACGATGCATCATATCGGGACCTTCAAACTGTGGAAAAACCAATATCATGCTAAGCCTTCTTGAACATCCCAATGGATTGAAATTTGAAAATGTCTACGTCTATTCAAAGTCTCTGTATCAACCTAAATATATGTATTTAGAGAAATTATTAAAACCAATAAAAGGAATCGGTTACTATGCATTCGATAATAGTGAACAAATATTATCTCCATCTGACGCTAAAGCAAATTCAATTTTCATATTTGATGACGTCGCGTGTGATAAACAGGATGTTATCAGAGAATATTTTAGTATGGGACGTCACAATAATATAGACTGTTTTTACTTGTGCCAAACATATGCAAAAATACCCAAACATTTGATAAGAGACAATGCTAACGTCTTAATATTATTTGAACAGGATGACTTAAATTTACATCATGTATACTCTGATCATATTGGTACTGATAGGTCATTTGACAGCTTTAAAACCATATGTTCATTCTGTTGGAAAGAACCATTTGGTTTTCTATCTATATTTAAGGATAATAAAATTGATGAAGGTCGATATCGGTTATGTTTTGATAAATATATATATCTGTAGTATCGCTTTTATAAATTATTACATAGTTGAACGTTGAAAGTTCATCATCATTATCATCATGGCTCCTGCTCCTACCACGAAAAATAAAAAGGAAAAAACTAAACATCAATCAGTTAAGAAAAAAATAATTTCAAAAAGAAAAGATATAAAGAATAAACTAGATATCTTAAAACATGGACAAATAGCCCACGAGAATGTATTTCAGCCTATAACAAAACATTTGGAGGTGATTGAGAACAAATTGGATCGAAAGAAGCACACTCCTGAAAGTTTGATATCGGAAATTAAAAGAAGGGAACAATTTTCTGATGACGATAACTATGATGATAATGATAATAAAGATGACGAGGAGAAACTTTTTGGGGACCATAATAGTGAAGAGGAAAACGAGTCAGTGAAATCGGAACCTATACCCTCCACTTCTATCCCATTAGAGTTTAAGGATACTCCTACAGGAAACAAAATCACACATGCATATCAAACTGCACCAAAAATGAAAAGAAAATTATTTTCTTCCACAACAAAATCATCGTCGTCGTCATCACGGAAACCATATAATCTTAGAAAATTAATAATAGAAAACGTGCAGGATGAAATCGAAGAAGAGGAAATTAGGAAACAAAGGGAATATAAAAAAGCACTAAACCAAACTATAAGAGAAAAATCATTTTCCGATTATTCTGATCAATATCATAGTTTACCTTTAAAGTACATCAAAAAGTTTGTAAAGGATCCAAATAGTAGTAATTCTGATGGAAAATTCCAAGTAAAGTTTGATAAGGATATCGAACGGTTTTCTATCGGTAACAAAACGATAGATTTTGATGGAGCTGATTTGATAATTGCAGGAAAAAAATATAAAGGTACTAATGGATTATATGGCTTGTTATTTAATCAGAATGTTCCCACCATTTATACAAATGATGACGCAAAAAACTATACTCACATATTATTTAAAACAAATGCTATCAAAAATGTAAAATCAAGTAAAAATAAGAAATTTAGAAAATTTATTGAACCAATAATAAATAAAACTGAGAGTAATTATACCAGTCCAACTGATGATGTTTTGAAACAGGGGGAGGGAATGTCTATGAAACTTTCAAACAATCCTATTGATTACGTTTTTTGGGATGATCCTAATGAATTGGTTGAGAGATTGGAGCTACTAGTTGCGTCTCAGGCTGCTGGTAATACAAATCACGTTAACGAGATTAATGCCATTATTGAAGAATTACGAGAAGCCAATATAATAGAATATTGTCTAAATTTGTAACCAAAGTAAAAAAAGATATTGTTGAAGAACTCCATAAACCATCAAGAGTAAATTTAAAAAGAAGAAAGGTTATTATCAAATCTCTATTGGACTTAATGCAAGCTGATTTGGTTGATATGGAAGAATACGTACAAGAAAACAAAGGATACAAATATATACTCGTCGTAATTAACTGTTTTTCTAAATACGTTTGGGCTTATCCGTTGAAAACAAAAACTGTCAAAGAGGTATCTAAAGCGATGGAAAATGTATTCAAAGAACAGACACCTATACATCTCTGTACAGACGTCGGTGGTGAATTTACTGGAAAAGAAATGATGATTTTAATGAAAAAATATAATGTCAAACATTATTTAGTTTACAGTGAGAAAAAAGCATCTATTGTTGAACGTGTAAATCGAACCCTTAAAGGAATGATGTGGAAAGAATTTAGTCTTCAAGGATCATACAAGTGGTTTGATATATTAAAACAAATCGTTTATTCCTATAATAATCGAGTACACACTACCACAGGTTTAAAACCGGCTGAAATTTCAAAAAAGCATAAAAAACTGCTATTAAACACAGTTTATAATCGAATTAAAATGACATCGAAACCAAAATTCGAGATAGGTGACCATGTAAGAATTTCCAAATTTAGAGGAGTTTTTGATAAACAATACCAACCAAATTGGTCAACAGAAATTTTTAGCGTAAAAAAAGTTCAACTTACAAATCCAGTGACATACCTACTTCAAGATGCAGAGAAACAAGACATCAAGGGAGGATTCTATGAACTTCAATTGCAAAAAGTTAAATATTCAGACATTTATTTAGTGGAAAAAGTGTTAAAACGTAAAAACAATAGAGTATTTGTAAAATGGTTAGGTTTCAGTGATAAGCATAATAGTTGGATAGATAAAAATACTGTAGAGTGACTTAATAAAATAATTTTGTTTCATGTACGTTTTATTTATTATATATTATTTACATGTTTTCTACAAATAATTTATTTATCTTCAAACAGAAAAACAATATTTATAATTATATAACAACTTGGCGTTTGATAATGCACAATGCCAAGTAGTGCCATATGGATCCTTGTGAAAGTGACATTCGGGAACTTTCTTAAACTTGCTTAGCTTCGGTTCACTCTCCAGAGGTATTTTAAAAAATTTTTCCGCACTTATAAATTTTCTTAGAAAATTCACCTTTTCATCTCCTTTGACGTATATTTTTGGGGCATCATATCTTTTCATCACATGTTCTAAGACATTTGCTATTTCGTTCAAGTCTACTAAACCAGACTCCCATATTAGACCATGATATGAGTTTTCGAGATAAGATATCGTTTTTAAATCATGGCCTTTTAACATGCTTTTGTTATATGGTGGTTTGAAGAGAAAATTTGAACAACGTGTTCCATCATACACAGCTAGTTCTTTTGGAATAAATCCAGAGGTACAATTAAATCCCTGGATATCAAGACACAAAATTGAATTTTCTCCTGCCATAGTTCGAGTTACGAGACACTATTGACGCCTAGTTCAATCTACTTTCTTTTATAAATAAAACTCTACCACTTTTTTTTAATTATTGTTCTATTGGTGAGTAAAAATCAAGTGAATTTACATCACACCCACTAAGTAAAACTAAAAACAAATAAAATAAACCATAGTAGTTTTTTTTACATTTTAATTTCAATATTTTTGTACTGTTCTATTTTGAATTTAAAATCATAGACCTAATACCATTTACACCAAATACATAATTCACTAAACAAGTAACACAAAATTTTAATAACTTTACTCTATGTTTTAAGTGTTTATTAATATTTTTTTCAACTAAACAATTACATATTTGACATAAAAATTGTATTCTTTCAAAATCCATTTTATGTAACGTACAGGGTCTTATTATAATAAATATATAATTTGACATGTACTGTAAACAGTAGAATTTACACTAAAAATGTCTCCTAATTCTGTCTGACCAGTGCTGTAAACAGTGGAATGTGCACTAAAAATGTCTTTTAGTTCTACAGGCTTACATTCAAGATAAATATTTTTATTTCGAAAATACCAGTTACAATATATATCTTCAGGTTCATTAATATTCACAGGAATATATGTTAAGTTTGATGCACTGTCTTTTAAGTGAGGTACTAGACCTATTTGCTGATTAGCCAAATTAAATATTTTATCGTTTGGCTTTACATTTTCATCAGGTTTTATTAAATCATAATGTATGTGAAACCATACATTATAACCAGTGTCTTGAAATGTTCTTAAACCAACATTTCTCAAAATATAATATCGTCTATTATTAATTAAAACAAAATTATAACTGCGCTCTTCTGGATAATATTTCTTTGTCGTCGTCACCGTCGTTGGTTGACTATTAGTTAGGACACAATAATTGAAAAGAATACCAAAGAAAAGTAAAACAAATTTACTCATTATTTTGCAGCCTTCTCCTTCTTTCGTACTCTTCTTTTAAATAATACTAAACGGTATATCTATTAATCCTCTTTTGTCCGTTAACCTCTTTGTGAATTTTTTCACAGCGGCAAAATGCACAGATGTTTGGAGATATTGAGTTCCCTTTACACTCTTGACACGTTCTGTCGACTGGAACAGGCATATATTACCACCAGTCTGGTTCGTGATCGGCTGCTATTAAATCCTCTGTATTTTATATATATATTAATTACTTTAAGTGCTATACGTTTTTTATCACCTGGTATAAGCTATTATTCGAAACAAATATTATTTATTATAACATTATTATTGCTCATCTCAATACTACACAAAGATCTCCTTATCTACATCCTCGACCTTTTCTTATCTGCGAACCTGACCTTTAGTCTTACGTCGTCCAAAATGAAAACAAGCTATTCTCGATATTTTTCCAAAAACTAATATTTTACGTATTTATTCAAACATTGCTCATCTCAATACTACACAAACATCTCCTTATCTACATCCTCGACCTTTTCTTATCTGCGAACCTGACCTCCAGTCTTACGTCCAACATTAACAGAAAAACAATTCTCGGAATTCGGCGAGGCGAGGCGAGGCTCGGCGAAGCTCGCTTCTTGGAATTTTTTTGAAAAATAACACCTACCTGTGCAAACCAGGTGTCACGCTTAAGACAGGTGCACAAAAGGTGACAGGTAAACACTTCTTGCAGGCAGGTGAGCCGAAGAGCTCCTGGGACGGCCTAATAAATTATTTGAATATGCAGACAATCTGTACGAGGGAAATTGATTTCCATCTAAAGTAGTCCCTCTCTAATATTTTTATTATTTCTCGTACTAAAAAATATTACACACAGTGTAATTTTTTACATGGAATGCTCTGTATAAAGAAGCCCTTTTAAGAAATACTCTATTTGTAACTGTTACGAAATTTATATATTCAAAAATAATATGGCCATTTGCAGGAAGGTATTAATTTTAGTTTTTTAAATATCATAGGTGGGTATA
The DNA here is from genome assembly GCA_030620095.1 of Kuschelorhynchus macadamiae. NCBI lineage: Eukaryota > Metazoa > Arthropoda > Insecta > Coleoptera > Curculionidae > Kuschelorhynchus > Kuschelorhynchus macadamiae. Next base: position 133,854 of record JAUTXW010004093.1, read on the forward strand.
TCAGAAAAATTGGCAAGTTTTTTGGAAAGATATTTTTTAGCTTTCCATAGGTGTAAAAAATAGACAGGGTATTCATTTAATAAAAATAGATATTTTGTCACTCTCTATATATTTCAAAGATACTGATAATTACCATATGATTGGGAAGAAGAAAATTTACTTTGCATTTTTTTCATTGCATTAAAAATAATAAAATTACTGCACAGTTGATCCTATACCTAATAGAGTAATTTTATCGTCTAAAAGCTAAAAATTGACGTTTGGAGAGTTTACATAACTACCAAAAGAAACAGTTGGAACTGAAAAATAAATATTTCTACGTTCATACCTTAACTTTTGGAAATTTGTTTAAAGATTCATATATAATACCACCCATAACTAATTTCATAATGGTATCAATCTCTAACTTTCTATATCCCTGTAAATCTGTATCTATAAAACGCCTAAATATAATTATTTTTTTAGATTTAAGTATAGTCATAAATCTTTAAGATATAAATGAAATAATTTTCCATTTTGATTATTATGAAATTGACTGGAACTTCTTTAATTTTTTTTTAAAAGTGTTGCGATATTTTATAGTGAAAATCAATTCTATATTTGTCACTAAATAAAAAAATATTACAATTGGACATGTTTTTATTGTTCAAGTTGTTACAAGCTGAAACTAGTTTCCATTGCTGCTGATTTCTGGTGATGTAAGTACACACCATTTTCTTTTACAAAGGGTCCAAAGGACTCACACTGTGACTTGAAATACCTAAAAAGAAAAAATATTGTAAAAAAATTGCTTTTCGAAAAATCAGCTGTAAATATGCTATTAAAAAAACTTCGTTATTGATAAAATAGGTATATATCCAATTTTCGTTAAAAATTAAAAGCAATACCTAAGAAGCATATTCCCCTTAAGAAAATATGAAGAATATCCATATAAACATGGCTTTTTAAACTTGTGTTTGTAACCAACAGCATGTATAGTACCTCAACCCAATTTTTCTTATTCAATATAACCATAACTACCCTACATTAATTAATTAATTTTAGGTACTGATGTCCAAATTTGTAGACAAAATTCAAGTTTACTAATTTTCAACCAGAATTTATATATTGAGTTGTGGTTTTCGATAATGCCTAGCACTATATTTTGGATTTATCGCTTCGAAAATGCAAAAGGCCACAAGAAATCTGTTACACAGAGTATTATCTAAGCCCTTGTCATTTTCACAAAATGTTTATACACACACAATGACTATTACAAAACGAAATATTATATTGTTTTTTTCTACCCAGGATAATTCACACCTGAATACCAAAAAACTTATTTTATATAAAGGGTGTTTTCACCAAAATGTAAATTTTTCTGGATGTCTTGTTTTTCTCAGCTCCCGTATGCATCAAACAATTGTTTCTTACCCCATTCTATTGTGAACTTTTTACTTTAAACTAACTTTCATGATCCATCAGATCAAAAGGTCATTTGAGAGTTTAAAAATTAATGAAACTTATTAAATAATGGTAAAAAGGTCTGTTATTATTTAAATTTACATAGATATTAATGAATTCTAATGATGAGTTTGAAGTTAGTTCAAAGTAAAAAATATGCAAAACAGTTTTTTATAAGTATAATGTTTTTATTTATATTTTGACATCTAGATACAGCTTTAACTATAGAAAATAAAAACACAATAATTGTAGGATTTTTTCACTATTATCTTCTAAGAATAAAAAATATTACTGAATAGAAGAAATTACATAACCTATATTTTTTTTAGCTGGCCCCATTTAATGCAACATTAAATGAATCTGAAGTTAGCAATTATATCAGGTTTGGTACCTTTATCTTTAAAGATTATCCAAAAAATTGATAAAAGCCATTTCATAAGAGGCAAAGATATTAGTCTCTCTCTCTCTCTCTGAACTCATATATTTATAATCGGTATGAAAAGACTAATTTAATTAGATAATAATATTCAAGGTGTCACATTTAAAAAATCCATGTTATGTAGTTTTTTTCTACTTTTCAATAATTTTTAGAAATATTTGATATTCTCAGACCATAATACAGGAATAATCCTACAAATTTTGAAACTACAGTTTTTTTTTTAAATTTTCTATAATTAAATATGTAACTAGGTGTCAAAATATAAATGAAAGCCCTGGACAACAGTCGCATTTATAAATTTAGAGACATTACCTTTATTCATAACTGAGGTAAGAAATAATGGTATAAAAGATACAAAAGTTGAGAAAAAAAAACATGTTTAAAAAAAATTTACAATTTCGTTGAAAACAACCTGTACAAAAAAAACTAAAGAATTAAAAAAAACAAGGAAAACTTTTTTTTACAAGTGTTTTACAAAACACTCTGTAAAACAACTTATTGAAGACCTGCATTAACATCCTCTAGGCTATAAACTTAGTGCTAGACCGTAGGGGCGTCCCTAGACTCCTGTTACTGAATGGTGGGAAGGGGGGAGGGGGACGCTTGCCTCCCCTGGAAAATGTAAATATTGTATATTACATATATAAATTACATTTATATACCAAATGGACTATGCATGACCTTTTTTGGTTTTTTTTTCATCAGTTATGGTTCTGCGGGCGCCCATACAATATCCTAAAAAAAAAGACATCACCTCCCCTATGCCCCCCTTAGTTACGCGCCTGCTAGACAGTGTCGAAAACCGTAACTAAATATGTTAATTTTTGTTGGACAAAAATTGAGATCTGAATATTGTCCACAAATTTCCATCTTTAATGCACTAGGTATTCTAAAAATTATACTGAACAAAGCCTATAAGAAAGGGTGAATTGCGAGGTAGCTACTAGGACTACACATAAATCTTATAAAACTAGCTTGAGGGAAATTCCCTACATTTTATATATGTTGTAGTTCTTGACTTTCTGAGCAATAGATACCATGATCACCTCCAAATCTTACAAAATAGAGACAGAATTGAATTTATAAAAGAAAAAATCGAGAAAAAAATGTTTCTTGTTACAAAATACAGTTTTCACTGTGAGTAATCTTAATTTTCATAGACTTAAGTCAGTTATACTTTATTTGATATGATTAAAAAAGGCAACATAGAGATGTTTCAAATAAATTGAAGTTTAAAAAATAAAATTTTAAACAAAACGAATTACAAATTCATGTATAGTCTTTTTTAAGGTATTAAACCTCAGTTTACCAAATTGCATATAAACCAGACGTTTTGTTCTTTAATAAAACAAAATAGTCCATAATAAAAAAACAGCAGCTGCACCTTATACAATATTTTTGGGACATCCTGTATAAATATTTAATATATCCTTACAAAATGTACTTTTAGCAACCTAGTTTCTTCTAGTACCTAACAAGGTATCCCAGAATTACATAATAATGGATTTGAAATAACCTCTTCTGGTCAAAAATGGTAAACACAGTTAACTTAACTTACAAAAAATAAGGTTTCTTGATGATATAGGTATAATGTATATGGTGTATAATTTTTTCTCTAAAATTAAGTTTGGTTCACTTTTGTTACTTTATGTATATTAATGTAGTTTTTTTTTAATTTGTAACACATCTGATATTTTAAACAGATTTTATGTACAGGATGTTTGGTTATATTTTAAACAGTACCCTAGAGACTTTATCATGAGTTATCAAAAAACTTTAAATATAAAAGTGTTTAGGTTTGGTCAATTTACAAGAAAAACAAACAAAAGATAATCGGAAATTTAGCAAATGGGCATCGACTGCGTTATTTTAAAAGGCACACCCTGTATAATAGATACACCTCAAATGGTCTCTTCTTGCTGATTATTAATAATAGACTAGGTCTAAGACCTTTATCTCTAAAGATAATCAAAAAATTTAAGAAAAACCCTATCATAAGAAGCAAATCTCTTACACATTGCCTCTTATGGCAGGGTTTTTTAAAATTTCTCTATTATCTTTAGAGATAAAGTTTAAACCTAGTATATTTATAATCGGCAAGAATGATTAATGAATGATGATTCTGTTCAAACCCAAAAACATTTGTATTTAAAGTTTTCTGATAACTCATAGCATAAGGCCTCTAGGGTACGTACCATTTAAAATATAATCAGGCACCCTGTACAATTTTACATAGGAATAAACAAATAAATTCTATTAAACATAATGAACTTATTAAGTCATATAATAGTTATTTTTTTAAATAGAATATTTTTATTGTGATGTGAAACTTCAAAAGTGATTCATAAATTTGAACAAGAGATTAATTTAAAAATACACATTAAAAATTGCCATTAGCAAAACCCAAGGAAAAACAAACACTTCAAACATATTTGTATCACACTGTAAGAAATTAGACAAACATATAAAACATAATGAGGTGTCTAGCACAAAGTTTAATGAATGACATAATAAAAAAATAAGTGCACCATTCATCAGTTGAGTTGTTATGCATTATCTTGCTGCTGTTTTCCGACAGAATATCAGTGCAAAAACAAATAGTCAAATTAAACAAGGTTTCAAGTGTTAAATTCTGTTTGATACTGTAAACTGATAATTTGTTATAATAACGAACTCATAGTTATGTTTTGCAGTAGACTTTGCTAAACATAAGCTTATGAATTATACTAGCCTAATCTGTTTAAGTCTAATATTATAGTAAGTTTCTTTATAAAAAAAAATAATCACAATTAATACTTACACAAGTATATCTTCTACAATCAAAATGGTCGAGTTCAAATTTGAATCAACAAAATAGCTTATCGAGGAATTTGTAATTGTGCTTCGGTGATTGTTCTTCCTTATATTGCCTATGTATGTGAAAGGTAAATGAAAATACTGTATCAAATACTTGACATCATTTCTTGTATTTGTATCATTCCCTTCTTTTTAGGGTCATATTCTACAAAAAAGTAAAAATATTGCTATAATCAATGAATGTGCTATACACCACATACTGTGTAATATAATATAACTAATTATTTTCCTACTCTAATAATTATAACATTATATAATTCCAACTATAGTTCTTTTAAAGAAAAACAAAGATTATTTCATTTCGCCCTCAACAGTGAAAATATATAATACCAAAGAAAATAATAGCTTCCCCTATAAATTTTCTTCGATAATACCTGTTAAGGAATACTTTTGTTTACAAGTTATACATAGACCTCGACATAGACAATAAAATATAATTTTAGCAAGTACATTTTATTTGCTTAAAAATATACAAATTCATGCCTACCTGTAACAGTATTATGATAATCTAGATACAACTGCCCTTATTGCTTCTTTAGTCTTTCCATCAATAGAAAATCTTATTCTTAAATTGGTTCCTAGTTACTGGTATTTATGTTCAATTTTGCAATACTTAAATACACCATTATTAAACCACTGTTATGTTTCCGCAAGTGATCCATCAGCTGTTCGACTTGTTTACTGTGTATCTGTGAACTAAAGAAGTTAGGTTAGGTTACGAGAGACCAAAATAAATAACATACTGCCTATTCTTAAAATAGGGAGGGCCATTCCCCAGTAACAACGGGCAATTACAACCTAGAGTAAGATTTTTATTCTTACTCTAAGTTTAAAACGCTTTGTTCTCCCGAGGAACGCATTTCGCCTATATTATTATATTATTTTTCTGGGGAAGGCGCGCCCCGTTTCAAAGGCGGATAAATGTATGATGTTTATGTGGTTGCATAACAGCCGCGGTGCTGGATTAGAATAGATGGAATACATATTAACATAGGTTTCTTTTCTGTTAAAAATAAAATACGTAATATAGAATTTAGCACCATATAGCAAATAATGTAATTAATATTTAAACAGAATATTCACAACTTTGTTAAATATTTCTTGAAAAGAAGTACATTTTGAGGATAGCGTTTTATGTTTTCCCGTACTTCTAAGAAAATGATCAAGAAAGAAGAATTCACTGAATTAAAAATAATGATTCATTAATAATTAAAACATACAGGTTTCGTAATAATATGACATAGATAATATTTTTTAAACAGATTAGCTTACCTTGTTTAATTTGAAGGATTTATGAGTTTCGTATCTTCGCTGCCTATTTGGAGGTTCCATGTTTTCATGATTTTCTTGAATATTTTGGCATCTGTTGAATATTTACGGTATGATGCATATGCTAATATATCATGGCTTAGCTTTCAAGTAATCAAAATTACTTCTTATCTTACGAAATGAATTTCCAAGGCAGTAAATTTAGATATTATCAAAAACTCAAGAACTGACAGATTCGGAAAATGACGGCTTTGTAGTGAGTTGTTGTTTAACGAACCAGGATCGGAAAATCCGATTGTCATGCCGAACAGGTCTCCGAACGGAGAAAATTTTCGTTAACTAACGAAATGATAAGTGCAAAATCGCACCCCAGTTTCTTTTCAGGTATTTTCTAGCACAAAAACCTAATGGAAAAAGGAGATTTATATTAAACTTAAAACATTTTAATAAATTTGTTTTCGCACCACACAAGTTATTAGAACGCTATCAAGATTACTTTTAAAGAGTTATTTTATGGCATCTATTGACCTAAAAGATGCTTATTTCCTAGTAAATGTTAGCTTAAATCACAGGAAATATTTAAGATTTTCTTTTAATAGTAAATTATTTGAATTCACTTGTTTACCGTTTGGACTATCTTCAGCCCCTTATACATTTAGTAAATTATTGAAACCAATTTTGAGACATTTAGATCTTTGAATATTTTTTGCGTAAATTACTTGGACGATTTTCTTATTATGGGAAAATCATACAAAGAATGTTTAAAATATGTATATATCTGTATAGAATTATTTGAGTCCTTAGGCCTGATAATAAACTCTGAAAAAAGTGTTTTGTTACCTCAAACTAAATCTAAATTTTTAGGTTTTATATTTGACAGTCTTAATATGACCATATCTTTAACTAAAGAAAAAAGAAGCAACATTAAAAAATGGGTAAAATATTTTATAAACAATAAAACTCATACCATACAAAAATTTGCCAAATTCATTGGGCTATTAGTTTCAGCCTGTCCTGCCACAAAATATAGATGGCTCTACACCAAGTCACTTGAAAGGGAGATATTTTTGGCCCTTATTAAACATAAAGGAAACTATAATTGGAAATTTTCTTTATCTAGCAATGTCATACCTGATCTAAAGTGATGGTCTATTCACATTTTAACTTGCTATAACGATATTAAAAAAGATAAATTCGAAAAAAAAATAACCAGAAATATTTACAGACGCGTCAACTTCAGGCTGGGGAGTATGGTCAGAAACAAAAGGGGGGTGCCATGGCTGGTGGTTACCTTTATAAAAAAAGTTGTCACATAAATGTCCTAGAACTTAAAGCAATTTTTTATGGTCTTCAAAAGTTTGCCTCTCCTTTAAGAAACTGTAATATACTTATTCGATCTGACACCACAGCGGTAGCATATGTCAATAAAATGGGTAGTGTAAAATTTGTACATTTAAATAATTTGGCAAAAAGTATATGGCAGTGTGCTGAAGAGCGAAATATTTGGCTCTTTGCGGTCCATATTAAGTCAGAGGACAACTATAAGGCTGATAAAGAATCAAGGAGGCTTCCTACTGAAACAGAATGGATCTTGGCGGATTATGCCTTTTTCCGTATTATAAAGATATTTGGAATACCAGATGTCGACTTATTTGCCTCGTCTCAAAATTTTAAATGCACTAAATTTGTATCTTGGAGAGGCGATAAAGGCTCTATAGCAACTGACGCCTTTACAATACCATAGAATAATTTCTATTTCTATGCATTTCCGCCATTTTCTTTGGTTAAAACATTATTTGAATTAAGAAATCATGGTTCTTGGGATTAAGCCGTGTCAAATTGGAATTACTATCCGACGTTTCGCCTCCGATTGCACGAGGCATCTTCAGTTGAACTGTTTCAGTGTTCAGATCTCGTGGAGTAAAGATCCCTGAAGATGCCTCGTGCAATCGAAGGCAAAACGTCGGATAGTAATTCCAATTTGACACTGTCTAATCCCAAGAACCATGATTTCTTAATTGACCAAAGCCGTGAAAGCTTCCGTTCTATATTATTTGAATGTAACACAACAATTACGAGGAAACGTAGAACATTTATTTATCACCTTTAAAAAACCCTTCAAAGCTGCCTCTAAACAGACATTAAGTAGGTGGGTGAAAAATACACTTCAAATCGCAGGGGTTGACTCCACTCAGTTTAAACCTCATTCTATTTGTCATGCCTCCACCTCCTTTGCATATAGACAAGGTTTGCCCACAGATACTATGTTTCACACCGCAGGTTGGTCAGAAAACTTTTCCACCTTTGCGAAATTCTATATTAGACCTTTGAGCAGATTAAATAAATATGCCAAAACTATAGTCGAATCTGTGGCAAAAATCTAAGTTAACATTGTTCGGTGCTTATACTTAATATATGCTTGCTTGCTAAGTATACAAATATAAAAATTTTTGCTTGCTATGTATACAAATAAAAAAAAAATAAAGTTGTACAGTCTGTCTACACAATTGCCTAATGCCTTTACTTGTCTTTAAACAACTACATGGTTATATTAAATATATCTTCGGACTGTGCGCTTTAATACAATTAAACGAACTTACCTGTGACGTTCAATTGTAATTGTATAAAGCGCACAGTCCGAAGATATATTAACCCTCCCATCCCAAAATATTTTTGTCAGCGAACACTGACAAACACACCCCCTAAGGCAATTGTTTAAGCATCTTTAAACGAAATGAGGTCAATCTGGGCACGGGGTACAGGATGATGGAATGGAATTTTTTTTTATCTGAATATTAGAGTCTTATAAATCGTGCGTAGCGCAGGGGCGGACTACATTGTTATATTAAATATATCTTCGGACTGTGCGCTTTATACAATTACAATTGAACGTCACAGGTAAGTTCGTTTAATTGTATAATATAAGTGTTGTTCTCGAAAAGGATAATATAGGAATATAATTTTGGATGTCTTTTTATATTCATTAAAAGTTCTTGCCAAATCAAGCAATTTTACTAACAGTGGGTCATCGGAAATAAAAATGTTTAGTGATTGTTTACGAAATATATATGGAATTTTAGGTGTGTTTCAGACCTCTCTAAACGGATACGTTTAGTATAATTATTTTTGGTTTTAGCAGATTCCTATATAGATTTGTCGAAAAAGTTAGCGCATGAGTCAAAGAAAATAGTATTTGCTACCTTTATATAATGTAAAACACATGGAGGTGGGGAACTGTTTAAAAAGATACGCTAAGTTACATGCCCACAAATTTTATTTAAAAAATATAATAGCGTATATAGATTTACTAGACATTATTCCGTAGATGCAAACTCAAATAGTTCTATTTCATTTATTTCCCGCCCTGCAGCTGTCTTCTTCATACCTCTATAGGCAAGGAGTAGTTTTTCTCATAGTTGATTGTCTAGAGAAATTCATTTGTTAATATTTTGCAACGCTCATAAAACTTTTTTGATGGACTGGAATATCTTTCACCCTCAGTAACTACTATCTATCAATCCATCCATCTGTCTGCTTATCTAGCTAGCAGCTAGATAACTATGATAACTTAGTCGTGATAAGGAACGTAAATATTTGAACGTAGAAAGAGGTTGTGCTAACAAGAAGTTAAGTTAAGGTAAGAAATATATTAGTTGAGAAGTAAAAATGGTTCAAAATAACGAATATAGACAGTTAAACATAGAGAGAAGTCAGTTTTAAGAAATATAAGACAGTTATTGAGGGGTAAAAATTGTTCGAAAGAAGAAAGACAAATTTACCGCAGTCTGATGCTCGAGGTTAAAAAGGACCTATAAGTTTAAAGCATCTTATTCAACGTACAATCAACAATATTTATCTTATATACAGCTGCTTTATTTCTATACTCCCATATAAAAATCCTCCGATACCTTTAATTCATCAAGTTGTACTGTTTCTCGTCTACTTCTGCATCCACACGTTTCTAGAATTCCCAAAAACATTCGCTAAAATTAAAAATGCCAAAATATAAGATGTGTCTAACTCCTATTATACATATATAAGCATTTTCGCACGTCTAAAGTGAAAGCGCATACGTAATAAAACATAAGATGTGTTTATCTCCCACTAGTAATAAATAAGCTGCTGCGCACATCTAAAGTGAAGGCGTGTATGTAAAACCACAGAAAAACTATAAAATATCAAAATATAAGATGTGTCTAAACCCTATTAAACATAAATATTCATTTGCGTACGCCTAAAGTGAAGACGTATAAGTAAAACCTACGAAAAACTAAATGATACTTAATTAAAATAAATATATATTAACAAGGACTTATATTCACTAATATTCGGGTTTTATTTAATATACCCCAATAACTTGCACAGCTGCTTTGTAATAAATAGCTCATATGGGTACTGATTTGAAAAAATATGGTACTTGAAGACCTATATCTAAACTCACATCCATATTCTATAACAAATCAGCCTGTTAAAGCTTTTAAAAACCCTTTTAACGACGAACTAGCGATCAATTGTGTTTAATGATAACTTGAATGAGTATTAATGGTGACAGTGTAATTTATTGGACCATTTGTTAGTTTAAAATTATTGTGTTGTAAAGATGACGTCACGGGTGTCGGGTTAGTATTGATTTGGCTATGGTTGGGTTATAGATGATTTGAAAGGGACTAATTGGTTAGATTGCATGGATATGTTTTATTTTTAAAATGTCATATAGTTGTATTAAACAAGATTTATTTGAGTCACGAACTAGGGTCAAGCCCGATTTGAATGGGTGATAAATTTGGGTCAGACAGATTTTATTTGGGTCAAAGAAAATCGGACACGTGGGCTATTGCTCCCAGGGCTTAAGCTGCTTCATTTTCTATTAATCACTACTAAAAAGCATTGATTAAGTTGGAAAAAAATATGCCTTTAGTTTATTCACAACTGATTTTTCTATTAAATGCTAGTAGGCGCATTCCGATACCTCTTTTGGTTCCCGAAATATTTGACCAGATTTACTCTAAAAGGGCAAGTGATCCATTTATTATGATCAGCAATAATGTATATTGCAATTTTGCACAACAAATATAACTAAAACACAAAAAAAGAACAGAAAAACATAAAGTTACTTAACATATTTTGTAGACGTTTTTTAAATTATGGATTTAAATTATTTTTAGAGTTAGACCACTAAACAAAAGAGAAATTCACTATGGTAATACCGAAGTTGTTCAATTCCCAGGAAACGGTCAAATTATGGTAAGCTTAAAATAGCAAATATTTGTAGAAAGATAAGGCATCTGTAAGCAAATGTAGGGGTTAATTAATGTCACTTATGTCGGGTAGTGATGCCGTGAGACGTGACGAGACGAGAGATTCTCTCGTCACACGAGAAAAGTGCCCTCTCGTCTCGACGAATTCGTCAGGTTTTTTATCAATTTTGTTGGCCTCTCGCACTTGAGAATGAACTTTACTAGTTCTTATGAAAGACCCACCATTCTTTGGGTAGGGCTCTCCCACCCTTCTTAGTATAGAGTGCAACCAGGGAAGTCTGCATTATATGGCATTTTTTTTTAAGTTTAAACAATCTAAAAAGTGAGTTTACAAAAAGTTTTGCTTGGAAAATCGTGCAAAACGACAATCAAAAAGTTACTTAAGTGAATTATCTTACCTGTTGAATTTGACTTTTTCAATAAATGTTTTTAATTTTGAAAGATAGTAGAGGAAAATGTTGTTCCTTTTTTGATTGTATACCTTTATACCAATTGATTGTATACCTTTATACCAAAATTCAACTGTAACTGTGAACTTAAATGTTTCTAATTTTTTTTTAATTTATGGTTTTTTACCTAGAAATACCTGAATTAATGTACCACTGCACTTTTATTAATAGAATAAGGAATTTGCTCAGTTATGTACATAAACTAATTTATAATTTAGGCTTTATTTGGTTATTTTAATTCTTTAATTTAGAGAGATATAACGATATGGAATAAAAAAAAATGTTTTGTTTTGATTAAAAAGTAAGTAAAGTAAATAGATATGTAGAAACTGTCTTTTTTAACATTTTTCAAAATTTTGAAAAATATGGTTTTCTGCAATTTTTCGAAAAAGTGTCAAATTTAGCAGTTAAAATAAATCACGTGACTACTTTTTTTTGTCATTTGAGCAAAAGCTTTTTGCAAACTTACATTTAAGTCAGTAATTTAAAAAAAAATCCCATATTTGAAGGGAGAGAAATTTCACAAAGTTCGGTAAGATTATATGTATTATACCTACAGGGGGTCTGAAATATACTAATCCCAGAAGCTAAAGCTTATCTATAACGAACTCGAAACTTCATGTTTCAGCTTTCTTATAACAAAATATATTTTAATCTGCGATACGAGAATATAAATGGCGTTGCTTTGTATTTTACGATAAAGCACAGGTTTTGAATTGTCGAAATTTCAAAATGCGGGGTGTGTAAAGATGTCTCTGCACATAAAACAAATTTAATTATCTTGTCTTTTTGTGAAAATTGGGAAACAATAAAATTTTGCTAAAAGGAAAACGGTCTTTAAACAGAAGCGAAATATTTTAACTTTTTTAAAAAGTTTGGGGATTATTATTGAGATCTATTTAGAAATGTTATTAGAATCAAGTGTAATATTAGATCTGATATTTAACATGTTGAGTGGTATTTTCTCACTTCATTATACAGAGTGCTTGTAAGTAAATAATGATATAGGGCGAAATCAATCAAAAGAAAAGACATCATTGACGATATTGTTCAAAATAACTGATGGAATCTAGAACTATGAATTAAATTTCTGGAACAATGCTGGTCCAATACAGCAAAAATTTTTTTTAAACACGTAGAGAACGCCGACATAGAACGGTTGCCTTTACGACCGCTGCAATTCTGTTTTTTCTTTATGAATAGTTTGTTTTATTTAACATTAAAAATATAAAAAATACCTATGTTTTATACTCGAGGGACAAGAGACCGCTCGAAAGCAAAGAAAAATTCTCGGCGAGAGAGGACCACTCTTTCGTCTTATCTCGTCTCGTGCTACGAGAGAAAATTGCTCTCTCGTCTCGTCGAGATGAGACGAAACGAGAGGCGAGAATCTCTGGTCTCTGCGGCATCGCTAATTTTGGGAATAGATTTTTCTAAAGAAAATGGCAAAAAAGTTATATTCACAGCGTCACCTTAATTCTGTAAAATATGTTTTTTGGATTTTTTGAGCTCCGTGTAGAAGGAAAGACGTTTTTATTTTTTTCAATATATTTATTTTACCTTTCGGTCTATGTCGACCTTCTTCAGAAATTGTATGACAACTAAAAATGTTTTAATGACAAATACATGTCCTGTAACGTATAATTTTTTAAATGATGCATTTTGCTATTAATATTTGTACCTAGGTTCATGTTTTAGGGTCCTTAGATGCCAAAAAACATGTTTTCTCAATTTTGTTGAACTATTTACCCGACTGAGCAAATGTTGATCGAAAACTAGGGTTCATGTATGAATGATCTACTAACATTTTGGTAAAAATCCAATATGGGCGAACAAAATGGCAGCCTAGTGAAATAAAAAAAAAATGTATATTAAGTACTAAAAAACTAATTATCCAATTTATTTCAAATTTTGCGTAAAAATTAGGCTTTACATAAGAATGAATTGTAACATGTTGCTACGAATATAAGATATAAAATAATTAAAAAATCAGCCTGAAAAACTACTTATTAGATTATTTTCAAAATGTGTGCAACAATTAAGTGTTAACGGCCAAATGAAATGTTTAAAAGCAATGTAAAAAAAACCTTCTTATTCAGTTGACTTTAAATTTTCCACAAAAATTAGATGTGATATAAGGATAAACTGGTACGAATTCAAGACGACGAAACAAATTTTCTGAAAAATCAGTGTAAAAAAACTACTTATTCAATTTATTTTAAATTATGCTCAAAAATCAAGTGTGGCACAAAAGCAAACTGGTAAAATACTGGTGCCAATACAATATGGTGGAACAGAATGGCGCCCAATAAAAATGTTCGAAAAATAGTATAAACGTGTGTTACTAAATGACTATATGCAGAACTAAATTGGATCACAGTAGGTAAGGCGGCACTTCCGTCGTCTTCCATTCCAAACCCGAGAGTGAGAGAAACCACCGTCCCTTCTCTTTATGTAGCAAACTTCATCTGTTGAAAGTAGCTTTCGTCATGTAGCAAATGCCACTTGGATGGCTCTCTCTACGTAGCAAAGGTCATTGTAGAGCTGCCATGCCCGCGGGCCGCATGTAGCCCAGTGAGCATTTTTCTGCGGACCAAATCAGTTTTGAAAACAGCCAGATAATGCTGCCCGCGAACAAGTTGAAAACCGTTTTTGAGGTAGAGTTTTTTTGCTGTGAAGTGAAAGAAAAAATTATTTGTTTGATTTGTAATAGTACAGTCGGTGTTCCAAAATTATATAATATAAAACATCACTATGATATTCATAAAACTATGTTTGATAAGTATACAGGCATGGTCAGAAACGAAAAGTTAAATAAGTTATAATAACCACGTTTGAAAGATCAGCAGCTTATGTTTACACGTCCAAAGCAAGAAAATGAATCTGTCCTTCAAGCGAGCTACGTACTGTCGGAGGTGATCGCGAAACACTCAAAACCATTTGTTGAAGGTGAATTTATAAAAGAGTGCCTTGTAAAGGCCGCGGAAATTGTATAGTTGGCGCATTACCTTTCTGGAATGACGTCACGCTGGTTTCAAATAACGTATTTCTGATATTATTTATATTTCAGCGATGATTCCTAACCTAAACGTATGCAGTGATGTAGATAGGAGGGGTGCGTTCAGCACTGGCTAAAGCGAATTTAAAATTGGCATTTTCTGTACAGAAAGCGCTGCAACTTGTCGAAAATGGCTGGCAAGAAATTAACATTCTCATTGCCATAAAAAACCCTCATTTTGCACACTTAATACAAAAATAACTATTATAACTTCAAAAACTAAAATTATTTTGCAAATAAGACTTTACTAATATAAATTCTTTCATCTTAGTCTTATTCTTTGTTTGCAATGTAATAAATTGACGCCAGTTACCCATTTTCATCAAAATTATTTTAATTCTCAATTACAGACAATACTGAAAAAATATTAAGAAAAGGGGAATAACGAACGATGAATCCTTTACCTCCAGAATGTTTCAAAAACAAAAATCACAGATTACTTAAAGAACAAAATAAGAGATATGATCTATTGCGTGTATGCTAAAAATGAATATGTTACAATGCAGACTTTGCTTTAAAAACTAAAAGAGAGAAATTAATGTATAACTAACTAACTTTAAAAATAAAAACTACTCCCCTTCACTGTCTTCAGAATCAGAACTAAATTCTTCATCGTCACTGCTGTCTTCGTCGGTACTAATTACAAGTGGCGCAATGTCTGAAGCATCACATATCTGTATTGTCTTCCAAGCTTCTTGGATTACCCTTTCTGTGTGGCTGACATAATTTTTCCAATGCTCTGAAGATACTTCATTTATCGCTTTTTCCCACATGGCCAAAACTTCCGATGGTGTCCCCTTCAGACTAGCAATGTATTGGTCGTATTTCCTCTTACACTCAGACCATACCATTTCAATAGCATTAAATTGACAATGGTAAGGAGGAAGTCTTAGTATTTTGTGGCCCAAAGGTTTCACATATTCGTCAAGGTAGAATGTTTTTTCAATGTTACAATTTTTTTCTACAATGCTCCATATTTCATCCTTCATGGCCCTCTCTGGGAAGTCAATGTTCTTTTCTTTTAACCATCCAATCAATCTCTGCTTTGTCCATGATTTTCTTGGAATATCCTCTAAAAGGCCGGAATGATAGCTTGCGTTGTCCATCACTATCAAACTTTTTGGAGGAAGATTTGGTACCAGCTGATTTTTAAACCAATTTTCAAAATTTTGCTTGTTCATATTGTCATGATAATCTCCGCTTTTTAGTCCACTTTTAAATATTAAACTGGCCCCCTTAATAAATCCTTCCTTTGATCCAGCGTGAACTACAATATATCGATGACCTTCACTAGCTTTTTTAGAACTTGTAGACATAGTGTTATCCTGCCAGCTGTTTCTAAACGAACCTTTACTAAAAATCCAAGTCTCATCAATAAATACGGTGGTATAAGCATCTTGTCCTAGATTTTGATTTTTGACATATTCCCTCAAGAAATTGATTCTCTTGTGGACGATGTGGGGCAAATCCATCAGGTATTTTCTATTATTTGATTTCTTCCACTTAAAACCAATACTTTTTACGTATTTTCTTAGCGAGGTGATGGAAAAATTAAAATATTCATTTATCTCTTTTAGTTTTTTAAGCAAAGTCTGCATTGTAACATATTCATTTTTCGCATACATGCAGTAGATCGTATCTCTTATTTTGTTCTTTAAGTAATCTGTAATTTTTGTTTTTACCTCTTTTTGCTTTTGAGACATTCTGGAGGTAAAGGATTCATCGCTCGTTATTCCTCTTTTCTTAATATTTATGATTGTTGTATGGCTAAGTTTTGTTGCATTTGAAGCTCGTTCAATTATATTATCAGTTTGCGGAAGGATTCCATTTTTAGCTTGCTCTTTTTCCAATTGAAAAAAAGCCAAGATATTCAAAACTATTAGCTGTGATTGCTGATTATATCTTCGCGGCATCTTGCAAAAGTTTAAAAAGAATCACAACAAATCAATGTCAATTTTGACGAATATATTCTGAAAGACACATAACCAAAACCGGCATTGACTGTTGTAAAGAAACGACAATGAGTTTTTTCAAAATGTTTTTGTCACTGTCAGTTAACATAAATCAAACAAAAATAACCAAAAATGACGTCATTCCAGAAAGGTAATGCGCCAACTATAAGTCCCGAGAGCGTGAAGGCATTTCAAAATATATCCTTGTCCCGAAATACTGTCGCTGAAAGAGTTACTGAGTTGGCTGCCAATATAAGTGATCAGATAAAAACAAAATCAGACTCTTTCATTGCATTTTCTATTGCCTGTGACGAAAGTACGGATGTGTGTGGTGTGGCGCAACTCTGTGTATCAAGAAGTACTGGAATTAGTACCATCGCATGATACAACAACTGGGAAGGATATTTTCAATGCTGTTTATGGACTTCAACAAAAGTACAATTCAGATATGTCAAAACTGTGTTCCATTGCAACAGACGGAGCTCCTTCAATGACTGAAGTAAAAAATGGCTTCGTTAAAATATTACAGACAAAGATCAGAGAAACGAGCAGTGACAAACCAGAATTTCATCATATCCATTGTATAATCCACCAAGAAGTTTTATGCTCAAAAGTGATTAAGTTGGAAAGTGTTTTAAAGTCACTGAAAAAAATTATAAACTTCATAAGGTCACGAGGCCTTAATCAGCGACAGTTTTCTGCATTTTTCCGTGATTTAGAAAGTGAGTACACTGGTTTACCATATTATGCAGAGGTGCGATGGCTTTCGTGTTCTATGGTACTGGACAGGTTTTGGAAACTCAAAGAAGAAATACGCGTTTTCATGGAAACAAAAGGACAAGATGTCAACTTATTATGCGATGTACCGTTTTTACAAGATCTTAAATTTATGGTAGATATCACAAAACACTTGTCGGACTTAAATACGAAATTGCAAGGACCACGTCAAGTTATTACAGATATACATGATCATGTGAAAGCTGCTGAAAGTGTAAGATGATGTTGTGGAATAAACAGTTAGCAGAGGATAATCTGTCACATTTTCTGACTTGTGAGGCATATCAGGAAAGCACAAGTGTCCCAATATCATCAATCTCCCGCAAGATCGTGATTGACGGACGCACACTTGGACGCAGTTTTAAAAGTTATTTCCGCCGATAAATTCGCGCCACAAATAGACAACTTAATTAAAGACAAAAGATGTCAAATATCTGGCAAAAGAATTTAATGTTTGTAGTTTTTTGCAATGTCCTTTTTATTGGAAATTTAATAAACAGACTTGTCGTGTAATAGTACTTTTTCTCAAGATTTTCAGTAGTTTGTCTTCTTTCAGATAAGGTTTTGCGGCCTACCTAGTCGATGGTCTTCAGGCTGTTGCCCCACCAGTGACTTTGAGTTTGACATAGCTGTTGTAGAGGGATTATTGCAGTTCTCAGTCCTCCGTCACCTGGGGGAAGAGGTTATCTCAATATCGCGTCAGATATTTTTCGTCTACGTGGCATACGTCATTTTTCAAGGTCACCTGTCAACTGTTATTTGTTAAGGTCATGTCAATGTCAAAAGTCTCCTCTTAATTTTCAAGGTCATATATTTTGGGCGAGGTCTGACGCAGAATAACGTCATAACCATTTAAAAAAATGCGCCGATCAGCCGAGCCGCTCTTGACATATAGTTTTTTTGCCATTAGGGCCTTAACGAAATGATGTAGTAGGTTGTGCTTTAGATGGGAGATAGATCTTAATGCCCCCTACCGACCTGTGACAAAATATTTGCAAAAACATGTAAGACGGCGTCGTAAATAACACCTCTTCTTTGTAAACAATTGCTCTGTAGTCCTTCAAATTACGCTGAAACTGCTGCATCTCAGGTATACCTCTTCCATCTTTGGGAATCTCACGAGAATCGGAACAGCTTCGTTATTCATTAATTTAAGCGCTCTATCCTTCTGAACTTTTTCAACTAACCTAATTTAATTATAAATAGCATATTATAGTGGCACTAAAGCTCTAAGTAGAGAGAAAAATATTTTTTTCTTTATGGAAACAATCCCTATACGCTGTATACATTCTTGTCCAAAAGTATTATAATGTTTTCCTCTGCTCTTTTTACAGGTAAGCTAACGGATGTGACATTAAGACAAAAGGTATCCGTATCCAAGCCTGAAGAGTTTGACTTGAAAACACATTGTATCACTTTGAAAATATAATCTATGCACACTTTTGCAGCCTCCTGAAACCTCACCCAACCTTTTGCTCTTTCGAATACCTTGGAACAGAACGTTAATCCAAACCAGATCTGTGGCTTTTAGGCCTTCGGTGGCAATCTTCACGATCTGAATTATAGTATCTTTCATACAAGTAACGGGATTTTCATTTTCTGGAAAAGGTTTAATGTCAAATTCACGTATTTTGGCTTTGGTATTAAACCGCTTAAGGGTCTTTACATAGTCTTTTGCGATGATAAACTTTTCCGTTTTCAGCTACTAGAACTTCTGTCTTCGTGTCTGCGCTCTATGATTATCCGAGAAATAATTAACTGATTTGAGAAGTGGGGCAGGTATGCTCGGTAGGTTACCCGGAAATAAATGTAATATTATGGCTTTAGTTATATCCCTATTTTACTGTATCCTTGAAATGAAGACTCGAAGCTACACGAATACTTTTCGGCAATATTCGGTAATCTTCGGGTATTTCCGGACAAATAGCAAAGTCTAGATAAAATTTGTTTTTAAGAATAGAATAAATGGAATTTAATGAAAAGACTAGTTACGCGTGTCTTTGTGTATCAAAAAGACCCAAAATAAATGCATATCTTACCACTATTAATATTAAGTACCCGCAAATGTATATTTATTTAAAATATTAGCCAGCCTGTTATTACATGACCGACCATTGGAGGAGCATGGATACTATATGGGAAGATTCTTATTCGGTCGCTGTAAAATATGGGGAAGATCCTGAGAAAGAATAACATACTTAGATCGGCAGTCGACATTTAATCCTACAATGTTCAATCGTAAATTTTAAACATGTGGATGTTTTGCGATATTTGAATGACTGTGGTGTCCTATTCAAACAAACAATCTAAGATATAACAGAAAAAGACGGAAACTTTAAAATTTAACACGGAATTATGTAGAGAACTTTACCTAAGTGAACGTGGTAGAGTATTTAAAAAACTCAGGAAGACGATCAAGCCGTATTCTATCATTTATCCAAAAACTGATATATACGAATGGTTTTTGAAAAATCCAATATTCTTCAATGGCAGAGTTTCAACACCGTAGAATTATAAATTTAAGTGTTAATATTAATAAACAGACTTAGTCGTAGGATGCTGATATGAGATTATAATGTAAAATAACTGTAATATTTAATATAATAAAGATTCTTAATCCAACTGAATCTGATGAAATTATTTCCTTAGAGAGCTTGGGAAAATGACAAAGTAACACCAGAACTGCTGCGGTCTGTATACAGTTTCACATTTATTTATAACAGCTATCTGTATAGGTTAACGGCTTTTCTGACAAGGCTTTTTCAGGAAAAACAGTTTTTAGAATTAAGGTAATATTGGCTTTATGAAAAGAAAAATAAACTGTGTGTACAAGAGAGTCCTGTAAATATATTTATTTATTGATTAATTAAATTGCATCAATATCCTTGTGCTTCTGGTAGTGGAGTAAAGGGTCCAGCACACCCAAGGATTGTTCTTCTTTTTCAGATCTATAATAAGTATTAAAGTTAACGGTTCTACCCGTAAAAGGCGTCTCTAGGGTTTACAGGAAACATTATAGTGTAAAGGATAATTATTTAAAAAATTATCAATCTTGGGATTTTCTGCTTTCACTCCGATGAACTTTAATTGGAACATGTGTTATAAACGAGGTGAAAAAGACAGTTGACAAAGATTATAAAATGGTGGATATTTACGAAGTGTGGAAATATAGCATTGAGCAATATGATGTAGACTGCAAAACTGGAGAGCTCTTTGTTCAAATAATGGATACATTTCTAAAAGTTGAACAAGAGGCTTCAAGTTGGCCCGGAGATTGTGCAGCAAAGCTCGGATAGCAGGAAAAAACTAGATTTATCAATAGCCCTGGAGAATATTTTACCTTTGTAATCAATCCCGCAATTAACGCCAATTTTATACTTTTTATAAACGACCATATTCTCATTGTGAATTATGAATTTAAGAATATTAGGACCCACTCTCTACTGTAAATGTTTGTATTGCCGCTGTTGTATTTATTTGGAAAACCTAGGTGAGCGTGTCTTACATAACTGCCGAGTTATATTAAAGAATTTGCTAGTTAGGGTCCTAAGAATTACCCTTACAAAGTTTTTTTTCTACAGAGAATCGACATGAAAAGTTTGTATACAAAAGGAAGCAGATCTGTGAAAATTATAACGCCTCCCAGTTAGTGAACTTTAAGAGCATAAAAATCATGGTTTTAAACGGCGACGTGTCAGAGCTAATCAAGGTCAACAGCACAAATATTCGAAGGACTAAAGAACATGAAGTAGTTATCAGAGATAAGTCGAAGCGATATAAACCCAATTCTTTGAAATGTTAAATTCTTGGGCAATTACGATTCTGTTCCTTTCGGATATAAAGGACAAAAACTCGGCAAATAGCAATAATGAATTGTACACTCTGATTGTTATAAACTCAGTGTTTTATTAGTTTAATAGAAGCTAGTATTGTACCTAGTGTTAAACATTGTAATATTCGCTTAACATAATGTAAATATACGTCTGTTAAAAGTACTATTGTGCTTTTCATTGAAATAACAGGTTGCCTATTTAAGCAGGTAGTCTTGAAGCAAGTTCGACTAAACCTATTGAATTGGATCCTGGATACATATGTATTTCTCTAGTTTATTTGTAATTACTGATGCTGAAATATGAGTAATTACTCTAGCTAAAATTATAAAAACAACGTCTATAAAAAATTAAAATAATATGTAAAAACAAATTACCGGATATAAATAACTTGCAATATGTGTATCGAATTTTAAATATTAGTAACACTATACTAAAGTAGAGCTCGTTAAGATCTATCTCTCGCCTAAAACCCAGCTTACTATGTCACTTTGTTAAGGCCCTAAGGATAAAAAACTATATGTCAAGACCGGCTAAGCAGATCGGCACTAATTTTTTTTATATTTGTGACGTCATTCTGCATCAGACCGCGTCTAAAAAATATGACCTCGACAAATGACAGTTGACAGATGACTTTGACAAATGACGTAACCCACGTGGTCAATCAATTTCTGATGCCAGAGATATTGAAATAAGTATCTCCAACGGTAAACGGAGCGCTTAGAACCGCCATAATATCTACTATGGATATACTGTATATAACATGCTATCGAATGCGCCTTTTCTTACTGATTATAAATATACCAGGTTTGATATCTTTATCTTTAAAGACAACCGAGAATATTAGCAAAAACCGTATTTACCTCGGTACCTCCTAATAGCTCAGTGGTGTGTAAATTCTCGAATTGCATCTTCAAAGTTAACATTTTCCTACTACACTCTATTAGCTTAGCGGTCGAGTTGCAAATGTACCCTACTATGAAGTTGGACGTCTGCTACCTAAAATGTCATAGTTCACTTCGACGATTAACATTCTCCTTTGGTTAGGCTCTGTGTTTTACCCCTTTGGTTAGGTCCCGCTCCTTTGTCCTGCTCAGGGGAAGAGGCGCCTGAGGTGGACCCATAGTTACTGATCACCCACTATGCACAAAATATTCCTGTGGGACAGATGTTCCCGAGAGAAGAGGCGCCTGAAGTCACCCCATATCTACTTGACACATTTCACTATTTCTAATAAAATGAAAGATTCGTAGATAGGAAAGTTCCGAGTAAAGGAAATTAACTGATTTTATATAGATGGGGATTATAATAGCGATTTTCAATAGGTCGGGCAAGTAGCCTGTTTCAAAGCACATGTTTAGCATATTAGCAATTGGAACATATAATATCTTCCACCTTCTTATTCGGGTTATCATCTATACCTGTAGAATATTTTGGCGGTAGAAGGCTAATAACGGATAGGACGTCCGCAGGTGTGACTAGCTCGAAGAAAATAGAACATAATAAACAGTTTCCCATGAATTGATTTAATTTGAAAACATATTTAAAGTATGGCGCACGTATCTGAGGCTATGAAAATATTGCAAGTATCTATGAAAACGGTGCATTACTCATTAGTGATTGGTTAAAACTGTACGTATCCATAGAAATGGTCTGTTAAAATTTGTATATCAAACCTGATTTTGTTTTAATTTCGTACATTATTAAATAAATTGAATATGGTATATTTACGTTATTTCAATTTATAATTAAGTTGTCATTGTAGTTTTCTTTATACTGTCTAACATATTTTTTATATTTTTTTATTTATTTTTATACAGATATAGTAACTTATGGCCAAACGTGCTTGTGTATAAATTATATATTTCACACATTCGGAAAGTGTCTTTACTGAACTCATCTACTCGTTCAGGAAACTTTCACTTTCCGATCTTGTTACGTAAACAACTATTGTGTTGCTCCAAATTTGGTGCCGTAGTGCCGCCAAGGCAAGGCTGTACAAATTCGAATTTGTAGAGGTACTCGTTTAAGGTATTACCGCCAAGGCGATTCTGTAACAAACTCCATTCCTTATCCTGATTTTAAAATACAAAATCAGTACGGAAAAACAAAATTGGGACCGTTAAGAATACTTTTTAGCGGTGTTATTTTTTCGACCTCGACGTAGGCCGTTTCCATGCCCGAGAAATCAAATGCCAATAATCAAGTAGGCATGTTCTGCCGTTTTCATGGAAATGACATGAAGGTTCTGTTAAAAACGGACTCAAATTAATGGTGTACTTGACAAATATACAAAGTATTTTCAATGTTTATTAAATGCACACAAATATCCAAGTACACTTGTATATTTGACAAACGCATTAACACAGCACCCTTTGAGTGTCCAATATTTGTACTCGTTCAAACGACATGATATAGGAATCCTACGCGCACACATGCACCGCACCTCTTTTTTCATTGTCTAGGGACTCTAAAACGCCGGAAAAACTTACTTACTTATATTTTTCAAAACAATGGTAATAGAGTATATGGACTGTTATACGGGGTAGCGAAAAACGAATGTTGGTATTTTTCTCTACTTTCCGATGCTATTTTGTTTAAAGCTAGTATTTTTTAGATTGACGGTATACCAGGTGGTCCGGGTGGAGGTCAGAAACCAAAACTGTTTTCATATAATGTAGTTTTTGAACCTGCAGCTACACAAGAAGATGTTCTCGAGTTTTCAGGTAATTTATTATTACGTCCTATTTTACCTTGAGACCACTAAGAAAGTTATTTTAAACATATTTAACTTAAATTTTTACAAATACTCATAAAAAAATTTATTTTGACAAACATAGTATCTACTTCATATATATATATATATATATATATATATATATATATATATATATATATATGGGGAAGTAGATACTATGTTACTAATACTATAAGTATTTCCGGAGTATATATAATAAAATTATATATAAGATTTCAAACTAAAACATGGAAACTAAGGAAGAGTAAATTTTAAAATTAGGTAATTGGGTAATAGCCTCTGCCAAAACCACTAAATTAAAACGATATGTCAAGCCATCAATATACAAAATTTGGGAATTTACCGACGGTAGCTCATAGATATACCCTGCTGTACAATTTGAAGTGCAATTTTTTTAAATTCAATCTAAATTTTAAGGGCGGCCGGTTGCAGAAAGCTCAATTAAAGTTTAGAATGTTTAACGGAATGTCAAATTTGACAGTGAGTCCCTAGATTTCTATAAGCAGCTTGTCAAATCTGAAAGTTCGATTAAATATTCTAAACAGCCATTAAGTTTTGTGCAACCGGCTGTTGCATAACTTTTACTAAAAAAATGCGGAAATCACTAAAAAGCTGTTGTTTAGTTATACTGAACCCTTAATTGCAACTGAAAGGGCAATTACTTAAAATTCAACTTTAATTCAAGTGGTTTGCTTGCCAACGCTTTTTACATTTTGTAAGTTTATATATATTTTCTTTTTGTAGAATCCGAGATGTATATGATATATACGAGCTATAGAACAAGACTGGTATTTTTTGCACGAACTTTCTCAATAGCTAGAATTTGTAACTCTAATTTAAGAAAATAAGAAAAATATGATATGGCCTGAAAAAGTTAATTAGTACACTCTTGAAGTAAAATGAACAATCGGAAAGGCAAACTGGTATTTACTTTTTTTCAAAAAATTCTTGGAGAAGCCAAAATCATTAAAAACAGTCTTTCAATTAAGAGTGTTTAATTCAGATAGAAAAATGCAAAAAAATGCATATTTAAAAGAAAATAAAAAATTCAGATATCATAATTTTGAGAAAACAGTTTTTTGTTTAAACCCATTTATTCAATAGATACATATGAAATCAATATAATTTTAGATTTGCAAATTCTTGCCCTTGATATTTGTTCTTGCTTTTGTGAAAGAAGTACTACTTTTACCCCTCGTATATGCCAGACCAAAAGCAACTTTCAAAAGTTAAGTATCCTAAAACTATTCACAAAACTTAAGCTTACAAAATATAAAAAAATTGCTTGTTAACAAAACGTTCTGTTTGTATATATAGCCATTTAAAGTTAGGTTAAATTTTAAAGAATTGCACTTCATTTGCACCTTTTTCTATCAAAGAATATTATTGCATAACAAAATTCTTCGGATTTACTTTATCAAAACGTTGCATTGCAAAAATTAAAAAAAAATTTTAGGAGCGTTTCAAGTACATGTCTTTCTTATATGTCGTGATGACTTTAAATTTAAATATTGATTTTGCGCTTGTAAATGATTTTTAATATTCGTAATAACACAATAATACCAGTTTTTTTTAACTACATAATGTGCAGAGTTTTTATTTATATTCTCAACCGGGTTTACAAGATTTGAAAAAGAAAGACCTAACAAATGTCTAGCTTTATCTAAACCACCAGGATTTGCTAAAAAACAAATAAATGACTATTGGGAAGTAAAAAAATGACCACGGGCTTATTTTTAATGTGACACCATGTATGTTATTATTTCGTTAATTGTGTATTTTCCTGTTGTTGTTGTTTATAAATTTACTAGATTTGGAAGCTAGATGACCATCAGGGTCAAAATTTCGAGACAAGATGAGATTAGCCAAAGACGAGACGAGATTAGCCAAAATCGAGACGAGACTAGGATTTAACCTCGTCTCATTTCGTGACATGACTCTCCAAGGCTACATTATATATAAATATTAGACTGTTATGATAAAAGTTGAACTTTTATATTTATGTTCTTCTTGAGTAAATACAACATGCTCTTAAATGTTTAGCCAGTTACAGGTTTTTTTATAAGCGTTCCGACATCACAAACCCAAATCGACATCAAGCCTATTAAAACCTATTAAATCCATTACAATTTTTATCGACGATTTTTTGAATATTGTTTAACAGCGGTTACTTGCATAAAACCAAAAACCTAAAACTAGCTTAACATTTCGGAGCGTGTTGTATTTACTTAAGAAGACGGTAAATTTAAAGGCTTAACTTTTATCTTAGCAGTCTAATATTTATATGTAATGTAGCCTTGAATAGTGATGTCTCGAAACGAGACGAGGTTAAATTTTCATCTAGTCAACTTTGGCTAATCTCGTCTCGTCTCGTCTTGTCTTTGGCTTATCTCAGCTCGCCTCGATCTCGAAATTTTGAACGAGATGAGATCAGGGTCCTCTAGCTACCAAACCTAGTAAATGTATAATCAACAGGGAAAGACCCAATTTACCATATAATAACATACATGGTGTCACATTAAAAATAATAACAAAGTTCGTGCTCATTTTTTTACTTTCCAATAGTCCTTTGTTTATTTTTGAGCAAATCTTAGCGGTTTAGGTAAAACTGTAAAATTTTTATTTCTATAATTTCGAAATCTTTTAAAACAAAGCTTGCAGACCCGGTTGAGAATACAAATAAAAACTCTGTCCATCATGTAGTTAAAAAAACTGCTATTATTATGTTTATTATGAATATTCAAAATCATTTAGAGGCGCAAAACCAATATTTAAATTTAAAATTATCACGAAATATAAAAAAGACTTGTCAATTTGAAAACGTTTTAATAAAGCAAATACGCACATTTTGTTATGCAATAATATCCTTTGATAGGGATGGAAAGAGATGCTACTGTGCAATTGAAGTGCAATTTTTTAAGAGGCAACATAACTTTATATGGTTATAACTTATAAACAAAATGTATTGTTAACAAACGGTTTTTTTAAATTTTTTGTTAATATTTTTGTGTACCTAAGTTTAAGAGTTGTCTGGTCTGGTATATACGAGGGGTAAAACAAAAGTAGTGCTTCTTACATGTAATTAAGAACAAATATGTCAAACGCAAGAATTTACAAATCTGAAATTATTTTGATTTCATATCTTACTATTTAATAAATGGGTTCTTAGGAAAAACTGTTTTCTCAAAAATATGATGTTAAAATATATGTATTTTTTTAACATTTTTTTATCTGAATTGAACACTCTTAATAAAAAGACAATTTTTTAATCGGTTTAGCTTCCTCAAGGATGTTTTCAAATAAAATAAATAGTAGCGTACTAATTAACTATTTCAGACCTTATGATATCTTTCTTATTTTCTTAACTTAGAGTCACAAATCCTAGCTATTGACAAAGTTCGTGTAAAAAATGCCACTCGTGTTCTATCCTTCGTACATAACATATTCCATAAAAAAATATATAAGTTTACAAAATGCAAAAAAGAGTTTGCAAGCAAAGCATTTAAATTGAAGCTGAATTTTAAACACCTAAACACAATGGTTTTTAGTGATTTCCATATCTTTTTAGTAAAATAATCACAATTGTCTTTGGGTAAAAATTATATAATACTAAAAAACCATCCCGAAGTCTGAAATGTGAAATCACTTTTTCAAAAATAATAAGGGAAAGTAAAAATACCTTTTTGAGAATTCAGGAGACAATGTCTAATTTATGAAAATAAGAAAGTTACAATACGTTCTGAAAATGTTAATTAGTACGCCCATGAAGTAAAATTAACATTTAAAAAGGAAAACTTTTTTGCAAACGTCCTTGGAGCTGCCAAAGCGATAAAAAAATAGTCGTTTTAAGAAGAGTGTTCTATTTAGAGGAGAAAATGTTGATAACAACGCGTATTTTACGAATTAATTAAAAATAAATAAATTAGAAATCAAAATTTCGAGAATTGTTTTTCGTCCTAAGAGCCTATTTATTAAGTAGATGCGTATGAAATTAGAATACTTTCAGATTTGCAAATTTTCGCTCTTGACAAGGATCGTTTAAAAGATACTACTTTATATTAAGAGCTTTTAGACATAATTTAAACTTTTTAGTTTTTTCTACTTCCCCGCAGTGTATTATTAATACACTATATGAGCTATAACAGAGTGTCCGAAATTGAAGTCTCTATATGGGGATCTCGCTTATTAAAGAAAATTGAGAAACGGAAAAATGTTAAAAGTTCTAGGCAAATTTATAACCAGCTTAATGGTACTTGCGGACCATTTCTAACTATTCAGGTTCTTCAAATAATTAGGAAATAACAAAATACTTCATTTTCAAAAATGTGATGTAATTTTTTATTTCTCAAAAATGTTCGAATCTATTTTCAAAGCAACTGTTCGAGTAAAACTTTATGATGTAGTCCGGTTCTGAATCTGATGTTTTGTAAACAGGGCTCATCATCAAGTTATTTTTTTAAATAAGGATCTGTATTTTATTTTTTACAAGTCTTTGACTCCTAAAACCAATGATGTGATGCACTCATGTATTTAAAATGTTCTTCTGTAAATTCGTATCTAAAAATCTTAAATCTGCTGTGCATTAAGCGTAAATGGATTACGCTTAATAGACATGGTTTTGGGAAGTCAAATCTTTCTTAAAACCGAGATAAAAAGAATTTTTTATCTCGGTCCACATTAAAAAAATTAGTTAATAATGTGCCCCTCCTTTACGAAACGTCCAAATCAAAATCTGACCACACCATAAATTTTCAAATATATTTAAAAAAATTGAAAAATTTTGAGGGAAAACAATTTTTTTTGACACCTGAGTTTTTTTTTTTGATAAGTTACATGATACGGTGAAAACGGTATTTAAACATTTTTAACCATTCAAAAGATACAGGGAGTAAACAATTTTTTTCGGCTGCTGTCAAAATATAATTTTTAATAAATTACGCCACTAAAACCTCGATGGAAGAAAAGAAAGTTTTTTTGTCAGATATATCAAAATATTTTTTTTAATTAATTACTCTAAAAATTATTTTCTTGTTTTCCAAATGTCTCAAAAACTGGAATAATTACAAGCGATCCGCTGCTGCCCTGTAACAAAATGTTCTAAAACTTTCCCGTGTTAACCATTTCTCTATTTCTTAGAATAAGCAGCTTGAATTCTGGACACACTCACCGTATAAGAGACGTATTTTAATCTGAGAAAGTTCTGAAAAATACAAGTTAAGTTTTTTGAAAACAAAAATATAGTTGGAGAAAGTTGAAGTTCATGGTATAGATACATGATTTTTTTTCGATTATACAGATTTAAAAAGGAATAACATAATATTTTAAAACACGGCGAAACATCACACATTTATTTTATTCTTTTGTATATACATTTTTTTTCACTCTTCGGGGTAGCGGTAAAGGAATAAAGCAACCTTTGAATACGAAAAAAAATCAAAAAAACGGAAATATCATTTCAAAAACATTTAGCTTTTTTTAAAAACTTGGTTTTTTCATTTTCTATATATAAAACAATTTTTCCACTAAGCAGGATAGCCTTAAAATCAATCCATTAAGTACACTTTTCTGGCTGACATTTTCAATATTTTATTAAGCCGCTATTTTGTTCCGCCATCTTGGATTCGTACCAAAATTTTACCAATTGATTCCTACATAATACTTAATTTTTGTGCAAACGTTTAGATTGTGTAAGTAGTTTTTTTAGTAATAATTGTTTTAAGATTTCACTAGGCTACCATTTTCTTTTGCCATATCGGATATTTACTCAAATCAATCGGGCAAGTAACTATTTAGCTATGTTATGCCGCAGACTGACAGACCGACGGAATTAAGAAAACATGTTTTTCGGCATCTAGGGACCTTGAAACGTAAAGATCACGATTCCAATACTTCCCTTTTACGAGGGAAGTATAAATATTCTATATTGAGAATATTAACAGGAAAAAGAACGTTTAAAACTACTTTTTTTGTTTTAAGAGAAACCACTCAGGTTGTCTTGTCTGCGCCAATTGGCATTCTCAGTGCTAATCCTTGGTGTTACAACTATTTCTTGATTAACGTTTTTAAGTAGAATTTATTATTTTTATTTTCCCTTCTTCCGTCGGAATAATAATTGATCTGTTATTGTTTCCAAAAATTGATTTTACTTTTCCACCTTCCCAGTTATGGCTAGGGGTCTGAATTCTCACTGGATCTCCAACTTTAAGTTTCTTAGGGCCTTTTGCTCCCTTACCAGCATACATTTTCTCTCTTTCCATGACTTTTATTTTTAATACATTATTTCTGGTTGGTATTAAAGTTAAAACTCTTGGATTTGGAGAAAAATTGGTGTAATTCTGTAGTATAGTAACGGAAGTTGTATGTCTGAGTAATCTTCATAGCATTTCTTAAGAATATTTTTTGCTATTTGGAGGCCATGTTTTACCAATCAATTTCTTCTTGGATGATAAGGACTACTAGTAATATTTTCAAATTTCCATAATTTGCAGAAATTTTTATATTCTCTGGCAGTATACTAGGGTCCATAGTCTGTTTTTAGTTTTTCAGGAATCCCATGTACTGCAAACCATTCCTTTAGACAGTTTATAACTTCTGCTGCTGTTTGGGATTTGAGTAGTTTAAAGTCTAGAAATCCAGAGTAACTGTAATAAATTGATACATAAGTTTTTCCTTGCCATGAAAAAAGGTCTGAGCATACTATCTGCCATGGAAGTTCCGGAACTGGTCTAAGCATTATTGTTTCTTTCTGGCTAGCTTTTTGATATTTTTTCACAAATTATATATCTTTGTACATAATCAGAAATATCTTCTGATTGGTTTCGCCAATGTAGTAGTTTTGGTTCGTCTAAGATTTTACACCCTTAATAAAATAACCATCTTGAATTATCTGGGACGACGAAAATATTTTTTTAATAAACAAATAGTACCTAATAAATCAATAAAGTATTTGAAAATATCGCAAACTTACTTTAAAAATATAGTATACGTTTCTGCAAGTGATAGATATGTCATATTAGCAGAAGGTGCTATTATAGTCCTTGAATGGTTATGGTTTCTTTTCCTTTCTTTTTCTTGGAAACATACCTAAAGTAAGTGCGTGGGCTTTTGTTATTCCAAATATATAGAGATTGTCATATTAGCGAGTTACAGTTCTATGACTTGGCGAATGATCAGTTTTAGATTAAGATATTGAGTTGTGAATATACTCTAGTTATTAAACATTGTTATATCGTTAGCTAAATTAAAGGGTCTTTTTAAAAAGTACCCCGTGAGGTCATAACCCTCAACTCACATATTGCATATTTTTGTGTGGACACATTATACACAAGGTGTAAAACAATTGATGTCTAAAACTTTGGAAGTTGACTGATATCGCAGAAATAAGAAAATCACGAGAGCTCTCCAATGCTTCATTTTCATATACAGATTTTTACAATGTTAATAAATTGTTTAATTTTTATACACTTCATACATTTGTGGAAAATTTTAAATGAAATTTGATGTCCGGTATCCTGTAAATAAAGCAGCTAAATATGTTCTAGAAAAATATGTGTTATATTTTTCTAGGTTACGACCCCCTTTAGTCAAATTCCCTATTGCGTTTTTGAGTTTTTTAAAGTTGCCCGATAATTTATGTTTTATACGATTTAGAAGTTATTTAGCAAAATGTCCAACCATGCATAGCTAATTTGAATATCATAATGCAAGTGAGATATTGGAAAAATGGTAAAATTGTAATATTATGACCTGTAAATTAATCATTAAATTATCATTAACGATATTTTTTATTTTTTGACATGAATCATTTCCTTAATGCGTAATTTTTGATAGTTTACATCTTTAGGTATCTAAAATTCGTATATCTGAAAAAATAAATTCATGTTTTTTTTAAAATAGGCTTAATACCTCCAAATTCAGATTTTCAATCGAATTAGCACAAGTGACAAAAATGGTCAGCCATGGTTTTTGAATTTTTAAACTTCGACTAAAAAATGCATAATTTGCACTATAAAATACCCCAGAGTAGAAGTTAGCGCTGCTTGAATTCTTGAATGCTGACTCAAAATTCATAAATACCCCCCAAGTACTATTTTTTTACTCAAATAACATTGCTTGTCTGCCATCTTGAATTTTTTATATTAAACTTCCAATTGTATTGTCACGTAAACTGTATACGTATACCAAAATTGAGGTCAATCGATTATGTAGAAGTGGATGACAAAGCCGCTATTTGAACCAGACAAACAGACAAAGAAATGAAGCTAATAAAAGTGAAATAAAAATATATTTCTTGTTGAACTGCCAAAAGATCTATTAATACGAATATCTTTTCTCTTGTAGATGATATAAAAAAAATTAAGACAAAAAATTCATGGTTTTAATAGCTGGCTGCAAAAAATAGCTGGAACACCCTGTATGTAATAAACCCATAACCAGCATGTAACATGAATTTTCAACCCCAGCTTTGCATATTTACGCCACTGGCCTCTGGCGCGGATGGATAACAGACTTTCATTTACTGGAATAAATATTTCTCACACTCCCACTGTTGTTAATGTAGACTGTTTCTTAAAAAAACTGTTAGCTCGGGCATTTTAGATGCTGCCCGCTGCATATCTGTTCTCTTTTTCGTGGCCGGAGTTCTCATGATTCATTGCAACTTTGAAAATTAAAATATTCATTAGTGAACATCGTGTTCGCTTAAGGGAGAACTGCACGCAAAAAGTGAAAAACCAGGGACAAGGTCTAGTCGAGTTAAAAATAAGATAAAATGGTACCTATGCATTAAAAAAAACTTCCTGCACGTCCAAACTCAAAAAAATATGTTATGTATAGGTAATTTAAATTACATTTCGGTTAAAAATGGGTTCAAAAGGGTTCACGCGCTGCAGAAATACAAAGACATGAGTACGATTTACCATTTCAAATTTTGCAGTTACGTAGACAAAGGATCAATGTAAGGCGGTAAAGAGCCCTTTTGTGGAAAAAAAACTATATGCGAAGGCATGCGTCAAGAAGTGGTCTTAAAATGGTCGAAAATGGACAAATCTACTTTTATTTTATAACTCTAGATTTGATTTTTTCATAAAAAATCGCCTTTAGCGCCCAACTATACATATTTCCCTATTAAAATCACATTGAAGCTAATACATATCTCTTATAGTTTTAACATAATATTGCAGCGCTTGCAAATGATCCATATTACTGCGTGCAGTTCCCCCTTAAGGAAACTTTAAACTTTAAACTCGCAACGTGCCAGGCAAAGCAAGCCCTGGTGTCGCGACGTTAAAGTTCATATAAAGCGAATGAAAGAGCAAAATATTTATATGCTAGTTTTGATATTTTTCTAAAGACGTTGAATGGGCCTAATGGGTCAGTTTGTCAAGGGTACCGAGCATTACCCGGTGGTCTGGCAGCCCAGCACGCGCCGATACCTTTTATTCTGTTCTCCAGGTACTGTGTAGTCCTGTGGATATACTTAATGGGTCAACAAATAGATGGAATCACGTAAATTAAGTTTAGCTTTTTATTACAAGTAATACTACACAAAATTCTGTTGGTTTGTTTTGTTCGTTTAATTTGTTGTAACGTAGGTATAACCTTTGTTTGATAATTATATTCATCGATTTTAATGGAAAATGATGATGACAATTAACATCTAGATATCTTTCTGACCATGTATGTTTTGTAAACCATTTAGCTTGGAATTGATTGTTATTATTATTTAAAATTATAGTTAGATATAAGGTTTAAAAAAAAGTTTATTATTTTATTTTTTTTTTCTAGGTATAAAACGGCTTATAGAAATGGCTATTGACGGCTTTCGGTGTACCTGTTTTTGTTACGGCCAAACTGGCAGTGGAAAGACCCATACCCTCACGGGCCCTCCAGGATTGGTATATCATTTATTATTATTATATCATTTTCTTCCTTTCGTTTTCTTTTTTACTATATAGTAATCCTTGCCGCGTTATATAACGAATATCTTAATGCAGTTTCTAGAATACTATCATGCTCTCTTTTAGATTAGCCCAAAGATCCAACGGCTTTTTTAATTTTAGCAGTTTTGATATACCGGGTTGTTATAAAAAACAATGATTTGTTTGCATAATTTCATCTTAATAACAACCTATGAAAAAAATTATTAAACTTTTAATTCGTTTTTCATAATTGTTTAGGGGATAAAATACAAAAAACAATTTGGTGGGTTTTTCGATATTCCTCTTAAATTTTCAAAATTAATTTTTGTTTAGGAAATTTGTATTTGTTTTACGTTTTACTGAATAAATATAACTTTATTACCTAAAAAGAAATAATGCTTTCTTTTTTCACAAATGTGTTGAAGAAATGCCTCTATAGTATGTTACCTAAAATGTATACACACTGTCTAAAAACTCCAAATTATCTGTGTGAAGGTAAATGTCAGAAAACTGAAGCTGGCTATTTAGAAGTTTAGTTGACTTTTAATATCGTTGAGTCATTAACACGAGGAGGTTTGAGAGATTTTTTCATTGATAACTCCTATTATGAATAATTACGGTAATGAAATTTGTAATATAGGTACGTCATTTAAAAATACTAAACTGTATGGGAAAATTTAAATCCCAAGAGCTCCTTATAAAAACCGAATATGAAAATGTATGAGTACGATGTAGAATAAGTCTTAAATAATTATTTCGTTGTGTTAAAAGTCCTAGTACTACAGGGTGGACCCGAAAGTCGATCCAAAACGGCCTCAAATTAATTGAAATGAGTATAAGGTAAGACTATATGAGCAGAGTTTTGCAA
The DNA here is from genome assembly GCA_030620095.1 of Kuschelorhynchus macadamiae. Taxonomy (NCBI): domain Eukaryota; kingdom Metazoa; phylum Arthropoda; class Insecta; order Coleoptera; family Curculionidae; genus Kuschelorhynchus; species Kuschelorhynchus macadamiae. The sequence goes on from JAUTXW010004093.1 coordinate 168,731, forward strand.
ACGGCAGATAGGGTATTGTGTTATTAAATTGTGTTAAAATGGTAATATTTTTTTTTAGTTTTTTGATATAACTCACACATTTCATGATATTTTTAAACCAAATTTGGTACATGGTATATTATGACTCATATCAATTAAATGACTCAATGAAATTTGGAATGATTTGCAGGGTGTTTTTTTCGGGTCGCCACTCTCATCATCCAGAACTTTTTTCTACGACGTCACTGATCATTTTTTATTTCAAAGTCAAATTCCTCTTAATTTTCTGTAATTTCTTCCTATGTTAGTTTTTTCGGTTGTCGTTTTATTTTCAATTGTATTGCTATTTACCAAGTTTTTTTTTAATATTGTACGAATATAAAAACTGTCAACTGTCAAAGATATAAGTATAACTTGGCTTTTTTCAAATGAGACACCTTGTAAATTTTAGTTTCAATAGATAGGTCTCTTTTTCCGCATTCTAAATATACTAGGTTTGATACATTTATATTTAAAAATAAGGGAGCAAATGGAGAACTTCGCCATAAAAAAATATGGCGAGGGGAGAAAGAGAATCTGTATCTCACGCATTGTCTAGATTTTCTTGTTTATTTTTTAGAAAAAGAAAAAACTAAAGCAGGCTCTTTAAAATTTGTTTGTAACACTGCATTTAAAATACCAACAGATATGGCAGAATTTCACTTCCAAGAGTTTCCCGTAAAATCTTTGACAATTTTATTATGACAATAAAGGTTTTTATAATTATGATAAAATCCTAGTTCTACATGGATATAACGAACATAAGGACGAACCTAAAGATTTAATCTATCTAAAAAAATTGCTCAAGGGTATCAAAATGTATTTTTAGAGCTACTCATTTCAAACGCTTTAAAATTTTAAAACGGTATCATTACTGTCAAAATAAAACGTTTTTGTTGACTCCAAAAATGTAAATGCAGTCCACTGGATATTTAAAATAATAATTGCAGAAATAACAATTAAAATTAAAGAAATTCTCTTCTGATAATATGTTTAACGTTGATTTAAAACTTTGCGTAAATTAAAAAAGGTATTACTTACATTTTGCAGTAGTGTCACTATTTTGTACTGTTCTTACGGGTTGCTGATAATATTTAATAATAATAATAAATGCATTTTATTTGGAAAAAAAAATCAAAATACAGAATAAGCAATAATTTTCAAGAACGCCAATGCCCGGCGCAGTCTAGCTTTTAATAGCTATTCTACTAAAACGGTCAAAAGCAAAAAGACAAAAAGTAACTATTGATATATTGTACGAAGCATGTAGCTAAAAACTAAGTATTACGTTTAAATAGAACTAAAAACAATTTTTACAAAATGAAACAAAAAAAAATTATTCATTTGTAATCTGCAATTTTAGTAATTTCTTCTTGTATCTAGATTTAAAGGCAGAGAAATTCAACTGTATCATATCATTAGGTTTGAATTAAAATATTTCACCGCGTTCTAAGAAAAGCTACGTTGAAACAGAACACTCCTATGATGAGGCATGATTAACTGTTCAGCGTCCCTAACATCCCTGTCATGGATATCGCGGCGGTAAATAAGTCTCTCACGAACTGAAGGAGAGGTAGCGGGATTGTTAATAAGTTTTATCAAAAACGCACAGAAATGCAATTCCCTAGGAGCATCCATCTTTAACCGTTTAAGTTGTCCATATAAATGTGAGACGTGATCAAATTTTCTCAAACGGTATATATACCTGACGCAAGTGTTTTGAAGTTTTTATATACGTCATTTTAAAATATGTGTGTTATTGTATAGCATTTTTAGTGTGGTGTAACATTTTTGGAAGATCATTTTAAAGTGTTCCTTAAACCTTAGGTCTTTATCCACTATTAAACCTAAATTCTTAGCGCTATCAACAAACGGCAATCGAGTGTTATTAATGAATATGTTAAAGGAATTTTAAGTATTGCTAAATAGTATCAGATAAGATTTTAGGGGATTTAATGAGGGTTCTGAGGTCATTACTCGCTCTGTCTCAAGGTAATCCTCAATATCAAAGCAGCAATAAATCTGAGTATCATGGGCAAATGCCTGAATTTTGCACTATTGACTTAAGTATATCTGATGTATATACAAGAAAAAGTAGGGGGCCCAGGATCGAACCTTGGGGTCGGCGGCGGCTGGTCAGATGAGGAAACTGAGGCGCCGCCTCACTCGCTTTCCTATAAATATACATTTTTATTTTCAAAATTAATTCTTTCCAAGTTGATAAATTATTCTCTGAAAATTGTCTCAAATACTATGAAAATTTCATCAAATATGCGTAAATCATAAATAAACACATTACTTTACTAACCAACAGTACAATGTCCAATAACTGCAATATCATTTCTTTTTTATTCGACTTTGCCTATACGCGGCGATGCGAATTGCGCCTCGGATACTTGAATGGTATTTGGATTTTTAATAAGTCTGAGAAAGAGGGAAAAGGGTCGTGTTGCATATGTAGATTCATTCTATCTCTTTTTATTGCATTTGAAGCGATGAAAACTTCGCTTAATGATTGAGACGTTGCCATTTAATGTTAGCACAGATTGAATATAAATGGAAATAATTATTATTTATCGGTAAATGACAATCGCGCATCCGGCTGCCAAATGCAAGCCGTTTTTGTTTTTATTGATATTTGCGTGGGCGTGTGGGGTATTCGTATTTGACTGTTACCGGTAACGGTTTGAGATTGAGCGGGAAGTGGGTGGATATTGAGATTATTCGGCAATAATTTGGTGTTTGTTTTATAGTATTATTTCGTGAATGTAGCGCGTTTAGTCTGTGTCGAGTGTTACTCTATCTAAAGTATTTTTGACGTTGCGTTAGTTTAATTATTGAGTAGATAGACTGATAGAGTAGTTTATATGAATTAGTGATTAAAATTTAAAATAAACGAAACGTGTGAACTATGAATCCAGTCCACGCTATCGTTATGTCACTATTGACAACGACATTTTCCAGGCGTCCCGAGGATGAGAAAAAAGAAATTCTTCGCGGAGATAGACCCATGCCGAAGATAAGTACGTTAAGTAGTGATAAAAAAGACGGTCGCCAATATAAACGATCATTTCAAACGTCATGGTATCAAACACACACTTGGATTTGTGGAAGTGTTTTTAACCAGCGTTTATATTGTTGGCCTTGCTTAATACTGGGAAAAACAAAAACAGTATGGACTTCTGATGGATATGTTGATTTTAAAAATTTTTCTAGAGCGGTTAAAATGCATGAAGGGTCTAAAAACCATATTCAAAATACCTTAGGTTTTGTACGTTTGTCTCAAAATATGACTACACTTAAAGATGCACTAATCGAAAATGCTCGTTTATCTAAATTATTGTACAATGTACAAAACAAAGATGTTAGGAAAAACCGCTTGCTTTTGACATAGGTACCTTATAGATTCGACTATATTACTGGGAAAACAAGAACTGGCTTTTAGGGGGCATGACGAATCCGAATCTTCTTTTAACAGAGGGAATTTTAAGGAAGTTTTTAATTGTTTAATTAAACGTAACACCGAACTTGTAAAGCATTTAGAAGAGAAAAGTGTATTTACGGGACAATCGAAAACTATTCAAAATGAATTAATATTTTGTATTGACGAACATATGAGAGACTTTATTAAACAAGAAATATAGGAGGCTACATTTTTCTCATTAATTGTAGATGATACGACGGATATAGTTGCAAAAGCCCAATGTTGTGTAACTGTTAGGTATGTAAATAAATTAGCCGAAATAAAAGAACGTTTTTTAGGCTTTTTTGATATAAGTGAGGATTCTAGAGCTAATGCACTCTATAACTTAATTGTAAGAATCTTGGAACCTTTAAATTTTAAACGGAAATTAGTAGCACAATGTTATGATGGAGCTGCGGTTATGGCCGGAGAATTGAGCGGCCTACGAACACGAATAAGATCAGATGCCCCACAAGCAATGTACACTCATTGTGCTGCTCATCGTCTCAATTTAATTTTACAGCAGGGTTCAAATTATATTAAGGAAAGCATAATCTTTTTCGCAACTTTGAAAAGTTTGCCTGCTTTTTTCCATAAATCGTACAAACGCACATCTATATTGGACAAAATAATAAAAAAACGAGTTCCGCAAGCAAGTGATACAAGGTGGTATTCTCGATCAAAAATTCTAATTTTTGTTGCAAATAATTGGGAAGGACTAACCTTAGTTTTTCAGAACATGATTGAAAATCCAGAATTAGACTCTCTCTACTACACACTGTGGAACAATATAGTTGGAAATGAAGTAATTATACATCTATTTGCTGAGATTTTTTTTCGAATATCTTAGAAATTGCGGTGAGAATACTAATTATGCGTACGTCATTGGAACGTAAAGGGTTAGTGACTTTAGGCAAAGGTTTGCTATTAGATACTTTTTACAGATCAGGGAAATAACCTATCTTATACAATTAATAATATGTTTGATATACTTGTCGATATATGGACTAGCATTAAGGAGGATATTTAACCTTCTTAACTTTAAATTTAACGTCTCTCCCAAAGTTATTGTAAAAATAATCCATGAGATCAATCTCACTGACATCCAATGAAACCTTGGAGACAAAAATAGAGGTCTGTGGTATTGACGCTGCCAGTTTCTCATTGGCTTTCTTTTGACATACTATTTGGCCATTTTTCTTAAAAAGTTGAGGTGGCTTCTGGATCACAGTAGAGTTCTGGCTCAGATTCTGTAGTTGGTTTGATTTTGATTGAGTGGCTAGAGCATTCAAAGGTCTACCAACCAACACAGATAAATCCTGAGAATCATTCCGGAGACTTTGACTGCTTGAAAAAGTATGTAATTTCTGAGTTAAATTGGCCAAGTCCTTTTTTAGGCAAATTATTTCCGCCTGCTGAGTTCAAACCTCGCAGATAGGGCAACTAAAGCATTACGTAGTTCTTTTGTTTCATCATCACTAGTTCTCTCGCGTACGATAGGCTTCAGAGAGTCCGCTTTAGTGGGAGACGTAAATTTTCTCTTTTACATGTAAAAACATAGAAAAAGTGGCTTTTGATACGGACTCAATTATTAGGCTGAATTTTCGTTTTTTGTTTAAGGATTATGTGAACAATATTAGATTATGTTTTCTTATGGTTTTATTAATGTTATTAAAAGGTATTTAGCATTAGTTCTTTCAATTGGGACTGAAGTGGTTTTATATTCACGTTTAATTAGCCGGCGCGATGTTCTTTGTGTGTTTATATGTTCAAATAATACGATTTGACGACACTAACACCCCTCCGCTCCTTGATATTTTTAATTTCTGAGAAATTTCGATCCGCTCGGAATGTAAGGTATTTATCACAAATTATTTCGTTATTATCGTAAACTGAATAATCCAACCACGTCTCAGTGAGCGAGACGTATTATTTAACATATCGATGGTTTTGGTTCTAAGGCCACGGGTGTTCTGATAATAAACTGATGGGACGGGGGGCGGTGCTTGCTGCTCAACGGTGGAAGATGCCACGAGAGAGAGTGGGGTCAATCTCGGAGTAGAAGTAGGAGTCAGAAGATAATGATCTGACTGCTCTTAGCCCAGCCATGTCAAATATGCGACCCGCGGGCAGCATGCGGCCCAGTGAGTATTTTTCTGTGGCCCAAATCAGTTTTGAAAACAGCCAGATAATGCGGCCCGCGAACAAGTTGAAAACCGTTTTTGAAAGCGCGCGCCGTTGCAACAACTATTGGTATAATAAAATGTACAATTGTACATGGTGCCATCTATGTTTAGGAGGATGAACTACACATACTCAACCTAAAACATAAAGCCAGACGTTATCTGGCTTGTTCCATGAAATTCTATCGCGCAAAAAAACACAGATGACGCTATCTGAACATTCTGGAAAGAACTCGAGAAATCACAATCCGTATATAAGCCGTGTTCCGGCAGTTGCGATAGAGTCTCGAGTTGAGTTGCGCAGTTATTGTTACAACACTTAACAGTATTTATTATAATTTATTTCGGATGCAGTTTTTAACATGTCTCTCTCAAAACCAAGTGGAAGTAAGAGGAAACTTGTAGATGAGCAGCGTATCTTTCAATAAATGTGGGAATTAGAGTTTTTTTGCTGTGAAGTGAAAGAACAAATTATTTGTTTGATTTCTAATAGTACAGTCGGTGTCCCAAAATTATATAATATAAAACGTCACTGTGATATTCACAAAACTATGTTCGACAAGTATACAGGCATCAAAAGATCAGCAGCCTATATTTACACGTTTAAAGCAAGAAAATGAATCTGTCCTTCAAGTGAGCTACGTACTGTCGGAGATGATCGCGAAACACTCAAAACCATTTGTTGAAGGTGAATTTATAAAAGAGTGCCTTGTAAAGGCCGCGGAAATTGTAAGTCCCGGGAGCGTGAAGGCATTTCAAAATATGTCCTTGTCCCGGAACACTGTCGCTGAAAGAGTTACTGAGTTGGCTGCCAGTATAAGTGATCAGATAAAAACAAAATCAGACTCTTTCATTGCATTTTCTATTGCCTGTGACGAAAGTACGGATGTGTGTGGTGTCGCGCAACTCGCTGTTTTTCTTCGTGTGGTTGATACAGATATTAATGTGTATGAAGAATGACTGGAATTAGTGCCATTGCATGATACAACAACTGGGAAGGATATTTTCAATGCTGTTTATGGACTTCTGCAAAAGTACAATTTAGATTTGTCAAAACTGTTTTCCGTTGCAACAGACGGAGTTCCTTCAATGACTGGAGTAAAAAATGGCTTCGTTAAAATATTACAGACAAAGATCAGAGAAACGGGCAGTGAAAAACCAGATTTTCATCATATTCATTGTATAATCCACCAAGAAGTTTTATGCTCAAAAGTGATTGAAGTTGGAAAGTGTTTTAAAGTCAGTGAAAAAAATTATAAACTTCATAAGGTCACGAGGCCTTAATCAGCGACAGTTTTCTGCATTTTTACGTGATTTAGAAAGTGAGTACACTGGTTTACCATATTATGCAGAGGTGCGATGGCTTTCGTTTTCTATGGTACTCGACCGGCTTTGGAAACTCAAAGAAGAAATCGCGTTTTCATGGAAACAAAAGGAGAAGATGTCAGCTTATTATGCCATGTACCTTTTTTACAAGATCTTTCATTTATGATAGATATCAAAAAACACTTGTCGGACTTAAATACGAAATTGCAAGGACCACGTCAAGTTATTACAGATATGCATGATCATGTGAAAACTTTCAAGTGTAAGATGATGTTGTGGGACAGACAGTTAGCAGAGGATAATCTGTCACATTTTCTGACTTGTAAGGCATATCAGGAAAGAACAAGTGTCCCAATATCATACAAAATATATTCAGAGAAAATGAGAAGCCTTCTTGCAGAATTTGAGAAGCGTTTTCAGGATTTTAAAACCCAAGACAACAATTTTTCTCTATTTACTGGTCTTTTCACTATCGATATTGATAAAGTTCCCCCTCACTTGCAAATGGAAGTAATTAAGATTCAGTGTCAGACCCATTTAAAACAAAAATTTGATAGTGTTGGTACATTCGAATTTTATAAGTACTTGCCTGTTCAATACCAAGAAATGAGAAAATTTGCCTGTAAAATCCTGTCAATGTTTGGAAGTACCTATAAGTGTGAACAACTATTTTCTTTGATGAAAGGAAACAAATCTCCCGCAAGATCGCGATTGACAGACGCACACTTGGACGCAGTTTTAAAAGTTATTTCCGCCGATAAATTCGCACCACAAATAGACAACTTAATTAAAGACAAAAGATGTCAAATATCTGGCAAAAGAATTTAATGTTTGTAGTTTTTTGTAATGTCCTTTTTATTGGAAATTTAATAAACAGAGTTGTCCTATAATAGTACTTTTTCTCAACATTTTCAGTAGTTTGTCTTCTTTAAGATAAGGTTTTGCGGCCCACCTAGTCGATGGTCTTCATGCTTTTGGCACACCAGTGACTTTGAGTTTGACATGGCTGTCTTAGCCCAATATATTTGCTCGGAATTTTACACGCGTATTTTTATAGCTGGAGCATTTGACTATATCCCAAGCCGCATAGAATGTATTAAGAACAGTGTTGCCATGATTTAATGAAATAAAGTTCATATAGAACAAATTAAGGCATCTGTAAGCTAGTGGACTATGATTTTTGAAATAAATCGATAGATTACTGCTATAAAACTTTGATTTATTCGCTACTGATTTTTTATAACATATATGATATTGATACGCTTAAGACTGACTAACTTCTTTCTTTCCTTTCGCAGCGTTCTTCCTCGGTCATAAAAGTTCGATGGTGGTGTGGAGTGCAAACTCGGGTGCAAAACTATTAAGCTACGTTTACACTAGAGTTGCAGCCAACATAACCGGCGGCCCTTAAAAACTACAGTCTTTCAAGAACACCAAGGGTAAACTGAACTTTTCTACTGGTCTTGAGGAAGTAAACACAGTTTCTGCACTGGACGCTTTATTATACCACTGGAAGTTTTTATTGGCACAACTCGCACCAGATTGTCGTCACCAGTATAGGTTTTTGTTACTCGTCCAATTTGCCAGAACAAGGGGGGAAGGTTGTCTTCCATTACTAACACTAAAGTTCCAATCACCAGAGATTCTTGAGCAACTTCCTTCCATTTAGAACGATTCTGAAGACTTAACAGATAGCTTGGACCATCTTTGCCAGAATACTTGAAACATCTGCTGAAGTGCCTGGTATTGGCTTAATCGATTTGGTGGTAGGTCGGTGAGATCATGTTGAGGTATGGATAATAAAGGTGTCCCTATCAAAAAATGACCGGGGGTTAAGCAGTAGTTATCCGATGGATCCTCCGAAAGAGGAGTTATAGGGGCAGAATTTGCATAGACCTCGTCGTGATACAAATCTTTTTAAAGCATTAAGAAATGATTCACTACTTAGATCTCCAAGTGTACAGCCTTGGTCGTAAAACATATGAATATGCATAAGTAAGCCTTGATGATTGCTGGATTTCTTAATTTGCCATCTTTTATAAAATATGGACCTGCAAAGTCGACACCGGTAACATAAAAGGGTCGATATTAAGTTAAACGATTAGCAGGTAAGTCACCCATTTTTTGAATTATGCGCTTAGGATTGACACGAAAACAGACTATACAATTTTTTAAAACACTGCGAATTGCCCGGCGGCCCTGAATAATCCAAAATTTCTCACGTAGAGTACAAAGAATGGAATTGATTCCAGCATGTAAGTTTTTGAAATGTCCGTTTAAAATTAAAAGTTTAGTAAATTTATGTTTAGGGGATAGAATTATTTGATGTTTAGCTTCAAATAGCAAATTTGATTTTCCAATGCGACCTCCTACGCGCAATAACCCATCAAGTCCCATTAACGGACTAAGAGATAGCAGTTTGGATTTTGTGTCTATGGGAATTGATTTTTGAAATGATTTAATCTCAAGAGGAAACATTTCTAGCTGAGCTAGTTTTGTTAATACGTTCATAGACTTATTAATTTCCTCAACTGTTAGTAACCGTGGCTTTTTAATAGATTTATTCCTACAATATTCAACAAATTTGTAACAGTACGCAACAACACGCAATAAACGAAACAAAGAAGAAAAACGTTCAAAAATTGTAAAATCTATGTTTTCAGCTACAGTAATTAATGATGTATGGTCTTTGATTTCTGGAATTTCCGATAAAGAAATGTCCCGATTTTGATTTTGCCAAATATTATATTCTAAATTCTGTAGCCAGTGAGGCCCTTTCCACCATAAAGTGTTATTTTGTAGCACGTCTACATTAACTCCGCGTGTAATTAAATCAACGGGGTTCGTGGCTACATGACACCACTGTGAAACGTTGCTACTATTTTGAATACTAGAAACGCGATTTGCTACAAATATTTTAAGCTTACTTGGGGAAAGAGACAACCAACTTAAAACGATTGTACTGTCTGTCCAAAAATGAATCTTGTTGATGTTTAGCTTAAGAGAGCTCTCAACTTTTTCGCATAGATTGACTGCCAGTACTGCACTACATAATTCTAGCCGCGGAATTGAGATGATTTTTAAAGGAGCTACACGTGACTTTGAGCAGAGAAGTTAGGTAAAACATGAGTTGTTTTTATCTATTGATTTTAAATAAATACACGCTCCATAAGCAACCTGTGAAGCGTCGCAAAAACAGTATAGTTCGATGTATTTCGCATCTTTAATTAATACATGCCGGTTTATCTGTAAATTATTGAGAAAAGGTAATTCATTTAATAATTTTAACCAAGATCTATTAATATCAGAAGGCAGAGGAGAATCCCACCCTTCTTTGAATTGCCAAATTTCTTGCATCACAAGCTTGGCTCGAATTATAATTGGTGCTATTAATCCTAAAGGATCAAAAATGCTTGATATAGTTGAAAGTATAGCACGTTTAGTTATTTTTAAATTGGATATATCTAGATTTTTTACAGAATAGGTTAAAATGTCAAATTTTGCATTCCATACTATACCTAAGGTTCGTTTTATGTCATTACTATACAAATAATGTTCATTGCTTTCATTTTTTTGACCAATTACTGTTAAATTATTTGATGTCCATTTTCTAAGATAAAATCCGTATTGATTTAAAATTTCACTTATTTCTGATTTTAACTTGATAGCACCCTGTACGGTGTCACTACCACTAATAAAATCGTCTACGTAAAAATCCTTAATAATTTCACTAGCATTAGGATATTTTTCCTGATTGTCAAATGCCGCCTGCTGAAGCGCCCTAGTCGCTAAAAAAGAAGCAGGAGCTGTACCGTACGTGACAGTTGTTAATCTGAAATGTGAAATTTCCGCATTTGGATTTTCACGCCAGACTATACGCTGCAAGTCTTGTTGATCCCGTGAAATTTTTACTTGCCTATACATTTTGGCAACGTCTGCGGTTATTACGATATTATGTTTTCGAAAACTAATGAGAATGCTAAATAATTCCTCCTGTATAGTTGGACCTATCATCAATATATCATTTAAAGATATACCTGTACTAGTTTATATATATTTATTATACCATGATGTGGCAAATAAAATAGATTTTGACCGTTATTTTCAATATTAATATTTTCAGGAGCTATTTTTTCCATGTCCTGACTGTATATATTCATTGATAAAATCTAAGTATTTTTGTTTAAAGTTTGGATATTTTTTGAATTTACGCTCCATAGATTTTAAACGTTTAGTTGCCGATTCTAATGAGTTACCTAGTTTTTCAGGATTTTCTTTAATTGGTAAGGTTACTATAAAATGACCATCAACATCTCGTTTCAACGTATCACAAAAGATTTTTTCACATTCGATTTCTTGTTTGGTTAAAAAGTTTTTAAAAGGATATTCCTCAATTTCCCAAAACTTTTGAAGTTGGTTTTCAATCCCCGATGTAGCAAAATTACAATTATTTGTACTATTTACCTTTTGATTGAATGGCACTGGGCCTGATAATAACCAACCAAAAGAAGTTTTTTTGTAAAATTGGTACCAAGCTGTTTTTTCTCGTTTAATAAAACTTGATAAAAAATAGTTACACCCAATAATAAATCAATTTCTGTAGAAATGTTAAAATCTGGATCAGCAAAATCAATGTCATTCGGTAATTTTAACTGTGCCTCATGCCCTAAACGATTGAGACGGTAATTTGTCAGTAATACGATCAAGAACTAAAAATTGTGCATCCGTCTTATAATTGTTTTTATGCGATTTTATTTCTGTACAAACACGATGACAAATATTTTTTGACGATACTCCTATACCCGTAACCGGAATATTTATTTTATAAAACTCCAAATTGAGTTTTTTCGCTAATTTTGCGGTTATAAAATTGGACTGCGAGCCACTGTCAAGTAGCGCTTTGCATTTAACAAACTGACCATTTTGATTTTTTATTAAAACTAACGCAGTTGAGAGTAAAATCTCCGCTTGTTTTAAAGTATGATTTACAACTATACCTGATGTTTGGTGACTACTCCCGGTAGCACTGGAAACTTCGCTTTCTTCATGTAGGAGTGTATTATGTTTTTTAGCACAAATTTTACATCCTTGCGCGATGCAATCGTTAAAAGAATAATTTGCCCGTAAACAATTTAAACATAACTTGTGTTTTTTGATTTCCTCAATGCGAGATTCTAATGGAAAATTTTTTAATTTTTTGCAGTGATAAATAAGATGCTTTTCTTTGCAAATGAAGCATTCAAAAACCTTTTTTTCATTTTGGAATGCACCGTACGCCTGCCTACGTTTTCCACAGTATTGATCGCGAGAATGTGGCGATGGATTTTTATCTACCTTTTTTAAATGATTTTCTGTCGTTTCTGACAATTTGCACCTGTCCGCTAATAAGTTTAAAAAATCGTTAAGTGGAGGACTGGTCATTTTTTTATTTATTACAATTTCCTCCCACTGTGTCAAGGTTCTGTTATCTAATTTAATCGATACTAAATGAATAAGAAGTGTCGACCATGAATCAACTGGTTCCCCTAAGATCTTTAATGCTCGAAACCTTTTTTGAAATTCATCGACCAAATTTCTAAGACTGTATTTGTCCTTAGCGACAGTTGGAAGATCGAATAATGCCCTAACGTGATTTTTTATTGTAATTGATTTATTTTCATAGCGTTCATTCAGCAAATTCCAAGCGAGATCGTAATTTTGCTCTGTTATTTCAATTGAATGTAAAATTTTTGCAGCATCACCCTTAAGTGGGCCTAAAAGATAATAAAATTTGCGAACTTTGTCAATGGATTGATCCTCATGAATTATTGTTTTGAAAAGATCTCGAAATTGTGCCCATTTATCAAGGTCTCCATAAAATTTAACAAGTTCTATCGTTGGCAAACCCTTTGCCGATATATTTAAAGGTTTTAATGTTTGATTAGATTGATTTTGTAAAGAAGTACTAGGGTTAAAAATAGCATTACTAGTTGACTTGTTATCATAATATTCTCTAATAATTTTAACACCTTTAGAAATACATGAAAAATAAAGATTTTCAAAATCGTCACGCTCAGCTGATTTTATTTCATTTACATCAACTATTTCTAAATTATTTTGAATCTCCGTAAAGTCCTGTAATAAAGTATTTTCAACAGTCTTTAACCGAACTTCTAAATTCTCAATTTGATCGTCCGTAAATTTATCGCAGCAAATCTTTGCAACACCGCTTTAATTTGATTTCGTTGAATATGCAAAGTATCAATTTTCTTTCTAATTTGCTCTCCATCACAGACATCAGCTGTTTGACTGTCGTCAAGCATGATTTTAAATTTTTTTTTCAAGACAAATTTACGTCCGATATTCGATATAAAAAAATATACAATACAGTATTACATTAATCTAATAATAAAAATATATTCGATAATCTGCACAAACAAAAGCAACAAAACAAAATGCAATAGTTATGGAAGTAAGCGGTAAAAAGGAACAGACTCACCGATATCGATTTTTCTTCGGCGACTTGCCTTGTCCGTCTTTCGTCTTCTCACTACCAAACTACTTCGTTCTAAGTTTCTTGACTCGATGCGATGTTTACGTTTTCAATTAACAATTTGTTTTGCAATTGACAAATTCCAATTTTCTTTCGATTTCTGCTGTATTTCCATAGGTAATTTTACACCATTCGGACGAAGGACCATTATGTAAGCTAGTGGACTATGATTTTTGAAATAAATCGATAGATTACTGCTATAAAACTTCGATTTATTCGCTACTGATTTTTTATAACATATATGATATTGATACGCTTGAGACTGACTGACTAACAGTGTTACCAATGCTCCGACACGAAAATATCCTCCATTCCTCTCAAAAAATCCGATTTTTATCCGATTTTTGTTCAAAAACCTCCCAGACAGGTATGGAAAATGAATTAGCTGAAAACTTGTCGATAAAATTAAATTATCGGTAGGTATGCCCTAAAAAAAACTTTTTTATATTGTTAATAAATATGTAGACGATTTATTAACTATTTTAAAAAATTCTGTATAGGTTGTTTTTTTAATTTGCTGTTCGGAATTACGAAAAAATATTCCAGTTAAACTATACTATCACCTTTGATCGAAATGATCAGGAGCTCAAATCTTGTATATTTTACAGTGTTGCCATATTATTTCATGATTATGAGTAAATAGTTGCTTTAACATAGACTCGGAATTCTTTACAGCAAACCTAACCAATCCAAGCCTAACCTACCTAATATATATTTTTTACTGTAGATTTTAGTTAAAATAAATATAAAAAGTCATGGCCTGCGCGGGACGGAGATCCATTGCATTCAAAGTTGAATGCCTCGTCACTGTTTCACGGCGAAAGTTTAAGGAACTTTGTCTGATATCTCTAATAATTAAGCAAAATGCCGCGATCACTGAATATACAGGATTTATGCGTTCTTAAAATAATCTTCAATATGTCCGCACCATAGATGTCCGCATTAGAAACGTGACCGGAGTTAGCCAATCAAATTAGCAATTGTAGTCCGGATCCGTGTCGCTTGTGTTTATATAAATTTAGTGTAAACCACAGTCATACTCAGGTACTTGAAAAAAGTGTATACAGGTAGAATTATACAAAAACTGGGAATAAAAGTACAAGGAACAAATAGCATTTTTTATACATGAAAAAATCAAGGAATAACCAGTGTTGGCTATTTGCTTCGAACATCCAAACACTCTAAAATCTGCAAATAAATAGAATAATGGTCTGGTGGACCCGCACTCCTCTCTCATTTCTTATTTATTGCCATTTAAATAAGGCGTTAGAGAAGGATGGCAGTCCTACATAAAAAGGGAATACATATATGTCAATTCGCAACCAGTTTTATTAGGGAAAAAGAAGTAAAATCCGCCAAATATCCACTTTTTAACAAAATATCCGAAAAAACTCCGCAATATTTTAAAATCCGAAAAAAATCCACCCGCTCTGAAAAAATCCGCAAATCGGATTTTAATCCGCTAATTGGTAACACTGCTGACTAACTTCTTTCTTCCCTTTCGCAGCGTTTTTCCTCGGTCATAAAAGTTCGATGGTGGTGTGGAGTGCAAAACTATTAAGCTACGTTTACACTAGAGTTGCAGCCAACAGCATCAGATGTACATTTTTTTAAATTGATTGATTTTTGCTACATTTTTCGGCAACAAACGGTTTTGGTACAATTTTTGGAGGAATGCTAATATTCATTACAGTGGTAACGGCGGTTGGCCTCGACAGAATCAAATACAAAATATGCATCATAACCAATGAAAACATTATTCACCTTAATAATCTTGTCATATGTTATTCTGTCCAACACTATAACTGTCTGAAAAATGTCTCTTTTTTGTTTTAGAAATGTTTATTGCTTTACACGAAGATTTAGGGGAAAAATATCTGAATTCAATTGATTTAAAACGGAGAGAAGACTTCTTCACCGTAACACTCCGAGAGTAGGTTTAATTCAGCGGGATTAATTCGAATTGATATGTCTTGCTTAGTTTTTCGGCACTTTGGAATTGGTTTTTAGGAACAACAAGTACCTGCTGTACTGCAGGGTATTATTTTTTGTAAGTGCTGCATAGCTAGAAAGCTCAATAGATACTCTGCTACTCAAATTTAATAGTTTATCTGTTGTTAAATCAGTTTTAATGACTCAAAGGCAGTTGTAAGGGAAGAAAAGGCTGTTCGTAGTTGTTCATTAAGCAAGTCCTTCAGGTTGACCTGCGCGGCTGATGAGTATCTAGACACGCAGGTAGTATCATACTTCTAAAACAAAGCCTTGACCTCCAATGCCAAATTGGCAACGTCGATCGACTTGTAAACACAAGCGATATGAGAAGCATTTTTGCGTTCGGCATAGCACAGTTTTCTTGAGATGTTATTGTCTTGCTAGAAGAAATGCAAATCGTCATTTTAACTGATCAACTATACAGACCAAAATACGGGAAATTGTGGCTCACAAAAACAAAAACCGACTTCACTGCTAGACTCAGCAATCCGAACACTAGGAATGCACCAAATGTTCTCCAAACCACTACAGTATTTAAGTGTAAAAACGGTCATTTATTTACGAACTGAGAAGAATAACTTTCTAACTTTAAACCTATTTTTTAACAATTTTTAATACAATACACGTAATTAGCATAAAAGTAAAAAAAAATGTTTTGAATTAATTGAAATTGTAGGGCTTTTTTAAATTTATTCACTAAATATTTTTTCAAATAATACCAATAATTTCCTACTAGCATTTTATTTAAATTTCCAGGTCATATAAGTCAATAGGTCATCCTATAGAAACATTGTAAAATCTTGAAATTCATTTATAATGTTCATATAGAAATCGTTAAAAAATCTTGGCTAGAAGCTAACGGGATTCGTAAAAAATTTTGAATATCATGTTTCGACACTTTTCCGACTCGATCTTTTTTGCAAATTATTATCAAATTCAAAAAATGTTCCCACAGAAACGCCAAGGAAAATCCGGTTTGTATACTTTGGTTTTGTTATTCTAACTCGTTGCCATAGCAACAAATTAAATTTCCCGAAATTTCTGTCGACCTGACTGAAATTAATAAGTGGAAATATTTTGACGTAATGAAATGTCAACGACTTGCGACACTACTTTTCTTAGTAATAATAATTGTGAGAATATGTTACATACCTTATAATAAATTAATACATTTATCTCCTATTTATTTATTTT
This sequence comes from Kuschelorhynchus macadamiae, assembly GCA_030620095.1. Lineage (NCBI taxonomy): Eukaryota > Metazoa > Arthropoda > Insecta > Coleoptera > Curculionidae > Kuschelorhynchus > Kuschelorhynchus macadamiae. The sequence continues at coordinate 185,439 of JAUTXW010004093.1, forward strand.
AAGTAGATTTTCAGAATAACAAAAGGATTTACTTATGTAGGTAGATTTGAATTTTATTTTACTTAAGAAATAATACTTTGTTCAAGCGAATTGAAATATTTCATGAACTCCTCGACTTCTTCTCTTTGCAATGGATTGCTCAACAGTTGTTTTGGACCCCTTAATAAATAAAAATTTCATCTCTCGTGACACCATAGAAAAATATATATTTTAGTATTCGTTCCAGTGTGGTTAGTGCAATGTCTTATTTATGTCCAAACTAAATGTACAATTTTTAAAAATGTGTTGTTGTATTGAAAACAATCGTCAGATTTTAGTTTTAAGAGGTAAGACCTACTTATTATTTTCCAAGTGTACCAGCTTTTAATTCTCAAAAATTTCTTTATAGAAGAACTCCATTTTATTCCACGTTCTTGATCGAAACGTCAATATTTTGTAACATGTGACTTTCAAAAGAAATGTGTTAATTTTTGTATTTTTTTTTTGTGCTAAATCCCAAAATTAACCCTCTTCCCTGATACTATAATATATAATTACCCCACTTCTATATGTCACCCATCTTACTAATAGGCAATTTTTAAAAAAATAAATATCAACTATGTATTTTTAAATAGTCAATTCGAAACAAAAAAATCATTTGTTGCAATATACTGTTCGCCTCAAAGATTTCTAAAAATGCTAAATCCCAAAATTAACCCTCTTCCCTGATACTATAATATATAATTACCCCACTTCTATATGTCACCCATCTTACTAATAGGCAATTTTAAAAAAAATAAATATCAACTATGTATTTTTAAATTTTCAATTCGAAACAAAAAAAAACATTTGTTGCAATATAGTGTTCGCCTCAAAGATTTCTAAAAAGTGGTACTTATCTCTATTGGATGGTTACGGTCATTGCCATCCAACTTCAAATAAACACGTTTTTTCTAAATTCTATCTTGTAGGAGAACTTAAGTAAATGGTTATAGACAAAATGGAAACTGGAAACGGAAAAGGGGAACAAAAACCCCTAGCTAATATAATCTGAAATTACACATGTGTTTCAAACTTTTTCGCTTTTCACACATCATTTCTAATATAAAATCATCTATCTTCTCAAAAATCAGTTCTTTAAACAAAAGTATAAATAGTTACCTTTATTACCTGCTCATCTCACTTATTGTCTTTGTTCTTTAATTTAAGATGATTTCAGATTACTATTTTAATCTTTTTGGTCGGTATTTCTCTTTCCTTTACCAGCTTAATTTCCTTAGTCTGTTTTTTATTGTACATCAAAATTGGTCAAAGCATCATTACGAATAATCTTGATTTTCATTTTAACCTACCGACCGGTTTCTAACGCCGCTGGATGGAACTTGTACTCTTCCCGCACAGATGGCGCTGTCAATAACTGATAAATACAGTGATTTTATAGAGACAATAGAAGCCTACCGGCCATATTGATGCAAATATACTAAATTGGCGCACACATATTATCGTTAGTTTTTCGCAAAATATATTTAAAATAATAATAATAAATAAATTAATGTACGTTGATACATTAATATAAGAAAATTGGATCAGCTAAAGGGTTAATTAATGAAATTATTATTAATTTTGTATACAAAGAGTAATATGCCGCAGAAAAAAATTCGAAATTTAAATTTCCCGCCTTTACACTGTCAACCTCACCTCTGGCAGCGTTAATTGTAAATGTAGGGTTGTGTTAATGTTTTACTATAAAGCCTGGGTTATAAATTGAAAACGTTTGCGTCTTGCGTCGCCGTTTACGCTGTCCTTGAAGTTTACTTAACGCAAAGCAATGGGTACTGTTATATTTTTGCTGCCACCCGTTTGAGTTTCCGCTAGCCGTCGAAAAGATGGCGATCTTTAATTTTAACGGTAGCGACTGGCGAAAATCGACATTTGCGTTAAATTGCTGGATTTTAGAGGGCCTTTTAAAACGTTTCTCCTTCGTAATAAAATTAGAAAAATTGTTCGTAAAGAATCCAAGCGCAGCTCTCCGGGAGATGGCTACATTAATCCGAATGTGCACTTATTCGAATGAACAGTTATCCAAATGAGCAGCTATCGGAATTATCGTGCCAAGTCGCTAATGCTTGGCTTTCATATGGGCGGAGTTAATTTTGAGTAAAATGAAATGTCATAGATGGCCGTATAGACATTTTAATTTCATACAGCTATTAACGGAAGTATGTTATTTTATCGAGCTATTGACAGAAGCTCGACTTTAATTATTTTTATTTTGTTAATTTTTAGTAGTAATTTAACCCTGTGTTTTGATAAAAATAAATGAACCTATTAGTTTTATATTTTAGGTGATTTTAGAAGTCCTAATCAAATACCCTATATTATATTAAAATAAAAAGGTTTATTTTCTTTAATGAATTAATTCTTTAAAAATTCTTCAAATTACAGTTGATGATAAATGGCAAGGGCGATTTTATCTTTTGATCATTGGAGGGTAATTTTAAGTGAGGATGCGAAACACTCAAAATATGCTACCCAACGATACAGGCATAATGAAAAGCAACACGTAAGATTTTCTGTGGACATGGAAAACTGTACAACTTTTTTTCACTCATATAGTTTCTTATCGCCATCTTATGGCTATACATTAACTAAATATATATATATATATATATATATATATATATATATATATATATATATATATTTATATATATACTATTATATTTTCAGTTTTGAGGATATTTTCTAATTTTTCAGATAGCTGGGATACATATGGTAGGATCAAGTATACGCCCCATTGTAATGTGTTAAACTTGCGCCTTGTTTTATGTATATAATTGTATTCTCACACTTTATTAATTTAGTTTAAATAAAACATTACTGATATTTTAGCTTCACGGAGAGCGTACCCATTCTTTATTCCTGTTCGACTTGGAAATAACGTTAATGAAATGGTACATTTTTTGTAAATGCGAGTGACATGAAATAAATGGAGTTTTGATCCTGCAATCTGAGCCATCATTATTAAATTAATATGCCAGATAACCTTTGTAGAGGTGAAATTTCGGCTTTGTTTTATAATTTTGTAAACTGAATATTTACACTAACTTTTATTGCTTTTTGCTTAATATCAAATGGATCTAAGTCATGGAATTTAAAGGTGTCTGGTTTTAGCAGCAAAACAACCAGATTAGACGTGTTTAAATAAATTAAGTTTTTGATTAAATTATCCATAATAAGTGATCTCGACTTGTTATTCATTTGAAAAACGTAAATTTATGAGAAATACTTGTGTAAATGTGCTTTCATGTCCTAAAATCAAAAATTTAAGAATTTAATTCAGGGCCTCTAAATGTAAATTTAAATTCTAGATTACCACACTTTTATTCCTGCCTACTCCAATATACTAAGCCCCCATTCATACAGCGATAATGGACTAATGGAGATGTACCTTCTTGTCAAGAATGTTAGCTCTCTATTCTTCTTCTATGTTTTGTAAATACTCTTTTATTGAATAAAGAATGATTTGCACACAAACAGCAAAAAAAACGAAAAGCCAATATAAATAAGACAAACAAGCTTCAAAACAAGGCAGTATATTTTATCGAAATATGTATATACAACTCAACAAATCCCAACTCAAAACAAGCAAAGAAATGAGTCTAGATCCAAAATGACATTCTCACACTTAACTCGATTTTAAGAAAACATCAAATACCTTTGCAACAATTATTATGAATGTTAGTTATGATTTTATGTATTAAAATTTGTAAAAAAATATATGGATATCATTACTTACATAACATAAAAATAAATTAATAAGAAATCATTGAAAACGTGTGGATTTATTTTAGAGGCTGTTTTTTGAAACTAACACTGAAAACCAGTTTTGAACATGAATGCGATTTAAACTATGTGTTTCATAGTGTGCAGGTGGAAATATTATTTAAATATAGAATCGCGCCGCATAGTGTTCCCGATTGATAACTTGAACGTGCAAAAACATTTTAAGTTTCCACGTATTTATTTTCGTAACTATTTAATTAAATAACAGGTATGGCAAAGGGAAAAATCGATCAAACTTAAAGAAGCATAATGTAGTAGTAATAATGTCACTCAAATTTTAAACTAAAATGTCGGTAAGAATAAAAAAATAAGTTTTTAACCAAAAGTTTCCGACTTTTTTTTCCGGCCTTCAAAATAATCTGAAATACGAGGTTCTGCACTATTAAGCTCTTTTGTATGTCATGTGGTAAAGCTAGAGTAAATAAATAAAACATTTAATATCAAATAAAATATACATACTTATGTTATTTGTATCCATCAAAAAAATATAAACTAACGGCGCGGCGTGAGTTCCCTTTTCAGCATAGATGAAATACAATTTTTGTGTGTTTTGCTAGATAGGTCAGATAACAAAATATTTGAAAAAAGCTTGTGGTTCCGGTTGTGTAATCAATATGGATCTTTTTTGCATATTTTTTTAAATAATGTTAATAAATATTTTATGTTTTGAGCGGTAAAATTAGCAACTTTTGTGCGTTGTCGCCATGGCAGATGGGTGGAAAATGTTAGTTTTTGATTCTAGACATCTCAAATACAAAGCAACATATTTTATAACATGGGTTTCAGATTGTTATTCAGACATGCCAAGCTGGATTTAGGACAGGAGAAAGGGGCTGTTAGCTTTCAGCGGTAAACACTAAGAAATGTTAATTGGCTCCATGACAATTTAATACTAGAATATACATTTCATTTTCAAAGTGAATTAATTTTGTATAAAAAATTAAGTCCCATTAATATTTTTTAATAAAATGGATTTGTAGGTATGGGGGATACTTAGTCTAAAATAAAAGGCATTAATTGTATTTTAAATCTAAAATCTGTGGATAATACCAACATAATGCAATATAAATAATAAATGTGGCATTTATGTTCTAAGGAAAATATGAATAAATAAAAGGTGGTACGTTCTGAAGATCCGAAATTAAAAGAAGACTTAATGAAGTTCTTGATATAAAAGAAGTATCTAAGAAATCTCATGGCAGAGGAGATGCTAAATTAGTTATTTGTAATAGCAATTTGCTGCAGGAGCTCAAATTTAATGATGTTATGGATTTTTGCAAGGAGAAATCTAGCGCAGAGCGCTGGCGGCTATGCATAAGCAGTAGAGCGATTAAAATGGCTACAGTGTAACAGTAGCAACATTCGCCGCTATTACTAGGATATCACACTATGCTTAGTCAAATTGTATTTCTGTTTACATATATGGCTGTTTTCCGAAGTGCTCCCCATAGATATTGAGACTAAATCCAGCACTGTTGACAGATTTACAAATACCAAATAAGAATACAATGCAAAAGCAAGTAAACCCAAAAATGTATATAAACAACAATACAATTAGAGAGTTCCTGAAATTATAAAACACTAAGAAAAAAATTAGTAAAGGTTTTTACACAGAACTTCTCACGTAAATTTGTCTTTAGTTAGGTTAAGTATAATAATAAAATCACTTAATCAATATTACTTCACCTACGTACTGGGTCACGCAAAAAGTTAGTTTTTTAAGTGGATATTGAGAAAAAAAGTATATCTGCTTTATGGTCGATCGAATCTAAACTTTAGTGAAGAAATTTGTTGTCCTAGATAAAAGGACATATATATATATATATATATATATATATATATATATATATATATATATATATTTTTTTTTTTATTTTGTATTTGTAGGTTTTCTTAGACCGTAACGTTTATATATATTTTTTTGGTTTTTTATTTTCTTTGGATTTTCTTAGGGTCCTTGTAAAAGTAAGATGTGTTTATGTTTTTATTCACATATTTATTAACGTTTAGGTCTATTTTGACCTTCTTCAGAATATATTGAAGTTAGAAACTTCAATCAAAAAAATTTTAACTGTTAAATCATGTTCTGTATTGTACAATTTTTTACTTTCACTTACTTAGGAACAATCATTCTAGCAAAATGCATTGCCCCAGTTTTATGAGAAATTATCCAGCAAAACATACTTTTCGATCTATGGTGATAAAATAAAGAAAATTATTTTTAGTAATCACCTTGATTATCCAAGCAAAATATCCCTATATTAAATATAGTTTTAAGCTGTGACAACATATCAACTACATTTTCTGTATATTCGAACTAGAATCTCTTCGAGAATCTCAGGAAAAAAAAAACAAAAAATATTGATAAGTAACTTTTTCACGATTACAATACATCCATTTACGGGAGAAGTAACTATGAAAGCCCTTACAAATCAGTTAATATAAATAATATAACATGCATTTAAAGAAAGAAGTAGATGATGTAATGAGATCTCTACAAAAATAAATGTACTTACATATACTAATAGGGCAAACCTTTACAAATTAATTTATATAAACAATAAAAACATGCATTTAAAAAATTATTCAAACACCAAGTAAATCATGCAACGAAATCGCCAGACAATATATATATATATATATATATATATATATATATATATATATATATATATATATATATATATATATATATATATATATATATATATATATATATATATATATATATATATATATATATATATATATATATATAAAAATATGTATATATATATATATTTTATTTTTATATATACATATATTTGTATACATACAAACCAATAGTCCCGAACGCCTTTACAAATTAATTTCTATATACAATAAAAACACGCATTTAAAGAATGTCTTGTAAAATCATTGAATCACCAAGTAAATCACGCAATGAGATCCCTACAAAAATGTACCAGTCACCAGCATGAAACAAGAAATTCTGATAATATGGCCTTACCTGTTCCTAAATGAACATTGACTTTCACATTATTACTCGTTAGAATGTTAAAAATTGTATTTAAAGTTAGAGTTATTAACATAGTATAAAATGCCTTTTTGCATTTACAGTGTCCACATTTTCCAAAATCTTAAAAGATGGGAAACAATTAATGTTAAATATTAATGTCCAATCTATATTTTTATACTTGAAATTTATATATATATATATATATATATATATATATATATATATATATATATATATATATATATATATATATGTGTGTGTGTGTGTGTGTGTGTGTGTGTGTGTGTGTGTGTGTGTGTGTGTGTGTGTGTGTGTGTGTTTGTGTGTGTGTGTATGTGTGGGTGTGTATGTGTGGGTGTGTATGTGTGTGTGGGTGTGTATGTGTGTGTGGGTGTGTATGTGTGTATGTGTGGGTGGGTGTGTATGTGTGTGTGGGTGTGTATGTGTGTGGGTGTGTATGTGTGTGGGTGTGTGTGTCTGTGTGTGTGTGTGTGTCTGTGTGTGTTTTATAGTTTCTAAAAATACAAGCAAGAATTATACAAACACAAACTTGACTTCATCACAGAAACAGAACGATTAAACCCACAACAGTTTACATATATAATAAAAAATAGTGCTGAATAAGTTAATCCTGATAAATGCGTATAGGTTCACGGTTCCATGCAGTTCGACAAACGCCACATTTTGGTCTATCCACATTATACAATGTCTCTATACAAGTGGCACAGTACATATGTCCACACTGCATTGCATATTGGGTCCTGTTCATCAAGCAAATCTTGCATTTAAGAAATGAAGGCATGGACTCTTCGTCGAACTGTTCAGGTCTTGTTGGTGCTTCCCAGCCTAATAAAATCATATTAAGTACGTTATAAAATTTATAAGAAAATTAAACCACCTTAAAAAAAATATTTAAAAGTAAAGAATATTCTATTCCATTTTTAGTGTTTTGATGTCTAATACCAAGAGTATAATGTCTTATTGTCTGTCTCTATTAGTTTGGTAACGACTTCCCAGATTAAAATTTTCAAGACGGAATAAAATATTATTTTTTACTTTTTAGTGCATTTTTTGATGTCAGTATTACTTTTTTTTATAAAAGCTTTTGTTTTAATCTTTTTATTCTGTTTATACGAGGTTCCTTGTAAAAATCAGATTTAACAGATAGCTACATATATTATGTATTTTTTTTTGAGAAATCCTATGGACAATCGGTAGAAAAGACAAAATGGTGATCCACGCTTCTGTTGTACTCTATCTATTACTTACGGATTACCAGTTCTTCATTATTAAAGGCAGCAAACAGCCTTCCAATTTCTTCTGGTATTGGTGGAAAATTGACATTGGGCATGTGAGGTGAGCCCAACTCATCATTTACCTGCACAATCGGTTCATGACCAATTTCCAGTTCTAGCTCTGCTAAGTCGATAGGAGTTGGAAGCATATGATCAAGAGGGATATTATCAGAATCTGGAAGATTATGAACAGGATCGGGAAGAACATGATTAAGATCTGGAAGGATAGGGTCAGGATCTGGAAACTCCTCCACATGGACGGGCGGTTCAAGGTATGGTTCTGCTTCTAGGATTTCAGGTGCCTCTTCAACAATGTTTATCATTGGAAGTGCGAAGTAAACTAAGGGAGGTGGCTCAAGAAGAACTGGATTCCGTTGAGCGGCGAGCTGAGGAAAATTGCGAATAGGTAGAACAGGAAGGGGTACACTCGGAAGAGGCAGGGGAACAGCATCAAGACCCTCCACGAAATGGACAGCTTGCCTAAGAAAATCTTCAGTTGTGAAGCGGCCATCTGAAAGTTTTTCCCAGGCTTGATTTAACCGGGAATAAAACAAGGTATTCTTCCTCGCAACTCTGAATACAGTGTTTCCTCTTTCGAGCTGTACAAGTTCAATGGATGCTGTATCGTGGATATCAATAAGAGTCTCTAAACAAACAGTAAAATATTAGTGCGATCATAGAAACTTTACAATATTTTGTACAACCACAAACTCTGTATTTCAAGGAGTTAAGAACAAAATAAGATCTTTCACCATATTTTTTCTGTATTTTTTTATCAAAAAGATATAGTGTTATAACATTTCCTCAAAAATTATTTCATGATTCAGAATATATAGAAGCTCCTAAATAACTACTTTCTATGTGATAAGATTAGATAAATACCAATCAAATCCCATACTCCAGGATGTCTCACTATTTTACTGTTTAGTCTTCTATGATAAGACTCCATCACATTGTTCGTCTTGTGTTTCTTCTGGAAAACGCTGAAATATTGTGGAGTGACACGTTCTATCCATTGGGTCCTTATGTATTGGTGCAAGCCTCTAAACATTTCCCTAAGTTCTTCATTCTCCTGAATAATAATAATAATAATAATAATATATTACTGGAATTAAAATAAAATACAACTTATTGTTAACACTAATAGCATTCTTAAATACACTTTTATTTTCCATCACCCTTGTATTTTAGCACCTAGAGGACTAAACCTTTCCATGTAAATGAACTGAATTACAATAACATTGCAATAACGATAATAAATATATAAATTAAAATGAAATATTTAATTTCATCGGTTATGAAAAATAAATTACCAGAAAAGATTCCATTGCAGGTAAGATCCTATCAGCGCGCAGCGGGTAAAAGTGCCAAAGCATAATATTTCCTGAGCAAAATTTTTCCAGCATTATGGTTCTGAATTTGTTGGATAACTCCCAAGGTCTTAGCTTTACGTAGAATAGCCTAGAATGGACATAAAAATTGTAAGAAATAAAACAAACTAGAATTTTATCAATCACTGTTAAGAGCTCTGAATCATCTGGTACAATGGCCACTAAAATTATAATAAAACATATTTGTCAATTATGTATATAATACCTATTTTTAAAACTGTACCAAATTAGGCAAACCATTTATGCTTATTAAAAAACTGGCAACGAATGTCATCTCTTAGAGCAGAAAAACTGAGCTGTCAGGTACCAGTATCTGCCAAACTGAATCTCACCCTTTTGTACCAACATAATATTGGGTATTATTATAATATTTTGTAAATTTTAAAAATTTACAAATAGAGGCCTTTATTATTACTGTTATAAAAGTAGCTATAACGAAGTAAAATAAATTGCTAGATCACAATGAAAGCCCCTTTTTATGAAGGCATATAAATTTTCCTAAGTTAGGAGAACTTGACCCTAAGTAAGGCTCAGTATGGTAAATGTTACTCAATACACACTTATCAATACATTTTTGAGTATTCTCATATTTAAATTTTGAATTTTTTAGGAGTTACTTACATGTTACACAAAAAACACATAAATTTGGTTAATATTAGGATGTTTTATATACCTGGCAAAAATGAAAAAAGCAGCCATGCAATGATGCTTGTGGAAACCGACTCCGCAAAGCCTCTACCAATGGTGCTTCATAATCTGTCACTATAGTCCCATTAATGCAGTTCGGGAAAGTTTCCACGATGTATTGAAAAACTGCTTCATACAAGGCCTTCGTTCTTCTATCCATAAAAACATGGATAATAGGAAATGCCTACACTAATAGTATTCCTAATAAAAATATTGAACTGGTTTTAACGCCAATTATTAACAAAAAAAAAATTGATATAACAGTATATAAGCAAAACCAGAAAATCTACTTGATCAACCTAAAAGTACTGTAAAAAAACCTGTAAAAAGTATAGGACTACTAAATTTGGTCTTTCTAAATGCTAATTGTAAAAAAAACTCGAACTGTTTTTTTTTTATAAGAAATAAATAAATTGGCCTTTAGTTTGCTCCTACTATTATGGTAAAAATGTACGCAGCTAAATAAAATTCTACATTATTTTTCATTATCTTTGAGGTTAATATATACAGAGAAAATGCGGTTTATTCACACATTTTCCTGAAAAAAAAAGGAGTGTCATTGCATTTGACATCTGAATGCAATAGCCTCTATTGCAGACCAAGCAGCTCGATAAAACATAAATGGTGTTATATTTACTCGACAGTTATATTAGCAAGACTTTCTAAACTAAAGCTGGAGGGAAAAATAAATTTATAAAGAATATATTTTTAAAGAATTATCTTTCTGTTAGATAAACTGCGATCATTGGAAAAACACTGCATGTAACTTGCAAAAACCGTTCTTATAAGTATTACTTTTCGGTGGATCATACTATACAGACAAGAAGCAATTTTCTTTAGATAATAAGGATAAAAAAAAACCTTACATGATCCATGCATGTTGCAAATATTGTTAGTATCTGCATGAAATGGGGCGGGTCTTCTAGGGACTGCTTTGAAGGTACCATCTATAAATGTTAGTTAGTTATAATAGGGGAGCGCCTCCTCCTCCTCCTCTCTCTCATGTCCCTCATTCTTAACTTCCTCCTCTTTTATTCTCATTCGCATCATATATTTAATTTTTTCTCTTTGTTCTCCCACATTTGATTTTGCATTCTTAAGTCTTATAAATAGGTGCATCAAGATCATTTTAGTATGTTAAGGTACGAGTGACTGTTAAAAGAAAAAAATCTGTTGAATAAATCTATTAATAATAATATTAAAATAAAATGAGTGAATCAGTTGGAGAAAGAAATCGATCCATTCCGCTTCAGACAATTAGCCTCGAAGAAATTATACCAGGAGTTCAAGAAGAAAATATACCATTAGTTCGAGAAGAAAATAATGGGATTGTTTTAAAAAATTTGAACAAAACTGAGAGTGAAGAGAAAAAAGTGTTTTGTGCTATTTGTTTTGAAATAATCGAATATTATGATTCATGTAGACCAAATACATGTTCCCACATTGTTTGTTTAAAATGTATTTTAAGATGGAATGATGAAAATTGTTGTTCTATAATGGTAAACAATTGTCCTGTATGTCGCACTAGATATTACTATTTGGTACAAATCTTCAAAGATGTAATTAGACATCATTTTGTTGTAATTTTAAAAAGAGGATAATATTTTTTTTATAATTTGTGTTTGTGAAAACTCTGGTAACAAATAATTTTGTAAAAAAAAGTAAATGTAAATATATATATAATAATTGACACACATTTTTTCCTTTTCCTATATTGAAACGACAACAATGATCTAGCAAGTTTTTTAATACATACTAATTTTCACATTACATAACAAAACAATTGTTATGGGTTTACACAAAAAGTGCCACACCCTAAAATGGCACCACTTTTGCAAATCGAAGCTTAAATTTTCTTATGGGAATTTACATGTAAAAATGACGGTTTTGATTGTCGGACCGGCATAGCCTAATCTACTACTTTTTAATTATACTAATAATATTAATATAATTTGCATCAAGTAAGAGAAAACTCAATTGAATACAGAAACAAACGTTAACAAAATGTTATGCTAATATATGAGTGCTTCTAGTGGCAGTTGACATAATCGACACTTTTTTTTTTTACATATGATTAGCTATTTCATTTACAAATACAGTGTCAGATGTTAGAATAAAAAGAAGTATTTTGCATATAGCACTGAAAATATATAACCGCTTATAGTAACAGTTGATATTTTTTAAAATTAATATTGTTGACGTATTCTACTTATTATCTTTACAATTTATGTTTAAAATTAATATTTTTGACATTATCTACCCATTACGTTTATAACCTATATTTAAAATTAATATTGTTGAAATAATCTACACATCACCTTTACAAACTATGTTTATTATTAATATTTAACAACATAATCTTCTATCTCTTTTTTTTCATTTTTATTGCAGTAAAAGCAAGCATGTTCAGGAATTAGTAGAAAAAGATGTATCCTACAAATAGCACAATGTAAATCAGAAGAACTAACAACATAAGCTCTTTTGTAGTGGCAGCTCACATGATCGGACTCCCCTCTCCGTAAATATCTCATGTGAATTGCACTACAAGGAAGGCAAATAGCAAATGTTCCTAGTCTTCGACTTTCAATTTTAGAGTAGCTTTGTATAACACATACATCTTTTTCTTCAAAATTATTAAATAATTCACTAGCCCTAAACTTGCTTACTTTTACGTCAGCCTCGGTTCCTAAATTTAGCAGTTGTCCATCCATGTCCACTCCTTCGTCAATTTCCTGATCATCTTCCTCCATCTCTTCTTCTTCCTCCTCAATATAATTAATGTCGATGTTAAACAAGAATAATCTTCTAACAAGCCTAGATGATTTGTCCAAAAATGAATGTTTATAAGTGATGGAATCGCCTTCCAAGTTAATAAAAATTTCTTCTCTTTCTTCAATTTGAGCGGCGTTCTCCACATTATTTTCTTTAATTTGGTCAGCGTTTCCAATCATATTTTCTGCCATCGTTAGGAGCTTTAGATTTAGATAGATATATTTGATAAAAAACAATTTTGGTTATAGGTTATATATAATATCGACAACTGATATTACAGCCAATGAAACTGTATGATCGTCGAGTGGATGTTCTTAAGTATATATCCCATCGACCACCACTTTTACTACCTGCAATACTTAAGTTTTTTTTTTTTCGCTGTCCCTTTTCCTTGTAGTTTCCTCGGGGGGGGGGGGCGCCTCCCCGCTCCGCCAACCCCCCTTAACCCCCCCTCACCCTCACCTTATCTTCTTTCTCTCCCTTCCTTCTTTCTCTTTTTTATATGTTTCTCCTTTTTCCTTCCTTCTCCTTTTTCCTTCCTTCTCCTTTTTCCTTCCTTCTTCTTTTTCTTTCCTTCTCCTTTTTTCGTTTCTTCTTTTTTAATCTAACCTAACCTAACCTAACCTAACCTAACCTAACCTAACATAACCTAACCTAACTTAACTTAACCTGAAGAGGGTAGCCCGAAATTGGGGAGCCGGGATTTGAGTCTCGGAAATTCAGGGGTCCGGGGGGGGAGGGGGGAAGGGGGGGGTAAGGTTGTTGATCGGCTTGGGAAAGTGGTTTTTAGAGATTGTCGTTCAACTTTAAGTAGGACACATGTGATTAACTTTTGCATATAAAATCGCCTCAGCGAAGAGACGAATGCAATTGATTTCTGCATTCACACTGTGCAGAGCTCGCGAGTTTTCTGGTGTTTACATTGTGTCTATTTGGTAATTTTTTAATTTTTATTTTTATTTCTAACATTTTTATTTGGCAAGATTTAATTCTTATATATATTGGTGACATTTTTATGTACATTTGTGGCATTTTTATTTGTTATTACGATTTTTTTCATAATGGACAATTTTTTGACATCGAGTAGCAAAATAATTGACAATGACTTTGACTTATACACATGTACTCAAATGCAAAATTTTGCAAACCAACAAAACAATGAAACAGACGTATTTACAACTAGTCAACAACAAACTATTCAGGACTTGAATGAAATTATTTACAATAGCCAAGTTCAGAATAATGCCAACAAACACAACAACGAAAAATATTTATTTACAGCTACTCAACAACAAACTCTTGGCGATCTTAATGACATTATTGACAACAAAACGGACTTAATTACAACAAAAACTAAACAAACTCTTGAAGAACTGAATGACATTGACGAAACTCAAAATTCTAGCTATGAGGATATTGTTTGTTTTCAAAAATCTAATCCAAATTATTTAACATTAAAATCGCCAATTAATTCTCCGAGACCAATTTGCTCTCCCTTTTTGTTTAGTGAAAATTCTGATTCGGAAGAAGAACAAATTGATCAAAATTTAAGTTTGGCTATTTGTCCTATTAATTCACCATATGATATTGTAAATTCTGATTCGCAAGAAAAACAAATTGATCAAAATTTAAGTTCGGCTATATCTTCTATTAATTCACCATATGCTATTGTAAATTCTGATTCGCAAGAAAAACAAATTGAAGCAAATTTAACTTCGGATATTTCTCCTAATAATTCACCAGTTGAACAAAATTCAATTTCGAAACCATCATTTATCATTAAAAAAAAATTTAAAATTAATAAAAAAAATAAAAAACAAATAGCAAACCTTAAGTGTCTGGGTTTCGCTATTCAAAATTTAACTAATTTGATCACAATTAAAAAGGGAGACGAAAGTACGGTGAAGTATGTTAAACAGGACTTTGACAAATTAGTTGACTCATTTGAAGAAATGGATTCATAAAGTCAATTAATTTCTATTGCTTTTTTCAAAATTTGACTATAACTAAATAAAAATGCACAATATTAATTTTATTATTATACAAAGAACTTCAAAAATGCAATTGCTTTTTTCAAAATTTGACTATAACTAAATAGAATTGCACAATATTAATTTTATTATTATTATTATCCAGAAAACTTCAGAAATGCATAAGTGTGTAACATGTAATAAAGTCTTCACTAGAAAGGCTAATTTATTGCGACATATTAAAAAACATGTTAACGGAAATTCCACAAAACTCAACAGTTGGTTGAAAAAACCAAAGCTTGTTAAAGGTAAGAACATTTTATTTTTCATGTTATATTTTGTAAAATATTTTTTTCTTAATTTATAGATTCTACAAATATTGTAAAATATTGTAAAGAATGCAAGAAAAATATAAACCAAAGTCTATGGGGTGAACATCTTCGATCTAGTGTGCACAAGAACAATTCCAAAATAGGCTTGGAGGAAGGTGTTGAAATTATCAAGTCAGCATTCAGGGAACGAATAATATCTTATAGGATTTCCTCACACCAAAACTTCATAAATGTGAAAGAATATTTTCAACATTTGGAATACAAAATTGCACATCTAATAGATCAAGAACTGCAGAAACATAAATGTATCAAGCTAAATATGGAACTGTTCGGTTTCTATTTTAACCCCAGCAGCGACAGCTATGATGTCAAATCTTTTAATGCGCCGTTCCAAGTCATTTGCCAGGGATATCAGAAAAAAGAACTGTTAGAGCAAATCTGTACCATTATTGACCAGAAAGCTGACGAATTTGCAGAAAGAGATTCAGGTAAAGAATTTATTTTCGATTTTACAACAGCAACAAAAAAAGTAATTTTTTTAATTTTTACGTTGCAGGATGGTCTTTGATGAATTTACTTCATTTGGAAATTAATGTTAACAAGCACAATCCGCTGAGAGCCTCATCTTTTATCGAACTTCCTCAAGAGATCAAGAGACGTCAAGCTGTGATCAACATTAGGAATGATGACAACTTTTGCTTCGCCTGGGCAGTTGTGTCTGCTCTTCACCAACCAAGCGGATTAGATTTTGAAACTTCATCCTACCCACACTACTCTTCTGTTTTGGATATGTCAGGTATAGAATTTCCAATGTTGCTAAAGAACATTAAGATTTTTAAAGAAAAAAATAACATTTCTATTAATGTATATGGATTAGAAATTATAAATCCTAAAAAGGGGTATGAAGTAATTGGTCCACTTTATTATTCATCGAATAAAAAAAATCAACATGTCAATTTATTGTTAATAAGTGATGATGATGAAAAAACTTTTCATTATTGCTATATTAAAGATTTATCAAAACTAGTTTCTGCACAAATTTCTAAACATCACGGAAAAAAATATATTTGCGATGGTTGTTTACAATATTTCCCTACAGAAGAAAATTTATTACAACACAATAGCTATGATTGTGATCATTTACGAATTAACCTACCTTCTAAAGAATTAATAAAAGATAAGTTTGGAAACTATTCATATGATAATATTTTGAAATTTGTAAAATATCATAAACAAATGAAAGTTCCTTTCGTGGTGTATGCAGATTTTGAATGCATTTTAAAGCCTTTAAATAATGACAATGTTGATAAAAATCCTAATACTTCATACACCTTAAAACAATATGAACATATTCCACATTCATTTGCCTATTACATTAAATGTTCCTTCGACGATAATTATTCTAAATTTGAAAAATATAGAGGTCAAAATTGTGATACATTATTTATAAATTCTTTAGAAAGAGATGTGTATAACATATACAATAAATATTTAAAGGTTCCTAAAAAAATGATCCCTTTGAACGAACTGGACAAAATTTATCATAACTATGAAAAAGTTTGTCATATTTGTAATAAACCTCTTTTAAATGACAGGGTTGCAGATCATTGTCATATAACCGGTCTTTATAGAGGTCCAGCTCATCCACTCTGCAACATAAATTACAGAATACCTAACTTTATTCCAGTTATATTGCATAATTTGCGTAATTATGATTCTCATCCATTTCTTAAAAAATTATGCTTAAACAAAGAACAACTAACAGTTATCGCACAAAACAAGGAAAAATATATTTCATTTGAAAAGCTTATTCATGTGGATAACTATTTTGATAAAAAGACACAAAAGGCTAAGAAAAAAAATATATCATTAAGGTTTATTGATTATTTTCAATTTCTATCCCATTCTTTATCAAAACTCTCTGAAAGCTTAAAAGATGAACAATGTAAGGAAATAAAAAAAATTTTCAATGATGAAGAAAGATTTAAACTTATTCGGCAAAAAGGTGTATTTCCTTACAGTTATATTGATGATTATTTAAAATTAGAAGAAACAACTTTACCTCAGAAAGACCAATTTTATAATACTTTAACGGATGAGCACATCAGTGATGCAGAATACCAAAGAGCTGTAAAGGTTTGGCAATTGTTTAAATGTGAATCTCTTGGTCAATACCCGACGTTTACTTACTCTCTGATACTTTACTTTTGGCAGATATTTTTGAAAATTTTAGAAGCACTTGTTTATCCACATATAAACTCGATCCAGCTCATTTTTACACTTTTCCAGGTTTATCCTGGGAGGCGTGTTTGCGTTATACTGGAATAGAGTTAGAATTGTTAACTGATCCAGATATGATACACTTTTTCAAAAAAAGCGTTCGCGGTGGTGTGAGTTCTTGCATTTGTAGAAAATCTGAAGCTAATAACCCATTTCTTTTAAATTTTGATCCTTTAAAGCCAACTAAATACATAATTTATTATGATGCAACAAATTTGTATGGTTATGCAATGTCACAGCACATTCCAACGGGAGATTTTGTTTGGTTAACAGATAAAGAAATCAATAATTTAAATATTATGAATATTTCTAAAAAATCTGATAAGGGATATGTTTTAGAAGTTGATTTAGAATATCCTACAAGTCTACATTCCTATCATAACGATTTTCCGTTTTGTCCAGAAAACTTTAAACCGCCAAATTCTAAATGCATAAAATTAATACCCAATTTAAATGATAAATCAAAATATGTTATTCACTATCAATTATTAAAACAATGTTTGGAACATGCACTCAAGTTAACTAAAGTTCATAGAGTTTTACAGTTTTCTCAATCTGATTGGTTGAAAAAATATATAGACTTGAATTCAAGAATAAGAAATAATTCAAAGAATGAATTTGATCGTAATACTTACAAGTTGGCAAATAATAGTATTTATGGCAAGACTATGGAAAATGTTGATAGGAGAATTGACGTAAGACTTGTTACAGAGTGGGAAAAAAATAGAAGAAAAGATGGTGCTGAGAATTTAATTGCAAAACCATATTTCAAGGACTTAACAATATTTTCTGAAAACTTGGTAGCTATTCAAATGCAAAAGATTCAAGTTACTTACAATAAACCAATATATGTAGGCTTCTCAATATTAGATATATCTAAAACTGTCATGTATGATTTCTTTTATAATTTTTTAAAACCTCTTTATCAGGAAAATATTTCACTTTTATACACCGATACCGATTCGTTCATTTTAGAAGTCACAACTCCAAATATTTATTCTGACATGATAAAAAATATTCACAAATTTGACACATCTAATTATGAATTTAATAATATTCATGAAATGCCTATTACAAAGTCAGTTATAGGAAAATTCAAAGATGAATATGCTGGTGAACCCATTACTGCTTTCTTTGGTACTGGAGCAAAAGCATATTGTATTAAAACGGAAAACAGTTTAACAAAAAAAGCAAAAGGTGTTAAAAAAAGTGCAATTAAAAAGCAGTTGGATTTTATTCATTATAAAGATGTTGTTGAAAATCATTCTAAAACCTTTTGTTCAATGTATGTTTTTCGATCTAGACAACATACAATTTTTACAGAGTTAATTAATAAATTGGCTTTGAGTTCCGAAGATGATAAGCGGTATAAAATTCCCTATAGTTTTAATACATTAGCTTGGGGACACCAAGATATTGCTTTGTATCAATGGAATGCAGAATATTATAATTTATGTAAATATTATAAGGTATTTAAATTTGTTGTTTTTGAAACCAAAGTTAGTCTTCATAAGTCTTTCACAAAATGTGTTTAGAAACTTTTGACAAAGAAATTGATAACAGTTATTTTAAAACATATGAAAAACGACTTTCCACTTTTAAAAAATGGAAAGGAAAATTGAGACCAGAAGTGTTAGCTGGAGCTGGCTTTTACTATACTTCAATCAATGATATTTGTAAATGTTTTTATTGTGGTATTGAAATTTTTGATTGGTTAAGTTATGATGATCCTATTGTGGAGCATAAGAAATTTGCTAGGAATTGTGATTTAAATAACTGTTTATGGAAAAATAGGAATCGAATAATTGTAACCATTCAAAATAAGTCTTCAAGCTACACATTTTATATAGTATTATTAATATCCTTATTTATGAACTTTTACATATATTTAAATTAAGTATTTTATTGTTATTTTTTTACAACTGCTTTTGCTTTCGTGGTGAAAGTATCTGCTTAATGTTAATAAATTTGGAATATAATTATTAATTTGTTTTAATGACTATCAGTAGATCTCAATTTATTCTTCATTATTTTATTTTCCAAAATGTTTTTTATGTTCATCATCCCCCTGGCGTAACACAGTGTGAAATATGTTTTTCTAATAAAACAGACGTCACTCTAAGTAAATATTGTAAATTTATGAAAATTGGATTAATTAACAATAGTACAATTAGTTGGATGGAACGAATAAATGGAAATGAAAATGCAAGTAAATTTTTTAAAATTTTGTATCATTATCCAAATCGATCTATTTTTGATACAAATTGGATAGAAAGGTTAGAGTTTAAAAATAATCAGTTACAAATTTTAACCCCCAACTGTACCAATTATTATGACGGATTCAAAAATTATTACTTTTCCATCATTAGTGTTACATTAAACTTTGCATTATTTTTATACATTACCATTTTAATTATTTATCTTTATTACAAATTTCAAACTGGAAATCTATTTTTTCATTAATCCATTTTAATCGAAACTTTAAAGAATGTGGGGATGAGAATATTTAAGTACAAGAATAACACAATATGTTTCAGTCTCGTTTAGTCATTATGAACAACGCCGTGGATCATAAACCTTTGGAAACGCTTCTTAATTCAAAAATTTATTTTTTAAATAATTCTTTGTCAAAATTTGTTCTTGTTGGCATTAGTTTAAATGATTTTTCTCCAAAAATTGTAATTGGTGGAAAAACTGGATTTTCAATCGCACTAACCGAAGAAAATTGGAAAGACATTTGTGTTCATCAAGGAATTATTGTAAACAATTTCTACTTTCCTCAAGTTGATCAAACCAGTGTGAATATAAACAACATTCATCTGCAGGTTCAGAAAATAAATGATACCCCTGTTCTACAAATTACAAAAGGCCCACACTTCATATACTTAGGACAAGAGTCTTTGGACAATTTGTGGCGATTAAAGGAAATTATTGATTATAGATTATCTATACTTAAAAGGCAAGAATTTAATACATATTTTAAAATATTTCAAAATAATATTTCAGCTGATTGTGGCGACTTGTGTACGCATGTTTATAATATAATAAGTCCAACAGAAAATCCTAACAGTGAAAATGTTTCAACTATGATGGAATTACTTGCTTTATATCCTGAACAAATGGAAAACAAATTGAAGCAAAATGGAACAAAACGAAAATATTACGAAGAAAACAATGAAAATGGATCAAAAAGAAAATATTACGAAGAAAACAATATCTTTTCTGGAAGAGAACAATAAGGTGCATGTGTTAGTGAAGTGGAGCTTTGCTTACAGACAAGCCCGTAGGAGTAACTTTCAGATGTGGTACTTAGATAGACTCCGTTTTGAAAAAAGAATAAATGATTGTAAACTTATTCTAGATTCGATATTATTTGAGGAACATAAAAATAAAATATATTTGACACGTTTTAATAAAAATTGTATTTGTTGTTTTACTTAATAAAATTTTAGTTTCCTAAATGTGAATTTTATTTGAAATTAATTAGCACATTAAGACTTTGTAATTTGTATCAGCTAAAGCATAAAGTGAGGAACAGAAATAAAACAAATTTAACTAAAATTTAATTTCAATTTAATTAAACAATATTTTTTTTATCAATCCATGTATTATATTTTTTATCAAGTCCTAACCATTTCACATAAACTTTGTTTCCTTTCCTTCTCAAAATCTTCTCAATAAGATACACATCGGTATGCTCATAAAAACCACCCAGAATGTCCTGATTATCTTCGTCTTGAATTAAATATGTCCAAGGGTTTGTCATCTTAACTTCTTTAATGTGGAATATCTCATTTGACCAATTTGGTGTGTAACCTTTTGAAAATGCCTCTCGATGCTTGCTTATTCGTACGTGATCACCCACTTTAAACTTTGGAGATTTTATATCTA
This sequence comes from Kuschelorhynchus macadamiae, assembly GCA_030620095.1. Taxonomy (NCBI): domain Eukaryota; kingdom Metazoa; phylum Arthropoda; class Insecta; order Coleoptera; family Curculionidae; genus Kuschelorhynchus; species Kuschelorhynchus macadamiae. The sequence goes on from JAUTXW010004093.1 coordinate 206,880, forward strand.
ACGTTTTAGCATGAGTAAATGCAGATTTCAAGATTCTATTTTCATTTGTTTTATTTACTTGTTTTGGCTTCATTCCTATTGAAGAATGTTTTGTATTGTTATAATCTTTTACAATATCCGCTAATATATTAAACCATTTGTAATTTCCTTGAATGCTAAATATTTTCCACATATTATTCTTTAAAGTCCTGTTCACTCTTTCTACTTTACTCGCTTTCAAATTGGAAAACGTGCTACAATGGTTAATTCGAAATTGTTGCATCAAATTTTGAAAATTTATATTGAAAAACTCTCTCCCTCTGTCCGTTTGCAAGTTTTTTGGTGGAGTTTTTGCACTGATTAATATTTTTTTTCATGGCCGCTGTTACGTCTTTTCCAGATTTAGATTTTACCGGTTCGGCCCAAACATACTTAGAAAATACATTTATGGTAATCAAGATATATTTAAATCCCTTATTAAATTTGGCATAGGGTAACATTTCAACCAAATCAGCTTGAAAAGATCATTTAACCCTTTCACTACCACCCTTCTGCGTTTGTAGTTTTTTCTAGCAGGTTTATGTAATTCATTAACGACTTGTTGTTTAACGGTTGTCATGACAACAAACTTGTTTATTCAATTTTAAGGAAGTTCACTCTCTATGTTTTGTAATAATTCGAAATATAACTTTTATATGTTTTTTCCCATTCATTCAATTTATCAATTTGTATTGTATAACTTTTTTCATTTAAAACTTTACTAATTTTAGTAATCTTCTTTTCTAACGCATTTAAGGATTTTTTTATATCTCCAGTTAAGAAAGTAGTTGATCTACTATCACTATTTTTGAATTCCTCCTCTGTTTTATTTAATTCTTGTTCTAATTTCTTAATTACACTGGACATTATATTTTCCAAGGAAATATATTGTTGATTTTCTGATTTTTCTGTGAGTTGGTCAATTGTTCTACTGTTAAGAATGCTATTTTGATTTCTTTTTTTTCATCATCTAACCTTTTTATAAAAGTTCTTAATTGTTTAATTTTTTCCTTGTGTTTTTCAATTATTACTTCTCTTATATTTGTTTCCATTATTTTATTAATTTTGTTGATATCATCACTTAATTTTTTGTCTTCCTTTTTAACATGTTCATTTAAAAATTGCAAATCTTTACTTATTTGATTTAGCGTTAGCAATTGCTTATTAACGGTTTCAATTGAGGTATAACATCCTTTAATCTGGTTTTCATACTTTAAAAAATTTTCATCAAAAACCTTAAGCTTTTTAGCAAAGATTTCATTATTTGTTTCATTTTTCACCTAATCTCCTTTTTAAATTATTAATGTCACTTATTCTCTCTTGATTTTGTTTTGAAATATGGCGTCCAAATTTATCAACTGTCATGTTGAGCTTTCATTAAACAATAAATATGATTATATTTGATAGCTGTTATTTATAGTATTACTTTATCTTCTCTTAATTCTTCAATAATAGAGATAATCTCGTTACTATGAGCATTATTTCCCGCATCACTTGATGAAATTAATAAACGTAGCCTATCAACAATTTGGTTAACATTATTCCAGTATACATAGTCTGTATTTGATCTGTTTGTTTTCAAAATTAATCCCTTTCCTGTAGATTTGGCTCTAGTTGTTCTAAACGGAGGTTTTGGTTTGTTAAATGCTGTAACTAATCTTGGCAAGGTTTTTGTCTTTGTAATCCCCTTTCTTTGTAAATATGGTCCTATTATTGTAACATATTTGTGTGATGTATTTCCTTGAACTTGTTCATTTGAATCAAAATTCCTACGATATACATTTGTTTTAGCTAGAATGTTCATGTAATTATCTAAATCTTCCTTCTTATAACCTTTCGGTTCTTTTTTGAAAAGCATTTCGTATAAACCTGGCGTGCCTGTGTACGTTATTCCTCCGACTTTAATGTTTTTTCCAATAATTTCTACCGGTATCTGTGTTAAACCAAAAGAAAACTTATCCGTTTCGAGGTCATGAACTATTCCATAATAATGGTCAAATTTATGTTGTGTATCTTTCACACCCTCATCAATATATGATCTGGGTAATTCATGAAAATCTGCTAAGTAATCTTTATATGATGGTGTACCAACATAGGTTTGAATTGTTTTTCTAGTTTGTTCCAATATGTCTGACAAGTTTAAATTTGTTGTTGTGTCACTAGAAGGATCTGAAGTTTCTGCTATAACAGTTGATGACAATGGTTGTACTACAGAAGAGGAAGAAGTGATACTACTGTCATTTAAAAATGTTGGTAGTTCTGTAGGGAGTAACGGAGTTTTTCCTGTTTTCTGAATATTTTTCGTCGGAGTTGATGTTTTATAAAGCTTTGTAGGTGTTTTGAAATCTTCATACTTTGAAACTCTTTCTTCTTTTAAATCGAATGGTTCGGATTTACCAATAATTGAAATTAGCTGTTCAAGTGGTTGTGTTATTGGTCTATAAGTTTGTTCTAATTCGGACTGAGCAGTAGAAGTAGCTAATTTCAAGCTTTGATATTTCTGCTTCACGGCTTGTCTCGATCTTATTAATTCTCGAGCTAAACGTTTATCCATGCTGTACAAGTTTTAAATGAAATAAAACTGCAAATTTTTTACTTTTATAAATATATAAAGGAATCGAATTTACTCCTATATCTGCCGTGATTTACTTCAAAATCTTTGTCAATTACAAGAAAGCCATATGGATCCATCCAACAGTTAGCACAAATATTTTTAAACTGATCAAATGTCATATCCAATATACAGTGGTCATTATATATATGTTTTAAACTCAAACAGTCCTGTTTAAATAAAATTAATAAGTTTGCATTTTCTCGAATTAGACGTTTAAGGATTGAGGAATATCCTTGAAAAATAAAAAAACAATCGGTGTTTCTATGCCTTCCATGCGTGAAATAGTCCCTAATAATAGATTGATTATGACAAGGAATATGATCAAAAATGATAACGGAATTTGGCTTTATCTCATGAGGTGAAATAATGTTTTCATCGCTATCATATTCAAAGTATCCAATTTCTTTCATAGGCTTTAACAACTTTCTTAAATATTCATATTTTGGTTGATCTAATGACTTTGAATAAACATAGATATTTTCAAACCTAATTCCATTAGGATGCTCGAGCAGTGTAAGCATAACGTTGGTTTTACCGCTACCACTGCAACCAACTATAAGCCCTCTTTTTGAACCACCGCAAAATAAGTCACCATGCTTTCCCAACTGTTTACTTAAAATTTTTTCGTCATGATTATTTACTGGTAATGAGAATTTTTGTTTTTCAATCCTCATTCTTAATCACACTAGTAAATATTTTTAGCTGTAAAAGTATTTATATCAGAAAAATGTCAATGTGCTTTTAGTATAAAAAGAACTCCAATGACTGTGGGTCGTCATAAGTTGAAAAAAACTATTAAAACACGTAATAGAAAAGGCTCTGGTTTAGTAAATAAATTAATTAGTAAACTACCTTTCGAAGTTCATATACCAGGATATAATTATTGTGGTCCCGGCACCAACTTGGAAAAAAGATTAACTAGAGGTGACGTTGGTATAAATCCATTGGATTCCGCTTGCAAAGAACATGATATATCTTACTCTCAGACTGAAGATTTATCAAAAAGACACATATCTGACCAAATATTAGAAAAAAAAGCCTGGGATAGGGTAAAAGCTAAAGATTCTTCTATTGGTGAAAAAATTGCAGCTTTAAGTGTTGCAGGAATAATGAAGGGTAAAAGAAAGTTCGGTTTGGGATTAAAAAATACAAAAGGGGGTAAACTTAAATTGAGAAAAAAACGTATCATTCGAACACCCAAAAAAATTGGAGGATTTCTACCTCTTTTGTTTCCCATTCTTGGCGCCCTGGGTGCACAGGTGGAGGCGCGGCAGGAATTGCTAAGGCAGTAAATGATGCTAAAGCAGCTAAACAGCAACTAGAAGAAATACATAGACATAATATTGCAATGGAAAATGCTTCTAAAGAAGGCAAAGGATTATATATTAGACCATATAAAGGAAAGGGACTATTTATTAGACCTTATAAAGGAGGATCCGTCAAAATGAAAGCAATCAGACAAAAAAAAACTCAAAATAAGTTTTCCAAAAAGAGCACTTACGAACAATGATATTATTAAATATGTAAAGCTGTTAAAAATAACTGGCTTTAGAGGTGTTTTTATGCTCGATGAACTTCCAAAAAAAATTAATCTGAAAGAATGTGGTATTGTAAATTTGGATAAAAAACAAAATAAAGGATCTCATTGGACTGCTTATATTAAAAATAACAAAAATGTAATATATTTTGATAGTTATGGAAATTTAAAACCACCTTTTGAACTTCTCAAATATTTTAATTCAAATGGCAAAGTGGATGTATTTTATATTTATGAAAATAAACAAAAATTTAATTCATATAACTGTGGTCAACTATCCCTAAAATTTTTGCAAAAAAATATATAAACTCATTATTTATTGTAATATCTCATTCATAAATAAACTGCAATGTCTACCACAATTGCCATATCAGGAAACAGTTCTGTTTTGTCTGCTGATTTTAATCCGCCCATATATTTAGAGGATGAAAAACAATATTACCTGGGTTTAGTTGATTTTGAAACGTTTATGACTATCCCCAATATAAAAGAAGGATATAATAAATTTTATATAGATAATAAAGTAATTGTTATTCCCGACGGAACTTATGACATTACAGATATAGAAACATACATAAGAGAAAGTATAGAAGATTTATTTCCGAATGAAAAAATTTTTTTTCTTTTAAAAGCAAAAGTTAATACTCTAAAAACTTTTTTAATGTGTAGTAGAATAATTGATTTTACCAAGGAAGATTCGATAGGAAAAATGTTGGGTTTTAATAGCAGGATACTAGAAGCTATGAAAGAGGAAGAATCAGATAATGTTGCAAAAATAACTAAGGTGAATGCTATTTGTATTGACTGTAATATTTGTGTCGGTTCTTACAATAATGGTAAACCTGTTCATATTATTCACCAGTTTTATCCAACTGTAGCTCCAGGGTATAAAATAGTTGAATCTCCTTTGCCCATTTTGTATTTTCCAGTTAGCGTCAAAGCAATTAACAATATAACAGTTAAAATAGTTGATCAAGACGGAGAACTTATCAGTTTTAGAGGAGAAACTATAACAGTAAGGTTACATTTACAAACAAGTGAAATATAAAATGGTTGTTAGATATAATAGAGCCCTTGGGATGAGACTTGCCCCAACCACTATCAACAAAGTAAAAACTTATAAAAAGAAAAAGCCTAAACAACAGTTCAGTATCAAATCCAACACCAACAAGTTAAGACGAGATAATCGTAAATTTCTCACATCCTTGGGTTTCACTGTTTTAAAATAATGAACATATTAAACGTAAACGAAAAGCTTTATGTAGACAATTCCATCGTCAGTTCTGAGCTTCACACATATCAACCATATATTTCTTCAAAATTCTATTACAATGATGAAATAAGGATCCCAATTCAAGAACTCGATGCTTACACTCTACCATCAGATAGTTTACTTTATATCGAAGGAAAATTAACTAATACAGAAGGTAAATATAAGAAAGAATTGCTATTTATTAACAATGGTATAGCCTTTTTGTTCAGAGAAATCCGCTATGAACTAAACGGAATTACTATAGATTCAATAAGAAATTTTGGATTAGCATCAACCTTAAAAAGCTACCTTTCTCACAATACCAACGAAAGTTTAAAACTGGAAAATGCAGGTTGGTTTCCACATCGGAAAGAAGGTGATACAATTTTAGTTGATAATGATGGAAAATTCTCCGTATCCATACCACTAAAAATGCTTTTAGGATTTTTTGAAGATTACAGAAAAATTATTATGAATATGAAACAGGAATTGGTTCTTATTAGATCAACTGATGATTTAGATGGTGTTATTTTCAAAGAAGATCCGGCACACCTTGTTACTGCTCCTGACACTCCATTGGTTACTTTCGATAAAATTTATTGGAAAGTTCCTCACATTCTAGTTGATATGCCACAACAACTTGCTCTATCAAAAATATTAGAATCAAATAAAGATATATTGATAGGATTCAGGAGTTGGGAACTTGTTGAATATTCTTCTCTAACCGAAACAACCCGTCACACATGGCCGGTAAAAACAACTAGTAAACTAGAAGCTCCTCGTCAAGTTGTGATTGGCTTTCAAGAAAACAGAAAAGGGAAAATTGTTAAAGATATGAGTAAATTTGACAATATTACCTTGTCAAATATTAGAGTATATTTAAATTCTGAAAGATATCCTTATCACGATTTGTACTTAAATTTCGAAGAAAACAAATTTTCTGCTTTATACGAAATGTTTGCCAACTTTAGACAGTCTTACTATGGTGTTCCAAATGAACCCATTTTTAATCCTGAACAATTCAAAAACATTAGTCCTATTACACATATTGATTGCTCCCATCAAAAAGAAACAATTCAAACGGGATCCGTAGTAATGAGAATTGAATTTGAGACACACAATGCAATTAAAAAAGATACTTCTGTTTATTGTTTTATTTTACATGACAAATTATTTAGCTACAACCCTCTTACTAAAATTGTGAAACAATTATAAACTTTATCCCCACTATTTTCATATTTCGATTTAATTTAAAGAAATTTTCAAAAGCTTTTAGTTTTAGTCATGACATCAAAACTACAACTACAAATTGAAAAATTTATTTTTAAAATTAATCAACTGAAAGAAGAAATTGCAAATTATTCAAGTAAAAAAATTAAAAAATTTGCTGCTTTGAAAATATGAGATTGGTTATAGATATTCAAGGATTCAAGGATGAAAAAAATAAATTTATACCGAAAGAGCTTGCAGCTTTTGATGGTTATGAAATGACTCATTACATTTTTAAAAAGCCTTTTCCAATGGAGTTTCTTTCACCTGATTGTCACAAGCAGGCGGTATGGTTAACGAAAAATTATCATTGTATACATTGGAATAATGGATTTACTCCATTACATCTTTTCCCAAAAATAATTGAAACACTTACGAAGAAAGCAGATTTTGTTTTTGTAAAAGGAAGCGAAAAAAAGGATTTTATACAGAAATATTCTAAAAAGACTGTGATTGAAATAGATGAACAACCAGCGCTAAAGCTAATGGAACCAAAATGCTTCTATCATTCAAAATCACCTTGTATGTGTGCTTTGACAAATGTGTTATTTTTATATGACAATTGTTTTATGAATGAATAAAAATATAAAAAAACTTAATTGCCTTTTTATTTTGCATTAACTAACCATGATTGAATACAATTAATATGATACCTTAAATCTAATTTTCTAAATTCATTTAAAAGTTCATACTCATTTTTATATTTTAAATAATCATTACAAAATTTAGCGGCTAATTTACATTGTTCCATTCGATCTATATTATTAACATATGCTGACAAATCTTGTGCTTCTGCGTCTTCTTCGCCTACAATTGATAAATATTGGAAGTATGCAGCAGATATAATAAACTCTTCATACATTTCAGTAACCATTTGCTCCATTGTAAATATTATTAAATTTATTCTTCCTTTTCAATTTCTTGAAGAATAGTATCCTCGTCAATAAATTGCTTCAAGTCTTTTAAATAGTAACCAAAGCCAATATCTTTTAGATCTTGAATAAGTTGAAAAAAATTTAATGTTTCAATGTATTTGTTGCAACAGAGGGCAGCCTTTACGAATTCCGCAGATTGATTACAATAAAAGTCTATCCACTCCGGGCCACTTGCCATACAATATGAGAAATAGGTTTTTGAAAGATTACTAAATTTCTCCTCTAATAATTTAACTGCAATCAGCAACTCAGCCATTTCATTTATTTAACATAATATTTTAAATATGTAGGGGGACTTCTCTTGCGAATAGGATTAACTTTCCTTGATAATACCTGTTTTTTATCTTCGTATAATTGAACCCTCTTTTGGGTTGCAATAATAGCAGGTATAAATTGGCAATCTTCTCCTATAAATTCTATTAGGTGGCTTAATTCTCCTACAAAGTATGATTTCCCAAATGTATTGAAAAACGTAGTAAGGCTTATAATTCCTTCTAAATAATCATCACAACAGTCAATTGCTTCCAAATAATCTCGTTTCAGTGGATAAAACAGCTTGGTGTATTCATCTTTCGAAATCACTTCAAAGAAATTGAGATATTTAACTTTTAACTGTCTGATAGTTGTAGTTAATTTTTCGCGATTACACATAATTCACTTATTACTTGACACATTTTTTCTTTTTGTTTTATACGAAATTGGTGGAAAAATTCAAAAATAACTTTTTACGCAACTCGAGCACAGCTTAGTAAATGTGCCTTGACATACTAAAATTATCATGATGCACCTATTTATAAGACTTAAGAATGCAAAATCAAATGTGGGAGAACAAAGAGAAAAAATTAAAAATATGATGCGAATGAGAATAAAAGGGGAGGAAGTTAAGAATGAGGGACATGAGAGAGAGGAAGAGTTATTATAACTACTAATGTTGCCTGAGAATTCCTGGAAAAATTTGACACAAACTCCGGGTTGGCAAAAATAACTGCACGATGTTCTCCATTCATTACGATACCTGAAAAAAAAAAGAACCAGTTTGACGCCTGCTGTGTGCTGGCCCACTCACCTGTTTAAAGTATTCGTCCTAGTTGCTCCAAATTCTCAGGGATATTTGGGGTACTTGACCTTCTCCACCTCATCATACTAGTTCTTATGCTGTTGTATGGCACTATAACAGCTCCATCTATATTCCTGGAATACAAGTGATATAAACTATACCATACATTATTTGAAGCAATTTGGCTCTTTAGGTTTCTTGAAATTGAGTAAGTGATACATCATGGCTATTCAGATATAGAAATGTTATTTTAATTTTTATCAATTTTTCTTCTGGTCCTGGTTGAAAAGCCTAGTTTTTTGTGTTAAAAAATGTCTGTCAGGTGCTATCGTTCAATCCCTATAAATGCGACTAAGTCATTCCTACGAAGACTCTTGAATGAGATAAAAACTTTTATGTACGTAAAAAATAACATGTTCTATAATACCCCATTTTTAGCACCATTTAGGTGAGCTCAGTTTTAGTTAAAAAACTTTGAATTTGTATTAATATAAAGTTTAGTCATATTTTTGGATGTAGATTACCAATTAGGGTGCTATTTTTAAGTAGCAGATAGAACTAGCAAAAATAAGAAAAATGTTAATTTACACATACATAGTTCAATGACATATTCATTTTTGAGATACAGGATGTTAAAGTAAAAATTTTATTTTTCCTTTCTCTGGATATCTCAAGATTTTTAAAGTATTTAAAACCTAAATCTACAATAACCATTAGAATACCCACAAAACAACCTTGCCAGGTTCTTAGACATTATACAAAGTGGGTTTTTTTATAGGGGTCACAATCCCTTTTAACTCAGTAATTTTTCTAAGTAAAGATACTGAGCTAAGCTTAGTAACTATTGTGGACTCTTGGCCTGATTTAGAATTTTTTTGTCCTCTATATATTCATACTATTTCACCCAATGGACAATATTTTTAGGCCAATAATAAAAAAATAAGATGGAAAGTGCAACAAACTCATTTAATATATGTATGATTATCTTTACCGTTCATCAAATTTACAACACTGACAGTTTTGAGGTTTTCACATATCAATAACTGAAAAACAAAATCACCCAAAAGATGAGAAAATGAAAATCCCTCAGCTAATCCAATAAAATAAAAAAAAACATTTTGTACCAAGCAACTTCTACATTCAATAATTTGTTTTAACTCTTACAGTCTTCTGAGTAAAACTTAAATCCTCGATTAAGTCTTAAACAAATGATAAATACAGAATGGTTAATACCATATTAATACCAAGTAAGATCCTCTAATACTATTTTTTTGCTTAAATTAAATTATAGAAAAGTGGGTTAGAAAAGTACACCTTTTGCTCTAAAAAATGCTGTAAGCAAATCTTAGTACAACTGTTTTAATGAAAGAGTCTCAATGTTTCTGCATCAGACTAAAATTATATTTTAAGATTATTAAGGAGCCTTACCTCACAGCTAAGTTCTCATAAATATTTTTAAGATTGCCTCTCTCATTAATACACGCCTATTTCAATTGCCTTTTAAATGCTAAAACTCTAAATTAATTTCCTTCTGCAGGATGATTATGTTCTCCATTTGTCACGAGGAAATCATCCCCTGCTACAGTGCATCTTGCAGTTGCTCTATATAGTAACCGGTTTCGCTCCTTACATACCAAATACCTACAGTATTTTAAAATATAGCACACACAATTTTGTGATTAAATTTGGCACTTCTGACTTTATCGAAAGAGTAATATTTTGACTAAGTATAACTGTCAGATTTGTAGCAGAAACTGTTAATGATATGTATTTTAAGAGTAAAATAGAAAAGTGCAAGCTATTTCCATCCAAAATCAACCATATTCTTGCTATGGCTCACCCCTCCCAAAAGGTATAATTTGAAATACATAGAAAATAAAATGAAAATGATGTGTCCATGTCCATTTCTTTTGATGTGTACTGTATAATTCATTAACAATCGAACAAAGGCTTTTGTATATTAAGAAGTATACAGTAAGTAGGGCAGATGTTTGTATATATTATGCCTCGCAGTACTATAAATAATATAGAGGGTATACATACAATGTTTTATAAAAATACAAGTCGAGATCATAAGTATGTACCGAAGGGTATCTCGACCCATGCTAATTTTTTACATCACACTACCTGATTTATGGTAACCATAAAATCACTAGAGAACCCTCAGTCTATATTTAATGTGAATTGGAAATGTTAATTAATTTTACATCTTTATGTACCTAGAGAAGTTATAAATGTTGCTCCAACAGACATTTTTTCAATAAGTAAAAAAATATAATTACCTTTAGCGTCCTAAGAATATTAATATACAATTTAGTATTTGTTAAGCAGGTTAAACGTAGTGTATTTTAAGAAGGTATATTACTGTAAAACTTATAAAATAAGGCTGCTGCCTAATATAGGGTACTCTTTCAAATTAGCTCATTTCACACTATTGAAGATTTTGAAACAGCCATCTTGTAGAGGAAAAAAAGTGGTAATGAAGCTGTGTAATGTATTTTACTTTACTAAATAAAAAGAACATTCCAAAATCTCGATGAATGTAAGCAAAATGTATTTTGTAAGTATCTCCCTATTGCACACTTTTGCACCAAATTAATGAACCCTATAGCCTTTAAGGTTATTAAGATTGCTATGATAAAGCATTCAATATCTAACACCCTAGTTCGAGATATTACAATATTTCACATCCACAATTTAAAAACAATCTGTTAGGAATTTGCCTCAAATTTAACGGATTAACATTAGTGTTTGTTGGTTGCCCCAATTGACAAACTCGAAAATGGGGCCCCCCCCATGATTGTTATTGTACAGTAACTATATTAAAATAAAATAAACATGAGAGACATATCACTGAAAAACTTTATTCTAGAAATAAACAGAAGAAGTTCACAGAATTATTTACTAAAACTAATTAAATTTAATGTACCCCAGTGATCAACCCCTTGAATAAACCAAGGAACATATTAAAATTTGGGCCAGTTCACATAAAATAATATTATAACGGATTTACCTGAAATTATGCAAAGTGTAATTGATTATGTAAATATATCCATCCTGACATACAACATTTCGTCTTCTAGGGTCCATTTTTGAAATATCTAGGTACCCCACTTGAATGAACAAAATATAAACACTGCATTCACTGCAAATATGTAACTCAAATATGACCTGAAACTAGAGAAAATAATTATAATTGTTTGCAAAATACACTATATAAACACAAAAACAAGAAATAATGAGACGTTACAACGACTGTTTAATTCAAAAATAGCTCTGTAAAATTGGGAAAAAGTCAAAAAGTTATTAACAAAAAACCGTCAACGGCCAAACAAACGTCTGTCAAATAATTTGAAAATGTTCATTCGGATAAGTGCTCGTTCGGTTTTTCGTCGGGTCCACTCGGGCGCGATCGTAGGGTTCGGATAACTGAACATTCGGATAATTGTGGTTCTCCCCTCTCCGGTCTCTCCGTGTCGCAGCAGCGACAGAAAACAGAAGCTATTCTCTTATAATTCTCTAAAATTACCAAGTTTAAAGCTGTAAAACAAAAATTAAAGTAATCAAACAAAAATCCTCAGAGTGTTATTATTTCATAACGCTATAATATATGGGCCTTCGAAACCGGAATCAAGAAATATTGGTGAGAAATTAATCGAATATCTGGCTTCCATTCAGGCGACTCCATTGGTAGCGACGAGACAAAAGGTGATTGACGACTATTAGACAGCTGGAGCAACAATCGTGATAAAGTTTCCTAATCTATCCAATTATTTCATTATCCGTAGTTTTTGAGCAAGCTAATATCTGATTAATCGTAGTAAAATAAGTAAATAAAATTAAAATGGCTAATATACAAACTATTAAAAATCAAAAAAAGGCTCTTAAAGCTAGATTAACACAATTTAAAAACTTTGTGGATAAACTTAACACTGTTAATCATAATATTCAAACTAAAGAACTTGAATTTAAAACTTCAAAAGTAGAATCTGTGTTGAACTTAATGTATGGCATTCAAGGTCAGATCGAATCTCTTGATACTAAAGTAGATTCTGAAGCTTTATATAAGGAAACGACAGACTTTGAAAATACTTATTTTTATTATGTTGGCAAAGCAAAAACATATCAAGAAGAATTAGCAAATGAATCGCAAAATTCAGTTGAAGAGGATCAAATTAGCGTTCAGTCTCAAAATTCACAAGCTGCCAATTTTTCATGTCCTAATGTTAAATTGCCTCCAATCCCTTTACCGTATTTTGACGGGTCATATGACCAGTGGTTAATTTATAAAGATACCTTTAAATCGCTTATACATGATAATCAATCAATACCAGATGTGCAAAAGTTTCATTATTTAAGGCTTTCATTAAAAGGGCAAGCTGCAGACTTATTAAAATCGCTTGAGAGTTCCGCAGATAACTATGGCGTGGCATGGGATCTATTGGTCAAAAGGTTCGAAAATTCTAAAATACTAATTAAAACTCATATAAAGGCTCTATTTGATTTGTCTGAATGCTATTTAAGTTTACGAACTCTATTGGGTGGTTTAAACAAACATCTTAGGACATTAGAAGTGCTATACCAACCAATAGATTCTTGGGACGCCTTAGTTATATATATGATTTCCCTTAAGTTGGATCAGATTACAAGCAGGGAGTGGGAGATTGAATATGCTGAACATGATAATGTCACAATTCAAATCTTTACAGATTTTTTAAATGAAAAATGTAGGTTATTAGAAAATTTACAGCTGAATCGATCAAATCAGCAGAAAAGTAAGCGACATTCATTTCCCACAAGTCATTCTCCTATTTGTTCCTTCTGTAATAAAGATCACACTGTATACAGCTGCAAAATATTTCTTTCATTTAATATTAATAAACGACGAGCAGAGGCAAGAAAAAGAAAATGGTGTCTTAATTGTCTTCGAAATAATCATCAAACTGACCAATGCCGGTCAGCACCTTGTAGAAAATGTAATAAACGCCATAACACTCTATTGCATAATAATTATTATAATTCCCAGCAAAATAATAATTTTCAACCAAATACAAATCCAGCTAAAAATCCTATTGCAGTGACTGGTATTGGGCAGGCTAATTCTAAAATTTTAAAACAAACAACAGTGAATATACAAGCACGACAAAGTTCGTTTGAGTGTAAATAAAAATGTTTAGTGATAGCTAAAATCACTAATAAAATTCCACACTTGCCCATAAATGTTTCTCATTTAAAAATTCCTTCTCATTTAATTCTTGCAGACCCAGGTTTTTATCATCCTGGATCAATTGATATTTTAATAGGGTGCGATACATTTTGGGATTTATTGTCAGTAAGACAAATTAAACTAGGCAAAGATTAGCCAATTATTCACAAAACACAGCTTGGATGGGTGGTATCTGGTAATGTTTTATGTAATGAAACACACAGCATCTCGTGTAATTTAAGCACCTCTAAACCTTTGGAAAAGGAATTAGCCCGTTTTTGTAACATTGAAATAAAATTTATTACAGTTCCCTTGTCAGCTAATGACAAAAAATGTGAGGAAAATTTCAGATCTACAACTACGCGTGATAAAGATGGGCGTTTTGTAGTTTCTTTGCCACTTAAACAACCCATAACCATGTTAGGAAATTCTCAACAAATCGCTAAAAATCGGTTTTTAAATTTAGAAAAAAGGTTACAAAGAAATCCTACCCTCAAGGTTGATTACGCTAAATTCATAAAAGAATACGAAGCTTTAGGTCATATGACTAAAACCAGTTTTGACGCCTTAAAAGATAACACTGTTTTCTTTTTGTCACATCATTGTGTGTTAAATAATGCAAGTTCCACAATAAAGCTTCGCGTCGTGTTTGACGGATCTTTTAAATCAGACAGTGATTACTCTTTAAGTGACAATTTATTAATTGGTCCCACTGTACAGAACGATCTTTTTTCGATATTAGTCCGTTCAAGAAAACATAACATACTCCTCACTGCGGACATCGCGAAGATGTATCGACAGGTGTTAGTGACTGCAGAACAGCGCCCTTTGCAGGTAATTTTATGGTGGTATGATCCTTCTCATGAAATTGAGCCCTATCTTTTAAATACACTTACCTATAATACTGGCCCAGCTGCATATCTAGCCAATAGATGTCTCAAAGAAATTTCCATAAAACCCTCTCAGAAGCAAAATAATACTAGAAGATTTTTATGTCAATGATCTTTTTAGTGGTGGGGAACAGTCGAAAAAGTCAAATATATTAAAGAGGAGGTAACTAAAACTCTTAGTACAGCTGGTTTTGAACTAAGAAAGTTTCACTGTAATGAAGCCAAGGTCTTCTATCTACAGTGTTGATGAGTCAGGCAATAATGTTTACTTTGGGGAAAATTTTCAGCTTTAAACACTTGGGCTATATTGGGAACCAAAGGATGATATTTTAAAATATTCTATTTAAACTCCATCTAATAATCATTTTAATAAACGGAAGGTATTGTAAACACGACGTGTTCTGAGGAACTAGCTTCCTCAAAACTTCCTGTTGTTACTAGTCTTAATATGGTTCTAATTAATATTGCTTCTCTAAGAAATAAAACTGACGAGTTGTACCTATTTCTGGAAGAATTGGAGTTTCCCCAACTTGTTGCAATTACTGAACACTGGCTGAATCTAAACGAACCCTTTTATATTGAGAGGTATACCACAATAGCTAGATATTACAGAAAAAACTCAGCTCATGGGGGAACACTGCTTCTATCCCTAAATGGAGATTTCATGTCGGTATCTAAATATGATCATTTGTTAGCGGATAGCTCTTTTGAATTCTCTATAATAATATAATATATATATAATCAAAACCTTGATCTTTATGTAATTTGTATTTATAGATCACCAAACTCTGATGTACAATCATTTTTAAATAGCCTGGTAAGTTTGCTAGACAGTCTACCGATTAAAGGTAAACAAATTCTATGCGGGGACTTTAATATTGACTATGCTACTATTTGTGCCATCCAAAAATATCTAATTTCTATATTCGACTCTTTCGGTCTTTCAATGCATGTATCCTCGCCAACTAGAATTTCAAAAAACTCTTCTTCTATCATCGATTACATGGCGTCTGATTTTTCTCCATCAGAGGTGCATTCACAGGTCTATAACTCAGGTCTTTCCGATCACGAGGCGGTAATTTCCAGGTTTAGTTTACCTATTAGGCCCTTACCAAGATCTCGCCATCGGGGCAGAATTTTCTCGGCCACAAATTTCTCAGTATTTCATAATATTTGCTTTAACACCGATTGGAATTTTAAATCTGATAATGTCAACACGAACTTCAGAACTTTTTTAAATAAAACTTTAAGTGCTTTTAACAAGGCCTTCCCGCTTAAGAATATCAAACCTAAGCGGCATAAACCGTGGACCACGAAAGGAATACGAATTTCTGCTAAAAATATGCGCTCGCTCTCATATATAAAAAAATTCACCGACTCCTTTCTTATTCTCGACTATATCTCTAACTATAGGAGGATCTACACTACTCTTATTAAGTCAGCAAAAAAATTACACTACCGAAAACGTCTAACAAACTCAAATAACGTTTCAAAAGAAACCTGGTCCATCATCAATAACCTCAGAAACAAATCAAACCCTGTGACTCAGATCTTGCCAGGGGCTAATGATCTAAATGATTATTTTATTAATGTAAGCAAAAATGTTACCTCTAGTATCTTGCCAAGTTTGGACCCTCTTTCGTTTCTCCCTCCTTCAAAAAATTTAGCTGATAGCTTTTTCTTAAGTCCCGTTAGCAACACTGAACTATTGAAGGTAATAAATAATATCAAAAGTAAATCTTCGTATAGCACTGATGGCCTATCAGTTAGAATATTCCTGAACTTGCCACTCCCAGTCATAGAGGCCCTTACAACATTAATAAATGAGTCCTTTATAAAAGGTGTATTCCCTGATTGCCTTAAAACAGCTATAATTATTCCACTTCATAAAGGCGGCGAAAAAACTAACCCTTGCAATTATCACCCAATTGCACTACTACCAGTGCTATCAAAAATCATCGAAAGGCTACTGAAGAATCGTCTTATGCCATTTCTCCTGAAACATCAGATAATATCCCCGGAGCAGTTCGGATTTCTACCCAACAAGTGCACCAGCGACGCCATGTTCACGTTGCTTAGAAGCGTCTACTTATCTCGCAATAACAACCACCCAACTGCCTCAGTTTTTTGTGACTATGCGAAAGCCTTTGATTGTGTTAGTCATGAAATTCTGATAAACAAACTAAATTTTTATGGAATTCGTGGTACTTCTTTAAATTGGTTCAAATCTTATCTTGGGAAAAGGCAACAACTTGTAAGGGCTAATGGTTCCGATTCTGATTGTAAGTTGATTACAAGTGGAGTCCCTCAAGGTTCAGTCTTGTGACCTATTCTTTTTTTGTTATACATTAATGATATCACGAACCTTAAAATTAACGGAAGAATTTCCCTTTTTGCTGACGACACAAGCATAACTTGGAGTGATTTTGATACAACGTCTTTACACTCTAGTATCTCCAAAGACTTGGTTATAATTAAGGCTTGGTCCGATTCCAATATGCTTTGTTTTAATGTCGATAAAACGGTGGCGTTATCTTATAAGGGAACTTTGCAACCACTTCAGGTACATAACAGCAATATTGAATACGTAGAGTCCGTTAAATTCCTGGGTTTAAAAATAAATAACAACCTAAAATGGCCTAATCATATTGACACCTTAACTAAAAAACTTTCTACCGCCTGCTTCGCCATTCTAGACTAGAACTAGACGTTCCTTCTGCCAGACTTACTTATTTCTCTTTATTTAGATCCCACCTCGGCTATGGCCTTCCCTTTTGGGGCTGCTGTACCACCGAGCAATTTCGTAGTATTTTTATGCTTCGTTTTATGCCATTCGTTATTTGTTTGGTCTAAATAATAGAGCTCACTGCCAATACTATTTCAAAAAAACATGAAATATTAACACTTCCTGCATTATTTATTTTGGAAACGGTATGTTTGCTGAGAAAACATATAAACACCCTCCCAGAAATGCCACAACATGTATACCCTACCAGAAACTCTAGGCATGATATATATCTTCCCATTCCTTCCTCAGAATTAATAAAAAAATCAATTATTTACAACGCCATAAAACTTTACAACAATCTGCCAGTACATTTAAAATCTATCCCTATGCTTGCACAATTTCGAAAAAACACCAAAGTATACCTCATTGAGAGACCATTTTACAGCGTTAATGATTTTTACAGCGAGTAAGTCTCTTTAAATAGTCACTAAATTCGCTTGTTTACTTAAATCTTTTGTGAGTCATGTCCTAACTCGTAACATAGAATTTTGAAAATCATCATATAGAGAAAAGAACTGTCGAACATTCACTTAAAACTTAATTATTTTTGTTAGGTATTGGATTAAAAACAAAATTTAAGTCTTTTTTGTATACTACATTCTACACTAGTTCATTATACCTTCTGTTTAACATCAGAATTATTTGTATAACTATAATAACATAGAGTTTAAGGTCGCATAGTTGCAATTTTGATTTCAATGTCATCGAAATTATTCACCTCGTACATGTGTGTTTGTTTACTTTTATAAGGTTATTAGGATTCATTAACTGTTTTGCGGCAATGTTATGTTATATTCTAACGTGTGTTTTACGATTTGGTAAATTGATAATTTACATTTTTAAAAAGCATTGACCTATCGAAATTCTTTTCGATTAATGTTTTGATATGTCTTATTTTAGGTATATTTTGCTTTGTCCATAAAATTGTAAAATTTTTCTGCGGCAATAAAGCATACTTTTGTTTGTTTGTTTTGTTGTTTGTCATGCATAGCGCAAATTTTTGACCCCTTAGGTCTTATTGCCTCTATTGTTATAACAGCAACAATCATAATTCAAAGGTTGTGGCAACATAAATTAGCTTGGGACGAATCTTTACCTCTGGATTTAATATTGAAATGGAGAAATTTTCAAGATCAAGTGGTTGATTTAAATGTTTTAAAAATTCCTCGTTTTGTTCTTATAAAGAATTCAATTTCTATTCATTTACACGGTTTCTCTGATGCCAGTGAGCAAAGATATGGTGCTTGTATTTTCTTAAGATCTACTGATAGTTTCGGCAACATTTTCGCTAGCTTATTATGTGCAAAAACTAGAGTGGCTCCTTTAAAAACAACAACTATTCCTCGGCTTGAACTATGTGCTGCTCTTCTTCTCGCAGAACTTTCAAAGAAAGCAGTCGATCATTAGATCTTTCCGTGGTTAAAATTCATCTTTGGAGTGATTCAATGCCAGTATTATCTTGGATTAGGTCTGAATCTCAGCAATATAAAATATTTTTCGGAAACCGAATTGCCCAAATTCATGAGTTAACAAATGTGGATAACTGGCATTATGTAAAAACGGAAGAAAATCTAGCTGATCTTCTTTCTCGGGGTGTAAGTCCAGGCTTTCTTATTAGTAGTAACTTGTGGTGGAAAGGGTCACACTGGCTATCTCTTTCTGAGAATGATTGGCCTAAATATTTACTTAAAATTGATAAGGGAGATCTTCCTGAAAATACAACAACTTCGATTGTTTAAACTGCAACCTCAGATGCAGCTGCTGTTGAAGACTATATTTTTAATAGATTTTCTTCTTTTCGTACACAACAAAGAGTCTTGTCTTATTGTCTTCGTTTTATCAATAATAGCAGAAGTCCCAAAAATAAGAGACAATGCGGCAATTTAAGCATAAAAGAGTTAAATGACAGCTTGACAACTCTTATAAGAGCAGTTCAAAGGGTTGAATTTAAAATGGATATACAAGATTTAAATAATAATAAATCACTATCTTCCAAAAGTAAATTATTAGAGTCAAATCCATTCCTAGATGAACAAAACATCTTAAGAGTAGGTGGCAGGCTTAGAAACTCAGGTTTCCAATATGATAAAAAGTACCCCTCTATTTTACCGGCAAAACATAAATTAACTATTTCAATCGCGGAGTATGAGCACCTTAGGTTATTACACGCAGGGCCCCAAATGCTTTTAGCCTCTATACGGAGAAAATTTTGGCCAATATCTGGTAAAAATCTCATTAAAAAGGTGGTTAGATCGTGCGTTAAATTCGATTTGATGCCCTTACTATTCGTTATATACCAGCCCAGCGTATAAGGCCAACTAGACCTTTTTTATCATGTGGCATTGATTACATGGGCCCTGTCCTTATAAAGGATAGGCTCACTAGAAATTATAAAACGGTAAAGGGCTGGGTGTTCTTCTTTGTATGTTTGACAACGCGAGCTATACATCTCGAACTGGTCAGCGATTTATCTACCGATTGTTTTTTGGCTTGTCTACGTAGATTTTTTGCAAAAACGGGAAAGAGTTCAGATATCTTTTCTGATCATGGTACCAATTTTATTGGTGCGAAAAATGAAATCTATAAACTGTTAAAAAGAGAGCATTATAATATTGAGTCTAAACTTAGCGAAGATAATATTAAATGGCATTGAATACCTCCCAAATCACCACATTTTGGTGGGCTCTGGGAGGCAGGAGTTAAATCAACAAAATTTTCACCTTAAACGAGTTCTCGGTGCTACTCCACTTAACTTTGAAGAATATTTCACCTTGCTTACACAGATATAAGCTTGTTTAAATTCTAGACCCATTTCCCCTCTCAGCTCTGATCCTTCAGATCCTCAAGTCTTAACTCCCGCGCACTTCCTTATTGGAGAATAATTGACCAGCCTTCCTGATCAAGACTTCGTACCAATACCTGAAAATACGCTCACGAAATTCAAGCGTCTCCAAAAAATGATTCAGCACTTTTGGACACGCTGGTCGAAAGAATACATTTCGGAATTGCAGCAGAGAACAAAATGGAAATAAAATTTTCCAACCCTTCTGAAGCCAGGCTCTGTGGTTTTAATAAAAGAAGATGGCTTACCACCGTTGAAATGGCAAATGGGCGTAGTACAAGAAATTCATTCTGGATCAGATAACGTAGTAAGAACAGCAACTATTCGAACTTGTACTTCACTTGTAAAACGCCCAGCTGTAAAGTTATGCATCCTTCCACAAGATAACTTTTATAAACCGTAAGGTTTTCAAGGCGGCCGGCATGTTTACTCCATATTCCCCTAAAAGTCCGTATCGCCATAGCAACGCAGAGGTAGGCCTACGAAGAATTGTTCGTAAAGAGTCCAAGCGCAGCTCTCCGGTCTCTCCGTGACGCAGCAGCGACAGAAAACAAAAGCAGCATGCTATTCTCTTATAATTTTGTAAAATTACCAAGTTTAAAGCTGTAAAACAAAAATTCAAGTAATCAAACAAAAACCCTCAGAGTGTTATTATTTCATAACGCTATAATATTAATATATACACAAACATCCTCGTTCATTTAAAAAAACTGCTTGGGGTCAATGTCTTTAATTTTAAGAAAATGCTTGTAGGATTTTTGAGTATTTCCACCCCAATTAACAGACCGAATTCGCCATCTTCATTGCCGACTTCTCTTCAATAACTTTACAGCTGTGACACACATTAATATATATTTACCAGGCATTATTACTACGATTTTAATTATCCATGCTTAGCAAATTAAAAAAACGCACGTAAACTGAAAATCAAACAAGACAAAATTTACACAAAAAGGCGATCAATATAAACATTAAAGTAAGATTAGTTCCATAGGCGATGCAAAGCACAAATGCTTTCAATCTATATCTCGGGCTAAGAACCAGCGTAAACTCACGACTCAAACAGACGACGCAAGACGCAAACTTGCTTGATAATCTATTCGAATTATCTATTTTTGCAAAATTACTGGACCACAACCAGGCATTTTCAATGTGTTAGTTAACTCTAAAAAACAAACTATATAATATGCTGCTCTTAGGATTATACCTACAAGGGGTTATAATATCACTATACTTCTAAAACGAAATATTAATTTTAACTTAAATTTTTGATATAAAACACATGAAGGCTTCTGGAAATAAGAAATTTTCTACATAAAAAAAGAGAAATTTTACATTAGGTATGTTATTTTTAATAAAACAAACATTTTTTTTTTGTCAAAATACTTTTTATTTTTTCTTTTTAGTTAATCTTTGAGAGCTTCTACCTTGAATTGGAGTGCTGAATGAAGTAAAATATACACTAAGACATGAAACAATATTGTCTTTTACAGCAAAATAAAACCAAAACATAATGTGTAATATTTAATAACTTTTCTTGGAGTAAACTCAAACTTACGATATTTACGGTCATAGTCATTTACAAATTCATCACAAACGCTTTATAATTACAAGCAAAAAACAGATGAACCAGGCTTAAACCCATTTCTTCATATGGCCAATAGCTTAGAATTTATTGTTTGAATCAATATTCACAAAAACTAATAAAATAACGGACTGAAACAACAAACCTTATAAGAAACCCACGTAGGCAAAAAGTAAACAAAACGATTTTAGCAGCAATATGGCCGAACCAATCAAAAATTGGTTACCCTATTGTCGCCACTATCCTTATAAAGTCACTTTTCTGATAAATGGTACTGCCCAACAGATCTTTAGCGTGAACCGTTGCAAATATAGAGCTTTAAATTGAATTAATTGATTGGATGACCAAGTATTTTTTAAATTAAAATATTATTAAGCAGCTGGACCTAAATGGCGCTATTGATATCATCGAGTCAAATCTTGCTGGGTGAGAGCTAATATTATGATTAAACTCCGACCCAAACTATCTATATGGTGAAATAATGTCTTTGGTTATACTTAAGCAGAAGCTACCACTTAACTTTTGCTGAAATATTAGTTCCCAAAAAAAAATTTAATTTTCTATGAAAGCAATGAAATCGTTCTACATTTAATTTTTTTAAATCTAACAGTGATTTAAATTTTAATTTTCAGATTGGGCTGAAAACTGTCCCATACAGTGACACCCATGGATTAATTTTTCGGTCATTTACATATCTGTTTAATCAAATTCAAGAACATACCAACAGCCATTTCATTCTTAAAGCCAGTTATTTAGAAATTTACAATGAGAAGGTAAATCAAATTATATTTGCTTTGTTTTAAATATCTATTGTATGTGTTTCAAAATAATAATTTGAGCTGCATACTACGACTAAATGGCGACAAGCGATTTTGATGCTGCGAATTTATGAAACTCCTTTATGTACTGTCTCTTGAATATAATCGGTATTTAATGCACGTTTGATAAGTTATTAGGATATGAATAATTAATTTTTTTGACGTAACGTCCGACTTATTTAAAGGCGGTAATAATTTATCTTTAGAATAAAAAATACTGCCTCCAGATCTACTCAAAAGGTTTCAGAGAGGGTTAGACTAGATCTAGTTGTCATAGAAATTAAAAACTTTTAGTTCGCCAGTTATGTTTTGCTACGTCACTGTCATAACCGGAAAAATGACTTTTGAATAGTTATAGAGTATATAATAGTAGTTCTTTTGTACCAGCTTCTAGACTATAGATGGTGAAATACTCTCACTGAAAATGTCTTCTTTTTAAAACTGTCCTCTCTATAAATTAAGTTTGCGTCAACTTGGGAGTGCCCGTAAGATTTTAGACCTGTCGCTCTGCAGTTTTGTGGGGTAATAATAAAAGTAGATTAATGATATCTTGACCGAGGAGATATGGACAAATCATTTAGGTAAAGGAAACATTTGAGATTAAATAATGTACAGGGTGTCCAGGTTTGGTTGCAAAAGCAGGGTATCTCGCTTATTTTTAAAGACAGAACCTTGCGGTTTTCACGAACCTGAGCTAATTTTTTGTGAAACTCATGAAGCCGTAAACAATATTTTCATAGCCTTCTTCGTTTGTGAGATACAGGGCGAAATAGAAAATTTTGCATTTTGGGACCCCCCTCGTATCACGGTTATCCTTTAACTTAATGCAAAGGGAAAAATTGCTGCTTATGCAGTTTTTACGCTGGATCCAGTGGCGTAGTCATATTTTTCATTTGAGTTGTTATTTTTTAGATATGACCCAAAGTTGTGTTTTTTTAAATGGGACACCCTGTATATTTGTCCAGAAATTGATTTGGCCTTTTAAAAGCTTCTCAAAAATATATAATAGTATGGGTCTATTTTAATAAACAACAACAAAAATTCTAATTTTTATAATTATCATCCCAAATTTTGCAGTAGGCCATGCAAAACGATGCCGTTTTGTTTTCTTGGAAGCAAATGACATTTCCCAATTTTATACGCGTATATAAAATATAGCGCTAGTTTTTTGTATTTATTTATTGTGTAAAAATATATTTGTATTATTCTGGAAGAAAACCAAACTTTCGAACATTATGAGAAGTACGATATGTTAGCTTGTTTTATATTAAGTAATGAAAATGTTGAAGCGGCTTCTGAGATGTATTTTAACAGGTAATTGTTAATTTTTAGGTATGTTGAAATACTATTGCTTAATTTTTATTTAGATATCCAGAAAGGAGGCAACCTAATATATCCACTTTTTATCGGATAAAAAAGAATTTACTTAATCACGGATCATTTATCAAACCTCGTACGAAAACATATAATAAAGAAAATCGGGAGGCTGAGGAAATTACGGTTTTGGCTAATGCAGAAGCTTACCCTACAAACTCTTGTAGGGCCAGTGAAAAGAGCATAGGGATTCCAAAAACTAGAGTTCAAGAAATTCTAAAAAAGCACAAATACCACCCATACAAATTTAGGCTCGTGCAGCACTTACAGCCAGGGGATGCAGAGCGTCGGGTAGTCTTCTGCAATTGGTTTCGAGAAAGATGCGATATGGTTAGAGATTTTGAAAGGAAGGTTATATGGTCAGACGAAGCACATTTCAGTAATTCTGGTATACTCAATAGGCACAATAGTAGATTCTGGTCCCAGGAAAATCAACACCAAATATTTCCCAGAAGACAGCAGGGCAGGTTTGGTCTAAATGTGTCCTGCTTCATATTAGGAACACATATAAAATTTTATATATTTGAGGGAAATCTAACAGCCAATCGCTATATAGAAATTTTAGAGGCAGCTATACCTGAATTACTTGACGATGTTCCTCTAGCGCAAATTAACGAAATTTATTTTCAACAGGACGGTGCTCCTGCACACAATTCTGGTATGACGAGATTATTTCTGGAAAATAATTTTACCAATCAATGGATCGGAACAAATGGACCTATAAGATAGCCCCCTAGGTCCCCAGATTTGTCGATTTTAGATTTCTTTCTATGGGGATATCTGGAAAATAGAATTTACAAAGACCACTACGATAATGTCCAAGATTTAGGAAATGCAATAAGAGAAAATTTTCGCTATTTACAAAATCGTCCCGTTATTTTGCTTAATTCCCTAAAACGAATACGAAAATTGTGCGAAGCATGCATAGAACAAAATGGAAATCAGTTTGAACAGTTCTTTTGATTTCCTTGGTTACTGTAGTTCTTATACGACAGTTGATTTTTGCTGAAAGGCTTGTTACATAATAATTTATTACTGTTTTGTTCTTGTGTTACATAAATCTAGGTAGGTGGTACTTTTTTGGTGCGAAATTATCAATACATATTTCGATAAATAGATTTAATTACATATTTATTTTGATTTATTGTTAGGATGTAGATATCGTTAACGACTTTAAATAAAAGGCAGCATTATTTTGCATGGCCTACTGCAAAATTTGGGATGATAATTATAAAAATTAGGATTTTTGTTGTTGTTTATTAAAATAGACCCATACTATTATATATTTTTGAGAAGCTTTTAAAAGGACAAATCAATTTCTGTTCCATTAAAAAAAACACAACTTTGGGTCATATCTAAAAAATAACAACTCAAATGAAAAATATGACTACGCCACTGGATCCAGCGTAAAAAACTGCATAAGCAGCAATTTTTCCCTTTGCGTTAAGTTAAAGGATAACCGAGATACGAGGGGGGTCCCAAAATGCAAAATTTTCTATTTCGCTAATTAGCTCAGGTTCGTGAAAACCGCAAGGTTCTATCTTTAAAAATAAGCGAGATATCCTGCTTTTGCAACCAAATCCGGACACCCTGTACGTGAGCCTGTAATTTTTACCAAATGGTGAATGCATTTTATAAAGAAAGCTTTTAAAACTTTCAGAATTGACGATAAATGAAGCCGAACTGTTATTAACGTAATGCTGCTTTTAACAGGCAATTAGCACATTTGGATTTAAAAGTAGATATATTTTTCATTTTAAATGTAAAGAAGAAACCTGAAAGTAAATTACTTTTTATTTTATATAAAAATATTTAATTTCAATAATTTCTTTGTAATATATGTGTCGTTACTCAACCGCTTTGCTAACATAACGTACATATTATTTGTTACCCATTATTGATTGTTATTATTATTTTTATATATTATCATTATTGTTATTATATGTGTTTGTAATATATTTTCGAACTTATATATTTTATATAAAAATATTTATATATTTCTTTCTGCATAAAGGTTATAGATTTATTAAATCCAGGCTCCGCTAGGAAACCGTTGGCCGTACGATGGAGTAAAAAAGCCCGTGGATTTTTTGTAGAAAACTTATTTACTGTAGATTGTGAAGAACTTGATGACTTAATTGCTGTATTAGAAGAAGGATTGCGAAATAGGTCTATTGGAAAACATAACATGAATGATTTTTCAAGGTAAAAATAATTTTTTTCTTGAATTCTGAATAACAGAAAACAACTAGTGACATTGTGATGTTTCTATTATATAATTGTTTTTAAATTTCTTATAAGTCTATGATTGATTTTGTGAAATAGAATTTTTGGGTATTCTTCATCTATATTTAATTTAAGTACACAGGTGCTTAGTCGAACGCATGTGATAAATATATTATTTTAAGTTGAAAATTGCGACATTGATATTGTTAACAACTTGCATAGCTCTACAAGTAGTAAATTAAAACGCTAAAGGGTTTAATACCTATTTATTCATTAACTTTATAGTGCTGCATATAAGTGTAGCATGTGCAGTGTGAGTGGCTGGGCTCTGGCGAAGAGACCCTTAAGTTATTTTTTGTATTGTACGTAAAAAGTTGTCAAATTATGTACAAACTACAAACAAACTAGAAACATCTTTCTAGGACTCAGTTGGTTGAAAGTTTATTAAGAGCTGTGATTTATTGATCATAGAAGCTTCGTCTTCTTTTTTCTGAACCGCCTGGTACATGCAACCTAAGTTACGTGTGTTCTAAAGTATCCTTCAATACGTTTTCATGGGAACCAAGCCGATTTGAGAGTTGCAAGCTAAGCAGTTCCGCTGATATACCCAACGACCGTGAGAAGCGGCATTCAGAATCGGCATAGACTTTATACTTGTACCTTTGATTATTGATTTTAGTTATATTTAAATAAGATTAATATTTCTTAAAAATAGTTTTTTACTGCTAAAAACGTAAAGGGGCGTAGTCGGTAGGATTTTTGAAACGGCTTTCTGCAAGAAAAATCCTTCGGTTTCAACTGTTTATTCAAAAAACGAACCGAAACTTCGAAAATCGCCTCGGAAACGTCGTGCGTTAATCGGGATAATTAGTGTGTAAGGTTGACTAGAAGAATAGACAGTGAAAACGAGTTAGGTGTAGGAATTACCAATTCTAATGCATTAAACGGTGCTAGTTTAGGTTATTTTTTAAATAATATAAATTCTAATATTTTAGAAAAAGAACAATTTTCGAATTTATCAATTACTGATCAAATTCCAGAAAACCTAATTTTCATAACAAATTATTAGATATTGTAGCAAAATTTGATAGTAATCGTTTGGAATTATTTTCTTACCTAGAAATAATACATGAATTAATACGTATTGGAACAGTGAAAATATAGATTGTGTCCAAAATCTTACTGCAATTTATGGTATTTATTCAAAATTAATAGGTAAAATTAGAGAAGTATACAGTATATGTGTTTCCAAAGATTGGAATTGGATGGGTTAAAAATATTTTTAGCAGGTTTAAAAAATTTCTTAGTTCATATGTGCTATGAAACCAACAGATTTAGCAGAAGCAAGACAATATATTAATCTGAAACAAATATTAGGTATTTGCAAAAACCTCAGCAATTTGAAAATTCTAAAACAAATAAAAATAAGTTTTCTAACTCTCAACCTAGATATAATAATTTAAAACAAATCAATTTCTTAACTAATTATAAATTATCGATGTACTTCTAATTTTAGCAATTTTCAGTCAAATAATATGCCGCAGGCAATAAATTCAAATCAACCTTTCCCTCGTGACCCAGTTAATATTCAACCAAGGTCCATGCCTAACCAAAAATATTTTATAAATAGAAAAGTATTTGGACTTCCCAAACAGGCGCGTATACAGCTTGCAGTTATAGAAGGACACACAACCTTATACCACTCTTCTTCGTACAATGTAGTATTATATGACACGCGGACGTAAATTTTAAATAATTTTCTTATATTATGGGGGGAGGGGGGTAATTACCCTTATTACCACCCCTTTTATACGCATCTGCTCCCAGAAATCCAGCGAATGTATAGAAACCAAATTCCCTAATTGCCCAAAATTTACCAAAATCTGTACCCATGAGTGGTATATCACACGGTACAAATAGATCTTACAGACCCCAAAATTCTTTTTAACTACATAATGTAGAAGAAGCGTATTTTGACTATAATAATATTCAAAATTAAGAAACCAGAGAATATTCGTATAATCCTGAAAATTATAGTGATTATTCTTATGATGACTATACAAACTTTTTGTACCAAAATGAATGTACCCAAAACAAAATTATTCTGAAACACAAACCGATAACAAATGTCCAAATTCTAATGACCAAAATTTTCACGATATTGAGCCGCCCAAAACGGTCACATAGAAATTCATTCAATTTATGTCAGAAAAGATCTCCCGTACATTAAGATTTCAAACCCACGTTTATAACTCTTAATTGGCAACGGACCAACAAGAACTTTTTTAAACCCTGAAATAGCCCAAAATTATTTACATGATTATATAAAAAAGGAACCTTTCCAATATTATCTATTTTCCAAACCACTACCAAAGATTTTTGTACAGAAATACCTGCTTTTAGCACGTTTAATTCTAAAAAACAAATTAAATTTTACGTATTTAAGTTTCATCATTTCTTCGATGGCCTTATTGGCTACGAAACACTAAAAGATCTAAATGTTCAATTAGACCTTCAAAGATATATATTAAAAATTGTCGTAATATCAAGGTTTTTTTGTTTATTTCTATCAAAATAACATATAAATGATTCTAAAAACAAGAAAACGTCTAATTACATGTATCGCTGTATGGCAATCCGGCCGTATAACCAATCTGAGCGCCAGAAGCGTTAGAATCGACCAATCGCAAAGGCCACGCTATACTTGTCGAGTCAAGTAAAAGATAACCTCGGAATAAAATGTAACTTAATTAATTAATTAAAAATACTTCTGATTAAAATACTAGGATGAAACTTTGGGAAAAGACGTAACTTTTTACGCTCTTTCAGCCCGTGATCTCGAAATTCCTACTCGTTTTATCATTTTCAAAATTGATTTAAAACGATTTTCAAAATTCTAACTACGTTTTCTAAGAACTGTTCAAAAACAATACATTTTGACAGAAGAATCATTAAAATCGGTTAAGAAACAAAAAAGGTATTAAAGGTTGAAATTTCGTGATTTGATCAAACATTTAACAGACATGTACTATGGTTTGACTTGTTAGATTTAGATTTTTAACATTAATTATATTGCTTTTAATTAACTATCATCCCATTATCAACACTCATTATAAGACCATCTAAACTTCTATATACACAGCACTAAAAAAGTTGAGATTTAAATCTAATCTCTAATCCACACAACACAAATCTAAGTTTTAAAGGATTGGTATAATATGATATTTTTAAGATGATTTATGAGGTCAACAAGCCAACTAACCCCAAATTAAGTTTTTACACGAGATTCTAGCTATAAAGAAATTCATATTTGATGGCAAACAGCATTCAATAAGTTAATGACCGACCGGCCCGTCCACCCCATCATCCCGCTCTTCCTATCAATCAGATCGGTTCGGAAATCATGCTATATCTGTCGTCGGCTCATCGGGTCCGCGGCCCAACTCCCGTCCCGAGACCTACAAGCATGATGCATTGAGCGTACCGAAGAACTGCCTGAACCCATTGAACTATAGAGAAACACAACTGAAAGTTTTATTTTGCAATATCTCTCATCTTTTCAAGATCCGGCTCCTGTGGGTCAGTATAAAGATCCGGATCAGTCGTGAACGTCACATCTGTATTTTTGGCAGTGGCTCTTCGGCGACAGTACACTAAACATCATCTTATTTTTCCTTGAGTGAACCAGAGGTTCTCAAAATTTTTCCTGAGCTTTGATTAAATATCTTTAATATTTTCCTTTTTGCAATAGATTTTAGTTGTTTTTTTTAAATTAGTATTTCTTTTCTTATTCTCTACTCTCACCTTGTGCGTACTGTCCCCGCAGGCGAAATGCCACTCCCATTGGCGCCAGGGGCGGTCACAATGATAGGCCACGGTGACAATGCGGTCGTCAACGAAAATCAGGAAATCGGGAATGTAACTGGAGTGGCATCATCTCAAACCCTCAGGCGACGCTAAATGCGTCGTTCCCCGCAAGTGCGTCGTCTGTGGCACGAGATAACAGCCACCCAGATAGGTGTTACAAACACAAGTGTAAATAGTGTGGCTAAAATTTAAAATTTGACCGATGTGCTGTATAAAAATGTGTTAACGATAACCGAACATAAAGTGACGAACGTAAAACCTCTGCTAAATCCCGACTACGATAACATTAGTTCCCGTGAAGAGTTTTCTCCGCCTCATACCAGTGTCAGGGGTTGTGCTGGGGTCTCGTCTCCAGTGCTATCTTCTTTTGGGATAGCAATGGATACTATGACCTTGCCACAACCTTTTAACGATCGTAAAGACGTCAGAAGGTCATTAGCCTAACTCGCCAGGACGCTGGCAAGGCAACAGAATTCTATAAAATACGTACCAGAAAAGATTACTCGAGTGGACAACGCTACGGGTAGTGCTAGGCCCCCCTTGCAGTGCTACCTCGTTTTGATACCCCAAAAAATGTCAAAATGTTGGTAGCTCAACCCGCTATAGCGTTGCCAACTGATGGAGTTTTGGAACACAATCGTTTGGGTTTCAAAAAGGTCTCACAGCTTGTGCTATCTAGTTTTGTAGGTAACCAAGGTGTGGGATAATGCTGTAGGGATTTGCCCTACAAATTCCAGGGCCAGACCCGACAGCACTCCATACGGAACATGACAAACTGGTCATAATAGTCGAAGAAAGTCTTACGGAGGTACAGGAGTTTTCTTAGGTATATTTTAGTTCTGGGAAGGCCCCTGCACCGGGAATTGAAGGTTATCCTTTTCCAAATGAAGGGATGACCTTCAAAAGGACTCAACGAAGGACGGTACGGTGTTATATTTGCTAAGCTATAGGTTTGAGCCAGGAGTGCTCATTGGATGACCCCCGACTGGCCCCCGTGACTGAAGACAGACGATACTTCAACAAATTGGGATGCTTTACCCCTCAGTCGGCCTCCATTACGCTCCAAATGAACGCTGAGATAAAGGAGAAGATATCTCCGGATAACCCTAGTCTAAGGCCGCGGTCTAAGGTTACCAACCGAAATTTGAGAAAGTAATCAAATCGTGTCGTGTGCTAAATAAAATTAATATTTTTGAAAATAGTTCCTTTATGGTTAAAAACATGAAGCCTATGAGTCTATCCAAAATAGTAGCATAGTAGAAATAAACTAGTAGCGCCATTCTCCCAAATATTTTCCGCCTGCCGGCAAAATTCGGCAAATTATTGGCAGGATGCCATGCGCTTCAGTTGAGATCCGTCGTTCGAGCTGTGAGGATCGAGCGTTGCATCCCAGAACAGAGTCGGATTGGCGAAAATGAGTAATTGCTGTGTGCTGCTGTTGGGTGTATCAACACATCAAAAAATTGTTTATATTTTCTTTTATGAGTTATAGTTAAAATATACAATATGCTTCTACTTAATACTTTGAAAAAATTCCTGTTTTAACATCACGTAAACGTAACGTAAAGGTAAAACAGTGAATTCTTGACCATATTGATTATAAAAATGAAATGAAAATAGGTAGTATTTTAAAATCTGTGTATCCACAAAATAATAAATAGTTATTGAGAAAATTTTGAAGTTTTGTCACCTCCAGCTTTTAGCCTCAATTCTAGTTTTCTTACTAAAATGTCGATTATTTGATATCAATGAAATTTATACATCAAAAAAATGGATGTTAAAATTAAAATTCATATAGGTAGTATAAAATCTCTAAAACAATAACATATTAATACTTGATTTTTTAGAATATTCTAAAGTTTTATTTCTCCCCTTTTTAAGCTCCTACCAGTTTCTGAATTGAAATGTTAAATAAATTGTACAACCTATTTTTTATTTAAATGAAAAATTTACCGGGTCAAATTTTAAATCTTTTTTTTGGGTGCCCAAAATTCGTAATTTAATAAATTTTATATGCTTATTTAAGTCAGAATTAACATATTTGCACTCTAAAATATCTGAAATAATAATTGTAGTTCGCCGGAAGCATTTAAAAGCGTAAGACTTCAAATTGTTTCCATAAAAAAAGAACACTAACTTTAGAATTAAAAGCGTGTATACCCAAAAATCTGTAAGAATTATTAATTTTTTTTGTCATATAATGCCTCTTTTAAATCCTTTATCTAAATTGATTATGCCCAAAATCAGCCCGGTTAACTCGTGAGCTATTAGACATATCGGGATATTCTTTGATAAAAATTGGTTTCTACACATTGTGATAAACTTAAGACATTTAAGACGATTTACGTGAAATATTGCTGTATTTAGTCTCGTCTTGCAGATGCAGAAGTGCTATTGCGTTTTCACGTAATTTTTCACCCGATGATCAAACAATATTTTTTATTTTATTGTGTGCCTATATTTTCCTAAATAAATATCTGATTAGTGCCCGACTTCCCTTTGCTGGATGCGGCGTTCGGAAATTTCCGCAACAATTCGGCCATATCCGTAGGCACTAGTAATCGCGTGACGCGAAAAAAATGTGGCAGAAATAGATTAAGAGGTTTGTCAAGGAGTGAACCTACTTTATTTCTACTGTGATAGTAGTTTTACCCGTGATTTCGCTGAAAGTAAATGCATGTGTGTTTTACGTTTACATATGCCAATTTTTAAAAATTTCTGATTTACTCTCGTTAAGATAAACATAGACATCATCACAGGTATATTGTAGTAACGTATTCTTGTATAATCCTGGTTATGAAGACGGGTTCTTTGTTTGTATTGAATGGAACTAATAACGTATTAAATAAATTTCGAGAACAGAAATTGTGCTAAATCATGGTGAAGTTAGACAGTATCGCTTTGTTATCACTATGCAGTTACGGATTTATTTTAATAGGCCAATTTTATTTAATAGCACATCTTCTAGGGTATTTAGGCATGTGATCGCCATATTTTATTATAATAATATACAGAACAAACTAATCAAGAAAAATTACCTTCAATATGTCGAGGAGAAGTTAAGAGGTAATACTATTCTGATAGCCGCATACCAAAATTAAAAGCGATAACTAAACTAGAATGTTCTGCAAAAAGAATAAGACCTGAGACAACATCTAAAAATAATTATCACCAAGAGAATCAGAAACAAATATGCATTATCATGAATGGTATAATAAAAGTATCCTTCCAGCCATGTTATCACTTAAACTGAATGCAAATGTGTGTTTTATCATTTTTCATACCGTTTTCGAAGTCGCTGGTCGTTCTTCGTTAAAGCCCACGCTTCTAATTCATCGTCGTACAATTTAATACGTAATTTTCTCGAATAATCCTAGGTGTCAGGGCCGTTTAGAGGGCGGTAAATCCGGAACTAATTATTTGGGCCTGATCACCAAAGAAGCCCGTGTTAGTTCTATTATCAATCACCATCAGAATGGCTCTATGGTCTGCCAGTAAAGTGACAAAAAATCGCTGAAAACAGGGGCCAATAAAAAGTTTCGGATTTGGGAACTTCAATAATTATGCTATAGCAGCTGGCATTCTAGCAAATATATTACTACCAACTGGATTCTTAGAATATTTGTTATTATTAAAAATTTATATTCAATAAAAAATCGGCGTTCTCTGGTACTTGCTTGTCGAAATGCTTTGTATTGTATTAATGCAGTTTCCATGCCATTGAGAGTTTCGAGAATTAACTGATACTGTTCGGCTCTAGAGAAAGCATCAAATATATCCTATGTCATGGGTATCCTTAATATTAAATAGCCATTGCCTCGGTAGCCTTTCAAAAACAACTCAATTTAGTCTTTTGTCAAAACATCCCATTTTCTCGCTTTTCGTTTTCGGCCTGTTGTGTTTTCCAAAGAGATATGTCGGAAATACATTTTGACTATATTTTCCAGAAACGGCGCATCACTGTTCAAATTTGTGATATGCCATTTTGTACTGTTCTTTAAGCTTCTGCGCCAGCATATTGAATTAGTGTCTATTTGTCTAAGGGATAATTTTCTTTTTATTTCTGCTAATGACAATACATAATAACAATGAATAATCGATAAACAATAACAAATAGCGATTAATATGTAATAAAGTACTCAACTCTATAGCATAAAGCACACTGCATGTTTTGAAACCCTTGTCTTAGAATTTAACAACGAATTAATCTTTTTGTTTACAGATACAGCATTTATGATTGCTCTGTTTGTTTTTTTTTATGAAAAATGTTGAAATTTTCATTCTACAGATGGAATACGAAAAACCTAAAAACTTTTTCGTAGTATGCTAACTTGTATAGCACTTATCGCGTACGTTTTAAAAAGATACATTTTGAGACGCCATTTTCCCGATACCAGTTGAATTTGCGTATAATAAATGTTTCATGAAAATATATCTGATAAAAAAGTAAAAATATACCGCGTATATTACATAACATACAATTTTAGCTTTTATCAAATAACCGTATTTTTATATGACAACGTTGAAAGATATTAAAAAAAAACGATTACACTCTAAGTGAAGCCGTTTAGTTTCTAAAGGGTCTCATGGCACAAAAAGTAGCACTTTTCAACTGTCAATAATTCGAAAATAAAGGCCTTTTGATGTTTATTAAATTGTACAAGAAAATATTGGAAATTGTTAATAGATATTAAAAATAAAAATTACGATTTTCAATGGATGCAGTGCTTTTTTAAAAATAACATTGTATTCACTGGATACGGTCAGGGGGCGGAGGGTGATAGAGGGTTAAACGCCTTTCGCCCTTACTTCAAATCCGACTGATTTTATGTCTTTTGTAGTTTCCGAAATAAGGTGGTGGCCCAAGATAAATAGGCGGAATTTGTTCTTTACTCCTAGATTGTTTTAATAAACGTTTTTGAAATATTTCAGTGTATTTCTACAACTAAATTTTTTTTGAAATATTTTTGTATAGTGTTACTATCCCTATTAAAAAAATCATTTCTGTTTCGTTTGAAAATTAATCATTATATTGGTTTGACGAGTATAGCAAATTATCCCGTGAGAAAAAGTATCTACTTTTTTTAAGATATGAATTCAAAGATGATTGAGGAATCAATAACATTCAAGCAGTTCCATTAAAAAAATATTTATTATCATTCTCTTGTAAGACTACCAACCTACTACATACAGAACAAAATATCAAGCGCCTCTACAGAGTTTGTGTTTATATTTTAAAACATAGAGAAAACAAAAATTTTAGGTTTTTATCTGTAAAGAAAAAGAAATGGCAATTGTAAAATAAATAGATCTTCTTCTTGGTGATTAAAAATATACCAAGTCGCTCAAACCTTATGGAAAACCTTTTTCCGTTAATTTGCCTGACTTTTATTTTTTATATGTTGCAGTTCTTGACCTCCTGAGCAAAAAACACTAAGCGCACAATCAAATCCGGTGGCTAGTTTTTGACGTTCAAGGTGTTAAACTTTGCCCAAATCCCATATAAAATGCACAGGGAAAACAAAGATCCCCATATAAAATGCACAGGAAAAACAAGAAGACCCCCCCAACAAAAAGACACGCGTTTTTAGACCCATTTATGTTTTTATCAATGAAATGGTTTAAAATAAAAAGTTTGTAGCGTATTTCAAATTTACCTTCATTTTTATGATACTATTTTTTATTTTATTTATTTAAAGCCAGGCTTTTTTAATCTATCAATATGTTTCACCAAATTCTCGACCTCGGATCAAAAAAGTAAATCTATGTCTTGTAGAAAAAATTTTTGATACATTTAATATTTTTTATTTCAGGAGGTACCGAAATGATTTTACGAAGGGCTAGAGAACCGCAAACAAACTTTATGCACAATTTAAAAATCTCCTCTAACCCTGATTGAGCTGATTTTCGCACCAGTCTCTAGAAGAAATAACAGCGAAGACATTTCTTCGCGTATTTACTCGGTTCGCCTACGATCAACCATTTGCATGCTACAGGGGCAAACGTAAAACCACCTCGGGGGGAATTTGGGGTCCCATATTTCCGCCTGTCAATACTATTCTCGAAAACAAAAAGTGAAATATTGGAAAATTGAAAAGGCGGAAACAGTTTTTTTTAGTGTTTTGCATTTCGTCCGCTTTCTCAGTATTTGTGCTATAGGCATCCTATATTAATTTTGAATCTGCTTTATATTTTCCGTCGAACCCGCTTTGTACATTGACAAAGTAGTTAGACTGCAAAACGCCTTCAAATTTACCCAATTTTTACTCTTTTTTCAATTTTTCTAAGCGGCAACCCGTGCTTCAATCTTGCCCTTTAACGAACTTGTTCTCCACTGTTGGTTTATTATAAGCCCTAACAAAATCTTGTTTTTACCAGAAGAAGCGTCCATTTATTCTCTACGATCGACCCCATAGACAAACCGTTACCGAGTTGGAGCATTTCGAAGATCAAAAGACACACATTTCAAAAAACTCCGGTCTAACAAGAGAAATGCCCGGACAGTGCGGCTATTGTAACAAGCTATTTGTCTCGTTATGACGTTCTGTCTACCGTGTTATGTTATTTTTTATATTTTTTCTAGACCATACTCCTACGGCTATGATTTCATTATAAGCCCTCAATTATATCAAAATATTTATATAGATACATTACGATACTAAAAGATACAGGGAAGAAACACGTTTTTCGACAGATGTACAAATATTTTTTTTTAAATAATTACGCCACTAAAAGTTACACGGAACTGTAAAAACCGTATTTAAAAATTTTAAGTAGTTTTGAAATTACGGGAAAAACAGTTTTTTTGCCTGCTGTCAAAAATTTTTTTTCAAATAAATTTAGCCACTAAAAGTTACATGGAACTATGAAAACCGTATTTAAAAATTTTAATCAGTTCAAAAGTCACAATGGAAAACAATTTTTTTTGGCAGCTGTCAAAATATTTTTTTAAACAAATTGTAGTACTAAAAGATACATGGAATTGTGAAAACCGTATTTAAAAATTTTAAGTCGTTTAAAAGTTATGGGAAAAGCAATGTTTTTTTTTTTTAAATTACGTCTCTAAAAGTTACATGGAACTATGAAAACTGTATTTAAAAATTCAAAGCAGTTTAAAAGCTATGGGGAAAAACAATTTTATTGACAGCTGTTAATATTTTTTTATTGTATTACTCCACTAAAATTAAATGAAACTTTAAAATATTTAAGCAGTTCCAAATTCAAGGGGAATAATTTTTTTTCCAGTTGTCAAAATGTCTTTTTAATAAATTACGCTATAAAAAGTTACATGAAATATCTTATTATCGAAAACCCCAAATCGATTCTTATAAAAGTTTCAGTAAAGAAAGAAATAAAAAATTGACGTCGTTCTATTTTACTAGGAAGAAATTACAACTAGAAATTCTGAAGAAAAAAAATTACCTACTTCCCTTGTATATAATATGTTTTAACTGTAAGTAGTGAAACTCCTTTTTTTATTTTTTTTTCCTTTTTCAGGGGGCTGCCTCATCCATTTTGGGTAACTGTAAAATGGGCATTTTTTGTTTCAAAAAAATTAAATAAATTTGACGTATTTCGCCGTGTTTCGAAATATTACCTCAATTTTATTTTAAATATGTATGATCGAAAAAAATTAAGTATCTAAGCGAATGACTTCTATTTTTTTTCAATTTTAGAACATTTACCCAACTATTTCTGTTCTCAATTTGACTATTATCGATATCGCGTTATCAAAATATGTCTAAAATGTCGAGAAAACCCAACTTATATTTTTTGAAAATTTGTATCCTGTTTACACTACTACCCCTGTATAATATAATATATGCTTTATTACTACTTATTAGCTCAGTATAAATATGTTCCGAATTAAGTACTATTAGACTCAGTATGTGCATGTAAAATCTGGCACGCGATTATGAATCTATGAAAATAATGCATGTATCTATAGAAACGGTGCATTACTCATTGGTGATTGAGTTAAACCCTACATATCCATAGAAAAGGCCAGTTTTTGACAAACCTCCCCCTTTCGTCGGAGCTTCAGATCCGTGCAGCGTACTATATAAGCCTTTAATGAACACTGAAAATGATCTACCTGTCGGCAATAAATTAACAAAAATGTCCTATACTCCCTACTGCCCCTGTATAACATAGTATATGCTTTACTACTTATCCGAACAGTATAATAATGACATTTGTACTTGCTATAGGAATTGTACTATTTTAAATATATAACCATAAAAGCACGCAAAATTTAGAAAATTTGATCTCGTGTACTGAAAACCTGCCAAAGTGTCAAAATATCTTGGCCTATATTATATCGAAAAATGCATCTGTCCTGTATCCAAATACGGGCAAGTATTTTGCTACTCCAACGGATCCAAAAAAGGTAATCGAATAGCACTTTTATCAAACGACTATCGACATTTACCATATATATATATATATATATATATATATATATATATATATATATATATATATATATATAAAATAGCAGCTAATTTTCTTAAAGATATTTTACAAAATTGGAGAAAGGATTGCACCTCAAATTGTGGCTGCATTTCTAAAAAACATTCAAATTTTAATCTGCCAATTTTAAAAATACCCAAAGAATCGTTTTTAAAGCCTTAAAATTAAATCAAAATTATCGAAATATGCACTAATTTAATTCCGACAGCGGCTTTACCCACGCTTTACTCTGGTTTTGTCAAAGGCAACTTGATACTTTTAAGGGTTTTCAATTGATAGAACTTTCAAAATAAAAATGGGCATTTTTCTTAAGCTACATTTTACCCAATTTCTTCACCTGAAACAAAAATTTTTAAATTTAGGTCTTGTTCGAAAAGATATGGAGCTTTCGTTTTGCCCATTCGTTTTTGCCCCAGGTGGTACCGACACCCTCCTACTAGGACTAAAGGCCAACCTGTGCAAGTTCAAATATTTCTCAAAAATCAGCCTTATCACCGATCAAACTGAATGTGGTACGTCTAGATAAACCGTTCAGATGCTATAGGGCCGGGCGTGAAACACTGGTCGAGAATATAGCAGACAGTTCAAATTTTAATTTTAAATGGTGTGTCCTGTATAAACTGTGTGCGTCCAGAATTATACTTAATTTTTGTCGATGTGGTTTTTTTAACACTTCGGAGGTACTTTTGGGCTCGGTAAACTTCTCCTCCTGAGAAACATTGTTTTTGAAAAAAATAGTAAAATATGCAAAAAATTAATGGAAAAATTTTTTTTGCGTAATTTAACCTCAAAACCTGAATCGTTTTTCAACGGGGTTTCGAAAAATGTGCCCATATCGGACGCCATTGCTCAGTTTATTATCCGCTTTACGAAAAAGTTGTTTTTACCAGGAGATGCCGATATTTATCCTCTACGATCGACCCCATAAAAGCGTTTTTCCTTGACGTACCATTAGCCAGCGACAGCGTACCGATTTCATCTATAAAAAAATAGATATTTTCAGTTTTCCAATTTTCACCAAATTTTTTTCAAGTTTGATTTTGATATTTTGTTACCTCGAGGAAGCAAATAGTAAACTGAAAAGTTATGGAAAATATTTTACAGTTTTTGAATACGAGTTGCTTTTGTGTGAAAAAACTAAGAACTTCTGCTATATTCGGCTTTAAAGTAAGGGTAGATAGCTCGATTTTTAAAAAATGTTACTTTTTTAATTTTTATCCGATTCTGTCGATATTTTAGCAGGACCTCGAAGCATCGATATGCTTTTAGAAAAAAAATTTTGGAATTTTAGGACCTTTTCCTGATTTATAGTAAAAATTAATGTTGGTGAGTGGCGGACGCATACCACCAAAAGTACCAAATTTTGAAAGTTTGCCAATAAATGATACATAACTATATTTAACAAATTTTGGGTAGTTTAGAAGTTACGGTAAAGACGGTTTTTCTTGTCAGATGTCAAAATATTTTTTTATTAATTATATCAATATCTTTTCTAACGATTCTTCTCCCAGTTCAGTCTGGATGCGTTGACGGTTGTAGTTGTTTTACATTTATAATTGATAATCATTTTTTTACACTTCTGGGATACTCGCATTGGCAAATCTACGCTAGCATAATTTTGATTTGATTCACAGAAGAACTCAAAATAAAATTGTCCTAATAGTTTCTTACCTCCTTCGCAAGTTTTAGAGATTAACACTGATACTACTAACCATTGGTACAAATCTCTCAGAGATGAAATTATCCTATCTTATGGAAAGATGATGGTAATAGAGTGCTTATATAAAATAGTTTCTTCTCATCTTTTATCTCACTCTAATGTTCATGAGTGGAAAGTCCTCGCACCTAAACATCAAAAGGGGTTAATCATCAAATTTTTCATTTCTCAACCAGTGCTCATTTTGAGTTCAGGAAAACCCTTAAATATGTACAAAATGCTACTATTAACCGCAGATGAGAAATGATGTTTTCAAGATCGTTCGAATGTCACAGACACATCCTAATCAGACTACGGTGAGATTAAACGGCTGAACTTAGAAAAGTGAAAAGTCCATGAAGGGTCATTGCAGTAGAGAAGTAGATCTCATGGCTCCTTTTCTTCGTTCTAAGAAAGTAAGTAAGTAACTTCTTGTATCTGAGTAGTGGTTTACTAAACATACATTAATGTTTCCTCTGAAATATAGCAATGCTCCAAAAATAGTCCGGATTATTGTAATAAGAGTCCTCCAGTATGGTGTTCCAAATTTTCTTATTTGTGACAATAAGTTACAGTTGATACGTAAATGGTTTAAGGTATTATGTGATAAGGAAATATTCTAGGATGATATTCGTTTTATTTTTAGTTGTGTAATAGTAGACTTATAGTAGTACTTACTTTTATAAACACCTGCAAAAAAAAAATATTTCCTTAATTCCTTTTATGAGCAAACTATATTGTATATCGCAGAAGTATTACAGCGTGAGAACATTAAAAAATTAAATAATTTTAATCAGTAATAGTAAAATAAAATTGATTTATTTTAAACAATTTGAACATTGTAAGGTTAGGTTTTTGTTTTTACTTTTAACTTAAAAATTTCTGAAAATTTCTGAAAAGTATCTAAACATTTCCGAAAAGTTTTCGGAAAATTCGACTTTAAACATCAAATTTTATTTTTTTATAACCATTCCTATTTCCCAGAAATTTCAAGAATTTTCTTGAAAATTTTGATGGAAATTTCGTCCGATTTAGTTTTCCGAAAAAGCCGCATCTCTAGCTGACAGTATTGACAGCAAGGCGGAATGTTGTTGATTAACGGGTCCAGGTTGTTTTTTGATCTATTCAGTTTTTTTACAACTTTTTCACCTAACGGGGCCAAGAGGTAATATAATAGCCCTATTAGGGATCAATTGCTAAATACATCTACATTTTGAGGCCAAATTTAAAAGAATTAAATCAAGTTTATCTTCAGGTTCTAATTTCTGCTTCTTTTCTTCAGGTTTTTTTCTAGTAGTCGTATTGTTTTGTGCATTGCTAAAAATAGTGACCTGATGAGTTAAGTTCTCTATTGCTAAACATAGTCACCTAATGAGTTGAGTTCTCTGTTGAGTTTTACCTCTAAATTGATATGGAGGAGCTATCAACCTAAAATGGCCTGACAAGAAAACCTCTTGTTACTTCAAGATTTTTCTGGTGACACGATGATAAACTATAGAAAAACAAGACTTGGATGAGACATCAAGATATACTGATTCTTGTATATTTTTATAACTTTTTTGATTAATGTGTAGGCTGAAAATGTGAGACCTACCTAATTAAGGTGCCTACTAAGGACTGTATAATTTTCTTTTGTAATAAATCTCATTTTAGTTCATAGTGTAGTTAGAACTGGGCGTAGTTAACTACTTAAGCAGTTTAATTACATAGTTAACTACATTTTTAGAAATCATTTCAAAGTAATTACCTAAATAATTAATAAAGCAATAAAACGCAGTTAAAAAAGTAGTTAACTACTTATTTTCACTACATCTAGTATTTTAAATACTTTTAAAAATATTTTAACAACTTTTATTGGCCTTACTACTTAAAAAAGTTGTGAAATATTATGCTGTTCAATTACTTTTCGGAATCAAACTACTTCTAAGAATATGTTAACTACTTTTAGTTGTCCATTTAATTATAATTATTATAAAATAGTTTTCATAGGTCCTTATAACGAACTCAGCGTTGTCACAATGCTTTTGAGAAATGTACTAGATCATGGGAAAAAATGTGTACTAAAAATCCCAATTTAAATACTAAATATTGGATTTATTACCAATATATCTCTTTAAACTTCCTCTGGCTAATTTATGGTACTCCAAAATTTAGTTCTCACGTTTATAGCCTTCTTTCTAAAGATATTTAATAACAATTATAATAAATAGGTAGAAATACAATTAAAAAACTAAAAATTTGCCAATTTATTCTATTATTCTTGTATTCGAACAGTTTTTATCACTGGTTAAACAACCAGGTAGGTAAACTCGTTTCCTAACTAGTAATTAAATATAAAATAGGCTTTGAATAAACATCATATTGCAATAAACAAAGCATTTTCTAGAGTTTTAATCAGTATCACAGTTGTTTTAAATCTAACAAGTAACAATAACAAATACATTATTCGTTTAAAATACGAATTTCCAAGATGGATATTAAAAATTTAGTTTTTTGGCATAAATATGTATTCATATCTTATATAAAACAGGAATTGGAAACGATAAAAAATTGAAAATATAGGAACTATATATCAACCAACGTAATATTTTATTAATATTAACATGTAATGTAGTGATAATTTTAAAAATTCATCTTATTATAAAAGAGGTCCAAAAATTATGTTCCTAATATATGCTATAAAAACAAGTAATTAAATAAATTCCAGTACAAATCTTGAGTTTCTAAAAACACATTACTCCCCCTTATTTAATTATGTTGCTATTTTTTTTTATATGTCTCATGAAAAAATTTAACAAATAAAGTAAAGAAATATGAATAATAAAAACAGGAATAGGAAGTGTTTTCCTAAAATGTGTAATATAATGATAGATTGAATATATCTTTATACTGAAAGGTGTACGATTGTATCTAAAAGTAGATGAAATTTTAATTACTAACTACTTAGAAAAAACGGTTTCATAAAAAATAAGGGTCTAATTAATGTTTAGTTTTGAATAAACTACACCGTTTAGTATATTTTGTTGTTTACTTGACTGATGACTCCTTAACATAATTAACTTTATAGGATAATTTCTTGGTTTTAAATACACCCTTTAAGAAATAAATCAAGTGGCACCGATCCTGAAATGGTTTATTAAAATAGGCATAACACTGCTTGGTGAATACATCGTGTATATATAGTTAATATTAAAAAGAAAACACGTTGCATGTTGATTAAGAAAATATATTTAGGCATTAAATTTATAAAAACTGGTTAGTTTAATTTAAATTTACTTATATTCTGTAAGGTGAAAAAGGATAAAGTTATAAAAAAATGGGGAAAAGTCAAAGCAAAATCAACCCAGAGTCATAAAATGAGAAAATAAGCAACTTTTACTTTTGAAAATTTTAAAAAGTTTGAGAGAAAATTCAGTTTTTTGCATTTTTTTTAAATCAATATAAAATTTGATAATTGACAGAACTATCATTTTTTGCATTGTCATTTGGCATTATTTTTCGGGCAAAACATTTTGCAAACAAAAAAGTTTAACTTAATGTTACAGTTTTTTTAGCGGGGCCTCTGATGGAATGCCTTCAATCGTATACACATAATAGTTTGCCACGTCGAGGTGTCGCGTCACGATTTGCAATCTAAAATATTTAGTAGGTTTGTTACTTAATGTGTTGATAAAATGTAAATTTGTAATGCTGCATTCAGCCTACATGACAAATGAAGCTAAACGTTAATGCAATTGTAACGCATGTTTGTCAAAATTTGGTGTCAACATGAAAATGCGCCTATGTTTGCCAAGCCGTCTAGATGTGGCTAGAATATAGCAGGAAAGTTGACATTGACAAATTGATTTTTCCTGAAAATTTGCCCCAACGTTTTTTCCAACATCAGAATAATACCGTACTAGTCAAAGCCACATCTCTCTCTAAGCGAGCAATAATACGAGTTTAGATAAAGAAATGAACTTACTTTTTGGACGTGCATTGCCTTTATTGTCGATTTCTTCACATCGTCTCATCTAGTAAATCAAGCGCAAAT
Source organism: Kuschelorhynchus macadamiae (assembly GCA_030620095.1). Taxonomy (NCBI): domain Eukaryota; kingdom Metazoa; phylum Arthropoda; class Insecta; order Coleoptera; family Curculionidae; genus Kuschelorhynchus; species Kuschelorhynchus macadamiae. The sequence goes on from JAUTXW010004093.1 coordinate 251,359, forward strand.
TTAAAGCTAATCTTAGGACTTCATTCTTACACACTAAACTTTATTCAAATTTAAGATAGACTGCATGTAAACAAAAGTTAGTGTGCGTTCAATATGTCTTTAAATAAAGGTGGCCAATTATGATATAAGTGTTTAGCAAACTTTTAAAGGCGTATTGTACGCACAATAACTTTTGTTTACCTGCAGTCTATCTTGAATTTGAATATATTCAAGTTGTTGTCTGCATTGATGCGTAAAACCTCGCCCATTAGGCACGAATCTTGTGGAAATGAGAGCTATCCAGTAAATATGGCCAGGCATTAGGTATTTCAATGCTCGGCTTGCTGCAAATCTTGTATTCGCTGTATGCGGCTTCATTGAATTTATACTTTTCTCCAGTGGTATTCTTTGTTTATAATTTTGGTATTGGATCACTGTTATTTATGGTATTTGTACTAAGCATCCTCGGCAATACCCGACATCGATGTCTCTCCTTTCTGCATGTGTTTTCAGTATTCAGGAATTCTTAAATCAAGTGGTTCCTTTGTTTCACCTATACAGGACTCCCCCAGTCACAAGGGATTTCATAAATACAATTCTTGCGATCACTATTTGTATTTGGTTTGCTAGTTTGATTGCTTATATATTGCCAAATCTTTTCTTTTCTGAAATTCCTCTCTACACTGAATTGTTATATGAGAGCTTATTGAATGGTCTTTAATTAGACGTACATCGTTCTTCTCTTAAAATTTGTATTACTTTTCGGTAAAACCTCTTTGCATGGGATTTTTCTAGTATTGTTGATTTTTGCTTCTAGGGACGGCTGATCTGTGCATATTGTCACTATTCGACTAAATATTGCTTTGCTGCTGCCGAATGGTCCTCTCCGTAGTAGATTTCCTGTAAACAGAGGTCATAATAACGTTCTAACTTCTTTTAATGAGAATATTAGGAAAAGGAAAACATTAATCTTGCTCTATCACCACAGTGAACTTTATAGTTGGACGTATACTATTTAAATGACTTATATTTATCGCCTTTATCCCATATGATGAAAGTAACGTCAACGTATCGCAGCAAACTCTTGGTTTGTTTGTTGGTTTGATTCCGTAGGTTTCGAACAATCCCTAAGAGTATTGGCTGCCATTGGAGAGAAATGAATTCATCGGGCCACCGTCGTCTTGAGCGTAGAACTTATCTTCTACTTAGAAGGAAGCTTTATTAAAACAATAATCTGACAGATCCTTAAATCCCCCAGAGATATGGTGGTACGTTCTTCTAGAGTTTTATCGTCCTTAAGCTTGGTTTCGTTAATTGCCAACCAGAGCTGTCAGTACCACCAAAAGTACTTCAAGTAGCGAGTAAGTATTTCAAATACTCTGAAGTTTCTAAATCAAGTACTTCGCGCGCTTAAATTTGAGTTCAAGATATAGAGGCCATCCGTTTGCATTTGCCAGTTCTGCTCGCTTATTGGCGGACAACTATGACTCGCCTTGCCGCGTAGAGATATTAATCGTTCCGCCGTGAACCGACATGTTTTCATAAAGCGGCCAATAAGCCAAAAGAAAGACCGCGCATCGGAGAATGTAACTTCTAATTTGTGACTCGAGAATGGAATAATTAGATAAGAAGTTTTTAGGATTACTTTTTGGTTTCTTCTTACATTTTGCACTATCCGTTTGGTAAGTAATAAGTATATTCAATCAATTAGAAACTAGTATAGGTAACGGGGTGTTCGTAGCTAGGTTTCTTTATAAAAAATCAAAATGACGAAAGTAGTATGCCTTTATGTCCAGCATAAAAAAAATATTTTTATAATTCATTGTGAAACGATTCTAAATATATGAGCATATGCTAATATGGAATACAAGGTGTCCCAAAGATTAGCAATTTCATGATTTCACGTTCAACCCTTGGTTTTCAGCCTCGTACCTGCGTATCGGTACCTGCTAGGACAAAAATAATTGGGTGGGTCCATTGGCTTTAAATATTTAAAGCCAATGACAGGTCATATGTTCCTTATTTTTGTTACAAAAGATAGTTTTATATTTTAGATTAAATAACTGGGTAAGATCGAGTTTGAAAAAAAATGCAGAAAATTTTCATTTATAAAGAAAACTTTTACTTTTTCAAGGTTTGCTTTGCTGTTGTCATGTCTAGACAGATATTTTGGAAAGAGCGGCTTAATACTCCTAAATACTTTTAGACGCGATAAAAATGGCTGAAAATCAATAAGGAGGATGAATTAAATGGACCCTATCCAAATATTATAAGTTCTAACTTATTTTTCATTCCGAATTGTGTTATTTTTTATTTTGGATTTTTTTAATAAATTATACTTGGTCTAAATGTAAAAAAAGTTAAATACAAAATGTATTCAAATTGTACAAATTTTTTGTAGCTTAGTTTGTAGATATACACCGTGTATCTCTAAAGATAGGGGAGGAAGATATTAAATCTAGTATATTTATAATTAACAAGATGGGACTGAATCTGGTTAGATCAGTGAATATGTTTCTAATGACCATACGCGTTATATTTGAATGAGTTTTTTCCGAGTAAAGCCTAATTAAGCACAAGAGTAACAACAAAATAAGTAATTATATTCAAATAATACTAGTAATCAAGCAATAAATCAGCATTTTTTAAAAATACTTTGACATACATTTAAAAATGCCCCACAAAATTGCTCCCCGATTTGTTTGAGTTACCATACCGACGTAAGAATTTTTTTATGTACTTTTTAGGTATAAGTATCGCTAATACAAGTGACACCTTATTCAATGTTTTGTTTTTTGTTTGCATAATTACTTTTACAATATCTGTAATTGTGTTTATTTGGTATGCACATGTTTTTGTCAAGTCTATTAAAAATCTTTGAAATGATGTACTTGGTTTGTGTTGCAAAAGTGTTTTTTCATTAATAAATAATTTTAAAATATTTGTTGTTCGCTTTTTTATCCGTTTATGATTTTTTTAAATTTTACTCTAATAAACTTCATTTTGTGGTTTTTAATAATTCAGTTAATAACATTTATTCTTAGCAAATGTCAAATTTTGTATTTTTTTTAAGGACCTTGTATATTAAATCTAAAACCTAGTAATGCTACGTTGTTTTATATGATTCTACAAATGTCATGGAGATTGTCTAACTCCCAAAAATAGAACAAAGATCGGCTATTGGTTACATTTGCAATGTGCTTTGGTACTGGCAAAACCAATTGATTATATGCCGAATATACGATTCAACACATGGAAAATAAAAGAAAAAGAGTCCCTAAATATATTCTAGCACGTCTTTTAGTAGAGCTGGGCCATCGACAAACATAAAAAATTTCTTTTAAAAAAAAATCATAGGAAAACTTAATTCAACTGAAAACGTGCCATGAGCACAAAATAAGTAATAAAAAACAAAAATATTCTAAAGTATTCATATTCTCCTAAATATTTTGGTACTTGAAATACTTTTTATTACCTCAAGTACAATTCTTATTTCAAACACTTATAAATGCATTTGAATACAAACAAAGTACTTGAATTACTTTACTTGACAAAAATCTAGTTATTTGATACTTCAAATACTTTCAATAAATACTTAGTTCGTGTTGTTGATTTCGTAAGTATTTGGTAGGTACTTGTACTTTAAATACTCTTTGTCGGTACTTGTGACAGCTCTGTTGCCAACATGCCACATTAAATCTTACAGATCGGTCAGTGTCTTCTAATCCAAAATGTCTGATCATTTCTACAAAATTATTTGACTATGAAATAAACGATAGCTCATATGTTTTTAATTACTTATGTGTCTTTCTTCTGTTAACACGGAAGTCATTTATGTCATTAATATTTAAGTTTCCCAAATAAATGTGAATTCTAGAATTCCAGAAAATTTAATATTTTTAGTCGAAGCCATACAATACTAACAGTACATATTACTTCAGAACAGCCAGCTGAAAATGGTGTATTTATATCGAGAACGGGTAAAATGAATTTTGTAGACTTAGCAGGAAGCGAAATGACCAAAAAAACTCTAAGTCAAGGAAAAACACTTGAGGAAGCTAACAATATAAATAAAAGCCTCATGGTGTTAGGTAAGTAAAATCAAATCAGTTTTAGTATGAAGTGCAACATGTTGAATATTTTAAGATATGTTAAATTAGGGAGCATATTATAAATTAAATTTGAATAACAAGTTGTTGTATTTAAGCATCCAGTAAATATTTCAAAAATTAATTAATTTGATTTTTTAGGAGAAATATTTTTGTGACACCTTTATGAGCTGCGTGTTAGGATAGTTTCTCTCGGGGAAGCAAATTTTTAACATTAATTTGACAGTACCGCCGTTATAAGGAAGCGCCTCGCTGTAATTTAAAAGCCGACAGCATATAGATAGATATTTACTCCAATTCGAAAATTATCTAGTACTTTTTCTTAAAACATATCTTGTGTCATGTTTATTACCCTTTCTTCAAACGTTTATGCATTTCAACATTTACTGAAATTTTATACTGTGGCGGCAGAAGGATCACTGTTAGTGTTTACTCGTACATTGAAAATTGAAATGAAAATAAATTTAATTGATTACTTCTAGGCCAAGTTATAGAGTTTAAAAATAGCTTTGTTATTGAATTTTAAAGTAAAACATTTGAGAAATATAATTCTTTAGATTTATAAGTTTTCAAGAATTTCTAATCTCAATTTTTATTAGATTTTGACATATTTACGAATAGTCGCAATTTTAAACTTGGTAACCTTGAGGTCCTCATATTTTGGAGATGAATTAAGCTTGAAAAGATATTTCAGAAGATTTGCTACTTAAGTTATTTTTTATTACATTTTGTTCTTCAAACTTAAAACGTTTCATAACGAAATACATCCACTAGAATACATGTGACTAAGTAGTTAATGTAAGTGATTCCGGTCGCATGTTGGGCCATTTTACATGTAAATCTCAATAAGAAATTGTATGGTCCAATCTGGTTATTTTCGACCATTTTCCAGAGTTAGACACAGATGGCCCCGACTTTGAAAATATTGCCCAAGCGCTAGTAGATGAAACCTTAGGCCCCCCTCCTGTCAACTGTTCTAGCAGCCGAAGCACCATCAGTGCTTCTTTGGCCCCCGTCCATTCTTCATTAGGCTATTTGGACCGATCTATTAGCAACTACATAGTGTACAAGCGTCATTTTCTTAAGATTTTTACTGTATTCATACAAAATATTTTTAATGCGTTCTTTGGACAAAAGACATTTCCTAGCGCATTAATTTTTATTTATTTTTAATACGTATACCAGCTCTCAAGAGTAACAGATACATATTTTAAAATGATAAATTTGTTAACGCGTCAGGAATATACCTGTAAGGTTTTTGATACAATAGACCTTAGCTACAAAAACAATATTTTCCTTTATATGGAGGAAAAAATTTGAACATTATTTGGGTAAATAATATTTTTCATTCATTCATTAATGTGAAGTCAGCAACAAAATAGATATATAAAAGACCAAGTAACATATTTTGGGATTAAGAATTTATGTAAAATAATTTGAAAATTTAATTCAGATATATAGTGTCAAAAGATTTGCGCGCATTCGCCAAATGTAAATATATTATTAACATTTTTTTGTAAAAATAAACACACATTTTTCTTTTAAGATATGTTAAAGATAAAAATTCAACCGTATCGGTCTCATATATAAACGAAATTCAGTTTACTAATCTTATGGTCACCCTGTATGGTAATAGTATAGATAGTCATACATTTTAACAGATGAAGGTATTTTTTGGTAATAAAAATGCATATTGATAAATATGTGTGGTGTGTTTTGGTTATTATTTGATAGAAACAGGATATTGATGGGTTAGCCTCATTAAATCAAAGATAGAATAGATGCAAAAATGCATTGTTAAGTCCAATTGGTTTTTATATATATATGATTAAACTGAAAATATACACAAGCATGTTATAACGTAACACTCAAAGTCGCTCTGGTAGATCACTAGAACTGTTATTCAAAAGGCACATCTAAAGAATCTGCGTTTTGAATAACAATACAACAGAGGCAGCCTTTAAGGTTTTTGAATGGTTAAGCTCAAAATGGATAAACATTTTTTTCTAAAAAAACAATAATACGTACTTACCGTATAATTTATAAATAATATTTTTTTTTAGAAAATGTATATCCAGATTCCAAAAGGCACCAATCTGACGAGTTTTCGTCAGAAAAACATGGGATTTTGCATGATTTTAAGATAATAAATAAGTTCTATCCAGTAATAAACTCTTTAGTGTTATACTGTATATACTGGAATATATATTCAATCTTACCCACCAAACCAAACCCTCTAACTATATAATTTATTGAAATCCCCGCACGAGCATATTTTTCTATCAGATATTTTTTCAGCCGTTAATTGTACCTCTCCTTCCATGCCTTTGATTTTATTGGTCAATAAAATAAGACGTTTTGCACATACAGAGGTGGGATATCATATATATATATATATATATATATATATATATATATATATATATATATATATATATATATATATATATATATATATATATTTCGTTTTTTTTTAACCATATATAAATATTTTGTTAATTATGACGTTTCGCTCATTATATTGAGCTTTCTCAAGATATTTATTTTCTTGGAAATATGTCTATATGTATGAGCTCAATATAACGAGCGAAACGTCGATTAAATTATAGTTTTACTTCTCAATGAGTTAACCTATGCACAAGAAAATAATTAACAAAATATATATATATATATATATATATATATATATATATATATATATATATCACTCAATTTTTCCGTAGTACCAAAGCTAAAGTTACTTGGCTTCAACAATTTCACGTAGTGATTAATAGTTTACTGATCTCAAAACTATTTACTTTTGGCGAGTGGTTAACATTTCCCAGATTTTGTGGTAAGACCTTTATATTTTTATAATTTGGGGTAACTTTGTTTAGAAAATTATACATTTATTTCTTTATTTTACCACAATGTTTTTCTGCACGGCTTATAAATATTCTAAATATATACGATCTGTTATATTTATCTTTGTTAAAAAATTAACCCCTCTTTATAATTAATGGATGTGGATGAAAGATTTTGCATAGGTATTAATTTTAAGACTTTTAATTAAGCTTTAATAATATAATATAATACTTACTGAGATTTTTAGTAAAAGCTAAAAAAATCTAGTATATAAGAAATAAAGAAAATAATTTTTATATAATTTACTTATAAAAATAATATAAGACTTTAGAATTTTAATTATATTAAAGGTAATAAAAAAAGTCCAATTCACCTCGGTAATTGCAACATCTTCTTTGTTTCTCAGCCAAACTTTTTTATTGCCAATGTTTGCAAGGATTTTGCCGCCCGTCGTCCACACCACGACTTTACCTAATTTTTCTTTCGCCAGAAGTAGAAGTTCATATCTAGATTTAGTTAATTCTTCTAAAATCACAATCTTGCTTCCCTTCAGTTCTTTTTAATTTGGAAAAACGGTATTCCTTTGATGTAAGCTATCAAACGTGACTACAGTAGCTTTATCCTTTTTATTCTCAGAGGAACCCAAGCGAACACAGTGTAAAGGCATTATACCTTTTAAGCCAAGTTTAGCTTCCAACATTTGAGCAACCTGTAAGTTAAATTGTCCACTACCGATTTTATGTTTGTTTTCAGCAATCCGTAGATTCTTAACTTACTGAGTTTAAAAGTAAAGTTATATATTATTTAATTGTATTTTCCGATATAATGTATATTCTTTTTAGGTCTGATGATGCCCATTAAGGCGAAACATAATACCTATCCTTAATCTATAAACTTATTTTTGACTGAGACCTAGACTTTGTGTATATTTTTCATTTTGTTACATTAGCAGGTCTCTTTAAGGTAATATGGACACTTTCTTCATTTTTGAAAATGGCAAACGGTAAATTAGTCTATTTTTATAAGAAGAACCTAATTACACGGAAAAGTCTCCTGCTAAAAATTTGGTTCCTTCAAGAATGTTTAAGATTTCATTTGATGACAAGCAGCTCTAAAACTTGCCAAATTCACCTGGATTAAAGAAGATATAAAGGCTCATTATATAACCCTCAATTCGGTTAATTCCGAACTAAAGTATTTGTACTTAACATTAACAGATTTGTTCTCGTTTGTGTAGTTTACTATTTTTAATTATCGCTTCAGGGACGAGGTTAATGTTTTTTCGACCAATACTTATCAGATACTAAAGAATAAATTAGTGAGATTAAAGCAACAACAAAGATACTCTTTAAGGGTAAACAACGCTAAGGAGTATCACTTGCAAATAGATAACTAAAGAAAAGCGTTATGGAATGAACTTTACAACACCACTATTATATGGTTTGCCAAAAAATTCACAAAGAGGGCACTCCATCAGACCAGTATCAAATCGCCCTGTTATCAACTTTCTTCTTGGCTAAATACTATTCTAAGAGAGGTCACATAGTTTAAGAGTGAATAATTCACCAAAAATTCTATAGATTCGGCCAACTACTTAAAAACATATCCTTACCACCAAAAGCTAGACTTGTCTCTTTAGATATTAAAAACCTTTTCCCTAGCATTCCCCCACTTGCTTGCATTGACTTAACTGAAAAATTATTAAGAATCAAACACATGGCTAAAAACTCTGCTAGAGCAAAACTTTTTTAGTTTAAAGAATAGATATTTTATAGAATGTTCGGACTTGACGATGGGTTCTTGCCTTTCACCGTTTTTGTGTGAAAATTTTATGAACAACTTAGAAAAGAATGAGCTATAAAAGGTACGCGGATGATATTCGTATTGTTTGGAAAGGTAGTGAACAAAAATTGTTAAAAGCCTTAGAATTTGTTAATTCTTTGCACGAAAAAATAACCTTTACTATGGAGAGTGAAATTGATGACAAACTTCCTTTTCTAGACCTTCTTTTAATTAAAAATAATAACAAAATTTGTTAAGGTATATAGAAAACCCTCCTATACCGATAACATCATTCAGTTTACATCTAACTCACCATTTTCTCACAAATTTGCAGCTTTTAATTTGTTTTTGTATAGACTTTTTAAATTACCGTTATTTATCCCAAGCTTACTAAAGTATTAGATATAATAAATCAAATTGCCGTAAATAATGGTTTCCCAATGAAAACATTCAACAAACCTTCTCATAAATTTATGAACAAATACCAACTCTCTTATAATTTAATACATAACAATCCAATTAATACAAATAAGTTCAGAATTTTAACATATTTTGACAATATATATCTACATCTAGGAAAATTCTCTAAGTAAGTTAATATCTCCATAGCATTTAAAACAAACAATAGTTTAAAACAAAACATAGTTAGAATCAAAAATGACAGTCTTGAGAAATCTGGAGTTTATTCCCTTCATTGTGCAGTGGCCTGCTATTTACGTAGGGCAATCAGGTAGGAATATTTCGACAAGGATCCAAGAACACCTCAAATTAGTTACAAAACATCAAAATCAGCTTTGTGAATCATTTATGATCCTTAAAACATCGTTTTTCCATATCTGAAAATGTAAATATATTTTACGAATGCGTTATAGGTAAGAATATGGATCTACTAGAAAAGATGGAAATAACAAAAGCTAAAAAGAGCCCCATCCTTACCTGTGTTAATGAAATGTTTAATTTTGAGCCTCATTTGATTTTTAACAATATTTCGAAAGAATAACCATATTATTATTCTTACTTTGTATAAGGCCTATCTCTTTTCTGTTATTTTTACTAAACCTTCTTCTTTTTATTAATGTTGCATTGTACTTTATGACAGTTAATCAAGTTCGTCTAGAATAATATCTTCTTTTTTTCGTTCTAGCCTATTGCCTCTTATCAACAATTTACATTAATGTATCTGATAGGTCGCTCGAGCGTAACCTAGGATGAATTGTTTCTTTGTTTATGGCAAAGTTATATTTTATTTAAATGTATTTTCTGTTGTAATGTATGTCCTTTCTACGTGTAATGATGCCCGTTAGGGCGAAACATGACACCTATTCTCAACTTATAAACTCATTTTTGATTGAGTTACATTACCAGGCCTCTTTGAGATAATATGAACACTTTCTTCATTTTTGAAAATGGCAGACGCTAAATTAATCTATTTTTATAAGAAAAACCTAATTACACGGAAAAGTCTCCATTTTTATTCTCACCTATTTCGAGCATTCCCTTTATTTCCGTTTACTTGTTTGTACAATCCTGTATACTAAAAGTGATAAGCGGTCTATGCAATGATATTTCTTCGTTTCCTAGCACTTCCCATTTTTTTATCTTCCTAGCCAGGCACTGAGTGGAGAAAGTAACATCTATAAAAGATCCAGTTCTACCACTGATAAAGGTTGGCTTGTCTCCTCTGTTATGCTGCAATCTTGCTCCAGCTTCTGCCAGAATTTTTCCTCTTGAGCCACTGAAGGGAGATCCTCATTCTTGTGATCTGGCATTGAAGTCGTCGAGAATCAGAGATTCACTGCTGTCCTCTGTATGGCCGCCACTAAAGTGTCAACATATGTTTCATAGACACCTAGAGGTATGTTTGGGGAAATGTAGCAGCCAAATATGCCAAACATTGCGTTTTTAAACTAATAACACCATCCATTTTTATAATTTTTCCTATTTTTACATTACGATTTATGAAGAAGATTGCTACATCCTTATTGTTGCTTATCCATCCCTTACTTTGTGCTACACTCTTGTTCGTTTCGCTGGCAACAATGATATCTGCGTGGATTTCCTGAGATATGGCAAAGGCTATGTCATAAGCTCGTGGCGACTGGTCAGCGTAGATTTGTAATATTTTTAAAGGCATATTGTGATGTTGGTCAAGATACTATTTTTTTTTTCTTTGAAAATTGGCACTGGTTTGGGTTTAATTTCAAGTTTACTTTTCTTAGCCTTTCAAAGATTTTAATGTGATTTTTGTTATGATTCACCAAATTATTTTCAAATACAATTAAGTCATCGGGATATACAATGCAACTTTCGTAATTTAAACCCACCATTGCAATCGTCATAAGCCTAGAAAATGCACTTGCACTTATTTTTAACCCCATGGACAGTCTAGTCATTTGGTATTGCCCTCGTGCGGTCGTAACGTTTACCGCCTTACATTGATCTTTTGTCTACAAAACTGCAAAATTTTAAATGTTAAAGATATACTGAAAAAACTGCAAGAAAAAAAATATTTAAAAGCAATGTACAAGTTTAAAATAAAAGGAAATTTCTGTTAATTAAAAAAAAATGTAGGGAAATATAAAAATATTGTAAAATGTAAAACAGATGGAATTTTAGGATAAAAAAATATATGTACACTATGTCCTTTAAATTATGGAATATTTAAACTGCAAAATCAATTTCAGTCACTCGGATTATCGCATTTGTAAACTGATTTTCTCAAATTTTTTTTGGCTTATAGGCAATTTATTCCAGAATTAAGAGCAGGGTAACTAAAGTCTTGAAAGGCATTCTTGTGCAGGGTGTAACATATAAATTTCATAAAATTTAAGTTGGCTGCATAGCAATTACCACTTATCTATAGCAATTATTGGCATAGGAACGTACATGCAAAATTTTACAAGTTTTGTATAAAGTGCGGGAACTGTCAATTTTCCCTAATTAACCTAAAGCTATTGTAACAAATATTGTATAGGTATAATGTGACACGCCAAGTTCTTTATTTTATAGGCTGATTATCAGCGTAAAACAGAACATTTACTGATCCTTGCGAAGATGTTGACCCCGAAATGCTAGTTATTTTTATTTCTTTTTCTGTGTTAATGTTTTCGTTTTTGTCAATCCCTGTACCGATAAGAAAATTAAACACGTTACCCTTATATATAATAACAGGGTTCGTGCTCCTGGTTAGACACGAAAAAATCAGTTGACTATGTTGCGTTATCTACGAACACATTCTTCCTGCATGTAATATGCCCTATGATCCCCTAGAATTATGGTTATAATTTCCTCTATTTCTACCTCTGTTATTAAAATTTCTCATAAACCTTGTCCCCGGCGGGGACCGATAATTGCAACTAAAATTATGCGCATTACCCTTTTTTAGCATAGTTATTATGCTTATTCGAAAAAATTTTCTGCCGCCCGAAAAGCCTCTGTTATAAACTGTTATTCCCTCTACCTCTTGTATGGAAAACTCGAAGGGTAGTCACTTGTCTAATAAGTTCTTCATCTTTAGATCTACATATAGCATTGAATAGTTTGGTATAATTTCGTGCTTCTATAATGGTGAGGATATCACTACTTTGTAGACCGTTGGCGAAATCGTTGATGGTAAGTTTCTCATTTACCATAGTTAAAACAGTTAAAGCTTCTCCATCACTATCCGACTGACCAAGAGTCATGTCGGGCAATAAATCCTCAATTCCTCTACCAAAATCCTCAACAAATTTGTTGTCTTGTCTAGCATTATTCATTTGGTCGGATAATACTGAAGCAGAATTTACTAGCAAACCATTGGAATCGTAAGAATTTTGGAGACGGTACTTTAGTATTAGTTGCTAATCTAGTCTTAAGGACATAGTTAATTTTCCACTGGCCTCCCGCTGTGAGTCATATAACTCGGTGCAATCATTTAACATTTAAGTTGCATTTTCTGCGTCATCCATTACTGGCAAAAGGGATGCTGCAGTTCATCAATCAAATTTTCCCGCCATGGTCAACTTTCTTTAACTTACCCATATTGTATACAATACTATTACGCCTATCTACAGGGTCTTTGTTTAAGTTTCTATAAAACACTATAAGTTCTCAAAATGATATCGAGTCCCCATGCATTCTTCTGTCAGTGCGTATTAGCACCTTTTGCCTCACTAATACGTTCCCACGATGCTGGCTTCGGTATGGACACAACCAGTCGACGTTCGCATGTTGGAGCGTTCTTCGGTCCCGGTCTCGAACTCGTCAAGACGGTATTTTCTTCGGTGGTGGTGTTTATACCCGCTCCCGACTCAGAGCTGTTTCTCTTCTTATTTTCTGCTTAAACAATTTGTTGACTTTACCTAGACAGAATATGATAATAAAACAAATTGCCAGTACCAGAACACACACACATAAAATGTCTTTTCTTGACTATTTCTTCTCACTATTGACAGCAGGGTTTGTTAGTCCTCTGCTTTTTCCCGCTTGATTTATAAAACCTCTTCCTTCGACTGGAACCCTTGTTACTGATCCAGTTATACCGACGCAACACTCACTAACACTTTACCTATTTAATATTACACTAATTATTCACTAAAATAACTAAAAACTATAGGCTAGCTCCAACTGGCAGGATCGCCATGTGATGTTGATGGTTCGGGTTAAGACATAGTAAAAAATCGAAAACGTTTAGCCGGTTCAAGTTACTATATTGATTCTACTTTTACAACGTATTAGCAGACTTGACGACAGTTGTCACCTAATTTAGAAACCCTGATTACCAAACATATACGTGCTATTTTAATATACTAACAATAGTGCATAAGTGTAAATATATGTGTATTGACTTGATAACCAAACAACTGAATTTACCTACATACCTCGTTTTATATTATTGTGCTATTACCCAATATAAATATATCCTACATACTGTTGTCCTATATTTTACAATATACTTAGATTCTACATCTGAATATTATTTTTGGGTAACTGTCTGTGATTAGCTGGAAGTAGTATTTTTGGTTAGTGATAGCGCACGCCGGAAAATGAAACATTTTTAAGAACTTGCTTTATGTCTTTTTTTCGTTTCAAGTCGGGCAATATTCTTCATTACTGTAAGATGTCGCTATGTGTCCTTTTTCTCGGCATTTAAAAGATTTACCGTTCATTTCTGGATTTATTCATTTGCTCTGCTCATGACCATATCCCTAGCATCTTGCGCTTTTCCTAACCTAGATTCTCTGTACTATGGATTAGTATGCAATACCAGTTCTGATCTGGCGATCTTTCAGGATTCCTCCACTTTATCTTTGCTCAATATCAGAGTAACAGCTTGTGTGTTATTCCGGTTATGTCTTAGTTCGCCAACTTTGAACACTCCCTCTTCTGAATTATTAAGCCGGGCTTCCACAACTTTGATTATTCCCTGCCTCTCTGTTGTTGCGTCCATCCTTTTCTAATATGTAATGCAGGTTCACTAGTTTGCTATTTTTACTGAATCCTTGATTTCGTTTTGGATTTCCTTTAAAGCGTAATAGTCTTTTTCCGTCATTATCAGGATCTCTCCTTCTTTCGTTGCTCTGATAGTTTTAGCAGCTTCGCTTATAGTGTTCGTTTGGATTTTCTCTTTAATCTTGTTGACCGTGTCTTTAAAATGTTCATTCTTATGTTTTACAATTATCGCGTAGCTACGCCTTTCGGTTTCCTTCCGCTCGCTTTCCCTGGTACTTGTTTTACTTTCTAGATCAAATTTTCTTTTCGTAGAGTAAATCACAACTTGGGTCTTTGACTTCCTAAAAATTACCTCTGCCATTTTTCTTAGCTCTTCCAGGTTTATACCCTCCAGGTGGTAAATAGCTACCCATTCGACCCTTTGTGTCGCTTCCCTTACTCAACATAGTTTATCCCATAGTTTTTTTCCCTCGTGCCATGCCGGTCTGATATCCTCAAAATGTTCTCCTCCCTATGATGATTAGCTTACTGCATTTGTACAGTAGTCATTTGTTTGACTATTTCGAATTCTCCGGTTATTTCGGTTAGGAAAGTGTATTTAGTCCTAAATAATGCCTAAACACTTTTTGTCAGGTCAGGATCCTCCGGTTCTACAAAGACGCTAATCTTAGTGTTCACCGGGTTTCCTATTTTGATTTCCGTTTTTTCGTAAATATTTTCACACCACCGTTTTTCAGCAAGGGCTATATAATCTTGGTACGTCTCCGCACTCTTGAGGGATGCGACTTCATGGTTTTGAATATTATTCTCTGTTTCCGTTCCTGTATTGGCGCACGGATTTTTAACCTTGTCGTGACTTATCTCTAGCCTTTTGCACGTCGCTTTATTGTGTATCCTTTCAATTTGTATTTTTAAACATGTATTAATTTCCTTATTTATTTTCTGGTATTCTGTTCAATGTTACTATCTAATTCCTTCGTTAGTCTGGTTTTAATATTGAGAGCCAATCGCTTCCGATGATGACTCAATACGGTGTCTCCGCTTTTTTCCCATTGGGAGTATGGCATCCTTTTCAAACTATCCTCCTTTTAAGATGATATGCTTGTTTTTATCGGTGCTGGTTGTTCTTTTCTATCTGATAAACTTCCGGTGTCTTGAAGGTGATCTGCCCATTGAATCCCGCCTTTTGAAAGGGTGCGGCATATCTTCCTTTGCCTCTTTCTAACTCGATGGTGGTGTTCTTGAAATCGAGTCCTTCCTTTTAAAAGGGTCTCGTTGTCCGCTCTCTTGTATATTACCATTTGCCAGAGACTTATCGTTGTTCTTTGCCGGTAGTGTATATGTGGCTGAGCCGATGGGCGGCTTCGAACGGACTCTACTACGTGGTCCCCACCGTTCTGGTTTTTATTTTTAAAATCCCTCGACATGAACATGGTCCGTTAAGTGGTGGGTCCGACCCTTTCCAGGGCTACCCCTAGGCAGGTCTATATCTGGAATGTTTCATCAGGTATACCATGCCTATACTTGTGTCCTGAAGGGTGCCGTTGTCGTCTTGGGGAAATCCGTCGAATAAGAATGAGTTTGAGTAATCCCTAGCCCTCGTTCCCTAATAGCGTCGGGATCAGAAAAGACAAGAGTTGACCAAGAGAGCCCATAGAAAAAAAAGAAGAAAGTGCGGTCTCATCTAAAGAAAAGTTGAAGCAAAGTCAGATCATAGTAACAGAAAAAGAGTGAGTCGATCTACGGCAACGGCTTTGGCAAAGGCTTTTAGGGGAGGGGTTATCCCCCTCACCCTACCTACGGCCGCAGTTAACCAGGTCAGTGAAATCTTAGTCGTTCCCCTATCCGTCACTTGGGGACGCGTCTGATAGGTATTCAGCCCTCGGGAACCTAATCTAACCTAACATAACATAATCTAACGTAATACTTCTTATTAGAGGTAAAAACCTGTCAAAAGATTCATCAGGCTCATTGATGTCGTATTGGGCGCCCAAGTACTATTCGAAAGGGTTTTTAAATTATTTTTATGCTGTGAGAGTGATGCATTTTGATTTGTTTCAAAATCAAGTTAGTAATTTGAATGTTTCAAATCCTAATTTGAACGTTTTTTTTTGTAAAAAATTTTCATCAAGTTTGACTATAAGATCTTTCCGTCCTTTTTAGATTTACTTAACATTTTGGTCTATTTAACTAATGGTTTTCTGACATTGAACATTTTAGTTATTTGGATTCTCTTCTGGAAGGGCAACTCTTATTGTTAATTCGGACGATTAAGCAATGATAATTATATACTTGTTTAGCGCTATTAAAACAAATGATTTAGAGCTCAAAACCACTGGGGTGTTAGATAATTGTAAAAAAGCTCTCAAGACTTTAGGATTCATTTTGTTGTTTAAACAATTGGATAAGTCTCTCTTTACAAGGTTTGAACTGGAACAGGGTTGTTCACAAGTTCCAGCGCGGAAAGATCTGACACACTTTCTGGAAATTTTTTTTGCATATAGCGTAGTTAAAATCTCGTTCGGTTTTGTTAAAAATAAAAAATCACATAAATTTTCTCAGATGAACACTGTCTATGTATTCCTTAATAAAAGCTCTTTTGTAACGCGTCACGCTTTATAGTCGTGTGAATTTAAAAAAAAGTACTTATTAAATTCATAGATAATAAAGATATGCCTTAAACCTTTACGTGCCTTTTAGATTGCGGAATTTTTTTTATTTCTCTTAAAGCCGCTGACTATTTACCTCCAATATCATTTTCCACCGATTCTTGGGCGCATATTAAAAATTTAAAGTTCGCGTATAAACATTTTTATAAGCCGGTCAAAATTGGCACCTTACTTGAAAGTGATTTATTTTTCAAAAATCTTTTAAATGACCGCATTCAAGGAAATTCAAATGCGTTAAACACTATTTTTGGGTATATTTTAATGGGAAAATTTATTTCGCCAAGTACTCCACAAATAACGGCAATATTATGTAATACGACTGAAATTAGTATAGAATCTACTTTAAAGTTATTTTGGGAACTTGAGGAAGCTTCTAACATTCATTCTCTATCTCTTTATGAGGACTTGTCTAAACATATTTTAAAATGGGCACAGACATACGGATTTGGTAATACATAGGTTTTATTCTATCGAACGAAGGTTTTTTAAACAATTTCACTGCACACTTAATACAAGTATTTAACCTAAATTTAAGTATTAATTAAGGTTATATGGAAATAGTGCCCGCTTCTGGGCTAAATAGTCCTCATTATTATTTGTCACATCATTGCGTGGTAAAACCTGAAAATGTAACAACCAAACTTCGAGTCGTTTTTAATTAAAGCACAATGTCTTTTAATTAGCATTTACTGGAAGGACCTAAATTAGAAAAAGATATGGCCTGTAATCGTCCTTTTTCGACTGTATCTTTTATTTGCGCAAATATCAAACATATGTAACGCACAATCTTAGTAAATCTCGCTTATTGGGACTATCAAGGCATTATTTGGCGTTCTTTCCTAGATGGACCAGTTCAGGATTTTCGTTTGACTATTGTGACATAAGGCAATATATCGACACCTTTTCTAGCATTGCGCAACTTTTACAGCTAGTTAAGGACTCCCTCATCCTTTCATTTAGACGCGGGAGGTTACGCTGCAGTTGTTTATAAAACAGTAGTATATAATAATACCACTTTTAGCAAATATCTTTCTTCTAAAACTAAAGGTGCTCCGTTACTTAAGATAACAATTCTGCGTATCAAATTATGTGTTGCTGTTTTACTGGCAAAAATAATGTCTGTGTTTACATCGTGCGCCCCACATGCTAGACAGGTCTATATATACATACATACATACATATATATATATATATATATATATATATATATATATATATGTATATATGTGCAAAAATATATAATTTTGCACGCAAGCGGCGTACGAGAAGACATTGCTTTCGATTGTGTCACATAATACTCCTCCTGCGTCGATTTCTGGGGCTTTATTCTCATCAGGCAGGATTTTATAGAAGGAGATCTCAATTAAGAAATCATCGATGTGACACAATAAAAAACGAAAACGTCTATCTAAGTGGAAAAGTTCTACGAGTCAAGCATAATACTTGGTGCCACCTATTGGGGCTCCGGAGAGTTCCGGCTGCATCCCATAACGATTTTGGCGAATGCATGTAATATACGTGGTAAAACTGAAATATATATAATAACGATTTATGTTATTTTAAATTTAAAAACCTAAAAAATCACTTAGATAAAATATTGACTATCAAAATTAAATTTGGTTTTATCACGTTAAGTTTATGTGGTAAAATTTGTATCCTCAAAAATGTATTTATTTATTTATTTTCTCTTATCGTTTATTACATTCAAATATTGTTTTCTTTTGTTTAGATGCAAGAAAAACATTTAAATGCCATCTCCAAGTAAAATCATTTCTAATACGACATTTGATATATTTAAGATGAGAAAGACCACACAAAATTTCTAACATCACATGCATACTGCCATTTGCCAGTTGTTGTTTTACCAGTAGATTTTGACAAAGATCAGTTTTCTCTATATTTCTTTGTGTATATGCTTCTCTATTGCATTATTGAAGTGAAAGTAGGAATATGACCCTCCAATTCGAGGGGAGACTACATTTTTTTTTTGAAAAGGCTAGACACGAGCTTTTTTTGCTCTTGGAAAAATTTTAATTTTTTAGGATACCTAGGGGGAACGGGCAATAAAAATGTGTCAATGTTGATTTTCACATCTGCAATCTTCCTGAAAAATCCTCCTACACAACTATCCTCGCCTATAGAAAATAACTTATATCTCAAATCTTCTCTATAACTCTTTTAACAGCAAAATACTAACAATGTTTCATTTAATATTCTAGGCTACTGTATATCATCTTTAAGTGATGCTAAAAAAAAGTCTAGTCACATACCGTACCGGGACTCCAAATTAACAAAATTATTAGCGGACTCTTTAGCTGGCAACGGAGTAACACTAATGGTAAGAACTATATTCTTAGATAATAAATTCAGAAAACTGAAATCCTTGAAATTGTCAAAAACACAATTAAGTAATATTTCTAATTATTTGAATATTGATTAGTATATATTATCTTATTTTAAATTTTTATTTAAATTTACTTGTATCTCTGAAAAGATTATTATCTTTTATGAACCATGGCTAGATAGAAATATTGCCTCTATATCTAAAAATATATCAAAAAGTATAAATATATACCTAACTTTCTTCGTAAAGAATTCGACCACTCAAAGATAATATTGTTTAGATATCTATGCAATATTATAAAAATTGCAATATTGATATTTTTTCCTGACAAAATGATTATTAAGATACAGAGACGAAATAGGTATGAAAAAATGCTTTTTATATTTGACAAACAAAATGGCTATAATGAAAATTGTTGTTACGTATTACGAGTCCCAATATATAATATATACCTGACAGGTAAGAAGGACAACATTAACAGGGGTAACAAACAAATTTCTTTTCTGGCTTTTTCGCAACTGAATAAAATTATTTATTAACTTTAAATTGATCGAAACAAATATTTAAGTAAATTACATATCTCCACATATAAACTAGTCTTCCCAGGGAAAGTTTCGATATATAGTATAAAGAATATTATTTAAGCAAAAATAAGAATTTTTTTAATTTACCTTTTTATTTACTTTTTATATATTGACAGCAATTTCAACTGCTATATGGTTTGGAATGCATCCAAGTAGCGCAATTTTAAGAACATGCAATGTATGCGATATAAAATGAAAGGTTTGATATACTAAAATGTTATTATCAGGGGCCACGAAAACAAGATTCTTAGTAAGATAACGGAGTTATAAGACGCGCGGCAAAGTTGATCGCACTATTCTGCCATTTTTTTTTAAATTTGTTTTCTATGGAACCAACCACAACTACTGTGACAAATTCCTGAAAAATTAATCCAAATTGGACAAGCCATCTTGAGGTAATCGGCTTACGTCTATAAAAAAAAACAATACATAGGTTTGAATTGGTAACTTTCCCTTTTTTGAAGTCGGGTAAAAAGATGTTCAGTTCCTTTGAGACTCGAAGTTAGCCTCAACTCGACATTTAACTTGTTAGGGTTGTATCAATTAAAATTTGTCACTGAAATATGCACTTAAAAATCATTTTTCGTTGCGTACTAACCAGTAATATGTTTCCTTTTTAAATTGAAATTGACTTTTTTAACTTTAAGTGTGGCACAAGTAGTGAGTGGGTTACGATCATCTACAATTTAATTTTTTAAAAGGTAAGAACGACACAAAGCTCTATTATTTTAAATATTAGAGATTTCCGTCGTTTGTATCCATAATTTGGAGTTGATCATAGGGGACAAGCTCAGATGTGCCACATTTAAAATTCAAAAAGGCAATATAAAGAAACGTTTTAAATGGGGTTTAATCATATATTTTACTAATAAATTAAAATGTACACGTCCAAAGTCGAGCAACTTTGCCACGCAAAGCAAAAACGGTTTAACTCTAGGGTAAACGAAATCATTTTTATACAAGATTTCATAAATTATACAACCCTAACCACAATATAATTTCGAAATTAAATGTCATATTAAGGTTAACCTCTAGTATCACAGGATCACATACTGGACACTTTTCTAACCGACTTTAAAAAAGGAGACGGTTACCAATTCGAACCTAAGTATTTTTTATGTATGTACACCGATTACTCCGGGGCGGTTTGACCAATTTGGATGATTTTTTAAGATGTTTTTAGGGTAGTGACGTAGTGCGAGTCAGCATATTTAAAAAAATGAAATAGCGGAGTGGCGCATCAACTTTACCGCGCATCTTGTAACTCGTAACATCTGTAATGGGATTTTAATAGATCGAAACTCTTCTGAGAAGTTATACAACTACCTTTCATTTCATATCGCATATATTGTAAGTTCTTAAAGAGGCACTAATTGGATGCCGTCCACAACTATCTCTATTGTTGTAGTGAAGTATTATCACATGCAGAAGACATCGCAAAATCGATTTTGTCCTACCTGGATTTTTATTATCAATAAAACATAATCTCCTATTTAAAAAAATCAATTCGTTTATCTAATGGCCCTCTTTTATATATACCTTTTTTTAGCTTTGTAACTCTATGTTCTGTTGTATTCTTCTGTATGTTCTTACAATCGGGCTACTTGGATGCGGTCCACAAGTGTCTGAATAACCGTATTGTGACATGCAGACGGCCGCTGCGTCGGGTTTTATTATTAAAATCAGTTTATATATATATATATATATATATATATATATATATATATATATATATATATATATATATATATATATATATATATATATATATATATATATATATATATATATATATATATATATATATATATATATATATATATATATATATATATATATATATATATATATATATATATATATATTGTACAGGACATAGTAATAGGGTCATAAGGAGATTGACTCCATAATTGTTATGCTGTTTTATTATTAAGCAATGTTTAACTATTACGAATGTCCAGCACAGCTTTCGTTGGGTATTGTTTAATTAGTATTTAGGTTAATTAATTATTATACAATACTGCCGAGTAACACTTTACATTTCTTGTAAAACTAGTTAGGAATAAAGTAGTAGTTCACCAAGATATATCGTGTTGTTAATCACGGCTAATTTCGGGGTGACTCCCGAGTACATTACATGGCGACCCTGCCAGCCGCGATCTTCTGAGACGCCGACGCCGAAAAATGTCTAGTGGTAATTTTGTGTAATTTAGTGCCTACAAAGAAAGTATTATGGGTTCCAAACAATCAAAGGAAGAGATTGTTATTGCAGAAGCAGGGAACAGCGGCGGCACCACAAATTCTTCGGACTTCAGTAAGGGCGTGTCTTTATTTGAAGTGCTGGCTTTACTGCTTGGAGCGATCATTTTGTTGGCAATCGCTAGTTATTGCTACCTACGTTTCAAGAGAAACATGAGAAGGACGATACGGCGAGAGATTGCAAGAAGTCAAGAACTTGCATAAAGAAGAATTCCAACCAGACGATAAATTTGGATCGATTTTTAAAATCGGTCCCAACAGGGAACTTCAACTGGTCAGTTCATCCGGTGGCTAGCATCGAGGGAACGGACTAGTAGTAGGCAAAAAGTGCCGCTAGTTCGCAACGTTGGACAGTGTCTGGAAGGCTAAAGGACAGAATCAAGTCACATCCCCCCCCTTCTTTAAGCAATACAACCCCCGACTGCCTCCGAGGGCAGAAAAAAAAAAGGAAAATATATTTGAGGTTTGATTAGCAATAATAATTATTAATTTTATATATTTTATGTAATTATTTTTTCTTTCTCTTATAAAAATTTAAATTATATGTTAGATATTTATAGATGAGTAGTATAGGAATTAACAGTTTTAAGGAATTATACGCATCACTACAAAAAGTAAATGCGAATATTTCAAAGGAACCTCTAGAACGGCGATCTAATTTAGAGAGAGTAAATAATTTATTATTAGATGTCGGAAATTTAGAAAATAAGTTTGGACAAATAAAAACAGAATATTCTAAGGTAGAGAGAGACTCTGACGAAATCCAGAGAGTTAGAGCGTATGTTAAAGAAATAGACAAATATCTTCTAAATTCTCGACAAATATTATTAGAAAGAATACGTACTATATTAGAACCGTCAACAACGCAGGAAAAAATACTTAGTAATAATTATAGTGATTCAAGTAATCGCACAATGCCGGAAAAATTCGATTTGAGAACTGCAGCGTCCTTGTTGCCTATCATGGACGGCACACAGGATGCTACAGAGCTACTTATTGACGCAATCGAGCTTTATAGCGAATTGTTAGACGACGACGGTAAAAAACTTTTAATAACATTTGTCGTAAAGACTTGGTTATCTCAAAGTCCGAAGATGCGTTTGGATAAAACTTATAATAACTTAAATAATTTAATTGCTCATATGAATCAGTTCATCATACATCATCAGTTCGACTGCGGTACCGTTCGGGTGTGCTTTGTTTTGCGTTCCTCGCAGTCGAGCTGCTTCGCAGTACGTGTGTTTGTTCTGTTTTGTTTTCGCTGTGTATTTTTGTTTCGAATTTTTCATTTTCTAAATATGGCTGAATACAAGTGTGACAATTGCCGTAAAGAGTTTTCAGAGAAAGACAAATACAATAAACTTCGTTGTAGTGGCGAGTGTAAACGATCTTTTTGCATGAATTGCACGGGCCTTGATAAGGCTACCACAAAAATCTTGATATTACAACAATCAACCCACCTCCGATTTTTCTGCGCCCTGTGCGAGTCCCCTAGTTTGAAATATCTCAACGATAAAATCACAAAGGTATCTCAAAATTTGATTCCACATGAACTTTTTGATTCAGTCGCAAACCGTGTATCTCAATTGTCAAGTAGTGTACCGACAATTTCTGAAATGTATGACATTTTAGTGAAGAGTGAATCCAGGTGGGATCTCATGGAGAAAAAAATTGACGATATCCATAATCTCTCGAGGGAGTTTTCCGCTTACAAACCAGATATGTTATTAAAGTCTCTAAGGGATATGGAACAGAATATTTTCAATATTTCCCAAATCCTCTTCAACAATGCCGAAGAAGTGATAAAAATCCAAGTACAGGACTCCTCTTCAATTGAATTAAAAGCAGGTATTGCTAACATTAAGAGCAACCTAACTTGTGTAACTGACTTGGTAAAGGAGTTATACTCCAAATATGAAAGCCAACATAAGTGTAAGCATATCAAAAATATCTACCCTACCACCATACCCTTGCCTACACCAACTATGGAAACTACCTGCTCCACCGCCTCTACACAAACTGAGGTAACACCTACGGATATTCCCAGTACTACTGAAGGCTCCAGCAAGCTGGCTTGTAATAATACACAACGGTGGCACTATGTAGTCGTAAGAAATCTTCCTGCAGGGTTTACGCCTAACAACATAGTTCACTACGTTAAGGAAAAGCTTGGGACTACAGAGTTTATTCGATGCTACCACCTAAACAATCATATCTCAAATATTGATTTTAAAATTGGAACTCAGTCAAAAAAGTCAGCTGAAAAGCTTTTAGACAGCAATCTATGGCCACATGGCGTAGTAATAAAACGGTCAGCTGTATCCGAACTTACAAAAAATCTACACCGAACCTCCCACCTCCCTCCACACCGAAAAAACTGCCCACCAACTCGAGCTCCGTCAGTTCACTTGTTGTCTCCTCTCCAATTTCTCAAAAGGGCACTATAATATCTTCTGACAAAGAGGCCATTGCTGCCTGCAAAGCAAATGTCTTGTTGAGCGACAACTGCTACAGTCTTTCCAAGAAAGCTCCTACTGACCAAGAACCTATTTTTGATCCAATGTCTCCCCCAACAGTGAAGCTTACGCGAACCGAAAAAAGTTCTGATAACCGTTTCCTCATGTCTAGACTAAGAGAACCAGCCATTTTAAAGGCCTTCAAGTTATATCTCGCCTTCCTGCACGACCAACCTGCGCCAATTCACTTTGAAGGGTTTACAAATACAAGCACCAGGCTGTTTTTGGCTTCTGAAGGCATTCCTATAGATTATAGAACCCTACATAAGATATATTTCGATTTTCATGCTGCTTACGGATTTAACGCAGCAGAAGTGGAAGCGGATCTTGCAGCCTATGGATCCTACATATCTTCGGAGAGATCGATTCATCTTCAGAGGACCAGAGAATGCCATAAAAACTATTTTACCAGCAATTCTCCCAAAAAAATTTTTAGAAAACACGACGTGTCCTGAGGAACTAGATTCCTCAAAACTTCCTGTTGTTACTAGTCTTAATATGGTTCTAATTAATATTGCTTCTCTAAGAAATAAAACTGACGAGTTGTACCTATTTCTGGAAGAATTGGAGTTCCCCCAACTTGTTGCAATTACTGAGCACTGGCTGAATCTAAACGAACCCTTTTATATTGAGAGGTATACCACAGTAGCTAGATATGATAGAAAAAACTCAGCTCATGGGGGAACACTGATTCTATCCCTAAATGGAGATTTCATGTCGGTATCTAAATATGATCATTTGTTAGCGGATAGCTCTTTTGAATTATCTATAGTATATAATCAAAACCTTGATCTTTATGTAATTTGTATTTATAGATCACCAAACTCTGATGTACAATCATTTTTAAATAGCCTGGTAAGTTTGCTAGACAGCCTACCGATTAAAGGTAAAAAAATTCTATGCGGGGACTTTAATATTGACTATGCTACTGTTTGTGCCATCCAGAAATATCTAATTTCTATATTCGACTCTTTCGGTCTTTCAATGCATGTATCCTCGCCAACTAGAATTTCAAAAAACTCTTCTTCTATCATCGATTACATGGCGTCTAATTTTTCTCCATCAGAGGTGCAATCACAGGTCTATAACTCAGGTCTTTCCGATCACGAGGCGGTAATTTCCAGGTTTAGTTTACCTATTAGGCCCTTACCAAGATCTCGCCATCGGGGCAGAATTTTCTCGGCCGCAAATTTCTCAGTATTTCATAATATTTGCTTTAACACCAATTGGAATTTTGAATCTGATAATGTCAACACAAACTTCAGAACTTTTTTAAATAAAACTTTAAGTGCTTTTAACAAGGCCTTCCCGCTTAAGAATATCAAACCTAAGCGGCATAAACCGTGGACCACGAAAGGAATACGAATTTCTGCTAAAAATATGCGCTCGCTCTCATATATAAAAAAATTCACCGACTCCTTTCTTATTCTCGACTATATCTCTAATTATAGGAGGATCTACACTACTCTTATTAAGTCAGCAAAAAAATTACACTACCGAAAACGTCTAACAAACTCTAATAACGTTTCAAAAGAAACCTGGTCCATCATCAATAACCTCAGAAACAAATCAAACCCTGTGACTCAGATTTTGCCAGGGGCTAATGATCTAAATGATTATTTTATTAATGTAAGCAAAAATGTTACCTCTAGTATCTCGCCAAGTTTGGACCCTCTTTCGTGTCTCCCTCCTTCAAAAAATTTAGCTGATAGCTTTTTCTTAAGTCCCGTTAGCAACACTGAACTATTGAAGGTAATACATAATATCAAAAGTAAATCTTCGTGTAGCACTGATGGCCTATCAATTAGAATATTCCTGAACTTGCCACTCCCAGTCATAGAGGCCCTTACAACATTAATAAATGAGTCCTTTATAAAAGGTGTATTCCCTGATTGCCTTAAAACAAACAACAAACAAAATTATTCCACTTCATAAAGGCGGCGAAAAAACTAACTCTTGCAATTATCGCCCAATTGCACTACTACCAGTGCTATCAAAAATCATCGAAAGGCTACTGAAGAACCGTCTTATGCCATTTCTCCTGAAACATCAGATAATATCCCCGGAGCAATTCGGATTTCTACCCAACAAGTGCACCAATGACGCCATGTTCACGTTGCTTAGAGGCGTCTACTTATCTCTCAATAACAACCACCCAACTGCCTCAGTTTTTTGTGACTATGCGAAAGCCTTTGATTGTGTTAGTCATGAAATTCTGATAAACAAACTAAATTTTTATGGAATTCGTGGTACTTCTTTAAATTGGTTCAATTCTTATCTTGGAAAAAGGCAACAACTTGTAAGGGCTAATGGTTCCGATTCTGATTGTAAGTTGATTACAAGTGGAGTCCCTCAAGGTTCAGTCTTGGGACCTATTCTTTTTTTGTTATACATTAATGATATCACGAACCTTAAAATTAATGGAAGAATCTCCCTTTTTGCTGATGACACAAGCATAACATGCAGTGATTTTGATACAACGTCTTTACACTCTAGTATCTCCAAAGACTTGGTTATAATTAAGGCTTGGTCCGATTCCAATATGCTTTGTTTTAACGTCGATAAAACGGTGGCGTTATCTTATAAGGGAACTTTACAACCACTTCAGGTACATAACAGCAATATTGAATACGTAGAGTCGGTT
Organism: Kuschelorhynchus macadamiae; assembly: GCA_030620095.1. Lineage (NCBI taxonomy): Eukaryota > Metazoa > Arthropoda > Insecta > Coleoptera > Curculionidae > Kuschelorhynchus > Kuschelorhynchus macadamiae. The sequence goes on from JAUTXW010004093.1 coordinate 278,519, forward strand.
AAATTCCTGGGTTTAAATATAAATAGCAACCTAAAATGGTCTAATCATATTGACACCTTAGCTAAAAAACTTTCTACCGCCTGCTTCGCCATTCGATCAGTTTCAAAAGAACTAGACGTTCCTTCTGCCAGACTTACTTATTTCTCTTTATTTGAATCCCACCTCCGCTATGGCCTTCCCTTTTGGGGCTGCTGTACCACCGAGCAATTTCGTAGTATTTTTATGCTTCAAAAGAGAGCCATTCGTTATTTGTTTGGTCTAAATAATAGAGCTCACTGCCAATACTATTTCAAAAAACATGAAATATTAACACTTCCTGCATTATTTATTTTGGAAACGGTATGTTTGCTGAGAAAACATATAAACACCCTCCCAGAAAGGCCACAACATGTATACCCTACCAGAAACTCTAGGCACGATATTTATCTTCCCATTCCTTCCACAGAATTAATAAAAAAATCAATTATTTACAACGCCATAAAACTTTACAACAATCTGCCAGTACATTTAAAATGTATCCCTATGCTTGCACAATTTCGAAAAAACACCAAAGCATACCTCATTGAGAGACCATTTTACAGCGTTAATGATTTTTTTTTTTCAGTGAGTAAGTCTCTTTAAATTGTCACTAAACTCGCTTGTTTACTTAAATCTTTTGTGAGTCATGTCCTAACTCGTAGCATAGAATTTTGTAAATCATTATATAGGCAAAAGAACTGTCGAACATTCACTTAAAACTTAATTATTTTTGTTGGGTATTGGATTAAAAACAATTTAATTCTTTTTGTATACTACATTCTACACTAGTTCAATATACCTTCTGTTTAACATCACAATTATTTGTATAACTATAATAACATAGAGTTTAAGGTCGCATAGTTGCAATTTTGATTTCAATGTCATCGAAATTATTCACCTCGTACATGTGTGTTTGTTTACTTTTATAAGGTTATCATGATTCATTTACTGTTTGCAATGTTATGTTATATTCTAACGTGTGTTTTACGATTTGGTAAATTGATAATTTACATTTAAAAAAAAAATAATTAAATAAAAAAAAAAAAAAAAAAAAAAAAAAAAAAGCACTGACATGTCGAAATTATTTTCGATTAATGTTTTGATATGTCTTATTTTTAGGTATATTTTGCTTTGTCCATAAAATTGTAAAATTTTTCTGCGGCAATAAAGCATACTTTTGTTTGTTTGTTTGTTTGTTTGAAAAAACAATTACTGTCAAGAAAATCTGCTGCGGCGCTGGCAACTGAGCTACATTTGGTTAAGGAGAAAGGCAAGAGGGAAAATCAATCGACGACTATGCAAAGAATATAGAAGAACTCTTTCTTAACTTAACGTTAGCACATGCCGACGGTAACGATGATAGTTTACCGATTTTCCGGAATGTAAATGAAAAGCTCGCGATCCATGCATTCTCAAGCGGGTTAAAAAATAACGAACTACGAACAGTAATTAAAACTAGAGACTATTCCACTTTAAAAGATGCCATTTCAGAGGCCAAGGGCGAGGAAAAATTAAATTTTTCCCATCCAGTACATAACGCTTTTCACATACGTTCACAAAAATTTGCTAGGTTTGGAAACCGCGGCAATAGAACGCGATTTTCAGGTAGAAGTAGATATACTAATAATAATTGCAGTAATAGAACATATGACACTCATAGTATAGACAATAGTCAGCGAAACTTTCGAGGCCAAGGTCGGTCGAGACCATACCGTCCTACATTTCGAGGTCGACGAAATAGCTATATACGATCACAATACCGTGTTTACACGAATATGACTGATAATCAAAATTTTAACTCGATTGAAATAGACTAAGGACAAAGGTTTTTCCGTCCCTAATGAAAGTGATAATAATAATAACGAATTGCAGAATGAATGTGTTTTGAATTTAAATGGAATGAATTTTGTGCAAGTTAAGTATGGAATGAAAGATATGATGCTTTTGTTAGATACTGGAGCTAGTACTAGTGTAATGTTTTTAGAAAATATTTCATGTATATATATATATATATATATATATATATATATATATATATATTATATATATATATATATATATATATATATATATATATATATATATATATATATATATATATATATAAATATATATTATTAGCCCCCTTTTATATATAAAAAAATTTAGTCTTGTAACTCAGTTATCTCAGCAAGAATTTGACGGCTTCTGACAATGGGATTTTAATAAATCAGTGTATTTTATGATCCTTGTTAATGTTGTCATACCTGTCAGATAAATGCAATATTTCTCAGTTACATATGTGTCCTACGTATAATTTACAATATAATGTATTATTCGTGTGGTTTAAAAATCTATTTAAAAATGAGTTTTTAGTAATGATGAAAACCATATAATGGTCGAAACGTCTGCAAAAATAAACGATAAATACTAGCACTCAATTGTCCCCTTTATTCTAAGAAACTCCAAGAACAAAAAATTAAATACAGTGTAGCCGAGGATCAGGGTTGCCAGGTTTTAAATTTTGAAATACGAGACGTATAAAGACGATGATGTTTTTAAATGAGCAAATTCTAATAACGCCTATTAGAAACCTACTTAACAGGAGGAGTTAAGTAATAATTAAAATACTGATCTCGCCTTCAGCGATAAAAATGCGACAAGTTATAGTTTTGATATTTTCTTATACAAAAGTTTAAAGAAACAAGAGAACAAAATTTCAGAATTATATTATATTACACACTTTATGACAAACGTTGCAATGTAGAAATCGAAACTTGAGTGCAAAAAGTACATTAAATATATATGAGTATTGAATAGACAAACCGTCTACAGGAAATCCCATGTAAATTTTTATTTATCCCCTCATAATATTATCCTTATTCATTTTAAAGCAAATTTCTGTAAATTTTGTTTGTCCTCGCAAGACGGTGTAACACGCAAAATATGAATAATTTTAATATGACAAATTAAGAGATAATAAAAAAAATAAAATTTGTGAAATAAAAATGCTATATTGACACATTCATCAGTTAAGACTCTACCAAGTATAAATATATTCAAATAAGTGATAATTTGACATTGGCTGATGCTTTATTAATTGTCGAATGAGGACCTTCAAAAATCTTTAATACAATTTTACTCTAAAATAAATCGGGGAGATAAAATGGGGATACTTACATTAAAATTTATGTGGGATTTCCCATAAATGGTTTGCCGATGCGGTACCACAAAATATATAACATAAACCAACCAAACAAGAACAAAATAAAGCCGTAAGCAGTGTTTATTTCTTATTAAATATATATTTGGTGTTTGATTTTGCTGCGCTAAGAAGTTCTACATCGTTTTTATATGTTCGAAAAATTCTAGGCAAGTCATTTTTAAATTCACCGATGCTTGTAATTCAGCTTTAATTAAATCTGTAGAACATTGGTTTTTGGAATCACTCCATTTTATGATCATTTTAGAAAATATTCGTTCAAAGTATGCATTATATGGAGAGATGCTTAATACATATTGGACGAAATGCAATAATGATTTTAAGTTATTATTTTTGACAGATGAATTCAAAAAATTTTTCCTTGACTCGACATTTCAAATTTGTCTTTAATTGTAGCATCACATGATATAATTCTGTACTTGTAGTGGATTAATTTTGCAAGATTAACGAAACTTTTTCAAATACCAAACACACGTTTGCACAGAAATGTAAATAAATTGCTATGGTATTCCTATCTAGATACTAATTTAATAAACAAAGTAACACACAAATTCATCCAAATACCACCGCAAATAAAAAAAAAACAATTTAAGTACAATTAAATAAAGGAACCAAAGGTCTGCCGCCCGATAGCCCGAACTCAATCAATCCTTTTTCTGGAAATAATACAATCAAACAATAAGATCCATGCTGACATTTATGTAGGTTACATCTTACCTACTGCAAAAGTTGTATTTATAATTGATCATGTAACATTGTGTACAGTATGTTTACCTCTTCTAATTTAAGGTAAAATCATATTTTTTTTGTTTTCATAATATTCTGAGAATAACTAAAACAGAAGATATGTGTTTGTAATGTTTTCTACTGGTTTAATTTTAAATTGCTTATCTACAAGTTATGCTATAACTTGTTTTAATCTTAAGTTCTCTCTCTGCCACTGGTATTAACACTTAACTTTTAAAAAAACAGTGAATTAGGCATGTTTGTCGCATCCATATGCAGGCTTGTACTTTTTACTATTTTGGGTTATATCCATCCTTTTTAAGTGCATTAGAAAAATGGCAAGGATAAATCTAGTAAAAGTATTTACTTTATTTTATGATAGCACGATCAGGTTGTCAAACGGGGATGTCAAACTTCTTTTTAAAAAATCTTGAAGAGGTTTTTATGGGTAAAACCAATTCGTAAATTAGATTCAGGCTCGTTTCTTGCTGTGTACTAATCCTGCAGAGTTTGTTCTTTAAAGTTGAAATACGTGTTAAAATTTGAATTTATATTTTGGCACACTCATGTAAAAGCATTTAGGTACATTAATATCAAGATTCTATGTGGAAGATATGTCTTAGTTCGTTGATGTATATAAATAGCCAAATCCCATTCTAAAAGAATCCCATTGACGCATAGCATCGCGCATATTAAGTAACGTGATTAAGCATTTATAAAAAAGCATGTGAAAAAAATTCATTCCATAATAGCATCTACGCAGTGACTGACATCAGTGATTTAATTTTTATTTGAGGAAATTAAATCCAATACTAAGGAAAGATGTATCTATATATAATAATAATAATAATAATACATTTTTAGTTTATTAATTTCCACTTATTTATAAGTGGAAATTAATAAACTAAACGTGTTTATTTTGTATACTAGTGTATAATGAATTTCCATCAAGTAACGGCTACATCGATAAGAAATAATACATTTATTGTTCAACCGTACAATATTACACAAATAATTTATTATATTCTAGTTTTTATGCTAGACGGTTAGACAAAGGGCCATAAAATGATTGCAGCCACCCAGACAAGTCCGGATACTGATAAAGCCCGTTAAAAACTTATGCATAGAAAATCAAATAAGTATATGACGTGTTTTCAGTTAAGTTACTAAATTTACTGATTACGAAATATATTTAATATGTAGTTTGAAAGACATAAAAGAAAGAAAAGAAAAGGAATATAGAAAAGACACAAAAGGAGAAGAATTAAGAAAGAAGAGGAAGTGAAGAACGGGGGGGGGGGGGGGAATGATAGGTTATATTTGAGAAATTTGGAACAAAAGAGGTTTCAAACAACATCGGTAGTTTTTTTTAAACACAAGAATAATAGGTAATAACCAAGAAAATTTACTGATTCATGAAAAAATGTTTCTTTGTATCTTTAATAGAAAGGCAGGACAGATCTGTATTCAGAAAATGCGTCGAGTTTATGGTAGTACAAATTATAAGAAATTGACCTCTTAACTATATCCTTGCGATGTTGAGGAATTGTAACAATATGATTGTTCCTTAAATTTCGATCGTGAACGGCACTACGAAATTTGAGCTTGTTATAAAGATACTCAGGTTTTTTATATTTCATTGTTTTATATGATAACATAGCCATATGCAGTTTTCGCCTATTATGCATACTTAACCAACCTTTTAACTTATGTGAAATATGGTTTCCTCCAGATATTCCGTAAAAAAAGCGAAGACAGCTATTTTGCACTTTTTGGATACGTCTAACTTCAAGATTGTCAAGGCAAGGCCCGTAAACGTAGTCACAGTGATTGAAGACTGATAACACCAGAGAATTGCAAAGGAGTTTTTTTGTCTCTGGTGTAAGGTAGTGGCGACGCGAAAAAAGTAATTTTGGTGTTGAATAGGTTACCTTCAGCTTATTAGTTACATGCTGCTTAAAACGCAAGTTGCAATCAAGCTGTAGTCTCAGACTTTTGCAGGTGTCAACAAAAGGAATAAAAGCATTGTCCATTTCAATATCTAGGGTGTCTTTGGCCAAATTGCAATGTGTTCGGTTGCCGAATAGAATTACGGTGGATTTACTAGGGTTAATTTTTAGCATGTGATCGGTTGCGGTTTTAAATAAGGCATTAAGATCACTATTTATGTGGCGATTCGCCACATTACTATGAACTGAATCGAATGACAAGTAAATTTGGGTGTCATCAGCATAAAGATGATAATGGCAGTGTTTGATATTTTTGTGAAATTGTGAGGTATATAAAGTATAGAACAAAGGACCAAGAATACTTCCCTGTGGAACACCAGACGTTACCACTTGCCTTTTAGAAAATTTACCATTCAAAACCACTTGTTGTGACCTTCCGCATAAATACGACGAGACAAATTTTCGAGCACCGTGTCCAAAGCCGAGATAGTTAATAAGAGAAACAAGTTCTTTATAGTTGAACATATCGAAAGCTTTGGTGAAGTCTAAAAGAACCAGAGCGCTTATTTTGTTGTTATCATGTCCACGTAGAATGTCATCCGTTATGTCAGCAAGAGCAGTGGTACAGCTACGCATTGATTGAAATCCAGACTGCTTTTCGGGTAAAATATTGTTGATTTCCACAAAAGATCTTATTTGGATTTCAATTATTTTCTCCAAGATTTTTGAAAAAGCTGGCAAAATACTGATAGATCTTAAATGACCACCCTCAGTGGGTTGTCTTATTTTAGGAAGGGGGATTACAAAGGCGTGTTTCCAAACTGATGGATAGTATGCCTCTTCGATACATTTATTTATGATATGAGTGAAAAATGGTAACAAGAATGGCATACACATTTGAATTAACACTATGTTTACGTTATCGAATCCGATAGCTCTGGATTTTATGACCATAATTGCTCTTAATACATCATTCTCAGACACTCAAAAATGCATGTGATATTATTATTAGTATTATTATTATAGTAGTTAAGAAGATTATCAGGTGGTTGATTTAGGTTAATAGTCAAGGCCTCGTGAATTTGTTTCTGCTTATCAGGAAATATAGAAAATTTCTTTAACTGCCGCCACTCTTCTTGTGTGTTTGAATTCGACATTTTTTGTCATAAATCTGCTTTTTTGTCAGTACGAGTTGCAGCAGTACTATAATTACGAAGTTTTTTATAGTAATCGTAGTGAGTCGGAAGCTTATTCGATTTGTATCTTTTCAATGCATTATTACGCAACTTTTGCATTAATTTGAGGTTATCTGTTTGGAGAAATGTTTTTACAGGTGCATGTGCATCAAATAAAAGTGGAATTAGATCGGAAACGTAAGAAATTTTTTTATCAATATTAGGAATATCATAAAAAAAATTTTTTTATCAATATTAGGAATATCATAAACAACCCTCCAAGGTAACCACCAAGTCTGCCTGAAAATATTTAAGATTAATTTTATTTAAAGGTCGATATTTAACCTGTTTTAATGAAGGTTCGGACACCCCGCCTATTTTAAACTTAAAGTACTTAAAGAGTGATCCGATATATGTGGATCAATTGTGCCACAATCAACCACACTGTCAGAATTACAGAGAATAGGGTCTAAGAGCTAAAAAGTTTGATTTGATATTCTTGTTGGCTCAGAAATAAATTGTTTCATATTAAATGTGCTAAGTATATTTTCAAGGATACTATATAAACTACTACCAACATTAAGAAAATCAATATTGAAGTCGCCCACACATATTATGTTCTCATATGTGGTATACAAGTTGCTCAAGATATCTTCAAAATGGCTGAAAAATGAATTGTAATCTGTATTAGGGGGTCTGTATATATTGAGAATAACATATTTGATTCCAGATAAGCATAATTTTATGCAGACATACTCTAAAAAATCAAAACTGCCCTGAATCAAAATATTACATTTGGTTTCTTTTTTTATATAAAATCCGACACCACCACCTCTTCGACCGACCCGATGCTGCCGAATAAAATCATAATTCTGTACCTGAACAACAGCACTGTCAATATTTTCGTGGAGCCATGTTTCAGTCACTCCGACATCAAAATCCTCGCCGTTCAAAAAGTCGCAAAAATTAGGAAAATTTGCTACAAGTGATCTAACATTTATTTGAGAAATATAAAAATTCATTTTAATATGTACAGGTAGATAGGTTATGTAAAATATATATAAAAATACCTACAAGAGAGAGAGAGAGAGAGAGAAGAAATGGAGGTAGAAAAACTAGGAGTTGGAAAAGAAATCGAACAGAGGAAAGAATAGTATGAGACTTAGTCTTATTTAAATAGCTCTTTATGGAAATCGATAATTTTTGTATACTAAAGTTCTATTCGATTTTCACAGCATCACAAGTAGAGTAATAATAAGAAAAAAAATCATAGCTAATCATTTTAGTAGACAATTAAAAATTGTCATTTTAGTAGACAATAAAAATATAATCACTTTAATTACAGAAAAACTAATTGTCTGTGCTTTAGTCTATTGCAGACATTTTCATTATATACCTAATATACCTAGGTATATAACCAAATATTAATCCCGCAATATCTGTAATTATAACATTGAGAATTTTTCATTGACTATAATTTTGTCAACAACTACGCAAACGAAACTAGAAAATAATATTTTTTCACTCACTCGATGCACCAACTTAATTCCCATCCGTGAAAAAAAACCTTATGTAGCTGTTACACATAAATAATTTCTTGGTAATTTAAATTACAAAATTCTTCAGTCAGATCGATAATATACTAAAAATTAGATGGATTTTGTTTAGTAGCTTTTCCTTTATTTTAGATTGCATGTATATCTCCAGCAAGATCAAATATTTTTGAAACAATAAATACTCTCCGATATGCTGCTCGAGCGAAAAAAATCAAGACAAAACCCGTGGTGCTCATGGTAAGTAAGCTAAGTGTTTCGCAAATGTAAGGCATTCTTACGTCACCACACAAATTACAATATAATAAAACAATAAATAAAAGTTAGTAAAGCACAACTTCCCCTAAAAAAAATATTCACGGTCATCTAAAATATTTTCATTCTAGAAATTGTTAATTCCCAATAATATATTTATTTACCACGTAAATCTTTATTCACCACGTAAAAAGACTAATTTGATGTTTGCTTAGAAAAGCCAAATTTTGTTATGCAACGAAAAAAAATATACCGATTTTATTGTTATTTTAGCCACAATCAATTCAATGTTCAATACGGCATGTGATTTAAGATTTATATTAATCTTGTAGATACTCAATATTTGCATTGTTTTTTTCTGTAAATAAACCGTCAGAGGTTGGTGAATATATTTTCATGATTTCCGAAACAAAACGGAATGAATATATTGTCATCCCAAAATGAATGTGCTAAACGAATGATTCTACTAATATTTGCCTATATATTTAAAATGATTGATACCGTCTTAAGTGACTACCAATTTAATTTGGTTAAGAACATGGATAGTGAACAGTTTTATTTAGGTAAGTGAAAATATTGGGCTGGATGTTTTTCAGCAAATTTCCGTTATTTGACGCTCGACCTGCCGCAACCAAGTATATAAGGTATTTCAATTCCTTGTTGATTTACCTCGATACAGTTTGTCGCACGAAATTTCTGGAACTATGAAAAGAATGCGAGTAACTGTAGAAATACTCATTGGTGATATATCCATGGCGACGGCTATTTTTGATAATCTTGCCCTCTTTCGTCGCGGCCCCTCTACAATCTTAGATATCTGATTCAGGCACTAAAAGTACCAATTGTATTTTTTCACGGTGATATCCCATAAAAAATTAGAAAGGCTTAAATATCTTATTGATTTTAGGCTAAAAATATATTTGACTTATACAATAAGACTAAAAGATAATTACTTGTTAAGATTTCATGTGATTTATAAAATGCATTTAAGAGCTACTTATTAAGAAATCATTTGTCTAATAATACGGAGCTCAGGCCAGTAAAAACTGCAATGTATATAACCCTATACCGGATAAAATAAAAAATTTACACAAAGTCTATGTCACAGTCAAAAATAAATTTCTAAATTAAGAATAGGTTACCCTAACGGGCATCATCAGACCTAAAATGAATACACATTACAACGGAAAATACAATTGGATAATACAGGGTGGTTTTTTAGTGCGAGAAAGTTGTTATGGGAAATAGAAAAAACTTTTTCATACGAAAGTTCTAAGGCTTGTCGAGGTGTACATGCCTAAAATATTGTCTTGTGTACAGGGTGTTCTATAAAAGAGTATTTTTTTAAATCGAAACCGATATCTTTAAAAGCAGAACTGAAATCAGCGTAATATACTACGTATAGTACAGAGTTTCCGGTATATTTTTCCACCCACCTAGAGAGTTTATTTTAATAGATACGGAAATGTCGTAAATACAAAAGTGCGAAAATATTATTGGAAATGTCAAATTTTGACAGATTGTCAGTTTTTTTAAATGAAACACACTGTATATTAAATCATATTCTTGAAGATCTTTTTTTTCTAATTTCAAATATATATATACTTTTAATATATTCTGTCAATTAATTTTGGATATATAAGCGTTTAAACATTAAAGAAATCAGGACAATTGCAATGAACAACGCCTTTTTAACGTTTATCGGTCAGAAGTAATTTATTACGAGCATTTTTAATATCTAATACGTTGAACATGATAGAATTATTTTATTTACATGGTAAAAATGCATCGATAGCTCGTAACGAATATCAAAGACGGTTTCCAGATAGACCAACAACGACTTGTAGGACAATATTAAACATCTCTAAACAACTGAATGAAAGAAAAACGCTTAAGCGAAAAGTTAGAATAGTGGAAAGAAACGCTGAAGAAGATTTAAATATTTTATTATATTTTAAAGGTAATTTTGAAACTTTTGTATTAAAATAATTTATTTATCTTATTTATTCTTGTTTTAGAAAATCCTGAGCGCTCAATTCTCGATGCAGCCACTTTTTTTAACAAATCATGGCATTAAATCCACTCAGTTCTAAAACATTATAAATATAAGCCATATAAGTTTTTACCGACTCAAGAATTAACCGATCAAAATAAAATAGACCGATTACACTTCTGCCAAGAAATATAAAGACGTGTTATGATGAACCAACTAAGTCTGTCTAACATAATTTTCACTGACGATTCAACATATACCACTGGAGGCATGTTTAACCGGAAAGATAAGCATTTTTGATCAAAAGAAAACCCGCGAGCTCTTCAGGCGGTCAAAATTCAGGAAGAAGATCCCTACATGTTTGGTGTGGCCTTCTTAACAATCATGTTATTGGACCTATATTTTTAAACGGGAATTTAACCGGAGAAAGGTATCAGGAGTTATTAGAAAACGAAATCTAGGGGCATTTAGAACAACTACCGATTAATTCATATCTTAATTTGATATGGCAACAAGATGGTGCCCCTCCTCATACTGTCCAGCCGGTCAACAATTTTTTAAATGACAGGTATCCATTTTGGATTGGAAGACATGGACCATTAAGATGGCCAGCAAACAGTCCCGATCTCTCTCCATTGGATATATTACAATAGGCCATAAGATATACTACAATAGGCCAAAAACCATCCAAGCTTTAGAGCAAAATATAGTCCAAACAATCGACGATTTAAACACCCAATCGCCTCATTTTATCTACGCATCCATATACAGAAAATTTAGAAGAAATATTCAGAAATGCATTATAAACCAAGGGAGCTATATAGAAAACCAAAACTTAGTTCTTGAAGCTAATATTATTATTTACCTACTTTATATTATTGATTTTTTATGGTATTGTTTCTTTCCACTATTCTAACTTTTCGCTTAAGGGAGAACTGCACGCAAAAAGTGAAAAACCAGCGACAAGGTCTAGTCGAGTTGAAAGTAAGATGAAAAGGTACCTAGGCATTAAAAAAAAACTTCCTGCTCGTCCGACCTCAAAAAAATGTGTTATGTATAGGCAATTTAAATTACATTTCGGTTAAAAATGGGTTCAAAAGGGTTCACGCACTGCAGAAATACAAAGACATGAGTAAGATTTACCGTTTCAAATTTTGCAGTTACGTAGAAAAAGGAAAAATGTGGAAAAAAAAAATTATATGCGAAGGCATGTTCGTCAAAAAGTGGTTAAAAAATGGTCGAAAATGGACAAATCTACTTTTATTTTATAACTCTAGATTCGATTTTTTCATAAAAATTCGCATTTAGCGCCCAATCATACGTATGTCCTTATTAAAATCACATTGAAGCTAATACATATCTCTTATAGTTTTAACATAATATTGCAGCGGCGGAAGGCTTGCAAATGATCCATATTACTGCGTGCAGTTCTCTGGAAACCGTCTATGATATTCGTTACGAGCTATCGATGCATTTTTACCATGTAAATAAAATAATTCTATCATGTCGAGTTTCTCTTCTTCCGAATAACCCATCGTCCAACGTATTAGATATTAAAAATGCTCGTAAATAGATACTTCTGACCGGTAAACGTCAAAGGCGTTGTTCGTTGCAATTGTCCTGACCACGGCTCACTATATTTTAGCGCAAATTACCTTACCATTTATTTAATGTTTAAACGCTTATATATCCAAAACTAATTGACAGAATATATTAAAAGGATATATATTTGAAATTAGAAAAAAAAGATCTCAAGAATATTATTTAAAATACAGGGTGTTTCATTTAAAAAAACTGACAACCTGTCAAAATTTGACATTTCCAATAATATTTTCGCACTAATGATATAATATTCTAAATCTTCATAAAAAACCCAACAACTTTTGTATTTACGACATTTCCGTATCTATTCAAATAAACTCTCTAGGTGGGTGGAAAAATATACAAGAAAACCCTGTACACTATTTTAATTTGACCACCGTTGCAGCGTTGCCAAGCTATTCAAATTTCTTTAGAAAATTCAGATAAAACATGGTAGTCAAAATTTCGTTAAAAAAAGTACCTGTTTAAACTTAGTAATAATATTCTATGCTCCTCTAAACATCATGGATGATGCAATAATTACGTAATAAAAATTTAACATAGTAACTTGTTTTGTAATAAAACTCCATTTTTTTAAATGAAACGCTCCGTATATTAATAGGCCATTTTGTAGAGCATATCATGCTCTTCAAATTTGCAATTACAATCATTGTCCTAAAATGAGTCGTTTTGGCAATATATTAGCTTTACTGGAAAATGCCTAGATAATATCGGTAATCTTTGATTTTTATTCGTATAGAGTCATGATTTGGACAACAGTATATTCGCTACTCATCAAAAATACGTTTATTAGCACATTTATTGTTTCGGTTTCTAATTATTGCTATTATTATTACTATTTTAACTTTAAAAACTATATAACGTAGAAAAAATTTGACAGAACCCCGTCAAGGCAAATATGACAAAACAAATGTTATGATTAAAGAAGGTTTTAAAAAATGTTTACTCTTCATTTAAAGGCAAAGAATAAAAGTAAAAAATTAAGTTACTAAAACAATAAAATGCATAACGTTATAACAAATTTTTAAAGTGTTTACCATTAACATTCAGGCACAACTGTATCCTTTTTTCAAATGATCTATTAACTTCACTCAAGGTAATGTTTCTGATGTTTCCAAAAACTTCGGTAATACGGTTCTTCATATCTTCTTTCATTGTTTTGTATACTTCTTCTTTCACATATCCCCATAGAAAGTAGACGTCTTTCTGTTATATCTGGAGAGCGTTAAAAAATTCACGGTTTAAGTGGTCATGAATAGCGGCAGTGTGGTGGACTAGAGATCCACCGTGTAAATACCACGTGCTATTTTTAATATTAGCAGGTAAATTGTTTAACAAGCACGGTAACTCATTTTGTAAAAACTGCAGATACAATGCACCTCTTAGTCTTTCTTGGAAAAAATAAAGACGAACGACATAATTTCCCACTATTCTACCCCAGACATTCAAAGACCATCTAGTTTGGCTTACAGTTCTAATAATATGTGGATATTACGCAATTATTGCATCATCTATGATGTTTAAAGGACCATAGACAATTATTACCAAGTTTAAACAGGAAATTTTTAACGAAATTTTGACTACCATGTTTTTATTTTACGTTGTTTCTATTTGAAAATAAAACACCCGGTATACAAGAAAGTATTTTGAGCGTGTACACCTCGACAAGCCTTACAACTTTCGTATGCAAAGTTTTTTCTATTTCCCACAGCAACAGAGATATTGGACTTTCTCGCACTAAAAAACCAGCTTGTATATAACTTTACCATAAACAATACACATTTTACAAAGTACATAACACAAACATAACCAAACAAAGAAACAATTAAGTACGAAACAAGGCTACGCTTGAGTGACCAATCAGAGACAACCATGTAAATTTTTGATGAGAGGCGATTGGCCAAAACGAAAAAAGAAGAGATTTTTCAGGACGAACTGTCGTAAAGTACAATGCGACATCAATGAAAAGAAAAAGAGTTATTAAAAATGACAGAAAATTCTTGAAGGTTATACAAAATAGAAATATATAGTTATTCTTTTGAAATATTGTTAAAAATTAAATGAGGCTCAAATTTAAACATTTCTTTAACTCAGGTAAGGATGGGGCTCTTTTTAGCTTTTATTATTTCCATTTTTTCCAAAAGATCCAACTTCTTACCTTCATAGAATTTGTGAATTATATTTACAATTTTAGATATGGAAAAACGATGTTTTGAGGATAACAAATGATCCTCAAAGGCAGATTTTATATTAGAAGTATCTGTATTTTGATATCTTGTAAGCAAGCTGAGGTCTTCCTGGATCCTTGTCGAAATTTTTCTACCTGGTTGTCCCACAACAGCAAGAAACTCTCCACAATAAAGAGAATAAACTCCAGATTTCTCAAGACTATTCTTTTTGTCTTCGATTCTAACTGAATGATGATAGCTCAGAAATAAAATTATTAATTATTATTTTGGTAGACTTAGTGGACTGATTTATTTTATTCTTTTTTTTATAATTTTAAGCGTAGGTTATATTTTACCCAAAATATCTAAAAACAAATTTTAGTTGAAAAACTATATATAGCGGCGACCAGTGAATCAAATTTTACATATGCAAGACACTTACTTCTTAATATCTAGTCCTCTTCGCGATGGGGCCCCCAATTGATGTCTTTGTGGTGCTTCTTATCTTATCTGTAGTAGCGTGGAACACACACACACACACACACACACACAAAGAGGAAAAAATATATATATGCTTTAGTGCGGACGCCCAAACTTGAAGTCGTCGTTAATTTTTGTATTAAATATATGTAGCCTTCGCGCACGTGCACATCCAATCATATTTCAGCAGCCCATAATAATCTTGCGTTCTTCGGACATTGCCAATGAGATGCACTGGTTTTAAATGCGCGAACCGCGAAGTTTAAATTTAAATTATTGAAAATATATAGATATATATAATAGTATTAATAGGATTTCTAAGTATAAATTACCCAAAATATTTATATATATAAAAAAAGTAAATTAAAAACAAAAACTCTGTAGTTTCAAAAAATATATAACTATATAAATGTGCTTAAAAACTAATTACAATTATTTATTTAATAAAGAAAACAAATTTAGTGAAAACTGAACATTCCGGTGCCCGAAAATGTTATGCATTTTCCGAGGAGGAGACCGGTAAAGGACACAACTTCTTTAAAGGTCGCTTTAAAATATTATTTCTAGTTTTAACAGTAGCTACATGCGCCATACCATCACTGCCGAGATTAAAAGACAATATACGACCCAATTTCCACTGAAGAGGCAGCAATATATCATCTTTAATTAGTACAAGCGTTCCACTAGGAGAAGAAGCAGTGCGTTCTAGCCATTTGTTTCTCTGTTGGAGGGTATGGAGATGCTCCCTTTTCTAGCGCTTCCAGAAATCTTGGTGGATTCTCTGAAGTAGTTGCCATCGAGAAAGGCGATTTAATTTAACAGCTGATAAGTCAGTGTCAGGCGCGGCGGTTAGAGGTTCCATGGTAAGAAAATGGCCTGGGGTTAACACGGACAAATCATTAGGGTCTGTGCTTAATGGGGTAAGAGGCCTAGAATTTACGATTGCCTCAATCTGACAAAGAACAGTTGAGAATTCTTTATAAGTTAACAGATGAGAACCGATAACTTTGATCAAATGTACCTTTACGGACTTAACACCGCTTTCCCAAAGTCCACCAAAATTTGGACTGTGAGGGGGGATAAACTTCCACGTAATAGGCTTATCAGGATCAAACTGAAGAAGATGTTTATTTGCGCATATAAAATTTGTGGCGTTGTCGGAATTTAAGTGACTACAACGACCGCGGCGCGAGACAAAACGACGTAGGGCCGCAATGAACGAATCAGCAGTAAGATCACTGACCAGCTCCAAATGTATAGCCTTTGTAGACATACACACAAATAAACAGACATATGCTTTTAATGCTTTTGAACCTCGCGTTTTTAACATTGTTATATTAAATGGGCCAAAATAATCAACCCCTGAGTGAGAAAAACATTTTAATTGAGCAACACGCGATGTAAGTGGTTGAGGTTTTACTTTATAACACTGGACGCATTTCGACAAAACGCCGCGTATAGTCCGTTTAGCCGAAACAATCCAAAACTTTTGATTTAACAAAAACATAAGACATTGGACACCCGCATGTAAATATTTTATATGAAAAGTGGAAATAAGCAATTCGGTTAATGGATGTTTTTGTGGCAATAAAGTCGGATATTTTTTGTCATAGGTTAGAGAAAAAATGTAATCGTCCACCAACCCGTAAAATATTTTCATTATCTAAAAATAAGTTGAGTTTCTGTAGGGGTTTGGGAAGCTTCTTTTGGGCGCGAATTAATGCAATTTCGTTAGAAAATACGACATGTTGAGTATGTTTCCCCAAATATAACAAAGCATTATGTAATTCGTTATAACTAAAACTATTAAACAATTCAACAGGCTGCTTTTTAATTTTACATTTTATGTTAGAAACAAATCTTAAAGTATATGCAATTTACGTGTAATTTTCAGGAAAGACCGTTTTTAAAAAACATTTATTACTATTTAAAATGAATGTATTCGATCGAATTCCAAAATTACAACTTTCTTAAATGTTACGAATATAAGTTTACACGACGAAGTACAGACTTAGGCTGACGACTAATTAGAAATGGCGGTATTTATATGTGCATTCTAATCTAAACATACGACGTCATTAATTACTAGAAAGTGTGTATAGTTTCTAAATAATGGATATATAATTCCTCCCTCCTCAAGTTTCAGAAAACAAGGGTTCATCACTTTTTTCTGAATCTTTTACAATATGGAGTTCAATATCTTTAGTAACAATTTTCTTTGGATTATACTTATAATATAAAAATAATAAAGTGAACAATATTATTATTATAATTAAGATTATTGTTATAAATGTCCAAACATGATTCGGTTGAGATATTATTTTTAAATTTTCCAATTTATGATTTTTTATTTGGTCAACTAAGTGTTGAGCTTGCTTTATAGCCAGGTGATCTACTTCTTTTAAAATAAGTGTTTTCTTAGAAGTAGAATTTAGGTTAAACTTGAGTACAGGTAATTTTAACTGAAAATCAACAATTTCATTTACATCTCTTTTAAATGAGAAATTATTAATTTCTATTTTACATTCATCGAGAGATATCAAAGAAGGGGAGTTTATCAACTCTTGTTTGGTTGAAAACTGACACTGACTTTTCAATAAAATAGGTTTTTCAGGAATAACCAATACAGTATTGTCTTGTATTTTCCTAATAGTACTAGAGGTGTATGTAATTTCTAGAGTGGGGCACTCACTTCTGGATTTGTTAGAGTGTTGTACAGGCAAGGTTCATCTTTGGTCAAATCGTCTAGTTTGCAAAGATGACTGTTCTCGATCCGTGGACACTCGTATGGGCTATTGTAGAAGTCTTCTCTTGTAAGTAATATATAAGGGTGTTGGATACTAATAGTATGGTTAAGGATAGGAATAGGATATATTTTATACAATATATAAAGGGTTGGATATACCATTGGTGTATGTATTGAAAATATTATTAAGTCATTTTGTATTAACACTTGGGTTGACATTATCTCATAGTAATTAACTAAGTTATTAAATTTTATAATTCTTTCGTTAGGAATGTGTTCAATGATTTCTTTTAAATCGGACGGCTTTAATATGGAATGATGCATAACACCAACTTTCGCGAAACTAATTGCGATTTCTAAATTCTGTAAAAGCTCATTAACTCTTTGTATTTGCAAATTAGTGTTGTCGATTATCACAGATATATAGAAAGTGTTTGCGTAGCCTGCTTCCTGGCTTTCTAACGAGTCTAAACGATTTTTAATTTGTTTTTGGTTATTTTCTAACGTCTCGATTTGAGTTGTGAAAGTATTCGTAATAGCTTTTAGTACGTCTTTATTTTGTTTTAAATCGTCGCTAAGGGTTTTTTGATTGTTATTAAGAATGTGTATGTAATTATCGTATTTTAATTCGTCATCGGCATCTAAAGTTCCAAATAACCATTTTTGTGCATTCCCTACAATATTAATAAGACCACGTTTTTGTCTCTTTTCTTTAAATAAAGAGATGGTTCGATTTAATTGGTCATACAAATATAAGCTTTGATTTACTTTACTTTGAATCATGAATGATAACGCGTCATGTTTAAGGTCTTGTGAAATGGCCTTTTGAATTTGTATTAAGGATTTTTCTATGCTTTGTAAACATGATCTAATTATTGAAATGTTTACATGATAAAAGGCAGTATGTTGGTCATTAATTAAATAACTATTTCCTAAAGAAATGGGTAATAAAGGGTTCCGAAGTTCCTCTATTTCATAACTAATGCTTTTCATTGTGGCTAGGGCAAACAGCAGAATCCATATCTTGAGCATCGTCTGAAACAATGAAATCATTTTTTTATTTTCTTTGTTTCTTAAGACGTCTCTTATGAATAGGAGTTTTATTGTCAAAAATTTTCTCTTTTTGTGATGAGTTACGAGGGTTTTTAAGTTTTCTATACAGGGGCATTCGTTTTTGTCTACTGGGTGTTTTTACGTACACAGGTTTAGACGTGTTGATTTCTGGAGGGTCATCTAAATTTTCATTTCGTTTTTCTAAAGTTTTCTTTTGAGTATCTTTTAATTTGTCGTAAATTTGTTTATTGATAAAGTCTATGTTTTCGCGGTGTGCAGTCATGAATTGTGTTTGTAATTCTTCTTCTGAAAGTTCGAGGGGATTTTTACAATCTAATTTTCCCTTAATTATTTGAAAGGGCGTATATTTCGTTGTTGAATGTACCGAGTTGTTATATGAGAGGATTGCCAGTGACATTAATTTTTCTACAGGTTCTTTGGGATTTTTCTCGAGTATAGAAAGTAGCGTTTCTCTGATTGTCGAGTGAAAACGTTCTATCGGACTATTGGAATTTGGATTGTGGGGAGTAATAAAATGCAATTGGATATGATGCAATTTACAAAGGTCTTGTATCAATGCATTTTTAAAAGATGAGTGATTGTCTGTTGTTATTTTTCCTGGGATATCGTAGTGTTTAATATAGTCGATTAGTCTACCGGCTATCTCGGGGCTTGTTTCTGAAGAGATGTGATAAGCTTGTGCTAATTTCGAAAAGCTGTCAATTATTGTTAAAAATTTATGTTTGTCAAATTGGTAAACGTCAATATACAAGTGGTCAAAAGGTTCGTTACGGATCGGGGTTGGTTTTAATTTAATTTTATGTGGCTGTCTTTCATATTTGGATTTTTGACAAATCTCACATGTGTTAACGTATTGTTGTACGTCCTTTTCCATATTCGGCCAATAACAAGTTCTTTTTAGTGACGTAATGTTTTCAGTAATTCCTCGGTGAGATGTTTTTGTTTCATGATATATTTGTATCTTGTGAGTTTGTTCGTTTTTGTCGGTGATGTCTTCGACAAGGTTGTTGCTTATTTTTAGCTGGAACGAATTAGCATTAAAGAATTTCTGAAATGTTCTTAGTATAATGGGTTCCAGAGTTTTAGTATATAGATTACGTTGTGTCTTCTTTCGATCCTAGCTCCGTCGAATGTAATGTCTTAAGTCGAGGTTTCTCCGATCATGAAGCAATTTTCACAAAATTTTCAATTACATCCAAAGCCAAAAATTCCTCTAGACAAGTAGGCCGTATTTTTTCGGTTAGAAATTTCATTAATTTCAAACACCTATGTCAAATAACTGACTGGGACTCTCACACTTATGATGTCGACACTGAATTTTCTCGTTTTATAAAAACTCTAACTAATATAGCTTCTGAATCTTTTCCTCTTAGGCCTATCAAAAATAAAAGAAGTAAACCCTGGTCCACTAAAGGTTTACGTATATCTTCTAAGAACATGCGGTCACTATCTCATTTAAAGAAATTTTCGGACAGTGTCTTTTTTCATAATTATGTAAAATCATACAGAAAAATTTATCATAAGACAATTAAAGCCGCCAAAGATATTTATTACAATAATAGACTTTCTAACGCCAAAAATGTAGCTAAAGAAACCTGGTCTATCGTAAATGATTTAAGAAACAAAACTCCTTTATCCAACACTATCCTTACCTCTCCTGAGGACCTAAACAATTATTTTGTAAATGTAGCCAAAGATTTGACTAAATCCGTATCTCAATCTAATGACCCAATTTCATATCTCTCTAATCATAGGGTAAACCTGCACAGTTTCTTCTTTTCACCAGTAGTTTTATCAGAACTTCGCAGTACAATTAATGATATCAAAAATAAATCTTCCTCGGGAATTGATGGGCTTACTTTAAAAATGTATTCAAGTCTGCCGGAGTGCACTCTAGAGCATCTGACTGCTTTGATAAATATGTTTTTCCAAAATGGTACTTTTCCAAGCTGCCTTAAAACTGCAATAATCATACCTCTTCACAAAGGAGGTGTTTCAGAAGAAGCTTCGAACTATCGCCCAATTGCACTTCTCCCTACGCTATCTAAGATCATCGAAAGACTGGTTAAAAAAAGGCTTTTATCATTTCTGTCTAGATATGAAATACTTACAAAACATCAATTTGGATTTTTAAGTAACAAATGCACAAGCGATGCCATGTTTTCCCTTCTTAATAGAGTTTACTCCAGCCTAAACAACCATCACGCTACGGCAACAATTTTCTGTGATTTTTCCAAAGCTTTCGATTGTGTGAATCATAATATATTAACTAACAAGCTGCAGTACTATGGATTTAGAGGGGCTCCTCTTGATTGGTTTAAGTCATATCTTAGCAACAGAAATCAAGTTGTGAAAGTTGACAACAGGATGTCTTCTTGTAGGCCAATGGAATATGGAGTGCCTCAAGGCTCGGTACTAGGCCCTATCTTGTTTCTTCTGTTCATAAACGACATGGCTAATTTAAACATTAGTGGAAAAATATGTCTCTTTGCGGACGATACCAGCTTTACGTGGAGCCACCCAGATGTCACGGACCTACATAGGATTGTATCTAATGACCTAATCACCATTAAATCCTGGTGCGATTCTAATCTCCTATGTTTGAACATCTCTAAAACGAAAGTCTTGTCTTATAAAAACACGCTGCAACCTTTTGACCTTAATGGCACCACTATTGATGTCGTAAACTCTGTAAAATTTCTAGGGCTTCTTGTAGATGATTCTTTAAAATGGGATCCACATATCGACGCTTTATCAAGGAAGTTGGGTTCTGCTTGCTTTGCGTTAAGATCTGTTTCCGAGGAGCTTAGCTTTTCTACCTCTAGAACTGTTTATTTTGCTCTTGTTGAGTCGCACGTCAGATATGCTATTCCATTCTGGGGTACATGTTGTGCGACTCAATTTGATCGAATTTTTATACTACAAAAAAGAGCTGTTCGTTACCTACTGAGACTTAACAGTAGAACTCACTGCCGAGATTTCTTTAAAAGATATAAAATACTAACCCTTCCTTGCTTATTCATTTTGGAATCGGTTTGCTTAATTCGTAAGCATGCACCTGCTCTATTAGAGAGACCTTCTCACAACTACCCTCTCAGAAACACTGAGCACGATCTCTATCTTCCAACCCCACACTCAGAGTTAATTAAAAGATCAGTAATCTACAATGCAAAAAAAATGCATAATCACCTGCCATTTAACATAAAATCCATAATATCTCTGACTTCATTTCGCAAGGCTTTGAAATCATTCTTACTGGAAAGCGCCTTCTACACCGTGAACGAGTTTTACAACACATAAATTTATCCTTATGAACCCCTAGTGTGATAGTTGCCATTACCAACCATTTTTACCGAATTTTGTATATGTATTTTTTTAATTGTTTCGTACTTTTTTATTTTTTATTTTTTACTTTGCTTTTTTATTTTTTTTTACATTATATTTATGAAAATGTTTATAACATAGTACGACTGACAAAGTACATTTCTAATGTACTTCTTTTAGGATTCTATTATATTAATATTCTAAATTCTTGATTTAAATATTATTTTTCTATAATATTTATGATGTGTTTTTGTTTTGTTTTGTTTGCTAATTTTGATGTTTGTAAACTATTTTTTTTTTACAACAGCTTTGTCCACAAAATTGTAAAATTTTTTTGACATTAAAGCATTTATTTATTTATTTGAAATGCATACAGTAGTTACCTGGAGGCATATTTTCTTTAATTAATTTCAAAATTATATTTTCACAAGGATCATTTTGTAGAAAGAATATTATTCTTTTCTTTCCTTCAAATGGGTACTGTGTTTCTTTTCTGTTAGAATTATTATTTGAATAACGAAAGATTATTTGGTTTTTGAAGGTATTAAGGTGTTTTATTGTATAGGGTGCTCCTAAGATGGGATTTTCCTCAGATGTATGTACAGTTTGGTTATCATCTTGATCTGGAGGAAGTTTATTTCTAGGGTTATTTGCAGATTTTTCAGAAGAATGTCGACTAGTGGTACTTGAACTTGCGTCTGAAAATTCTGGTATTTCTAAATTGTCAGGTTGTTTTAGAACTTTAACAGGGGCTTTTATACAAGGGGGTTTTAAATGTTGTACTGGGTGTCTATACCCAAACGGTGTTGGTGGAAGGTTAGGTAAATTGTCTTGTATAAGTTCTTCGAAAGTTTCTTCAAAGTCACTTATGTCGGCTAAAGTTAAGTTATCTTCCGGTATGTGTATTTCCGGAAAGTCATTATTTTCTAGGGTATTTATTTGTACAGGGGGCCTAGATAATGCATCTGCATTCATGTTTTGAGAGCCTTTTTTATATTGGATCTCGTAGTCAAATTCTGCTAATTTTAATCTCCATCGTACGAGTTTAGAGTTTGGCTCTTTAATTGACATTAGCCACTGTAATGGTTTGTGATCAGAGAGGATTTTAAATTTTACTCCAAATAAATAGGGTCGAAAATATTTGGTTGCCCACACTATAGCTAATAATTCTTTTTCGATCGTTGAATAATTGCATTCAGCGGGGTTGAGGGTACGAGAGGCATAAGCAATAGGTAGATCTTGACCTACTGGACCTTGGGATAAGACTGCTCCAATGGCGTAATTAGAAGCATCAGTGGTTAGCAGAAATGGTTTTGAAAAATCGGGGTGTTGGAGTATTGGGTCATTCATAAGAAGTTCTTTGCATATCTGAAAACTTTTGACAAATTCCGGCGTATGAACTACTTTTCTATCCTTTTTTAAACAATTTGTCATTGGTTTAGTGAGTTTTGCAAAACCTTTTATGAATTTCCTATAATATCCAATAAGACCTAAGAAAGATTTTATTTCTTTTGGGTTTTTAGGAATTGGAAATTTTTTTATAGCCTCTATTTTTCGGGGATTTGGTTTTATTCCCTCTGGCGTAATGACATGACCAAGGAATTCAACGGATTTTTGAAGAAACTCTGATTTATCTAACTGAATTTTCATGTTATTCTCTACTAACCTTTGGAATACTAATTTTAGGTTTTTAACATGTTCTTGAAGGGATGTTGCAAAAATAATTATGTCGTCCATATAGACGAGGCAAATTTTACCTTGAAGGCCTTGGAGGACGTTGTCCATGACACACTGGAAAGTGGCTGGGGCGTTTTTTAGACCAAATGGCATACGAGTATATTCGTAATGACCATTTTCTACATTAAAAGCTGTTTTTTGAATAGAATTCGGATGCATTTCAATCTGGTGGAATCCTGATGCGAGATCTAGCGTAGTAAAATATTGAGCTCTGCCTAATTTATCAAGGATATCAGAGATATTAGGCAAAGGATACCTATTATCAATGGTCTTTTCATTGACCTTGCGGTAATCGATGACCATACGCCATTTTTGTTTGCCAGATGCGTCCATTTTTTTGGAACAATCCAAACAGGAGAGGACCAGGGGCTTTGGGAAGGTCTAATAATATTGTCTTCTAGCAACTGAGATATTTGTCTTTTAACTTCTTGTTGGTGGACATAGGGATACCGATATGTTTTAGTATGTATAGGAATTTCATCTGTTGTTTTTATCTCATGCTTAACACGGTTGGTAAATGTAAGTTTATCGCCTGGTTTATGTAAGACATTAGGAAATTGATTAATTAATTTTTCTAATGCACTCTTTTCTTCGGAATTGAGATGGTCTGAACGTATTAATGAAAAGGGGTTATTAAGTTTTATATAGTCGTCAGTTTGATATACCTCGTTTTGGACTTGTTCTAAATTAAATAATTCAAATTGTTCGGAGTGAAACGGTGAACTAATTTCTCTTATATGATATGGTAAAAACTCAAGAATTACACTTTTATCAGTAAAGTTTTTTAACTCGAGAAGAATTTGGTTATTATTTACCATTGTTATGCAAGGAGATACTTCAACTTGATTAGTTTTTATATAAGGAATAGTTATTTCCGTGTTTTCAGGCAAATCAGTATTAATTTTTGCTAATAAACTATTATTAGGTGGAATTTCTATTTTTTGAACTTCAAAATTTGTACGAAAATAAAAAGGTATGGTATATTTGTTATTATATAGCGATTGGTTCATTAAGTCTATATTCAGTTGTAGTTTTTTCAAATCTCTAATGCCTATTATGCCATCGACATAATCATGAAAGTTGTAGAGTATATATTCAAGTGGTTGGGAAATACCAAAGTCTGATAAAATATTTATTTCAGCTTTACTTTGTGTTGTTTGCTTTCCCATACATGTAACTAGGGTGTGTTTGGAATTTCGTATTTTATTTGCAAAATATTTTTCTGCAATAGCTGGTCTAATTAGGGAGGTGTGACTACCTGTATCTATTAGAAGTTTACAAGGGGGGTTTTTTATTTCGATATATGGAAGGGCATTAATTTGAAAGCTATTTAAAGTTAAACTGGATGGTCTATTCCAGAGGCCTCCGATGGAAAATTTTCATTTTCCTCTAAGGTCTGTTCTTCGTAATTTTCATGGTCATTAGAAAACTGGCTGTAATTATATTCTATATCATCTGGGTTATCAGGATTGTAAAGATCTGAATTGTCAAAATATTCGGATTCTGGTTCGGGATAATCATTCATATAAGTGATTTCCTGAAATCGTAAGGGGTTAGCATAGGGATTTTTCTGCCAAAAGTTTTGTGGAGCGGAGTTTGTTGGTCTTTGGAAATTATTGTTAGGCACTTGAGAAAATTGGTTTTGTTGTGGACCTGAATTATTCGGCCTAAAATGTTTTTGTTGGACACTAACTCCGGACATTGGTGTAGGTTGGCTTGAGTTTTTATTTGAATTTTGATGTGCAAAAACATTTTTTGATTTTCCAAAAACTTGCGAATTAGTCGGGAATCTTTGTTGCGGGAATGGCCTGCGAGGTTGAACATTTATAGGTTGGCTAGGGAATTGCGTTTGCTGAGGGCGAAAATTGCTATTTGGGGAAGGAAAATTATTTGGCATTTGTTGAAATAGATTTGACTTAAAGAAGTTAGGCGTTTTTTGTATCTGTCTTTGGGGAATATTATTATTATTATTATTTAGGTTAGGCCTAAAGTTAATTTGATTTTCTAACATTGTAAAATTCATAACATGGCTAGTAGCTAAACTTAAATTTGCAGGGTTATGAATTAACAAAATGGTTTTTAGTTCAGAGGGCACATTTGCCATAAGGACTTGAACTGCCGTTTGTTCCGCTTGTTCAATAAAGGCATTTTTTACTACCTGTGACAAATGTTCTGAGTGTAATTTAGAGGTTATTCTATGTACTAAAATTTTAAGTCTATCAATAAATTCTAAGAGAGATTCGTTTTTGTATTTTGCACAAAAAGTTAATTGGTTTGTT
Organism: Kuschelorhynchus macadamiae; assembly: GCA_030620095.1. Lineage (NCBI taxonomy): Eukaryota > Metazoa > Arthropoda > Insecta > Coleoptera > Curculionidae > Kuschelorhynchus > Kuschelorhynchus macadamiae. The sequence goes on from JAUTXW010004093.1 coordinate 304,800, forward strand.
AAGTTCTGTCTAGAAATGGGGTCGCCGAATTTTTGTCTTAAAGCATTTTTAATATCTGTCCATGTTGTTAAATCGGGTCGACTCATAAGAAAGTTTCCGGCTTGATCGATTAATTTGGATTTTATGGAAAGTAAAACAAATTCTTTCTGTGATTCATCACCAGTATAATAACGTGTATAAAATTCGTCTATTGCGTGTATAAAATATTCTAAATGATCGGGGTTACCATTAAAAGATTTTAAGAGTTGGACAGTTGCTCTTAAACTTTCAGCCATTTTATTGTCTGTCAAACTAAGATTCTGGAGATCTTCTAAGATTGAGTCAAGATTCATAAAATTAAAGTTTTGTATGAAATATTAAAATAAGGTTAATAGAATTAGAAATTTCTATTTATGAAAATTTAACACTCGCAAAAAGAACTTTTTGGTATGAGGATTTCTAAAAATCTAAAGCTTGAAAATTTTTCGTATGAAAATTTTCCAAAAGAACGTAAATAAACTTGAAAATTTTACGGGTGAAAATTTACAAAAGGACTTAATAGTTTAAAGAACACCAATTCACAAAATTATAATAGCACTTTAGGAAAGAAAGGTAACTTACAAAAATGCTTCTTGGAGACTTATGATGTTCTTGTATCCTCAATTGACAGTTGAAACTGAAGATCTGGACCTCCACTCGTAGAAATTCTTGTTGCAGCGAAAGCAAGACTTCTGGATAGTGAAAATCTGGAACTTTGAGGATCCTACAACGACTGCGCCATTTACGTGTAATTTTCAGGAAAGACCGTTTTTAAAAAACATTTATTACTATTTAAAATGAATTTATTCGATCGAATTCCAAAATTACAACTTTCTTAAATGTTACGAATATAAGTTTACACGACGAAGTACAGACTTAGGCTGACGACTAATTAGAAATGGCGGTATTTATATGTGCATTCTAATCTAAACATACGACGTCATTAATTACTAGAAAGTGTGTATAGTTTCTAAATAATGGATATATAATTTGCAATCACACGCTTTATAAATAGTAAAGAAGAACTTTTTGTTAAAAGTATATCAAATATATTATCTGAATTAGGGTTAGGTGTAAGAGACACAGCGTTTACTACTGCATGATTTTTCTTCTCTTCGTCATATATCTCAGAGAGAGGCCTATAACTAACTGGCGGCCAGAGATTCTTAGACAGTTTTAAATAACTTGGGCCTTTGTAAAATAAAGTATGATCTCGCAACTCGGAAGGAAAGGCCCCTCGGGAAGCTACATCTGCAGGATTAGAAAATGCACAAATATAATACCATTGATTCGGTACGATTTTTTCTTGTATGATGCTGACACGATTTGAGACGAATGCCTTCCAACGAGAGGGATGAGACTTTATCCACGATAAAGCGACAGTCGAATCGGACCAAGCAAAAATGTTACTAATTTTTATGCGACTTTGAAAAGTATCTAACACGAATTCAGTCAGTTCAGCTAAGAGAAGTGCTGCACTTAATTCGAGTCTAGGTATAGAAATGGTTTTTAGAGGGGCGACTCGAGTTTTGGAGCACAAAAAATAAACTTCAATATTATTGGCGTAAGAAAGCCGTAAATAGCACACTGCGACATACCCAATACTACTTGCATCACATAATCCACATATTTCATAAGTGGCAGAAGAAGAAGAAGTGGTGAGAGAAAGTGTTTATAAGGCGAGGCAATTTAAAATCATTTAAAAGAGGCAATTCAGCTTTATAACGATTCCACAAATTATTTATTTCCGAAGGGGGAGGACTGTCCCAATCTAAATTCAGTGCCCAAAGCTTTTGAATTACAGATTTCGTAAAAAGCGTTATAGGGGAAAGAAATCCCAATGGGTCGAACACCCGCGCAATTTCAGATAAAATATGCCTCTTTGTGTAAGCCTGTGATTTGAGTTCTACCATGAATGTAAAATGATCGGAACGGGGTTGCCACCGTAAACCTAAAACTTTAGTGACATCATCTGTATCCAGAGAACGGGCCACGGGATTTATAATATTTTCTGACATATCTTCCAGAAGACTGAAATTACTGCCAAAACAAAAATCATCAATGTAGCTATCATTTAAAATAATACGTGCATCGAGCGGAAAATTATTTTTTTCATCATTCGCTAATTGAATGAGAACTCGTAAAGCCAAGTATGGCGCAGGCTCAGTACCATAAGTAACAGATTTTAGGCGATACTCTGAAACAGGGTCATTGACATTAAAACGAAAAAGAATTCTTTGAAAATCTTGATGCTTAGGTAAAATCAAAATTTGCAAGCGAAAGTTAAGAAGAATGGAACTAATATCATGTTGCAATTTAGGGCCAATTGTCAAGGTGTCATTCAATGATAAATTATTTTTTGTCTTGCTAGAGGCATTGAAAACTATTCGTAAACTAGTTGATATACTTTCTGGCTTTTGTATACAGTGATGAGGTATATAAAAGGTACCAAAATGAGCATCCGGACTTTTAATAAGTTCCATATGGCCCAGGTCAAAATATTCTTTTAGAAACTCACAGTATTGGTTATATAACTCAGGGGATTTTAATAATCTACGTTCAAGGCTTAAAAAACGTTTGTACGCAATTTCTCGACTACCCGGAAAGGTAGGTTCTACGTCCCGAAAAGGAAGAGATACAATATAGCGTCTCTCAGATTTCTTTCAATATTATCCAAAAACATTTTTTCGCAGCAGAGGGTTTCCTCTGGAGAGGGTATGCGAATATTTGGAACATTTTCTAACTCCCAAAATTTATTTAGCGAGTCATGAAGAGATGAACTAGTTAATTGCGATAAAAAAGAGGTATATGATTGAGCGGAACTTTTATTGTAGTTTCCCATAATTACGAAGCCAAAAATGGTTTTAAAAGCAGAGGGTTCCTCTTCTTTACCTAATATTTTGCCATCTTGTAAAATATATTGTAAGAAATCTACCCCCAAACGTATATCAATTTGGATCCGCAAATTTTAATTTTTTTAAATGCGACCAGAGGTCAAAATTAATATTTTCCGCAGGTAAATTAGAGCAAATGCGAGGTAAGATAATAGCGGTACCACTTAGTACACAGGTTGGATTACCTGACAAGCGAAATTTAATCTGTACACTCCCCAAATTCGAGTCAAGGGTGGTTAATCCTATACCTTGAATATGTAATAAATTTATTTTGTTTCGAGATAAAACCAACTGATTAGCACATTTTTTAGTCATAAAAATTTATCAGCCTTAGTAATCAAAAAGAGCATTATCTTTTATTTTTGCTTTCAAACTGTTCGGGTTGGATTTATTACATTTTTTGTTTTATTGTTAACTCTTAGAGTTTAAGAAAGTTATTTTTGCCCTTAGAATGTTTTTGTTGTTAATGTCGGTAGTCAGCCTCTATGCCCAAAGTTTCTTTGTCTTTAATACAAATATTATTTGAAAAATTGTAGATTATAGCTCAATATTTATTCTTCCCCTGGACTGAACCACACATTAGTCAAATTTAAGAATCTCTTATGGAATTTAAAAGTTGGATTACTTAGTTGCCCTCGATACTCATTAGCGTGGTTTATCCTTGTATAGTTGTTGCTTTAATATCACTAGTTTATTCTTTAGTCTCTGATAAGTATTGGTCGAAAAAACATTAAACAAAACAAATTTGTTAATGTTAAGTACAAATACTTTAGCCTGGAATTTACTGAATTGAGAGTTCTATAAAGAGCCTATGGATTTGACAAGTTTTAGAGCTGTTTGCGATGATTTTGATCAAATCAAGATCATCGCAAACAGGTCTAAAAATGCCAAATCAAACTACCGACATTAACAACAAAAACATTCTAAGGGCAAATAACTTTCTTAAACTCTATAATCAGGTTAACAATAAAGACAAAACATTTTATAAAGCTAATTTTACAGTTTGAAAGCACAAATAAAAAATAATGATCTTTTGATTACTTAGGCTAATAAAGGCTCTTGTCTTGTTATAATGAATCTTTCTCAAAGGATCCAACTGATTCCTTTTTTACTAAAGTGAAACAGGTTTTGGATAAGACTCTTGTCACGCTTAAATTTTTTAACATAACAAAAGCAAAACTTTATCCAATAAACTACTATTCTAAGAAAGGTCAGTGAGTTTCATAGTGAATATTTGACCAAAAATTCTATAGATTTCGCGAACTACTTAAAAAAATACATCCTTACCACCAAATGCTAGACTTGTCTCTTTAGATGTTAAAAAACCTCTAGCATTCCCCCAATTGAATGCCTGGATTTAACTGAAAAAATCATAAGAAAACAAAAACTTACCCGCTGTCTTAATATATGATCTCATTCTACTGCTAAAAACTGTGCTACAACAAAACTTTTTTAAATTTAATAATAGATATTTCCGACAACGTTCGGGTTTGGTAATGGGTTCTTGCCTTTTACCATTCTCGAGTGAAGTTTTTATGAATAACTTAGAAAAGAAAATATCGTATAGCTCGTTTTCAGAACATCTGATAACCTATAAAAGGAACGTGGATGATATTTGTATTGTTTGGAAAGTTAGTGATCAAAAATTGTCAAAATTTTTGGAATTTATCAATTCTTTGCACGAAAAAAAAACTTTCACGATGAAGAGTGAAACTGAGGGCAAACTTTTTTTTCTAGACCTTCTTTTAATTAGAAATAATAATAAAATTAGTTTTGAGGTATATAGAAAATGCTCCTGTACTGATAATATCATTCAGTTTACATCTAACTCACCATTTTCTCACAAATTTGCAGCTTTTAATTCGTTTTTGTACAGACTTTTAAAATTACCGTTATCACAAGTTGCTTTCACTAAAGAATTAGATATAATAAAGGAAAATGAATACAAACTCTCTTATAATTTAATACATAATAATCTAATTAATACAAATGAATTCAGAGTTTTAATAAATTTTGGAAATATATCTCTACGTTTAGCTGAATTGTTGAGTCATTTAATATCTCCAAAGCATTTAAAACAAACGATACTTTAAAACAACACATAGTAAGAATCAAAGACAAAAAGGATAGTCATGAGAAATCTGGAGTTTATTCCCTTCATTGTGCAGAGTGTTTTGCTGTTTACATGATACAATCAGGTAAGAAAATTTCGACAAGGATCCAGGAATACCTCAGCTTGACTACAAAACATCAAAATACAGATATTTCTAATGCCTTTGCGAATAATTTGTTATCCTCAAAACATCGTTTTTCCATATCTGAAAATATATATACAATTCACGAATGTGATAAACGTAAGAAATTGGATCTTTTGGAAAAGATGGAAATAACAAAAGCTAAAAAGAGCCCCATCCTTACCTGTGTTAATGAAATGTTTAATTTTGAGCCTAATTTGAATTTTAACATATTTCAAAACAATAATTATATATTCTTATTTTGTATAACCTTCCAGTCTTTTCTGTCATTTTTACTAATTCTTTTTCTGTTCATTAAGTCAAGCTCGTCCTGAACAATCTCTTCTTTCTCTCTCGGTTCTCTGATCGGTCACTCAAGCTTAGTCTTGTTTCGTACTTCATTATTTTTTCAGTTATGTTTGTTTTATGTACTTTGTACAATGTGTATTGTTTATGGTAGAGTTATATATTATTCAATTGTATTTTCCGTTGTAATGTACATTCATTTTATGTCTGATGATGCCCGGGTGAAACATGTAACCTGTTCCTAATTTATAAACTTATTTCTGATTGAGACCTAGACTATGTGCATGGTTGGAAGTTTTCTTTCCACCATGACTATGTGTAAATTTTTTATTTTGGTAATTAACAGGTCTCTTTGAGATAATATGGACACTTTCTTCACTCATAACGGATGTCAAAAATAATGCCACTGACATCAAATCTGACAAAAATATTATTCTATATCTCTGCTGGTGCTGGTAAGTTGATTCTGATTCTAAGGGGATTTCTCCATTTTCTTAGAAATATACGCAGTTTGGTTACTTGTAAAACATATCTTTGTCTTCAGGAGTAACCAAAGATCTTACAATTCTTAAATCTGATATTGTAAATTCTCTCGTATGGGCACTCATATAAAAATAGTTCGTTAGATTTTGCTACGACTCTAAGTCAAGAAGGCAGACCTGTGGCATTATTTTCAAAAACGAAGTGAATGAAGACATTTAAGTGTAAAAAAAGAAACTTATACTCTCACTGAATCTATACGTAAATTGAGATTAGTCCGTCACTTCAAGCTTATCACCAATAAAGACGTAGTTATTTTATATTCAAATGTAAATGAGTAATTTTTAACAAAACGGAGCAGTTTCAAAGTTTTAAATGTAAATCTGAAAGTAAAAAAGCTTCATTGTAAGTTATTGACGGTAGATGACCAATACGAGTCAAAAATTAACCGGCTTGTTACTCAATTCTGCTATTTGTATTTTCTTAAATATATTTTCATCGATTATTCCGGAATGGTTTGATCCTGTCATACGGATTTGTCAGAAAATATGTAAGGTGATGACGGGAACTCCTACTACTACAAAAATTGAAAATTGATAATGTAACTTAAAACTGTCGCTAGTTTGAAAGTTAAGATAAAAACTAGAAAGTAAAAAATAACATGTTGAACCATTTTAAAAAATTCTTTTTTAAAGTCTACTTCAAGGTACTAAAAACAAGACATTACTTGAAACATTTTCAGAATTCTAACTCTTAGGAAAAGTCGCTAATATCAAGTAAATAGCTAAGTCACTCAAAACACAAATGTCTATTTTGTGATGTAGGTCGGTACTTAGTAAGGTATTAGTTTTTACAGGTTTTAAAAAATACACTGTTCAGGACGGTAAAAAATGTTACTTTTTAAGTGTTTATTATTGATGTCACTTTAAATTTTACTTTCCTGATAAGAGGGAAGGATTGTAATCGTGAAAAATTCACAAACCATTATTTTTACACATCTGCGTTTTAGGGTTCCTAGATCCCAAAAAACATTCTGTCGTCGGTCTGTTGTTCTGTCTGTTTGAGGCACAACTCAAAAACTATGTATCCAATTATATGGCTGAAAATGATAAAATGATTTCCGATTTTATACTGGCAGGTAAAGCTGATCTCATGGTGGTATCACACCGCTATATGGTTGTGGATATTTTTTTGAGAAGTAGCTCAAAAAAAGTGGGAGACATCTTCAATGGCGAGTTCTTTCAAAAAAATATTAAAGGCACTATATGTGCTTCTCCTGGCAAGTCATTTTCTTATCCACTTCCTTTTAGTTCAATTAACTTTTAATTGGTCTTCTAAATTATGATTTAGTTCTTCAATCAATATATCGACATATTTCATAATTGCACATAGAAATTTACGAAATATTAACAAAGAATAAACAAAAAACTTCGGTGATCACCAGAGCAAGCTGCTTGCGCATTGTAAAGGCAAAACGTCTTTAAAAACAGTTGCTTTAATAGTGGATTTTAGTAACTTATACAAGTTACTGGCAACGTGTCCCGCTGCCTTAAATAACTTGCCAGATGTGAGCTTGCGAATCCACTTTCCAGTATGTTATGCATAATATTCTTCGTCTAACATCAAGTTAAAAATGTCAACCCGAAAGTATACTATCATGTGGAAAACTTTAGAATAAAACAAGAAAGGTGAACTGATTAAATTTATTATAACTTTCCGGCACTTAATTGTCAAAACGGTGAAATCTGTCTAATTAAAAACTACGACGTAAAGTTGGTCAAAAGAATAGACCGGTAAATTTTTGAGGAGTAAGAAATGGCAAATTTTCTAATTTAAAATGTGACTTGAGTAGTCTTTCTATTTCATTGACCGCCCATAAAACAAGTTTTTCTATTATTTTAAATTTGAAAATCTGCTATTTGTTACCCTGATCAAAAGATACAAAATAAATCCGGAAAAACAAAAACGGAACCGTTAAAACTAATTTTTTCCGGTCCCACGTTTCGACCTCGACGTATCAAATGCCCGAAAAACCAAATGCCAATATTTAATCAAATAGTCATGCTTTGCTGTTTCCACGGAAACGACATGCATTTATTTGACAATCTGGTAAGCCGCTACTCACTATTCGATTCAATTTGTCTGTTTGATTTGTTGATTCGATTCGTCCATTCATATGAATGAACTAATGGGTCAATCAACGAATGATAGTATTTATCAACTTTTAATTAATAAGTTCGCTTGGATATCATGCGTTTCGCGTTTGAAAATACATAAAAAACAAAAGATTAGATTCGGCCGTATGGAGATCAGAACCTACTATTCGCCCAGAAGACGCTATCGACGCCCAACAAATTGAATCGATGAACCGGACTCTCCACACTATACGGATACGAATTAACGAATAAGGAGTAGCGGGCTTAAGGCATCTCGCTATTTTGACAATTTAATTCATCCGCATAGTGTGGAAGGTCCGTCCGGTTCATCCGTTCGATTCGTTGCACGTCTTTTGGGCGAATATTCGAGTAGGTTTTGCCCTCGATATTCGTCCAAATCTAATCCTTTGTTTTTTGTGTGTTTTCAGACATCGAAAAGCATGAAATCCATGCGAACGAATTAAATAAAAATTAATGAATAGTGTGGATGAAATATTCATCAATTCCTTGATTCCCCAATTAGTTCATTCTGTTTATTTTGCAAATATCTGGCGAAAATTGATGGTCGACGAAAATATATTTCACATAACACACTAGGAAAGTGTCTTTCCGAGAAATTGCCAGCTTCAAAGCCTTACCTACGGCTCGTCCTAAAATATGTTTACTCGTCCAGGAAAGTATCACTCTCCTATCTTGTTATGTAAAAAACTATTACGTAACTAGATCCAAAAATGATACTTTCCTGGACGAGTAAACATAATCCAAAACGAGCAGCAGATGAGACCTGAAAGTTAACGATTCCAGGAAAGACACTTACCGAGTGTGTTACGTACAATATTGTTTCGTCGTTCATCAAGTATTTATTATTATAATGACTTTCTCGCTCTTAATTGCCAAAACGGTAAAGTGCTTAACAGAACATTGTTTTAGATTACCATGAACATGGGTTGCATATCTGCTGGTATTTACATTAGGGTTTCACCAGGGATGGCATGTTTTATCGTGACAAAACTTTCGTTATCGAAACGTTCAACTGGCAACTGGTGTTTCACGATTTGTTGTTTATTGAATATCGAAACATCGTACGATGTTAATATTTTATTTTCTCGTAGTTATTATGTTTTCGTTACTTAGTTATCTATAGTCATTTAAGTTTGTTAGAATTAAATCTCTCGAGGTTTCCGAGTTGACTTGCTGATAATTGAAACTATCCTATCGGTCACTAAAAGAAATTCATATAGGTCATAAGAACGGGTGTTCCGTGTTTCTTTTATTAATTATATTGTTTTGGTTAAGTTTAAGTGACCTCTCATAAAAAAATTGGCTCTGGCTGACTGGTTTGCCAGACATCGTACATGTATATTCTCATCATTTACAGATTATTATTTTAGTTCTTTAGGTAAAATCCAAGTTGGATTGCTTAATTCATGCTTATTTGACAAATTGAGTAGGGTGTTTTCATACCATGGTATGTCGCTAGGTTATGGAATATTTTGTTTATACAAGATGTTTCAAAAAACATGTGCTATCATTTCACTAATAAAAATACGTGAACAGCTTCACAAAGGGCGAGCGAGTGGGCTAATACTGCAAACATTTTCTAAAAAAAAATTTTCCTACTGACTGTTGTATCTTTTATTAGCATAGTTATGTAGGCTGTTTAATGGGTGTTATATTTTGAAAATTGCCATTTAATTATTCAATGTACTGAAGATCTACTTCTAAATTTTAAAGGTCTCGTTTGCAAGAGAAAGGAACATTTAAATAGAACACATGATTCGATCTATGTAACAAAATAATTGGACCAATCATTTTATTCTCAATAATAACAGCCCAAATATTTACAGAAAACTCATCATACGAGTTTGCTACCATTAGAAATGGGGATTTTAAGATTCAAGATTCAGACTCTGGAACTTGTAGTAGTGGGGTTACGTTCCGTTTGCATTGAAAACCGCCTCCAGACCCGACTAGTTTGCCGGTATCTTAGGGCTTTTAGGTTCTCTTAAACGTCTGCAGATATGCTCAAAAATATTTTTATCATGTCATGATAAATTCTCGCTGCTTCTCTTCTATTTTGCCTTGCTTCGCCATAAATTAGTAAAATATCGGTTAATTCAGCCGGGGTAAAATTAACATAAGGCATTTTAAAGACACGTAATATTTAATAAGCGCAACAACACGGTAACGCGGCAAACTTAAACTTTTAAAACTAAGAACGCAACAAACTACTGAATACTTAAATCTAAGAACGGAAACCCGAAAAAAGTTATTTGCTAATCTTAAAAGTTAAACTTTTATAACTATGAAGGCAACAAACTACTAAACACTTACATCTAAGAATGGAAACACGAAACTGGTTATTTGCTAAAGTTCGTTAATCAACAGAATCAAAAACTTTGACAAGAATAACCCAACCCAAGTCATGGCATACTAGATATCAAGCTTGACCTAATAGAGAAAATATAAAAGGAACAGCCTATTTACTTTTGCTAACAAAAGATAAAAAAAAGTCTGTCAACGTTCTGGATATCACTAAATCTAGTTATAAATGTCGGACTTAAAGGGTCTACCGAGGTCCCTTCCCCTTTTACCCTCTGGAAATTGAACATCCTCACCAAACAAGTTTGTGATTCTCGAAGACTCGTATAGAGGGAATTTGTCTCAATATGGTAATTGTTTTATTTTTTACAAATTTAACTTATGTTAGATAATTTACTGAGGGTAACTGCGGGTTTGGTTTATTGGGTGGAGTAAGAACCGAGTGGATACTTTAAGTTAAACTAATTCTATTTTACTTAAGCTTATAACTTAACAATGAAGTTTAAATTCACTTTTTCAGAAACTTCCTTTTACCTGGTCTAGTGATGTACTGGATTTGTATTAATGTTAATGTTACGTATGTTCTCCTTTAGAAGTGTGAAAATGCTTATTCGTTGAACTTTGGAAATAATTTGAAAAAGTCACTTCAAAAGCATATCACTTTAATTGAAAAAAAAATTAACGAGTGTGTCAATTTTTTCTATTAAATACCGCTTATATTCAGTATTGTAAATCAACCCTCAGATTAATTTGGACAAATGATTTTCTATATATTTGTTATTAGTAAAAAGCCACCAACGGTTAGACTTTTTAAATGTTTGTATATCGATTAGATCTTACTAGGATGAACAATTTTTTTTTGTTTAGATTTTTTTATTTTTCCTGGCCACTCACATGTCTATACGTAATAAGTTATCTAGCCAATATTACCCGCCACTGGACGATGACTTCAAGTAACCTCATGCGATACCGACCAAACTAATTACCTCATTAAGCAGAATCAGCAATATTGCAATATGTAATTATACGTACTATTTCGATTGTTAATCTTTTAATAAAATTAGTTTAGCTTAGAATCTTGAACGTTGTAGTTGTTATTTACATAAAAATTAAAGTTTTTAAAAAAGGGCCTTACAGGGAAATTCTTTTAACTGGCGCAGTCGGTAGGATTTTTCAACGATTTTCCACAAGAAAATCGGTTCGTTTTTACGATTTTTGAAAAATAAAAGAACCAAAACTTCACGGGTTCGCGAAAAAAGTAGTGAAACGTCGAAAATTCGTGGTTCGGTCCCTGGGTGAATTGAGTAACCCACTTCAAATCCTTGAAAACCAGAAGCCCAGCTGAAAAGTAGGAACGAATATTCTACAGGCAAAAACTAGCTTTCGCTTTCGCAGAAGACTATAGCCATCGGCAACGCAGGAATCTTTGAGTGCATATCAAAGTTAAGTGCATGGATGTCATTTTGGTGATTTTGCTGTAAGTAAATCTTGTTATTTAGAGGTTAGCTTGAAAAAACTTAAAATAAAATAACATACAAATTCTGATTCACTAGGCTCACATTATTATTAAGTTTAGTAGTTTTATATATTGTTATAATCCTTGTAAAAATGGCTCCTTCACAATTAAAACAAGAATATTTAAACATGATACCAGAATTTTATGGAGAAGTCGAACTTTTATCTAGGTTTATTGATATTTGTGAAAAACTTGTAAAAAAATTTTACGACACAGTCGATACAAGCAATTTTCAAAACGAATATCTTATGAGTTCTATTTTGTCTAAAATAAAAGGCGAAGCAGCGGTAAATATCTCTTCCTGTATAATTAATGTTTGGACAGACCTAAAAAAAGCTCTTTTAAACACGTATGCTGATAAACGTGATATTTTTACTTTAAACATAGAAATGGTCGAACTTAGGTAAGAAAACGAAAACGCATTTGATTTCTTCAATAAAGTTGAAAAAATGTTAAATTTACAAATAGCTCAAATTGCTACTCTAGCTGATGAAATACAAGCTCCAGTTCTATCTGAGTATTACCAGAAATTAGCTTTAAGAGTATTTTTACGTGGTCTTAAAGAACTGATAGGTTCTCTGATGCGAACTAAAAACCCTGATAATTTAAACAGTGCTCTGAATATGTTAACAAATGATTTTCAAATTCAAAATGTTACCCACAGAACACAAAAAGTCAAACCGCAGGTCTTGAGACAAAATTTCGCTCCCAGACCATCTACGTACATAACAAATCCAAATAATGCACAACTTGTGTTTAACCGATTTGTACCTAGAAATTATTCTAGTCCCGGTCCTTCAAACTACAATGTGTTTAAACCTAATCAAACAAACTCTCAACCATTACCGAAACCCACACCAATGTCTATTTCTACAAGAAATACATTCAGGCCCCAAACAAATCAAAATAGTATGTTTACAAAATCTCATTTTACGAATAACCAATCACAAAATAATAATTTCCAAAATTTAAGGCAAAACAATTCTCACATTAGTCATCCAAAATTCGCGTTTGAGGAATTGCATAATATTGAAAATCAGGAAGGCAACGACTACTTTCTTGAATCTGAAAATCAACAAACCGATAATTGCTACAATGAAGTGAAGAGAATGAGAATGTTGTTGAATTCCCCGCCGAACCATGTAATTCCGAGTTTTTTCAGATAGAAGCCTCGGACAAAAACCACCCAGATTTAATCTAATGACCTTTGCATTTAACGGTAGCCAACTCCCTTATATAGTGTTTCTCGAAATAAATTTGAAAATAGTTATAGACACAGGTAGCACTAGATCTTTCATCCAACCTGAAATTGCAAGAAAATATTTTCGCAAATTTATAAAGAATGACCCTTTTCAAATATCTACAGCACATGGCACTTCCTCGGAACATTTTAGCACCACAATTCCTCTTGCTAGAATGTTTAATGTGAAGATAGATCCCCTAAAATTCTATCTGTTTAATTTCCATAATTATTTTGATTGTCTTTTAGGCATAGACAATCTAAAAATCCTTAAAGCAAACATTGACTTACAAAATAACCTTTTAGTGACACCCAACACCAGTATTAAACTTTTTTACCATAATACATCTGGCATTTCGAACAATAACATCACTGTTGAAACAAGATCTGAACAAATTATTAAAATCCCAATTAAAAATATTTCAAATGGCGATATCATTATATCCTACACGAAAATAGACGAATTAGAAATCCCCGAATGTCTCACTAAAGTTAAAGACAATCAAGCAAAAATCTATTTTAAACAAGACCGAAATGGCAAAGTCTAGAGACTTTTTAGATCCAATAATTGCTATGGATTTTAAAGATTTCCAAATAAATTCTAATAATTATCCAAACTTGAACAATTTTAACGTCGAAAAGATTTATTTTAGATTTTGACGTCTCAAAAATTAGAACAAGCCATATGAATTCTGAAGAAAAGAATGCAATTTTAAAATTAATTAAAGAATTCTCAGACATATTTCATATCGACGGCAACAAATTAACATTTACAAAGCAAATAAAACATAATATAAAAACATCAGACGAAATTCCTGTGTATACTAGGTCATACCGATACCCCGAAATACATAAAAAAGAGGTACAAAATCAAATTCAAGATATGCTTGATCAAAAAATAAATCGTCCATCGTTTTCTCCTTGGTCCTCTCCTATTTGGGTTGTGCTAAAAAAAATTAACGCTTCAGGTAAACGCAAGTGGAGAATTGTCATAGATTTTAGAAAATTGAATGAAAAGACCCTCGGAGATGGATAATATTTTAAGAGGATATCAAAACGAAATTTGCGCTGTTTATCTTGACGATAATATCATATTTAGTACTAGCCTAGAAGAACATATTGATAGACTAAGAAAAGTTTTTGAACGATTACGTAATTCAAACTTTAAGATTCAGCTCGATAAACCTGAATTTCTCAGAAAAGAGGTGGCTTATCTCGGGCACATTGTCACACCTGAAGGTGTAAAACCAAACCCGGACAAAATCTGCGCAATCCAGAATTTTCCTTTGCCAAAAACCCAAAAAGAAATAAAAGGCTTTCTGGGACTTTTGGGTTACTATAGGAAATTTATTAAAGATTTCGCCAAAGTAACGAAACTTCTTACGAAAAGACTAAAAAAAGATGCCGTGATAGATACAAAACATCCTGAATATATTAAGTGTTTTGAATTATGCAAACAACTTTTAACAAACGAACCAATTTTTCAGTATCCCAATTTTGCTGAGCCGTTCATATTAACGTGTGATGCTTCTAATTACGCCTTAGGAGCTGTTCTCTCTCAAGGTAAAATAGGATTAGACCTACCGATAGCATACGCTAGTCGAACCTTAAATGAGTCAGAAATAAATTATTCAACCATTGAGAAAGAACTTCTTGCTATTGTATGGGCCACTAAATATTTTAGGCCCTATCTATTTGGACGTAAATTTAAAATAGTCACCGATCACAAGCCCTTGGAATGGTTATTTTCACTAAAAGAACCAAATTCAAAATTAATAAGTTAGCGCTTAAAACTAGAAGAGTACGATTACGACATTGTTTATAAAAAAGGTTGTCTTAATAAAAATGCTGACGCACTGTCGCGCATAGAATTAAATGCGAACGAAACCGAACCTAGTTCCGAATCTATATTTAAGCTTCAAGAATATGATGAAAAAATAAATCAGAATATTAATGAAAATAATGAACATGAGAATGAATCTTTACTAGTCGAAACAGGCGACCTCGACAAAATGGAAAATGCCGCTGAAGACAGCGATAATACTGTACACTCAGCTCACGAAAACCCCATAATGAAGAATGTCGTGTTAATCTCGGTAAAAATCAGTTAATAATTTCTGAAGTAAAATATGCCCCTTCTACTCCATCTCGCATTTATGTATTTAATTCTAAACAACGCATTTATGTTCAGTATTAATTGACGTCACTGATAATGACGAAATAAAGCAAATTATTCAAAACCAACACGAAGGGAAAACAAATCATCGCGGGATCGATGAAACTGAAAAACGCACAAAAAATAACTATTATTGGCCTAATCAACGTGCTTCTATCCAAACTTATATTAACGAATGCGAAATTTGCCAAAAAACAAAATATGATAGGAAACCGCTGAAATTAGAACTAAACATCACACCTACAGCAATTAAACCCTTCCAAATCCTACATATCGCCAGTATCTCTCTAGAAAATTGCAAATTTTTAACCTTAGCTGATTCGTTTTCTAAATATGCTCAGGCGTACAAATTAAACTCTGCGCAATCTATAGAAGTTGCCAATAATTTAATAAAATATTTCTCTCATCACAGTATTTCAGAACAAATAATTTCAGACAATGGATTAGAATTTAAAAACTCTATAATTCGTGAACTTCTCGAGACACATAAGATTAAGATTCACTTTATAAGTTCCCAACACCCCGAATCCAATGGTCTTATAGAAAGATTTCACTCCACACTGATCGAGCACATTAGGCTGCTCAATAACCAACAAGATTTTAAAAATGAACCCATAGAAATGAAAGTCAATTATGCTATATATACTAGCATATAATAATACTATACATTCTGTCACCAATCTAGCCCCATATGAAATAGTTACAGGCCACCTAGCCGCAGAATCCCCTTTTAAACTCGAGATAGAAAAACAACTCGTCAATAATTACATCTCTAATCACCGCGACAAAATGAAACTTTTTTATCAAAAGCTAAACGAAACAATTCAACAATCTAAAGAAAAAGTTGTCAACAAAATTAACGAATCTCGAGAAGAATTGCCAAAAATTCCTGAAAAAGTACTCGTTAAAAACAAACAAGCAGTCAAAGACATCAAATAAATACAAACCAGAGCAAATAACTCAGGTCAACGAAAATTTAAAAACCGCTAGAATTAATCCCACTCACGGAAACACTACGGATAAAATACACCTATCTAACGTTAAAAGACCGAAAAGAAAACTTATCATTTTAAAAATATTTCAGGTTCCTCATCCCAGGACAAGGGACAGAAATAAGAAATATTACGGAGAATTTGGGCGCCTTACCAATAAACTTAGGACCCGCCAAACTTCAAAAAACCGAACATATGTTCGTAAATTTTTATGACCTAGAACAAATCTACGTAGAATATAAGAATTTAATTATCCAACATGATAATCTTAAGGTTACTTATTGGAATAGTACAAATTTAGTTAGGGAATTAGAGCATTACGAAAATATTGCTATGTTTTGTAAAAAATCTATTCTTACTAAGTTAGAAACCATTTCTTTACATAATACTAGTCGTCTTAAAAGAGGCTTAATAAACGGCTTAGGATCTGTTATTAAAGGTATCACAGGTAACTTAGATTCTAATGATGGGGACAAAATATATAAAATACTAAACCATTTAGAAACTAAGGGTAATAACTTGCAGACCCAGCTAGAAATGCAATACTCTCTTAATAATCAAGTTATCAAAAACTTTAATAATACAATTAGAGATATTCAACATAATCAAAACATGTTAGGATCTAAAATATTGTTTTTGGATCAACTATTGCGAGAAGACGTTGAAATTCAGGATATTCTTTTTGCAAAAGACTTGTATAACCAACTGATTATTTTATATAACTCATTATTAAGCACACTGCAAGATATCGAGAACTCTATTACGTTTTGCAAATTAGGCATAATACACCCTAGTATAATTTCACCTGCAAATCTTTTTGCAGAAATAAAAAGAATCTCTTTTCATTACAAGAACCAACTACCATTCACTGTCACTCTTGAAAATATTTCTAAGTACGAATCAATAATTAAAGTAAAATGCAATATACAGCAGACTAAGATAACGTATTTTCTTTCAATACCAATAGATTTTGAAGAACAATTTGAACTCTATCACATTTTACCTATTCCTGCAAGTTATGAATCAGAATTTGTTATGATAATCCCCAGTACGCGATATTTTCTGAAAATAAATAAAAAACCAATAAAACCTCTAAATGGCATGTGTACCGAAGGCAAACCATATCATTGTCCAAATATACTACAAGCCAACATCAAAGTGCCCTGCGAAGAAGGAATCCTTCAACATGACAACTCTAGTCTCTGCCAATTTACAAAGTTAAAAATTGCTGAAAATCATATTGAGATAATTTATGAGATCAATCAATATTTGGCTGTGTTTCCACGAGAAGAAAGTATACAAGTGCACTGTGAAGATCATGTGGAGACCCTAAAACTGAAGGGCGTTTTCCTGATAAATAAAGATGCCTGCAACATAATATTCAGAAATCAGGAGTTTCCATTTCAGGAAAAAAGTTTTGGACACCCCTCAGTAATCCAAACCCCTAACCTGCAACTTAAAATGAGAAATCCACCTAAAATAAGTTTTGAATTGAAAAAATTAAACCTTGAAGCAGCAGTTGAAAATCCCATGTTCCCAATTCAAGAAGCACACCCTCTATCAGATTTTATACGTCCAAGTTTATGGAGCATCATCCTGTATATAGTAGTAATTGCAGGTTGCATTTATCTTTGTTGGAAGAAGACAAATGACGTAATACATAAGAAAACCAAGAAACACCAGAATACTTTCCAAGACATCCCTGTTCAGGAGAACAGCATCACCCTTCCAGAGGATGCCTCATTCTAACGGGGGAGGAGTTATCTAGCCAATATTACCCGCCACTGGACGATGACTTCAAGTAACCTCATGCGACACCGACAAACTAATTACCTCATTAAGCAGAATCAGCAATATTGCAATATGTTATTATACGTACTATTTCGATTGTTAATCTTTTAATAAAATTAGTCTAGCTTAGAATCTGGAACGTTGTAGTTGTTATTTACATAAAAATTAAAGTTTTTAAAAAAGGGCCTTACATATATTATATATATATATATATATATATATATATATATATATATATTTATATATATATATATATATACCCTTCCGGTCCGGGGTTTAAGAAAAATATGTCATCACTCGTGGCAATAAACTGAAAGTCAAGCTTGATATCTAGTATGCCATGACCTGAGTTATTCTTGTCATAGTGTTTGATTCTGTTGATTGCGAAGTTTAGCAAATAAGCAGTTTCGTGTTTCCATTCCTAAAAGTAAGTGTTCAATAGTTTGTTGCATTCTTAGTTTTAAAAGTTTAAGTTTGCCGCGTAACAGTGCAGTGGTTGTAGCGTTTAATAAATATTACGTGTCTTTAAAATGCTTTATGTTAATTATACCTCGGCTGAATTTACCGATATGTTACTAATTTATGGTCAAGCAAGACAAAATGGAAGAGAAGCAGCAAGAATTTATCATGACATGACAAAAATATTTTTGAATATATCTGCAGACGTTTAAGAGAAAACGGCACCTGAAAGCCATAAAATACCGATGCACTGGACGGGTTGAGAAGGCAGTTTTCAATGTAAGTAGAACGTAACCCTACTATAAGTTTTAGAGTTATTTCTAACGACATAAGAAATATTTCCAAATAGTCTGTACACAGAATCTGAAAATCCCCATTTAGTAATGATAGCAAACTCGTAATATGAGCTTTCTATAAATATTTGGGCTGGTATTGGAAAAAAATTATTGGTCCAATTATTTTGCCACATAAACTCAATCTTATGGCATATTTACATTTTTTGATAAATGATCTGCCCGAGGTATTACCTGAATTAATGGGAAATAGAAAACGTGGTTTTAACACGATTTAGCACCGGCGCATTTTGGTATTGATGTTAGGGAATACCTCTTGGGAACAGACCTTTAAAATGTAGAAGGAGATCTTCAGTGCACCACATAATTAAATTGCATTTTTTTTCTAAAAGAGATCGAAATCGACAAAATTTCAAGAGGTAACTTTTAACAGGCACTAAAAAGCTTACATAATTATGCTGATAAAAGATACAAAAGTCAGTAGGGAACATTTTTTTTAGAAAATTTTTACAGCAACAAAGGCCCACTCGCAAGCTCTTTGTGAAGCTGTTCACGCATTTTTATTACCGAGCTAGAACACTGGGAAGGTAAAAAAGCCCCTATCGGGCAGGATGGAAACAAGAATCGGTAGAATCTGAATTATATGGATTTGGCATGTTTCATAGTTTATTTTTTTTAACTAACCGATTTCTAGGACTTCTCTGTTTGAATGTATTTAAAAAAAGAAAACATTTGACGTGCTTCACCGCTTGCTAAAAAATCTAAACGCTCTTGATTTTTTTTACAAAGTTTGTATGTTTTATTAAAATATTAATATTTATATTTTTTATTAAAATAATATATGTTTTAATAAATAATCTAAGTTATGTTTAAAAAACTTCTTAAAATTCATCCTTAACTCCGATCGGACTCAATGTTATGCTAGTCTCTAGAAGACACACAGGCGTTTCTTTGGTGTATGACTTGATTCACCTAGAGTCAACCGTTCAGATGTTACAATGCCGAACGTAAAATACTAGTGAAACATATTAATTCAATCCCTCAGGGGAACCTTGAGGTCATCTAGACTATCCATATCTCTCATTACTCTTTTCGCAAAAAATTAGTGAAATCTGCGGACATTTTAAGGCACAAAACAGTTTTTTTTTTTAGTTTTTTTGGATTGCGACCACTTTCCTTACATTTGAGGTATAGGCATCCTATTTTGATTATAAATCTCCCTAAAATCCCCATCAAACCCCCGTCTTAGTTTGGTCAAAGTGGTCGGGTTTCAGCTCAGCAAAATGTCTGCAAAGTTACTTCATTTTTATCTTCGCTCCGATGTCGCCCGTTAACGAACTTTTCTGAGATTTTTGGACGGGAAATACGAAAAAAAATGTCCCACCTCGAAAAATACATAGATATAAAAAAAATCTTATGGCATTCCATTGCTAATTTATTAAAGATTCCACAGAATTTTCATTTTTATCAAATGACGCGCCCATTTAACCACTACGATTGGCCTTCGGGCTCACTTTTTCCCAGCAGACGTACGGTTATCGAGCTAAAGTGTACTGAATGTCAAAAAACACGAATTTCTAAAAATTTTCAGTCTAGGAAACGAGGAACTGTGCCTATTAATAAGAGTCGTGCCGACTCTTGTTAGCAAGATATATAAAGACATTCCGCCCCTTTTGGGCAGGATGAAAAGAAAAGCCGCTAGAGTCTGAATTAATAACTTGACTTGAAAATAAGGCTTCTGACCCATATTATGTTGTCATTTATGTCAGTTTAACAGCTGTTAATTCTAAATATAAAAACCTTTATATCTAAAATATTATGTAGCACGCAAATTCTTAAACAAATACGTTTCAAATACCGTTTAAATGTTAGACTCAAAATTAGCTGCGACAATTGTCAAATATTTTTATCGAAATTATCAAATATTTTATCATAGAAACTCCAAAATCGATATTTTAAACCTTCTAAATATTAAACCAAAAAGATTTTGATAGCCATTAGAACTTATATATCTTCTTTAAATCACTACCTCTACTTCAAACTATCACATTATCTAATAATGAAATTTAAAATCATTATGCATATTATTTTTAAAAATATTAATTGTTTCTAAGGTAAAAAATATCTTCACCTAACCTAAAATTTTACTTTTGTTTTTAGGGAGTTTTTTGTTTTACCGTTTTTTAAAACAGCTAAACGTCATGCATGTAAAAAATATTTGTGTGTTTAAGGGATGCTTTTATTTCCAAGGGCGGCCCTGTATAATGTAGAAAATATTAAATGTAAAAAGAGATAAAAGAAATTTAATATGTTTCCTTTTCAAACATATTTTTGAAGTTTTTTTTTCGTTTTCATGGGAGTTCTTTCATTCTTTTAAGCTACCCTGCATAGTGGAAAAATTTTTATATGTACAAAATTATAAAATACATTTGACGAGATCCACCGTTTTTTAGGCAAGTTTAATGTTTCGGGAATACATTGTATTTTTGAAAATATTTTATATACGTAAAAAACTAAAAGATTTTTATTTTTTGGTTTTCAGGAGGTTGCCTCATAATTTTAGTGCTACCTTGTATAGTGAAAAAATTGTTATGTACCAAAATTAATATAAACAGGTATTTCGCCGTCTTTCAAAGTATATATTGTATATAAGTAAAAAATTGTATAAAAAAAATTAGATCTAGGTAAACGAAAATAATCCAGTATTTACGTCAATGAGTTCCATAATGTTTCCATGTCAAAACAAATACCCTAACTATATCTGTTTTCAATTATACTGTTATTGGTTTGTATTCTCAAAATACGATTTTTTACGTTATTATACCCCTTAAAAATATCGAAGACCTACGCCCAGGGCTATACTATTTTTGGAGCAAATTTGAAGCGAATTGGTTTGTTTGTACTCAAGTTATCGTTTGAGCGAATTTTTTGTACTCATATAAACACATCCGTAGAGGCATTTTCATTTTCTAAGTTCTCTAAAAATCCGAAAAAAAATCAAACTTATATTTTTCAATAATAAACAAATATTTTTAATCGTCTAAAATGTACACGAAGAAAACATTTTGCAGCGCTCCATTAAGAATGTCTTAAACACCTAAAACTCTATCTATATCTACTCTCCAAATATTTAGTTTGTTATATGTTTTGTAGTATAAATAAAATCCATATTAAATGCTATCACACCCCATATGTAAAACATCTGAAAACCTTAATGGTCACTGATAATGATTAGCAGTCAGTATAAGCATATTAGCTCACAAAGGCTTTAAAAAATACAAATCGCTGCGACCTCATATACCCAGTACTTAATGTCAAGAATTAAATTAAAGCGGCTGTTGAATCCCCCGGTGACTAAAAAATGCCACTACTCTGAACCGGATTGCTTTAACACCCCGTATATAAATATATAACACAAAACCATATAACATACTAAAGTCAGCGACACTATAAATAACCGATACCGCATGGGTACAAAGCAAAAAATAGGAAAATAATTAACTGCATATATTCAAGAAGGCAATTATTTTGGAACTTCTTTATTAATCGTTACTTAAGATACTAGAAGAAACAAACAATGCTTACTATTACCTTAAAGGAATAAATCCCTTAATAATTAATATAAATATACATACCTTTAAGTCTCCATACCATCCGTGTACTTATTATTTTGTAGTATAACTTCCTTTATTTTGTATATAAAATACTTGCGATAACTTTATTTGGACCGGATTCCTGATTCAATGGCAAATGGAAAAATAATCAATTTTTACTCGAAACTAGATTTTACTCAGTTTTTCGTCTTCTGATTAAAAAAAATGTAAATCTATGTCTTGCAGGAAGAGCATGGAATTTTTGATATATTTAATCGTTATTATCCCAGGAGGTGCCGATACAACTTTACGAAGGCTCAGAGAATGGCAAACAGAATTCGTCCACGCTACAATTCAAAAAAAATTACCCTTACAACTGATCGAACTGATTTTTAAACCAGTCTCTAGAGAAAATATAGAAGATTCTTTGTGTATTTACCTGATTTACCCAGGATCAACCGTTCACATGCTACAAGGCCAAACGTAAAACCATAGTGAAATATATAGGCAAAACATTATGGTTTTTGAATCCCTTGGGGAATATTGGGATCCCATAAACAAATTCCGCAAGTCGGAATTTGGTTCTTCCGACTTGCAACTCAGAAATTCCGGCTTGTACTCGGAAATTTCTACTTAGAAGTCGGAAAATTAAAAAAATGTATGTAATAGTCCATCTACGCTTTCGTACGGTTGCATTGTCGGAAAAAAAGTTCTGTGGCTTACCTCGTCGTGCTGCGAATCGACACAAAACAAGCAGGACAAAATTTTATTAAACTGCTATTTCCAAATGCACTGACTTAGCTACTAAACAAATAAATAAAAATACATAAGTGTTAATTATGTTTGCATTACGGAATTTTATATCTTTAATATGAAATGGTCCAGCATCGTCCCACACTGAGAAATGGATACACTTGAAAAATTTTAAAATCTGGTAGGTTACCCATAATATAAACTTGTAGGATTTGCCTTAAAACTGGTTACCACTCTTTTGTTACTTGAAACTTGCTTTGTGCAAAAATCTTAGCTGTAAGCTATAACAGTTTGAGGTTTAATAAAAGATGCATATTTAGAGAATACATTGAAAGAATTTACTGTTGCTGTTGAAACAAAAAAACGTTCTTTTTTAATTTCCGGTATAGGACGATCAGAAATGATCTCAAAATTGTTAAGTGAGTCGTAAGTTATTATTTTATTTAGGAAAACTTGGACCAAAAAACTATATATTTGATGTCAAATTTCTTCAGTTGTACTACCTCGGTATGTTGAATCTGCAGGATTTTCTTGTGATTTGACATGATATCAATTATTAGGATCTGTTAATGTTTGTATTTGTACTACCCTACAAAGGTTTTCCATTAATTTGAATTAGAGTCAATCCAGCTTAACACAATTTTTGAGTCACACCACAAATATTCCTAAACATTGTTTATTGTTACAGAATCCCTCACTTCCCGAACCAAATTACAGAGTAACACGAGGAGGCTCTAATCTAGGCAAAATAATGCTTTTAAGTGGCGCTACTCTAGATGTAGCACAAAAAAGATGGACAGCTCTATGACCACTAGAATTAATAGATTTTAAACAAATGCAAGCTTCATATACCAATTTGAAAATATTTCTATGGACACAGATTCATCCCAAGACAATTTAAGTGACTATAAAATTTGAATGATAAGTTAGCCGGTTGTTGTAACAGGTCTTAGTGGGTCAAATATTTTTGAAACTGACAAATTTTTTCGTTTTGTAATGTTTTTGAATATTTCAAAATTATCACTTTTATTACCACAAGAGCCAAAATTATTTCAGGAATATTTTTGAGTCGAAAACGAGGGATAACTTTCTTAAAGTATTTGTGACAAAAAAAATCAGAATAATTAATCTCCAAAAAGTCCAACTAAGAATCAAGGCTGGCATTTCGATTCAAAATTGCAAAGTTTATAACTATCAAGTGACAAACTGTAGTTAGGTAATGTAAGAAAAAGTCAGCTCAATCTATTGTTCCCAGATAATTTTATTTCACTAAAGGTGTAGACGTTCCTATTTACAAGTAGTTGGAAGCAGAATTAACGGAATTCAAATATATGCCTTTATCCTACGTTATTTGTAATAAAATACAAACTACTTACTTTAGCTAGACTAAGTGATGAAAAGTTGGTTGGTCATAGATCAGTCTGTCGATCGCATACAAATTTATTTCACTAAAGATAGTAGATTGTATCTTTTTGCAAGTAGTTCGAAGGAGGATCAAAGAGATTGAAATATATACTTTTTTCTAATTATATGTTTAACAAAACACAAACTACCAAATTTAATGGTGGTAGATTATATCTTTTGAAAGTAGTTCGAAGGAGGATCAATGAAAACGCAAACTAATAACTTTAGTTACACTGATTAAAAGTCAGTTGGTAATAGCTGTATCTATCGCTTGCATACAATTTCCTTTCTCCAAAGGTGGTAAATTGTATTTTGACAAGTATGTCTAACGAAACTCGAATATATTACAAACTACCAACTCAAGTAGCACTAACAGCCGTAGTCATTAAAGAGGTTTAAATTTAGACCAGATATAACCTGACAGTTACAGTTTTAAGATGACGTATCTAACAATGAAACAAATAATTTTTCTAAATGTCACAATTGCAAAATGACAGTGACATAAGCAAAACATAACTGGTGAACTAAGAGTTTTAAGTACCATGGCAACTAGACCTGGACTTACTCTTAAACCTTTTTAGTGAATACGGGGGTTAGTGATTAAAAATCAGTTGTTAATAGCTCTATCTATCGCTTGCATATAATTTTATTTTACTAAAGTTGGCAGACTAAGTTCAACTTTTGCCGTATGAACCGAAATAGCAAAAAAACATTTTTAGTGTAATTATCTACAGGATACTCCAGGGGGAAGAAAATGTCCGAAAAATTTTCTAGTTACCATAGAAACGATTTAAAATCAGTATATCTAATTGGCTACAAAACGGCAGTGTGAAATGTTCTGCTGAATACTGTATTTGATCTAATGGCGAATTCTACAAAATGCCTAATGTTTTTGATAATTCCTTTTCACAAAAATGAATGATGCTGGTTTCAATAATACTATTTAAAAAAAAAATCGTGATATAAAAAAACTATTTACCTAGTGCAAAATATTTTGTTGATTTCTTATTGTCTATTTTTTAGAATCTATGCTAAATATTGAATCGTCAACGAAAAAAACTACTTTCAATAAGATTTTATGTTTCTGGAAATGATTTTGTATTTTCCAGAGCAATTAGACATCAAGTAAGTAACAAACGAACTGAAGCTGTTTAGTAGGTTACTATAAAAATTTTATAACATGTTAACTTTTCGGCTGAATTTGATCGCCAAAATATTCTTTGATATTTCGTTATTTCGAATACAACAGTATTTGACGATTCATTTTTGGTCTGTCATCAGTAGCAACGAATTGAATCTCTAAGATTGAAAATAATTGTGCCTGAATAATAGGTCCAACAAGCTGAGCATCATTTAACGACAAACCTGAACCATTTTTGGCTGAAGCATCAAATATAGAAATTTTGTAGTAAGACTTTCTTCACGAACTCCGTGCTGCGGAAATACAAATTTTTAAATGAATTTGAATCAGTTTCATTAATTCCTGTGATATAGTTAAGATGTACATAATCATTCATAAATTTACAGAAATCATGTTTTAATGTAATATCGAAATAGGTTTCTCAGTGATATAAAATATTTGTAAAGCTACAAACTTAGAATTAAGAACTTGATTTAATTAAAATTTGTTTCCTCACAATCTAATTCAGACTTAGTAAATTTAGTATGTGTTGAAACCCCTCATCTGTTCCTCCTCCTTATTTAAAATTTACATTTTTGATAAGTACCTTTGTTATCCTGGACTCTGATACAAGCTGTGGAAAGCAAAATTGAATATGTTTTTTGTAATAGAAGTATTTTATCGGTTGTTCAAAAATAAAAGTTATGGTACAAGCGGGGTTTGAACACGCATCTCGGGAACTCTAGCCCATTGCTCTAACTAATTGCGCTATCGTACCATTGATAAGCATTTCGTTAGAACATGAATACACTCAAACCCACCAGTATCATAACCATTGTTGATCTTGCCAAATATTCTAACCTTATAGGGCGGCGTTCCTGACTGGACGACAAATCTGATATCGCTATTAAGTTCCGTCCATATTAGTAAATTTAGAATTTTTACGCTATGCCGTACAAGACAAATTTTTAATAGAAGTATTTTATCAGCTTTTTTTTTAAACTAAAATATTTTTTTAGAGATATTTGTTCAAAAGTAAAAGTTATGTTAAGAGCAGGGATCGAATCCACACCTCTAGATCTCTAGCCCATTGCTCTAACCAACTGCTCTATCGTACCACTGATAAACTGTTTGTTAGAACCTATACATATTTAAACCCACCATTATCATAATCATTGTTGATCCTGTCAAATATTATAACCTTATGGCGCGGCGTTCCCGAATGGACGTCAAATCTGACCACTGAGTAAAAAAATCGTAAATAACTTATATAGAGTGCGTAAAAAAATGAAAAGCAGAAAAAGTTATTCTTCATAAAAATATTTGCTTACTCCAAAACTAAGATTGGCGTAAAAATGGTTTTGAACTAAAAATTATAAAATAATGTTTAGTGTATGAGGTTAAATAGTAAAACTTTGAAAAAACCACCCTCACTGAGAACTTCTAAAAATGTTAATATTTTCTTAAAAGCTGTCATCACACTTGAAATAAAGCCTTGAATTTAAAAAAAGTTTCCAGTGAGAGTGGGGCGTTTTGTAGCTTCACTATTTAACCTCATACACAACAGAATATTTTTTAGTTTTTAGTTCAATAGTTTATAAATAACAGCTTGTTTTTAAAAATATTGTTTGCGTTTATTTTATGTATAATTTGCCTTTGCATCAAAAGTGGTGATATTTATCTCAGTAAAAGAGCCAATAGGGTATTATTCTCCCCAGAAAATTGTGTTTATTGTGATGTGTCTAAAAGCTGTACTTAAGTAAAATCGTTTCTAAGCCTAACTTATTTATAACATATACTTAGCAGCTAGCTTTTAAATTTGGAAAACGGAAAACTCCTTAAATAGTTAGACCTGGAAAAGTAGTTTATTTCAAGCACACTTGTCGTTTCTTTTTTGAATTATATAATCTAGGGTGACCTTTTGAATTATATAATCTAGGGTCCTACGTAAGGACACCCCCCTCTTTATGGTCGAAATATGATCAGTTCATTTCCGAACTATTAACCGTTTCCGTTCTTTCTGTTAACATTTATAATTTAATAATTTTTAGGATCCTCGAGAAGCTCTAATTCTAAGTTTAAAACGACAGATCGATGTACTAAAAAGTGAAAATGATCACCTGCGCTCCGCTCTGCATATTTATTCGTCCTTTAGTTCAACGTCTGATGATACAAATTTAAGTAAGTGTGTTTATGGGGTACAAGTTGATATCCGCCTACAATTTTATATCGACTTTGAATAAGCTAGTTATACCAGCTTTTACATAAATGCCGCACTGTCATTTAAAAAAAGAAATTGATAGTTGTAAAAATTGAGCAACCAGAAGTGACGAACATAAAAATATTTTTTTTTAAATACGCCCATTTATTTTATTTTTATTATGTCTATTAATTTGAAAAAATAAGGGTGCCTTATTGACTTTTTTTAAATGCCATCTTAAAATTTAGTTAATTTTCATTGCCACAAGTACTGTGAACAAAATCAAAAATGGTCGGTTTTGCCGAAACTATTACAGAAATCTGAAATTATAAAGTATATGCATAACACCTTGGGCAGGGAAAGAAGTAGTAGCGTAGAAGATATAGCAAACAAATTATTTTAATCTATTCTCTGTTTTTTCGAAGGACCACTCAATTAATTAAACACAGCTACTGGTATTTTAATAAGCACTGGTTTAGTTAAAAATTACTTTACTTTATTTTGTTACCTGTTATGTCTTTTCTAATTCTAATTCTTTGATATTCAAATTTAGCTTATGCTAAAAATAAAAAACGAAGTTTTAAACCAAACCAGTGTAACATATTTGACTGCAAATATTTTTTTATAACATTGACGGAAGATAAATATTCAAAATTATATTTAACTCGTTCACACATTCACAACCTTATTCTAAAAATTAGTAACAGATCTGATCAATTGTTTGTTGTAAATATTCAAATAATAAATAGTTTACAAATCATGAGTATTTTCAACTGGTCTGTTCTCGTTTCCCTTCATTTTAAATAAAACTTATCGACAGTAAATAAGCTGAACACAAAACAATTTTGTAGTTTAATATTTTCACCTAAAGCTGCAACTCACCTAAAATGAACAATTTACAGAAGTAAATTGTTCATTTTTCTATGCGTATTCTTAAGACTTCACACTTCTCTCGTACGAGTAACTTCGTAACTAAGTTGAATTAACTTCTACCTGACATAGGCTCAAAGGAAAAAACAAAATACACTTGTTCCAAGGTATCAATTAATTATGCCGATAAAAGATACTACTCGATATCTTATATCACTTGGCAAAAGACCGAGAAATGAATTCTTGTAAATTCACTAGAATCTCATCACCTTAAAATATTCAATAACTTAAATTTTTAGAGTAGAACGTTGAAATACTCTAAGTTGAACTAATTACACGTTTCTATCCCTACTTCTTGTACCTTTTGTCGCGGCGATCTAGTTGCTAAGCAACGGAGAATGTTATTAATTTAATTTCTTATGGCTGACTTCGTGGACTTTTTTGGCACTAGCGTGTCTTGTGCTACCTACATACTCTCACACTCAAAACCACCCGAGAGCAAGAGCCTTGTTTATAGATATAACGAGCGAAATACAGTGAGAAGATCGCCAAAAACACCGACTTGGCAATGGAAATAAAAAGGCTGTGGAAACAGTAAAGAGTGATTATTGCTCCTTTCGTCATATCAGTAACAAGCCTCACCCCAACAACGTTTACACCGCGTTGGTCATTTTGAAAACATGTAGCATTGTTAGATCATTTTTTAATACACAATAGTTGTTTTTTTTTCCTTTTTTTTGTACTGACTTGGTATAATCCCGTCAGTATAAAATACAACCGCAGGAATACTGTGAGACAACAAAAAAAAGTAATAATAATATAGGAATCAAAAATTCTATGTATTTGCGAATTTAAAATTAAAGTATAGGGTAGGTTTTTGAGTTAAAAATGTCACAAAAACAACTTTTTGAATAATATATTCATTTTGATAAAGTTGTATAGAAATAAATATTTATAGAACTGGAAATAAAAGAAAATGTCTTTTTCTAAAAATTTGCGTACAAGTTATAGCTTTCGATAAAACTGACATTTAAAATTTAATGAAAAACCTGAAAATTGTAAGACTATGAAAAAATCCCGTATATGAATAAAATATGCATCTCATTAGGACCCATATTTTCCTAACTTATATTCATCAGGAAATTTTTATAGTTTTCATAGTTTCAGTTTTTCTGATTTTTGATCAGTGTTTTAAAGGGGTTGTTGCCTATATTCAAGAAGTCAAAAACTTTAAAATATGGAATATAATTTTCCTTTTACGAATCTAAATTTAATAACTGGACAGCAAAAGGTTGCTTAATCTATATCTTTTCTGCGAGTGTGATAATTTTCGAATTGATTCCCTTTACTATTAACATAACCTTTACGGATTCAGACCTTACAGTAAAAAAGATACGCATAAGTTTGCTCCAAATACCAAATAAAACTTCAAATAAAGTTTAAAGTAAGGTAACGATAATAACTGAAATACTAAAACAATGTGTTGTTTTGTTTGAGTGTAAAAAATACAAATTAGATATACTATATTTGTATCTGGAATTTATAGTAAATACTTATATTTATAAATTCAAATACGTAAGTATTCCTTTTTCAATTTTCATTTAAGATTTAACAAATAAAGTTGCAAAATAACCCTTGAAAATCCACCGTCAGGCCTATTTGATCTTTGCGCTTCCACTGTTTATTCATTGCATTCAAATTATTGTACATTTAAGGTTTTTACCGACTATTTGAATTTGTGATTGAGTTTGTATTTTTTTTAAGTCATATAAGGTTCCGACTCTCTTTACTATTAACATAACCTTAACCTACAGGTTTTTTGGTTACAAATGCATGCCCCATTAGCTTTCATATGTCTGTAGATATCAAAAAAGTTCTCAATACAAAAATTTTTTCGAATTGTGAGATTTTTTATTTAGTGTTTTATGCAAACATACATGGTATCTAGCGTTTTTGATATCAATGAACTTTGGTTTCTTAAATGTAGTACTGTATAAGTCCATGGATGTTGTACAAGGCAATTTGGTCGATTTTTCGGTACCACCATCCGATACCAAATGTGGTACAAAAATATTTTCAAACTGATCTCTTAGACACACCTTCAAAAATACAGTCAAATTAATAGCTCTATCAGTAATATTTTCCGAAATACGCTCCCCAAAAATTCAAAAAACACACCTTTTTGAAAAAAAACACGACATCACCACGTAAAAACCGTAGTAACAAACAGTTACGTTTTATGTATAGAATTGTTAACGTTTTGTAATTTGTAATTTTGTAAATTCAAAAATATGGGCATGTAATTAAAAAATATATTTTCATAAACATTTTTTGACAGCTGTCAAAATATTTTACTTTAATAAATTGCGCCTCAGAGGTGGAACTATGTAAAACGTTTTTAATTATTGTAAGAAGTTGTGGGGTAAAACGTTTTTTTACAACTCAACATGTTTGTTTAAATAAATAACGCCTTTAAAAGTTACATGGAACTGTAAAAACCGTATTTAAATATTTCAGATAGTTTAGAAATCACGGAAAAACCTTTTATTTTGGCACCTGTCAAAATATTTTTTTTAAAACAATTGCGCCTTTAAAAGTTACATGGAATGGAATAATCCACATACAAATTTTTTAATAAGTTAAAAATGTACGAAAAAACAATTATTTTTTTGACAAATGTGGAATTCTCTTTTTAATAAATTATATTATAAAAAATTAGAGATAACTGTGAAAACCATTTTTAAAAAGTTTAAAAGTACCGGGGAATTTTTTTAAGAACTGTCAAAATATTTTTAACAATTATACCACTAAAAGTTACATGGATCTGTGAAAACGATATTTAAAAATTTTAAGCAGTTCAGAAGCCACAAGGAGAATATCGTTTTTTTAAGCTGCCAAATATTAAAAACAAAAAAATCGCCACTAATAGTTAAATCTGTGAAAAGCGTATATACAAATTTTCAGTCGAAAAATTACGTAACGGGTTCGAAGCTGAACCAAAAACAATAGGGTTCTGTAGGTCCCGAACAGCCATCGTTCCAGAAACTTTCGCCAAAAAATCAAACATTTTTTGGTCGACTTTGCGGTACCACATGTCCGATACCAAATGTGGTATCGTGTAGATCGACGTCTCCTCTAAAAACACATGTAAAATTAATCGCCCTATCTCTGATAGTTGCCGAAATACACCCACCGAAAGGTGGAAAAACACGGTTTTCCGAAATGACACGATCCACACCAGGTTTTCGTCCCCGAGTTTGAGAGCCCCAACAAGGGCGAGAGTGTGGTACAAGCGGTAGACTCGTCTCGGTCCTCTTCGTCTCGCCTCGGCGGCGCTCCATCCCATGTCGGTTTTTCAGCCTGAGTCAAAGGAAACGAGACGGGGGGGGGGGGGGTTGCGAGGTGAACTGCACCCACCACATTCTCGTAGTTCGTTGTTACCTAGCGTCATCTGCGCTTCTGATGTTTTCAGTTGAATACGTGTTTTGCATAAAATGGCGGAGTGGATGAATGAATTTACGTTGAGGTTTTTGGAAGCTTATCAAGCCGAACCCGTTTTGTGGAATCTAAAGCATAAATTACATAAGGATAAAGAGAAAGTAAATGATCTGTGGATTCGATCAAGTGAGGTACTAGAAATTCGCTTACCACTGATAAACAAAGATTCATTAATAGCCATTAATTTAGAGGCCATTGAATTAAATTTATAAACCGATATGGTTTACATTTGAGACTATGGAGGATTTTTTGGGAGTAGTTTATGAATGTAATCCAACCATTAATATAGAAAATTTCAAGGTAAGTTAAATAAAAATATTAGTAATGTTTCTTTTTATTAGCAAAAACATAGAATACATTAAATTAAATAATATTACATACTAGAAAAGTATGATGTGAATTTTTCTCTTACTTTAGTCGCATGCAATGTTGGCCTGTGTGGAACATTCCGTAAAGGCCTGATAGCGCCAGTACCTATTACTTCTTCTCTCCAAGAGCCATGCTGAATTATCTCTCCATCGTCATCTAATATGTCAATTGTCAAAAAAACAAACAGAAGTTATCGACAGATCTCTACGGAAAAATACTTGCAAAAATTAAGGAAGTTTTGATCCTGATCCTTTAAGACTTCATTAAGAGTTTGACATACTTCAGGTACAATGACATATAATTTGCATTAATGCATAATTTGATTAAAAAGTGGAGACTCTGATAACTGTCGCCTATATCCAGAAACCGTAATGTTATTGAAAGGTGTACTTTAGCGGGTATTGCTTCACTTAGCTGGGTATCT
This sequence comes from Kuschelorhynchus macadamiae, assembly GCA_030620095.1. Classification (NCBI taxonomy): domain Eukaryota; kingdom Metazoa; phylum Arthropoda; class Insecta; order Coleoptera; family Curculionidae; genus Kuschelorhynchus; species Kuschelorhynchus macadamiae. Next base: position 337,908 of record JAUTXW010004093.1, read on the forward strand.
TGTTTGGAAATAAATGCTGAAATTTTTGCTAAAAGATATTCAAAATCTATCGATGACATTCGACAAAAGTTTTTAAATTCTCTAAGGTTGTTCTCTCTAAGGTTCAACCTTAAGTTCAACTTTGTTTATATATATATCAAGTTCGGCAGTTCGTTACTTAAAAATGTTACGTTAATCACTTGACGAGGTACTAATTTTTTCATTACCGTGTTGAGCTTTTATTTTTCGATACATTCTCTTAACAGATAAGACGTTCGGTTGTTCTATTTTAATTTCGCTTAAAATATAATCTTCGTTAAAAATGTATCAACAGCCCTAATAATATTTGGTTTTTCGACATACAATTTTGTTAAATAGGCTAAAATAGGTTGTTTCTAGTTATACAGTGAACTAAAATTAAGTCATTTGCCGCCTTAAAATTGGTAAGAGACATCATAACTTTATTGCGTCCTAATAGGGCATTTATAAATTTGTTAATTATTGAGTTTGTTTTAGAAAATATCCTACTTTAACGGCATGTAATATCCCTACACATATTGCCCTCTTTGGATTCTATAAAGACTTGACAAAGATATCTGTTAGTGGAACGATATCTTGTTGTTAGGTCGTAACAACTTGTATTATTATTTCAAGCAATATTATTATCAGTATTTTCATTGTTTAATTCCTTAATGCTATTTTTATTCAATATGTTTTCTTGGTTTTACTCCAGAAGGCCTGAACTAACTAACTAAAGGTCCGTGGTTTATATTTTAAATTAATTTCTCCTTTTGCCAATTTTCAAGAATGGGAATTATTTAATACAACAGACTCCAAGTCCGAACAACATCAACTTTTTGATAAAATAAAGCCTCTTAGTATTCTTAGTAATTTTAGCTTCTAATTCAAATAATTTTTGTAAATCAATAATCGAAAAGATTACATTCCATACATCTCTTTTGCCAACTGCAGTTGGCGAATTTTATAATTTATAACTAAGAACAAAATCAGACTGAAGCACTTGGCCTGCAATAAAAATTGCACTAACTACTAATTTGTAGATAGGTTTTCATCTTTTGTGGAAATAATACTTTCAAAAATTCATAATAAAATCTTAGAACGAGTAGTAAAAGTAACTTTAATCAGTCAAGTCGTAAAAACATCTGTTTTAATTTTTGGCGGCAAATTCTCCACAAATTTTAAAAACAGTGTTTATATTACAACGGCCTAATACACTTGACGAATCGCTAATTATTTTCACAAATACTTCGGCTTTGCAAAATTATATAACCATATTGTACAGAGACCTCCAATGAGACCTAATAAAGATTCACTAGTCAACCTATACCGATATCACTGAGACAGATACCAAAATATTTTCTAATCAGCGCCCAAGCTTGTGGCAGATCCAAAAATGTCTTTGCCACACAAAATAGCAATAGACCCTCCAGGCCAGAACCACCAATCCCTATGTCAACCTCTGCAGCAGGCCCTTCCAGAATGTATCAAAAAAGACAAATTTGTAAACCAAATTTATTCCAGTCCTGTGGACTCAGAAATATTGTCGTCCATGCATTAACCCTTTGTAGAGAAATACACAGAAAATCAAGATTTATTTAAATTCGAATTTGAACAAAATTTCGAAGGCATTCACCAAGATAGTTTTGAAAATTTTTGAGGCAATAGCCGTTAACATAAACAACATTGTCCAACAAATATAATTACCCTATTTTTACCTTCCCAAAAAACATGTCACATACTTATTGACGCGCATCCGATTGTATTATTTCACCAAAAATAGCTGAGTTATATAAACAATATATATTTTACGAACCTTAACCGAAGTAAGGGCTTGTAAAATACTGGCTTAACGATTTCATTGCTTCAAAAGATCTTAAAAACCTAAATGCTATTATAATTTTATAATTGTGAAAACACACAAAGTACTTGTATTAAAAAATATCAAAATTTCATTTTCTCTTGCATATAATAAACTATTATTAAGACCCTTACAAAATGTTTGTAACAACTCGCTAACTATACCAGTTAACTACGAAAAGGGTTTAACATTTTTGCTTTCTTTCCCTATTCAACACGATATAATACAGTTTAATCGAAGTAAACAATGGTTTAATTGCTAATCCTATTCCTAATATACATATAAATTTTCATCAAAGAATTACAGTGATCCTACAAGATCAGTTTCATATATTAGATCCCTCTCGTAACAATACACCAAAATTTAACTCTGAGAAACAAGATTAGATCATTTAACTTCATCGAAAAATCTGAAACCCTTACTATTTTTTCATAAATTTAAAGTCATCATATATCACGAAAATTGCATCTAATGTTTACTAGCTAAACCAAACGTGGCATTCGTATCATTAATGATAGACCTATCTACATAAAATCATTTAGACATACCCCAGCCATGACCCTCGAAATTCAATCCCAAATTCAAAAACTTCTTGACAACAAAAACTTCGCCTCGCCCTTCTACCTTATTCAGCACCAGTGGAGATTGTGGAAAAACAAAATTCGGCTTGCTCATCAATTATATATGCCTCCATGACTTTGGAAGAGAAATGTCCGTTTCCTAGAATTGAAAAGAAACTTGACAATCTCGGCGAATGTATGTACTTATTTTACTGCCCTTAATCTCGCACAAGGATTTCATCAAATCGAAATGGGGCCCAAGTCTATCGAAATAACTTCATTTTCTGTAAACAATGGGCGTATTAATACCTCAGAATGTCAATTGGCTTCAAAAATTAACCCGCAACGTATGACAGATGAAGTTCTAAGAGAATATCTTTACAAATTTTGTTACGTCTATATGGACGAAATTGTCATCTTTTCAAAATCCCTGTTAGAACATATCGGTCACATTCGCAAATATTTAAAGAAGTCAATCTAAACGTACAATCAGACAAATCTGAATTTATGTCCAAAGAAGGAAGAAGGAGTCTTTTTAGGATGTAATATCTCCCGAAGGAATTAAACCTAACCCTACCAAAATAAAAGCCATCCAACGTTATCCCTTTTCCAAAACACAAAAAGAAATTAAGGCCTTTTTAGGATTAGTAGGATATCACCGAAAATTTATCAAAAACTTCTCAAAAGTATCTTTTTCTATAATTAATGCTTACGAAAAGGTAGCGACCTAAATATTGAAAACCAAGAATATAAAAAAGCAATTTTAAAAAATAAAGAAGTATTTACGATTCTCCTGTACTACAATACTCCGACTTTACTAAACCTTTTAAGCTTACGACATGTGCTTCTAATATATTAATAGACAGTGTTTTATCATAAGACAAACATCCTATTGTATATTATTCTCAAACACTTAATTCCGTAGAAGAAAACTGTTATACGATAGAGAGAGGGCTTTTATCAATAGTCGACTTGACTAAACATTTCCTTCCTTACTTATATGGCGAAAAATCCAACATAGAAACCGACTATAACCCCTTAGTATAACCCAACTCTCGTCTAACTCGAAAATTAAACTTAGATGAATTCAACTACGAAATAAAATACAGGAAAGGAAAAGAAAATTTTGTCGACAAAGCACTTTCACGCATAGATCTTAACGCACATGAAACAATCGAATGCCCCTAACGTAGACAACACAATAGCCAATCTTACCGATTTCAGCAACCGAAGAGTAATCTTAATCCTCCTGCAATCGGTGCAAATAAGGAAAATACCTTCCTATTTCAAAATTACCCACAAATTATACATCTGATCACCTAAAAATATATTATGGTTGAAAACCTTTCAAAAAGAATAGCCACTTCGTAAAAATATCTAAACCTGACCAACAAGAATATATTTTAAAAGTTCTAAAGCTCCCAAAGATATAATAAAACCAAATGTCCCATTTACCATATACATACCAAATCAAGAATTATAAGTAGAATTCCAACGAATAGCCTACGCAGATTTAAATCCAAACGCAAAATTTATATTTTCTAACATTTAGTTAATCGACGTAACAAACCCAACACAACATAAAGAACTAATTGCTAACTATCATCGAAACAACAACAATAGATTAACAGAAACATATAATCATATTAAATTAAAACATTATTAGCCAAAATTAAGGGACGACATTACTAACTATACAAATTCCTGCAATATATGCTTACAAATTAAATATGAAAGGCTCTGTATAAAATTCCAAACCGCTTCATTTAGACATTTTGCAGTTTTCCAGCTGCCAATTTCTTACCATCATAAATTCGTTCTCCAAATTCGCTCATGCCTATTTCATACTAGATGAAAACGCTGTTACGAACTTAAGTATATCAAGATATTATTTTTACACCAAAATACTGCTAAAAAATAGTTACAGATCAAGAATTTCAATTTCACCTTTTTAAACAATTTTGTCGGCTATTTTACATAGAAACACAGTATATTACTTCTGGGACTCATCTTTTAACAGCCCTGTAGAAAGATTAATCTCTACTTTACTAGAAAAGTTACTAACAAATGCAAAACCCACGACCCAGACGAAACTCCCCAAAATCTAATGGTATATGAATTTATAATTAAAGCGTGCATACACACGACCACGGGACATTCACCTTTCTCTATTCTGTATTGTCCCTACTCTAACGAACCGAATTTAAATAATGACTTGAACTATTTTCGACCAATATAATGAAAAACCTAAAAAGAAGCTAATAGCATTTTATGAAAGTGTCCATAAAACCGCTGACCAAAAATAATCTGAAAATACCCAAGCTCCCAAAATTCAACTAGAGCAAACAGAATACCGAAAAACTACGCTCCGAAATAAAATGAATCTCCCAAATATACCTACAATAGTTACTAAAATTAGTCAAAACAGAATGACATGTATATCTAAGAAAAAAAACAGCTGATATTATATAATTTTGTTAATATTTTTAATCCAATTCATTTCATTGTTAAAACGTTCTTTACTTAGTGGAAAATTGACTAACCTGTGAGTTAAGAAATGGAATGCTGCCATTTTGTGTTGACGGCAATGAAATGAGTCGGATGTTATATATCTATCAGTATTAGTAAATTTCCTATAAATATCAAATTCTAATTTATCGTTATTTCTAATAACTAACGTGTCGAGAAAAGGTAATTGCCCATTGTTCTCCGTTTCGTACGTAAAATTAATGGAAGGATGTTTATTGTTTAATGTTTCTAAGAAAGTGTCCAAATTTTCTGTTTTAGTAAAACTACTACTACTAGAGATTTTTTTAATGTGTTTGAATTATAATGTCTGCATATGTACTAGCTACATACCTAACTATTTTGATTTCATGTAGATCATCAAACATATCCACTGCCGGATGTGTTGTTTCAAAAAGAATATTTACCTTTGGCAAAAAATGGTTACTCACCGACAATCAGATTCTCTTTTTAAAATTGTACTTTCCCAAATAACCGGTATTTAGCTCGGCTCTAAATGTGTTTTCGGCATAACAAACAATCTCAAAAATACCTCGTGAAGGATAATATAATTTTCCGTTTGAGACAAATATTGTGAAACTGCTGCATTTATATTTGTTAAATAATACTTATGATCATTAGGTTGTGTTTTAATTATTATCTTTTGACAATGGGAACATGAGTTTTTCTTTAATACTTTTCGAACTATAACTCCATCAATATAATAAAGAATATTTTCCTGAAATGAAGAAAGTATTATGGATCCCATAACCGATATAAAATAATAACCCACTATCATCGTCATTTTGAATTTGAACAATATTTCTCTTACTGCTCTGGAAATCTTAATGCTCATTTAAATTGTAGTACATTTGGGTTGTTATTCCAACCCCCACGAGATCTTATACATGCAAATACAGTTCCAGATTATCTCGAGAAAATTTATACGTAGAAAATATTTTAGAGGATTTTCCAGATACATAGCTAGATTTTCAAAACTGTATGTTTATAAGGAAACCAAGAGCAAATGTTTTCCTCGGATGTTGCAATATGCAATTGTCAATTATTTTAAATTGTTTTATGTAGTTTGATGTTTAATTAAAAATAATTTTCCAGTAATCAAATTTTTTTAAAAACAATAGATTTCAGAAACAATTTCCATAATAGGTACTAGAATTCATTAGGTCAAAAATTCTATCAAATATACGCAAGAATTCACTGGTAACCTCACTGCCTTTAAATTCTTGATGACCAGATACCCTTAAAAATCTATGGCATCAGCTATACTGCTACTTATTATCTGTGCTGCAAGACGTACATTCATTTTTTTGTTTATTATTTATGTGAGAACCTCTTAAAGAATTTGCAAGTTTAAGTTCTTATGCTTCCTGTAATATATGTAGTCGTTTAACAAATACAAATTCTATTTTTCCAGTCAGTGAACTTATATTTACTTCAGCAAATGCATTTTCAACTAATTTAATAAAATGACAGGGATCTAAAATACAGAATATATCAGTAGATTGTTGCAACATTTAACTACCCTGTTGCTCACTGTTTTTATTTTAAACATGACTAGGATGTGCAAATTTAAATTTAGCCTCAAAAGTAGGTGGTCTTAAGTCACATCCCAAAATAGCAAGACTTTTTATGTTTGAAATGCAGTTATCGCATGTTATTCAACGTACAGTAATTTTAATTTGAAACAATTTTTTAATGGCAATTAAAACAAACTGTTTCAATAATATAGCACTAATTTTCTTCTCAAAAACATATGCTACGGAACACTTGAAACTCTTAGTGTAGGACACAATCATGAAAACGAGTACCTCAGTAGCCATTTCTTGACAATCAACTGAAACGATATTACCTAAACATACATTACCACAATGTTTATCCAATTTTGTATCATAAAGTATTTGTGACCGTATAACCATGGAGTCGAATATTAACGCAACATTATTCAAATAATCATACTTAGAAACTTCAGTTTTAAGAAAATCAAAAACCCCTTGTAAAAATCCTTCTTGACAGTTAAACACAGAAAGTCACTTTCTTAACATAGCAGTAAAAGGTAAACATATTTTGTTCGTAAAAAGTTATATGCGAATAAAAATATAAAGTGGAAATTCCTTCATTTCTAGGGATTTTCTATAAGATAACTTAGCTTTTGAGTTCTTTAATTAATTCTTAAATACTTCTAAAGAAAACCCCTCAAAATTATTCATTAAGACCTCTTCTAAGGAAGTATCGATTTTTCCTTTAGATGTTTTACCAAATCTCGCATAGTATTTATTCTCATTGTTTTTCTGCTAAGTTTTTGTTGCAAGGATTTAATTCTTTTCCTGTTCATTTTCAGTTCTGGTGCGGATTTTTTCATTATAGTCTGCACTCCAATATCTCGGGTTTGTGTCACATTAGAAATGTCCTAGACACAAATGAAACGGTTAATATCTTAATAATTAAAATGTGAATTTTATATGTTTACCTCAGTTAAAATATCTGTTGTATTTCTATTATTTGATGTTGATTCCAAACAGACACATTTTATGGCCCTTGTAGGTATAACAGATTTTACTGTTAAATGACTTGGGAAGTTAAAAATCATTGGAAAGGCATCCTTTTCTAACAACTTCTTGTTTAAAAATGACCCCAGGTAACTGTCTTCAGTAAAATGGTCACTGCATATAACAGTGTTAGCAGCTAGTTTAAAATTTTCCAAACGGACTGCTTTTATCCACAATTGTAATACATCGGGCCTCGAAAATGGAAACCTATAAAACATATCTACAAAATACGCTATTGTACCTAATTATTCTAATTATTATATAATAATATTGAAAATAGTATTGTCCATTAATAATGTCCAATATAATTTATTTTATTCAAAATATTTACTGTATATAATAATACAGTAGTTGCTAAACTTAAAATAAAATATATAGGTACAAATATATTTTTTTATTTTCAAAGGAAATACTTAACCTTATTTTGTCAAATTATAAATACACTTACTTGTGAAAAATACGCTTTTTTCCTGATTCTCGTTCATTGTTACATTTATAAACACAACAATACACCACTATCTTGTACTATTTAAAAGTTCTTTTTTTTAGAACTTTTAAATAAGACAATAATTATTTAACAAAGATCGAAAGACATCATTAACCTAACAGCAGTGGCGCAACCTGAGGGGGGGCTAGGGGGAGCTTAGCCCCCCCAACCTCAAAATTAGCCCCCCCCGAACCATTGGTGATCGTACTTTGAGGACGCAAAACCGATAATAGTCAAATTGAATACTGATATTGGTGGGGTAAATGTTCTAACATTGAAAAATAATGGAAGTCATTGACATAGATACTTAATTTTTGTCGACTACACATATTTAAAATAAAAATAATATTCCAAAAAATGGAGAAAAAAAAGTTATTTAAATGTTTCTATCAAAATAATGTTTGTCCAGTATATGTACAGGGTAAGCCTGGCAAGCGAGACCCCCCCCCCCCCGTATATCTGTGATAGCTGAAAATAGAAAAAAAACTTTATATAAAATATTTTTAATATTCAACGAACTTTATTTTATGACGAGCGTTCACTATACAGAGTGGTTCAAAAAAGTTGGGCGTGTCTAACTTTGCATTTTTAAACGTAACCCTGTATTTTTTATTTCAGTTTTGAATTCAGCTTGCAATTCGGGATGTTTTTTGTATAACATACTATCATAGTAAATTTAATAGTTTTCGTCAAAATAATATTTGAAAAAAAATTGTAGTTTCCCTCTACGATTGTGAAGCAACTACCAGCTGCAGCCAATACCAGTAACAAGCATTGTTATTACAATTGCACCAGTTAATATCTATTTGTAAACAACAATATCTCGATTTTAACTTTTTATTTATTAATAACTAAACACATAATCAAGGAAGTAACAATTAATTAACGGTAGAAAACGTAAAAACTACTAAAACAATTAAACGTGATAAAACCAATGGATGAAGTGTGGGATATTACAAAATGTTAAACTCTCAAAGGCTCCAGTGTGTTTCCATTTTATTTGATACACATTTGTAAACGTCTTTGATTATTTTTCATCGCATCTAAAAGTGTTACAGGAGTAATTTTGGAAAATACATTTCTAATCCGGGTTTTCATATCTTCGCTGGTAGTTGGTGGAATTACATAAACTTGTTCTTTGATATATCCCCAAAGGAAAAAATCACATGGAGTAAGATTAGGTGACCTTGCCGGCCAGTTTATACTCCCTTTTCTTTCTATCCATTTGTTTTAATAAGTTTGATCCAAATAACTGCGAAGAATGTGGGAATAATGAGGAGGTGCCACGTCGTGATGGTACCACATAACTTGTCGAACCCGTGGCGGGACCTCTTGCAAGTATTTAGGCAAATGTGGTCCAATAACCTGCGATCCTAAAATTCCGCCCCATACATTTAAAGACCAAACTGTTTGATTGTCTACAGCTCTCATCCAAAACGGATTTGAAGTACTGTAATAGTACTTGTTGTGTTTATTAACAGCTCCATTACTTTTAAAAGAAGATTCGTCGGTGTATAAAATATTTCTCAAAAATGGTTTATTTTCAATAACTCTTGTTTGAAGATCTCTACAAAAATTTACCCTGTTTTGGAAATGATCCCCATGGAGTTCTTGGTTCAGACAGAGGTGATAAGGATGATACTTATGTTTTCTAATAATTCGGGATACTGTGCTCTGCGAAATATTCTGATCATCTGATACTGAATAGGTACTTGGATTTGGATTGTCCACTATACTAAAAATAACATTGGTTTCACATTCCTCACTCATTATGAACTGTTTTTTCTTACTTGTTATTACCGATTGTTCTGAAATGAAGCAATACTTTGCGAAATATCTGACAGCTTGGTTGTCTTCTATCAGGAAAATTCATTTGATACCGACGTTTCGCTGATTTAATTTGGCTACGACATTCTCCATAACTAAATCATCAGTTTGGTCCTTTAGGGAAAACTGCCGGTTATTATTTATCTATAATTATGAATGTAGAAAATAAACAACTCTTGAAATTATATAACTTCGATACTTGACAGCGATAGGTAAACACAAACAAAAGAACAACCACCATAGTTACTACGCACATGTTTAGCCTACTATTATTAATTATCACAGGCTCAATTTAAGACGTCTTTTCGTGATAGACAGTGACAACACGTAAGGAAACATTTCATTCAATTTCGAAACTATGTCCGGGGATGTTTTAAAAGCGTTTTGTAAAGATGGGGTATTTCGATTCTTTTTATTAACTTTGAGAAGCGTAATATTGACCTAAATTTGACTGTGAATTCTTTCGTATTATTTAAAATTTTGACATCTCACTCAAATTATGGATAACAATACAAGGATAGTCAATTAAATTTAAGAGCTGAGGGGCAATCAAAACTCCCCTTGAGTGCGCCAATAATAACAGTATGCAGCAAGGCAAGAAAGCTATAAAAAAAATTTCAAGTATTATTTTGGCGAAAACTATTAAATTTACGATAATAGTATGTTACACAAAAAATATCCAGAATTGCAAGCTGAATCTAAAAACCAAATAAAAAATACAGGGTTACATTTAAAAATGCAAAGTTGGACCAGGCCCAACTTTTTTGAACCACTCTTCTTTGATATACAATGTCATGTCTTCACAAAATAATATATATGATGGTCTAAAAACTAATAAGAAACGTAAAAAGCGGTAAAATTTTGATTCGTTTCAAACTTGTACCATAAATAGACTAGGACTGCGTCTTAACAATTTTGATTTACAATGCCATAGGCGTAGATATTCAGTTTTTTTAAGGGTTCAAAAGCATTCATATTTTATATTTTGAGAACGCTAATCGGTTATAGTCAAATTGAAAATAGATATAGTTGGGGTAAACGTAACACTAAAAAATTCCTGAACTCAATTGGCGCAGACTCTTACTTTTTTCCCGATTATACATATTTAAAATAAAAAATAGGTAGTATTTTGAAAAACGGCGAAATATGGCAAATTTATTTAATTTCTTTGTATACATTGTAGTGTTAAGAATAAGATAAACCTAACATGAAAATTTTTATGGCTTTGTTGACTTGGAAAAAATTTCATCCACAAAAATCATTGTTTCTTTAAAATTGGTTTTATACTCAAATGAATATTATCTTATAAGTGTCAGGGCTTGAGCCTACCCAAAAGTCGATGTCTAGTTGCGCCACTGCCTAACAGATAAAAAACGAACCTTCCCTGCCACATCATCTGCACTCTTCTTACATGAAGATTACATTTTTGCCGACAGTCACAATCGGCGTACTTGATCCAGTTATGTTTATATTTCATTGGTTAAACGTTTTGGCTGCTCCACTTTGAGAGCATAAATTCTATATCTACATTCAATACGAATGAATTTAAATTAATTAAAAAACACAGTACTTTGTTGTTTTATACTAGTGCCATTAGTGTAGTGGTCTAATAATTTTGATAATTTAAATATCTCAAAACTGCCTTTTGAGGCAAAAAGTGATCTCCACTAAGAGATTATATTAATTCTTCTTTGAAATACAGTGAGACCAAATTAAAGTAAAAGCCGACAAGCTTCTTCCTTGTTGAATCAAAGGGTGGCTCCAAGATAATTTGGTAGTTTCATAACCTAGGAGAGGTTTGCTTTACCAGTTTGTTTAAGTGACTTGTTACTTATGCGAAAAAAGTAAAGTGTATTAGTCTCTCGGCATTAGGGTCTTTAGCAGGCGGTGTGGCTAGAATAGTACGCGGTAAAAACAACGAAAAATGCAACAGCCCAAAAATTTAAACCAAAAAACGCCAACAAACTCTAACAATTCATTAGCTTTTCTATTCGATGAAATTCGATAAGAGATGGTTGGTGAGTAAGTTGCAGTTGTCAGAAAACCGGGTATAGCTACAACCCTTAAAGCAATGGCTTCCTTTGGTAGTACACAGCTGAACACTCTTCTGATGTGTGGCTGGGGTCCAAATGAAAAAACCAATACATTGTGGATTACACTAGTAATGTATTTTCTGGTAAATTATATGTAAAATATCTAATGGGCTTTGCCGAAGTTTATATTGAGTGGATATTTAATATTAAACAAGAATTGAGTATAATGCTTGTACGTACTTTTAACCAAATGGCTAATCGCATGTGGGATCTTTGTGAGCTTCCCGCTCTCCGGCAAACTTCAGCCGACGTTTGGGCCATAAGAACAAGAACAATTCTCGAAAAAACTCGAGATTTGATAAACGGATTTCACAATAATGGAAATAATGGAAACTTTAAAAAAGATCCAACTGAATTTACGATTGCAGAAATAAGTGACATCAGAGATTATCTTAATTTAACAATATTCCCATATGAAAGATGTTACCTATTTAGAATTTTCAAAGAAACTCTTCGCCGCAACATTCTACAACTATGACAATTTATAATGCAGTTTCTACTAACGAGAATTTAATGACCCCATGATGGATTTAAGTGAATATTTTAAAAATCCGTTATTTGTTATTGACTGTTCACATCAAGTTGAAGCTGTAAGATCTTCCACTGTAGACGTAAAAATCGAGTTTAAAAAACGAAACAATCGGTTTCTTAAAGACACTAAAGTTTTCGCATTAATAATACACGATGATTTTTTCAATTATAATATATTAAATGGTTCCGTATCAAAGAAGCTAGTTTAGTCGCTTCAAGTTTTCTAATTAAGCATTGTATTTAGCATATATAATCATAAATGTAAGATAATTCTTAAAACAGAAAATCTTATGTATGTTAGGTTAGGTTAAGTTTAGCGTTTTCATATTTAAAATTAAGTTAAGCATAAGAAAGTCTAATCTTGTACTTTTCTAAAATAAATTAAATAATAAAACATATTGTAGCAAGTATAGCAATTGGTTTGTCATGTCTGCAATTTTGCAGGTTGAACTGCGCTCAAAAAAATGTTTGGACGACGAATTAAATTAATTTCCGCTTTAATCTGCGCAATCCGCGGATTTATCCGGGCGCTTTAATCGGCACAATCCGCGATTTTGCGGCTAAATTCGCGGATTCCACGGATTACAACAGCAAATTAAACAGCGGTTAGTTAGTTTCGCGGTCCAAAAATGTATTAGAGCGTGCGGTGCGAAATTCACTTTTCGGGGCTTATATTTAAAACTTATACTTAAAAATTAAATTAAATAAATATCTTTTATATATTTTTCTGTCTTCCTGATTCATCGGGATGCTGATGCCTACCATTTACTCGAAGAGTTTCACCACTATATAACGAAAATTCTGTCATTCTAAAAATTTTCTTGTATAGGAAATGAATGAAATCAAATCCACAACGTATTTCCAATTCTACTCATTCCCAACTATAACCACTTCCAATGTATATCTAAACCGCACCTTTTTTATTAACGTAGGGATTATGAATGCATTCTGAGCACACCTGGAGCTTTGTTATTTGATCGTTACAGGTAGTGTCGTACTGTCGTACTTCGGTAGCAAGACCGACATAGTAAGCCCTTTCCTTACTATCCTCTTCTACCCGCTTTAGCTAGCACACGACTCGGGAACTGCGTATGCATTACTTCCGAATGTAAACTACACCTACTTTCCCCACTACTATACCCCACCCATTTGACAACGTGGACCACGCCTCCCTCACCACATTTGTTCGAAATATACGTCAGTTATAGAAAAATATACCGAATTAAATATTCTGTAAAGTTTGGTTATAGCCATCATTAAATTTTATTTTCAAATATCCACAAGCCAACATCTACTGTTAAGCCATACTCTATAAGAGGTGAAATTTTTTTGTATGTTCCCAGGACCGCTACTGCTTCAGCACGTGAGCCGCCCTCGTTCGTTGCACACAGTTTCAAATTCTATCTTCCTTTTCTACAAACCACAAACATCTACAAAAATGTTAACATTAAGTTTAAAAAGCAGTTAAAAATAAAGTAAAAACTGCATATTGTGTTAGTTTTTACTTATGCTTACCTGCTCGTAGGCTCACAATGTAAGTTTGGTTTGCTAAAAACAGACAAAATACTAAAGTGAAATTATCCGCACTTAGAAAGAAAATATTATATTGTGTTAGCCTAGTTTAGTTTTTGCTTATGCTTTTATGCCGTAAGTAATGTTGGGTAGCAAAAAAAATAGATATTTGTTTCATTTAATTTTAAAAATATAAGCTCTAGAACCAAAAAATTTTTTGATCGCAAATTAAAATAATCGCGGTTAAATTTGCGCTTTAATTCGGGGAATTCGTGAATTTAACCGCAATAATTTCGCGATTCGGCGGATTCCACAGATTAAATCGCGAATTCCGCGGATTAAAGCGCTAATTAAACCGCCAATTAATTTAATTTGCGGTCCAAAAAATATTTTAAGCGTAGTGTTTAACCCGCAAATTGAAGATATTAATTTAACTTTTACAACTTATAACTAAAATAAAATGTAAAATACTTTAGAAAACGTACAAGATTAGATCTCATAGACGTACATTTTAATAAAATTAACTTTATATGTTAACTTATATGGGAAAAATATTATTGTTGTAATATATCTTTGCTCTTGAAAACTTATCTTTAATATGTTTAAGGTATTTTCAGTGCATCAATATATTTCGGAATATATATATATATATATATATATATATATATATATATATATATATATATATATATATATATATATATATATATATATATATATATATATATATATATATATATATATATATATATATATATATATATATATATATATATATATATATATATATATATATATATATATATATATATATATATATGTATATATACATGTATATATACATGTATATATATATATATATATATATATATATATATATATATATATACCTACAAGATACAAATTTAGTTTGCAAGATTTCAATGTGGGCGGCTTAGAATAAGAATAAAAATAGAGTTCATTATTTACATATTTAGCCGCTGCCAAGATTACCTCACAGTATAAGGTCGATCGTACGACGATGCCAAGCCTAGACAGGAACTCCAATGTTTATACCAATTTATTTTACGGTGAATATATTTATACATGATGCAATAAAATGTTCATACAAAGAATAGTTATGTTTTTCCAGTATTAGTTTCTAAGCAGTATAAAGAAAATTACTTTTATTGCAAAATAGTAAAATACCAACTAAAATACCCAAAGCCTCAGTTCAGATTACACCAGTAACAAGAGTTTTAGTTAAATATGGCAACCTCGATCAACAATTCCACGTATTAGACTATCCCACTGTGGTATTAGACCATCCCACTGTGGTATTAGACCATCCCACTTTCATTGACAACAAATCCTTATAGTAAAAAAGTATAATAGTCTACAGTAAAGGTGTCACGTGATCGGCGAGGCTTAAAAACCAATAGCGGGTCGTGGACTACAATAAATTTTAACATCAAAGAAATAAATTTTATTAAATACCTTTTCTTAGCTTCACTACTGCATGTGATTTAATGTATCATTGTGTATTTGTTGACATGGTTCAAATCTTCTAATTATATTTTGCCTTACTTCAAGAAGCAACGTTCTAAAGGTGCGGTGACATTAAAAGAACATTGGTTTTTTTAACATTTAATAAATAAGTTTTATTTACTTTATCTTGGACATTGCGAAACTAGAAGCTTTAGTTGATCTAACTATGGTGCGGCAATGTGAGTTTGTAAAAAAATGGCCGTTTAAGTTTGGAATTTTCTTTTAATCACTAAGTAAACAGCAGGATTTCCTTTTCCAGGAGACTAGTATCCGTATTCACTAAAGAGGTTTACATTTAGACCAGGTCTAACTTGACAGTTACAGGTTTAAGGTGACATTTCTAACAACTGAACAAATATTTATTCTAAATGTCACAATTACAAAATGACAGTGACATAAGCGAAACATGAAGAGCGAACTAAGAATTTTAAGTACCATGGCAACTAGACCTTGGCTAATTCCTAAACCTTTTTAGTGAATACGGAGAGTTATGTCTAATGGAAGATACCTTATTCACTTATTTTGGGTCACATGACGTATTGACCAATCCGGTTCAGTATAATAGAACGTTTATTTCGTCGGGGGTCATGTGAGAATCCTCAATTACAATAGTTTTTCCTATAAGAAAATTAAAATAATTATAGAATATATTAAAATAGTCAAAGGGCTATATTAAAATAGTCAAAGTCGAATGATTTCGCGCATTTTTTAATTTTCACTTGAGTTGGGTCAATTTTATATATTAGGATTGTCAGGGAAAGGAATTTAAATGGTGATTATTGGCGTAATTAAAAGTAACAATGTGTTCGTAAACATGTTCTACACTGGTTAGAATTTAAGATTTAGGATATTGAAAATTAAAAAAAATCTTTTATTTTTTTAATTTTAGCGGTTTACATGGAAAAACAATATAACAATTGTCTATTCTATTTTTATCTTATAGCGCTCCCTTTTTTTACAATATTCTAGTTGCAAAAAAACATGTTGTCTCAGTTCCGTCGGTTAGTCTGTATGTCTGTCCGCGACAAAGCTCAAGAACTGCTTGTGTTATTTACTTCAAGTTTTGGTTAAAAATTAAAGGTCATATGATGATGCTGATGTGGTAACATTTTGGTAAAAATCCAATATGGCAGAACAAAATGGCGGTCTATTGAAAAATATTACTAAAAAACTGCTTATCCATTTTATCCAAATTTTGCAGAAAAATTAGGTGTGCCATGACCATCAACTGATAGGTTTTATTACAAATCCAAAATGGCAGCCTAATAAAATGCTATATAGGGATGAACTGGTAAAAATGTTGAGACAAATTCAAAATGGAGGAATAAAACGGTAGCCTAATTAAATATTTAAAAATATCTGAAAAAAGTACTTATCGGATTGATTGATTGATGACATCTCCATTTTGAATATTTATTACTAAAAATGTATAAATTGCACAATTAACATCGATTTTTAGTCAAATCTGTATGTTAAAATTCGCTTGCAATCTAGGCATTCCTACTCTCATTTTTTAAATATTTACTAAAAATGTATAATATTTATTCTCAAATCTGTACAAATGTTAAAATTCCGCGGCCAATTTTAAAATGTTGACAAAATGCATGATGTGCAGTCTTAAATACCCCCAAATGCCGAATTTTAATCAAATCTGCAAACATTTTAAAATTAGTCTGCTATGTTGGTGCTGCCATTTTTCATTCTTAAATACTTTTAGATACTGATATTGCAGTATATTTTCATTTTTGTTGTGCATTCTGAAATAATCCCTACAAATGTTAAAATCCTCCGTCCGACCTATTGACATTGTCATTTTGGCACCGCTATTTTGAATTTTTAAATGCTGACACTCTTAATTTTTTCTAGGCACCGATTTTCAGTTTAATCTAAACAAGTAAGAAAATTCATCAGCCGTATTGGCGCCGCCATTTTGGATTTGTAAACGTTGACTAAAAAAATTCAGATTTTTTTATGCATGCCTAATTTGAAAATAATCGGTAACGGAAGTGGTGAAAAATCCATTACAAGATTTGAACCAGACATACAAACATACAATCAGACGAGAAGGAAGCCAATAAAAGCGCGTTAAAAGCATTGATTATAGTTTAAAACTCTAACAATAGTATTCACTAAAGAAGTTTAAATTTAGACAAGGTCTAACTTAGTTACAGGTTAAGATGACAGTAATAGAAAATGTACGGAAAAACGAGAAACTTCGACATAATTACTTATATAAATATATATAATAAATAAACAAGTTAACATATACAAGGCTTAAATCTCCCTGGGTACCCACTCACACCATTTTATTGTGCGCGCGTATTTTAATTCTGATTTAACATGTTTTGAGGTGTGATTTTATGGCTCTAATCGTGGTTTTATCGACGAACTTGGGATAACCTAACGCCTATCGGGACAGATCCACCTAACACTATGGGTTTGGTTAAAAAATCCTTTTTTTAAAATACTTGGAACTTCGTACATGGGGGGAGAAATGACGGATGAAAGAGGGGAAAAGTTACTAATGTGAGCAATCGACAAGGAGATGAAGATGGTAAATGAGTCCCAACATATGATGGCCCGAGAGGCAGGTGTGTGGACGTAATCTTAGTAAGAGAAATTAAAGTTAAGGAATCAAAGGTACTGGGAGAAGAGAGTCTTAGTGATCATAGGTATGTACGTTATAAAGTTGAATGGAATAAGAGTGTGAAATGGGTGTATGGTTTCCCTAAAACGGAGTGGCATATTCTCATGAACAAAGTCTAGGAATTCCAAGAACAGCCGCTGACCGATAGAACAGAAATTGAGACGTCGTATAAAAAATGTCAGGACTTCTGCACTCAAATATCAAAAGGAAAAGGGAAAGTGCGTGGGACAATGAGGTAGAAGTAATGAAGAGAAGGGTAAAAGTCTTGAGGATTAAAGGGACGATAAAAGGAGGGAGCAAAAGAGAGGAGTATTTGCGAATCAAAGAAGGCGATACAAGCATTTGATTAAAGATAAATAATTGGGACAGGGTCTGTGCTTTGATAAATATGATCAAAGTCAAAGAGGGTAAAAGAGGGTATAGTTAATGCTAATGCAGGCGTAAATGGAGTACCATCCATCTTTGTCGGCAGAAGAAAGTGAGATATATAAGGTATATGTTGGGAACGACTGATAAGGGAGTGGAATGAAAGAGAGGATGGGGCTTGCAGTATGTCTTTTGGAAGAAGAGAGTTCTTGAATGTTGGAGAGCCTTAAAGCGTAGGTGAAGGTCTCGCTTCACCTCGCCAACCCTTTGGCTAATTTGTATAGAAGAATGCAGAAATTAAGAATTAAAGAGAACGTACATGGGCAGGCCTTTACTAATGACCTAGTACTGGTAGTAAGCGGGAATTCAGTAAAGGAGATAGAGAGAAAATTGGAGATCATGTAGGAGAAGTGTAAGCAAAGCGAAGTGAAGTATAATATGGGAAAAATTGAAGGTATGTTTGTAGAAGCGGGAGACACCATAATAGGACAGGTTTGTTAGAATGGACAAGGTTAGAACCTATGTGAGAGGCTGAGATGATTACTTGGGTATCAAAATGGATGGGAAATTTTAGTTAGAGCATGCCAAAATGACGGGTATGAAAGCGGGACAGATGGCAGCAAAAATGGCAGTTTTGGCAAGGAACATTGACAAGAATAAGGCAAGAATTATTTATGACTGGGTGATGGTTCCGTCAGTTATGTATGGTGCGAAAGTATGCTGTAAAAGAGCGAGAGATTCTAGAGTGACAGTTGAGTGTAGTAGAGCGGATGTTTATGATTGTTATATCGAGAACGTATAGAACGGTTGCGACGGTAACGTTAGAAGTGGTGGACAGGACTATACCCTTATATATATGGACCTGGGAAAGTTTACAGCGAGAGAGAGTATGAGTGCGCAAAAGTTTTAGTGTTAGAAGAAAAAAGGAGGTATACGTATATATGGAGTACAGAAGAAGAAACGTTTGAGAATTATGATATTAAAATTAGCGTAGACATAAATGAAAATGACAATGGAAAAGGGCTTGGATGTTACATGAATAACAGGGGCGAGTGGAGTTTGGGGGGTCTGAAAGTGCCTGCAGTAGCAGAAATAGTGAATGTGAAGCTGCTGGGAATTAAAATCGCGCTGATGAAATATCGGGAAATTGAACAAGAAACGGATAATTGCCAAATTTTTAGTGATTCACGGATGACAACAAAGATTCTGAATAAAAAGAGAAGATTACATAAGTGGATACTGTACGAACAGCTCAGAGCACTAAAAAGTGGCAAGAAATATGCGAGAGTAGTATGACCAGCAGGAAGTATGATGGGTTGTGAATGACGGATGTAGAGGCAAGAAGGGAAGGGAGGAATGAATTGGACAAAGAGAAATTGACCCTCAGGGTCAAACAGAAAATAAACAGGGAACATAAAATCTGTATTTTAATTTCTATGCTGGTTATACTCATTAAGATAACTTGTAAAATTTTAGTAATTTTTGTATTATACATAAGGATTTCAATAATATCATATTTTTTTTACAGTTGTAGTTTTAATTACATATACATTTGGCAACCCCGTCGACTGTCAATTGTCTTTTTGCTTTTTGTTAAAGAGATTCTCCCATTTCTCTATTTCATCATGCTTGTATGAACGATGGCTGCTTTTTAAGCAATAAATTTAAACACATTTTTAAAATGTAATTTGATGTTCGTCAACTATTGTTTTGTTTATTATTCGATGTACTTATTTGTAGGTAGCATTGATGATGACTAGTTAGTCGAAAGCGTTCTGCTATGATTTTAGAGTTTGGAGATTATATAGGTTATACAGGCAGACCTTTTTGTTTCATTACATATAAATATACTAGATAGTTGAGCAGAAGTAGTCCTCAAAGACAAATGAGCAAACGTGGGCCTGATCAACTAAGTCGGCATTTTAAGATGTATTGTAATGTTGCAAAACTAGGTCTTGATATTAGAGGACAAATAAGCGTGATGGAGTTCATACTAAACTACTCTAGAGAATAAAAGAGTGCCAACAATAATTAGAAATCCGAATGATTCAAATCAATGATTTTAGAAAAGTTACACGTAATTTTAGCCATAAATATTATTTGAGTTTAAAAAATAAAACTACAGAAATGTCGTAAAATATCACAGAATATTGTATTCACTCTCTCGTGGTTGAGAATATATAAATAAAATGTTACATTTAATACAATGAAGTCATATTCTTATCTGGCTTAATGCAACTAATATATTTATATTCCACATCATACTAAATAGTTAAGTTAAGCATAAGTATGAAAGCTAATTATCAAAATGTATAAATATGAAGATAAGATAGATTTTAAATAAACAGTTTAACTAGATATTTGTTACATGTGGTTAATGCCGAGCAAGATTTTAACCTTCTGCCTTGAAAAAAAAAACCTATTTTAAAAGCTAGCAGCTACTGCATATCAGCTACATAGACAGGTATATACTCTAAAGCCTTGAATATGCTGTTGTAGATCCCTATTACTGAGATAGCTCTAATCACTACATTCTTAAAAATCTGAAAAATGTGGATGGTCAGCTACGTTTTTAGGTTACCCCATTTTACAACACAATCCCAGGTAAAAATTATCAATAAGAGAAAAAAATAATTAGTACCAATTTTAGAATTAAAAAAGTTTTAATAAATGGGCACTAATAAATATTTTCAGATCAAGAACTGATAACGAAAAGAAAAACGAATATATTATAATTATATATAATACAAGCGATAAAGAAATATGAATTAGAGAAATTTTAATCATAGTCCACCATCGATCAATATATTAACAGCACCTAATTGTCAAGAACTACTAGCGCAGTGGCGTCATCTCTTGTATAATAGGAATAAACGGGAAAAAATAAAAAAAAACAAAAAGAATGGTCTTCTTCCTCGCTGATTGCGGCATCCGCGGTTTCTAACCATAACAGGGGACAGAATCGTGTATGTTTTGGAGCGCGCAGTTAAAAAAGGTTTCCTTGTCTGTGGTGTCGCCGGATAGGTGGTGGAAATAAGCCAGAGCCTAAAAGTGTGTTCGAGTCCATACCCTATTATCTAACGAACATATTTACATATAGCAAAACTATAGTGTTGCCGGTGTTTGTTTGAGAATATTTCATTTGTTTCTGCAATAATATTGTTGATATATGCTGGTGACATGAGATCGTATACTATTCCTCTGCTGAAGCGTATGTTCAATAATTTGTCGTAGTGTTCATTCGTTTCGCTGATAAAATTTATAGCCACTTAATAGGCACTTGGTAGTTAGATATTGAGGGCGTTGTTCTCTATTTGTTTGTACCAATTTTGCATGTTGTTGATTGCCACAAATCCCTGGTTGAGTCGTCCCTGAAAATGTTGTAGTTTGTTGGGATTCTTGATCCTGTTTCATTGACCTTTGTAAGAGCTGCAATTATAAACTTGGTTTGGTGATTAGATGCTCTAATTACCTCTTCTTGATTTCTGTTAAGTGCGTCGATATCCTGGTACACTTCATCGCTGACTCCAAATAGGGCTGCTAAAAATTTTCCAAAATATTGTTGCGAATTTAGCCTTAGTTAAGGAGGTTCATGACCAAATGCAGCAGGAAGTCCAAAGTCTACGATCCCAGATACGTTTGGAAAACAATGTGAGTAAAAATCCGATGTTGTCTCTTCATCGCATGTGATAAAACCACCTACATTTGATGTAGTGCCGTGGGTTACTTACCTGAGACAATTTGAAGCTGCCGCAACTGGAAATAATTGGGAATCCACCGAAAAGGCAAGAGCACTGGTTTGTTCCTTGCGTGGTGAAGCAATGGAGATGCTAAGGAACATACCCGAAGATAAACAGAATGACTTTGGGACATTAGTAAGCCATCTAAAAATGCGTTATGGTGAAGGACATCTACAGGAGGTTTATAAAGCCCAACTTTAATGTCGAAGGCAAAAATATAACGAAAATCTTCAAGAGTACAAAGCAGATATTGTGCTACTAATTAACTTGACTTAGCCATCCTACCCTGAAGAGATCAAGCAAGAGTTGCCACTTAGCAGTTTTATTGAAGGCCTTCGTGATCCTGATACCAACCAAGCTTTAAGAATGGCTAGAATAAAGAAGATTTCAGAAGCTCTGGCATATGCCCTTTACTTCGAAACAGCTAAGCAAACCTCCAGGGGTCAAGGAGAACTACGAAGACTACAGTACACTCCAAAATACCGGACTACAAATGAAATTGCTTCGAATATTTTAAAAGAACTGCAAGACATTCTTCTTAAATATCAGAAAGACGAAAATAAATCTTTAACTTTCCGACAAAGAAAAGGCATACGTTGTTGGAAATGTCGTAAAGAGGGACATGTGCAAAGCCGATGTACTAGTAATGGCATTCCTGAAAATATTGAGGAAAACTCTCATAAGCCAGTTTTAAGGGGCGAAAGCTGGCTAGGTGCTACCAAGCCCCATCGACATCAACAAAAATAAAACGTATCCCGGCTGCAGAATAATGGCTCTAGCTTGATAGTACCGGGGAAGATATGCGGTCGGGACCGTGAAATGGTACTGGATACCGGCTCAACACACACCACCGTGTGGCCAGACATTATAGTTCCTTGCAGGACAGAAAATCCATACAAAAAATATGTCTTGGAAACCGCCAACGGTGAAATTATACTTGTGAAAGGCATGCATGAGGCTGAAGTAACCCTGGGGAACACTACCTTCATACACGCTATTTTCGTCCCAGATATAATGGATGGTGTCTTGGTTTTGATGTTATGAACCAAAATAATTATGGTTCATAAATAAGTTTGTCCTTGACATACCTCAACGAGTCCTCCGTACGAAAAATGAAGGAATAGTTATGAGCCTGCCACGAAGAAATAATTCCACTATCCGAGAAGTTATTTTGCTAAAAGATGCTACTTTACCTGCGAGGTCGGAATGCGTTGCAGTGCTTGATGATTTAGATGAAGAAGTTATTTTGTTCGAAGCAATCCAAGACTGTCCGCTACATGAAAAGGAAATTTTACCAGCAAGAACCTTGAGTCAGATGTAGAAGAAATTTGTAAAAATGATGAACATTAAAGAATATCCTCAGCAAGTCCAAAAGGGTGACAAGATCGGGCCCTGTCAACCTGCTAATACAATATTTACCTGAACAAACTTGCCACATTCAGGACCTGCAAATACTTTACCTAAGATACTTCAAGACCTGGTGAAATCATCACAACATTTACTGAATAAAGTTCAAGTGTCCAAATTGGAAGAACTTCTGAGTAGAAATCAAGATGTCTTCTCTTTGTCTGACAGCGATTTAGGAAAAACCAACATAGTTCAACATCGAATTAATACTGGTGTTGCAGTGCTGAAAAAACAGCCTCCTAGACGAATACCTTTGGCAAAGCGGCATGAAGTTGATCGGATGCTTGAGGATATGGAAAAACAAGACATTATAGAGCCATCGCAAAGTCCCTGGTCATCACCAGTAGTCCTGGTTAAGAAGAAAGATAGTTCCACCAGATTCTGTGTCGACTTCCGCAGGCTCAATGATGTCACAAAGAAAGATAGCTTTCTTTTACCAAGAACTGATGATACCTTGGACACTTTAACAGGATTAAAATGGTTCTCGACCTTGGCCCTGAAAAGTGGTTATTGGCAAGTTAAGCTTAATCCAGCGGATAAAGAAAAGACAGCGTTTACTACTGGGACTGGACTGTGGCAATTTAAAGTTATGCCTTTTGGATTATGCAACGCTCCAGCGACTCTTGAACGTTTAATGGAACTGACATTACATGGTATGACATGGCAAACATGCCTAGTATATTTAGATGACATCATTATACTTCGCAAAACATTTGAAGGTCATTTGAAGAATATTGAAGCTGTTTTCCAGAAACTGAGAATGGCTGGCTTAAAACTTAGTCCCAAGAAGTGCCAGTTTTTCCAAAAGGAAGTGAAATATCTAGGACATGTTATAACCGAACCTGGAGTAAAAACCGATCAAGGGAAGACTGAAGCCATTCAAAATTGGCCAATACCGAAGGACAGACATGAACTAAGGAGTTTTCTTAGACTTTGTACATACTACAGGCGATTCATAAAAGGTTTTGTTAATATCGCTAGACCATTACATCGACTTACTGAAAGTAATCACAGCTATGTATGGACCGAAGAAAGTGGAGATGCATTTAACGACTTAAAGAAAGCCCTGTGTAATCCCCCAGTGTTGTCATATCCTGAGTCATCCCAGATGTTTATCGAAGACACCGATGCAAGCAATGCCGCTATTGGTGGTATTTTGTCGTTTGTAAGTACAAAATGGCGTAGAAAAAGTAATAGCCTATTTCAGCAAGGTTCTTTCTAAACCTGAACGCAACTACTGTGTGACAAGAAAAGAACTACTGGCTATTGTTAAAACATTGGAGCACTTTCATAAATACTTGTACGGGCAAAAATTCCTTTTAGGGACGGATCATGCATAACTCAAATGGTTGCTACAATTTAAGGATCCCGAAGGACAAATAGCCAGGTGGTTGCAGCGCCTACAGGAATATGACTTTAAAGTTGAACATCACAAAAGGTTAAATCTTAGAAATGCTGAGGCTTTATCAAGAAGACCATGCCCAAAAGATGTAAACACTGTAACATACATAAGGAAAGAGAAGATACTGACGATTTTCATTGCCAAAGAACAGCACTTCAAAGCTCTCAAAAGTGGGACTCTAAAATGTTATCCAAAGATCAGCAAGAAGACCCAGATATTGGCCCTACAATTAAGCTGAAATTAGAAAATTCACCAAGACCTTGTTACCAAGAAATTGCAGCCAAATCCCAGAAATTTAAAGGATACTGGGTTTTATGGGACTCTTTGGTGATAAAAGACGGCCTGTTAAAAAGAATCTGGGAAAGTTCTGACGGCAAAAACAACAAATATCAAACTATTTTGCCCTCAAAGAGAATTCCTGAAGTGTTGCAAGCCGTACACAACATTGTAGGACATTTTGGTGTTATGAAGACTCTTGAATAAGTTCGAGAACGGTTTTATTGGTTGGGGAGTCATCAGATATGAAAGATTGGTGCCGAACCTGCGAGGACTGCGTCACCAGTAAAGGACCCAGTCTCGTACTCGTGGCAAAATGAAGCAGTACAACGTGGGAGCACTTTTCGAACGAATTGCCATAGATGTAGCAGGACCATTTCCAGTTAGTAAGTCCGGGAATCGCTTTGTGTTAGTAGCGATAGATTACTTCAGCAAATGGCCAGAAGTCTACGCAATACCCAATCAAGAAGCCATAACTGTCGCCGACGTACTATTTCATGAATGGATTTGCCGATATGGAATTCCAAGGGAAATACACTCCTACCAAGGCAGGAACTTTGAATTCGATGTATTCAAAAGCCTGTGCAGCCTATTAGGAATTCGTAAGACAAGAACAACACCTCTTCATCCGCAATCAGATAGAATGGTTGAAAGATTTAATAGAACTTTGCAGAACTACCTGAAAATCCAAGTTAATGAACAACAAAGTGACTGAGATAAATGTATTAAACCATTTTTACTGGCCTATTGCTCTGCAGTTCATGAATCCACTGGAAAAACACCTGCCAGTGTAATATTTAGATCTGATTTACAGCTTCCAGTCGACCTCTTGACTGGACGACCTCCTGACAATAAGATAACTACTACGGATTATGCCAGCCAGGTTAGTAAATGCCTCAGAGAAATCCATGAAGAGGTCCGCCATAAATTACAGATAGAAAGCGATAGAATGAATTCACGTTATGATTTACAATCACACTGGATTTACAGTATGTGAAAAAGTTTAGTTATACAATCCAAAAGAACTAAGGGACGAAGTTGCAGAAATCATGGGAAGGCCCGTATCGTGTGGTGACCCGAATGAATGATTTGGTATACCGGATTCAGAAGAGCCCTCATGCAAAAATGAAAGCTGTGCACCTGCATCGACTAGCCCGTTACCGATATACCGAAGATGTCTGATCGGGATAATCAACTAGAGAAAGGGGGCAATGTTGCGAATTTAGCCCTAGTTATACATTTGGTAAGATTTAGATGCATTTATTTATTATTTGTTATGTTATTGAAGTAGACTTACCTTAATTTTTATCCATGTAACGACTATCATAGTGTCAAAAGTCGTTTTCGAATGTTCTGTTAGGCTTAATTCTTCTTACCCTGTAGCATTTAGATTATTCTAGAATTTTCTAGATCATTCTTTTCTAAAGGCTATATAAACGTATTGCGAGGTCACATTTTGATTCAGTTTAGTTTGAGATTTCAAAGTGTGAACAAGTAGACAGTGGCAAGTTTTAGGTTACATTAGTTACGAGTGTTAGGTATAACCAGTCTTTACCTGTACTACCTGTAAGCTGTGTTTTGAATAAAAGGAGTGCATTCAGAAACTACGTGGTTACCGGCCATTCCGGAACAATATCCTTTTTCCTTCATGTGTGATGGGCATCGTTGGAGGTCATTAGTATCCCATTCAGTGTGATTTTTTTTTAGTTTTTCTAAGTGATGAATTAAGGATGTACATTAACATCATTTGATGTCTCTTGATTTATTTTCTGAATTGGAAGACCACGTTTCTCGAGTGCACTATTTCTATTCTGAAGATTCCTCTGTCGATTTGTGTGATCCCTGGTGTTCTATGCAGAATCTATCTTGAGGGTGGTGAATTATGAACGTTATCTGCTTCTTCTTTTCTTGTCTTGTTGTTCTTCTTTCTTCTCGTGAGATATGACTATTGATCTTTGTGGCTGATTGCGTATCTTCTTATAGGCAAAGGAATCAACTGGTGGATCGGCCTTTTTTGAGTGACTCCTGATTTTTTTATTGTTACGACTCTAACTGACCTGGATGGGTTTCCGTTAATCTTGCTAAGGTTCTTTTGTTAGGATTTATTTATTTTCTTCTTTAATGAGAACCATGGTTCCTATCCGTAAATTTTAGTGTGGACTCTTTCATGTGTATATTTGCTGAATTCTAGTGAGAAATTCTTTACACTAGGCTTCCCAGAGATTTTTCTTCATTTTTTGAACAAGTCTCTGTCTTTGTGACAAATTGTAATTTTCGGTAGAGCTGAATTCCCGGGGGACTAATAACTGTCATCTATATCTTCTGTTAGAGGACAGAGTGACGGATTTTAGACTTATTTCGATTTGGTATACAATTGTCAGTTCTTCACAGGTTAGGGTGCATTCTCCAATGATTCGCTTAAGATGATGATTAATGGATTTAACTGCTACCTCCTATGTTCGTCGAAAATATAGAGCTGCTGGTGGGATGAAGTGCCATTGTGTTTCTGAGTTGACCATTGTATTTTGCAGAGTAGGCTCTTGGATAATTTTTCTAACGCGATCTTCAAATTGCTTCGATGCCCCAATTAATGTGGTTCTGTTGCCACTGTACATATTTTCACATTGTCCTCTTCTAGCAGTTAATCTTCGGAAGGTCATCTAAGAATGCTTACGACCACATATCACTGACGATCTCTAAGTAAATTGCTTTAGTAATTAAGGAGACGAAAACTGATCTGTATTCCTTATGGGACTTATATCTTCTTCCTTTGGTTGTTCTTACTTGAATAGGCCCGGCATGAGTTAAGTAGTTCAGTACATTAAGTGTTTGTTTTGACGTGTAGTTTTCTTTACCTTACTATTGTGGTTTAAAACAAGTTAACAATAACAACAAAGTGCACCCGGCTAAAAACGGCAATGACGCAAATTTTCATTTATCTAGTTATCTGCCAAGGAAATTGTGTAAAAGTTCTATAGAACTGACACAAATCCATTAAAGTGACGAGCAACCTCAAAGTTTGCTGGGTGCGGGGTGGACCTACGGATTGACAATGACATTTTGTTGCTCTTCTTTTAAACTTGGTGAATTTCGGCCATAGGGCATCTGCGACCATGGCAGTTAACCCGGCTCACACTGCAAAGTAATTTTTTAGGTCTTTGCTACCTGGACACCTCATAACAACTGTGCTACTGCTAATGTGTAATTCGAGACTTTGATTTTATTATTATAGTCACACTTTAGAAAAGCCATTATAATTTCTACTATAGAAATAAATGTATTTACTTCCAATCGTATACACTCTTATCAGCTATGCAGAGATATCGTTTTTTCAGAATTTTATCTTTTGCTGTTCGTTTAATAGATTAATAGGTGGCAAACTATCAAAGCAGTTTTAGCATAAACCTACTCTACTTTAAATTTAACCCATAGCAATCACTACTACCTCTAAGTGTTGCAAAGGCAAGGAAAATAACAACTACTTTTGTCTAGTATGCAAAAAATATCTTTCACAAGAGCTGTTGGAACCGAACCAGCTCTAAAGAGTTTGATATTATCACAGAAAATGTGATCTTGTGCTCCAGAAAATGCAAAGAAGGAGCATATGGTACTAATGCCGATGGAATCGATGAATTAAGGAGTGTGATCAATGAGCTGAATTTTAAGCTCAAAACAAAATCAGCACACAATATCGGCTTAAAAAGAAGTTCTGACACATTTTTAAGTGAGGCAACTAAATTTGAAAACGATCTCGAAGAAATTAATAAGCTTAGGAGTACAGTCAAGACTCTTAAGAATAGAACTGAGGAACTAGAAGCCATAATTGAGAGGAAAAAGGATAATGTCGTATCCATTTCTTTTTGAATAACTTTTGATTTGTAATATTTTTTCAAAAATAAGAATATTTTCGAGATTTGGAAGAAATGGGAGTTTACCAGATTTTATTTCGTTTGTTACAATTTCTATCTCATTAATCAGTCTAAAATTGAATTATGAAATGTGTTTAATTCAGAAAACGTTATTGTTATTTGTATTTTTTCTAAGATGTCGTAAAGTTCTTGAAAAGATGTTGTCATTTGAGAAATTAGCATTTGTATTAAAAAATAGTGGTTGGTCTCCATTTGTTTTGTTTCTAAGTGTTTAAGGACTTCTTCTATTTGTAAGGCAAGCGATTCTAAGATAAGATGGTTATGTGTTAAGTTTTAGAGATTTCTTGAAATAGTTTATTTTTGTATTATCGTTACTTGCCCTTGCATTGCTGATTTTAAATGATTTTCGTTCGCAAATATCGATGAGATTGCTATGTCGTACTTTTCGGCATCGTCTTGATCAAGATTACCTGTTAAAGATTTTATTATCTAGCCAAAGCCATTTACGAGTCCTCTTTTTTGTTTCTAAATGCTTTAGGATTTATCTGTGCTATTTGTGATTTAATTTATTTTCGAGAATAGCAGCTAAATTATATGAATTGTAAAATTATTATTTATAAGTCGTTGAGTTCTTTAGGGAGGTTACTATTTTCCTAAAACTAGTTTTTAAAAGTGTATATTTGTCTAATAGAGAGGTTATGTCATAGATTTGTACGAATGACCAAAAATCGATTATATTTTGGGAGTTGCCAAGTTTGACTGGTAATAATCCGGGGTTCTTGTCGAGGTTGCGGAAGGTCACTTCTGTGCTTGTGCTTTCGAAGAGCCTGCAACAACAGTGGTTTTTAGTTCTTTTATGTGAATAGTTTCGAGTTTATTGTTTGATTTATTTTTCTTTGTTGGTTTCTAATAGTTCGAGAATTTGGAAGGGACCGAATAATTTCTTTTCCTTTTTGTCTCGTTTGTTACTAGTTTTATAAACAGTCTGTCCTATTTTAAACTGATGATGGTTTGGTCCTTAAGTGTTACGTTTTTCGATTACTTTTTCCTTTTGAGTTTGTGAAGTATTTTTTCTGTCGTCATAAAGATGTTTTAGTTTGTCGTTGTCATTTGATACATAATCTGCATAAAAGTTATTTTCATTAAGTCCGGTATGTCCGAATGTTATATCAAAAGGGGTGTATTTAGTTGACGAATGTATGGAATTATTATATGCTATCAGGGCAGATTGAATGTTTTCGTGTCTTCCTTTTTGAACCTTTCTCTTAAAATACGTAGGTGTTCTATCATTATCGAGTGGAAGTGTTCTACGGGTGAATTAGATTAATGATGAAACGGTGTTGAAAAAAGGATTTTTTGTGGGCTTTTAAAGGCTCTTGTACCGTGTTGTTTTAGAATTCAGAACCGTTGTCCATTATTATTCGTTCGGGTATACCGTAGAAAGAGAAATAATGCGTTAGAGCTGTTCAAATTTCAATAGAGGTTTTGCCGGAGACAGGCAAGGCTTTTCCTAGCTTTGAAAATGTGTCTGTAAGAGTGAGAAATTCTCAATTATCGTATTTGAAAATATATACATACGGAGGTTGACGAGAATATTTTGATGTTTGGAATATTTCGCATTCGTTAATGTATTTAGCCTCGTCGGTTTTCATGAATGGCCAGTAATAGTTTATTTTGAGTTTTTCAAGGGTTTTAGAAATACCACAGTGATTACACTTGCCTTCCTGTTGGTATTTAATAAAGAGAGTGCGTTGTTCCGGGTCTTTTATTGAATTAACTAATTTAGTACATCTTATTAATTTTAAAGCTGTTGCATAAAAATGTCTCATGTATATGTCATTAAATTCGAGATACATAGAATGGTCATAGAAATATAATTGAAAGGTTTTGTTATCTGAAGTTTACGTTTTTAGGAAGTTTAGTATAAGTCGAGGATTTCCTTTTTCGATTTTTACGTTCCATATATTGTGTTCTTCAAAGGTGTCACTAGTAACTTCAATTTTGTCGTAGAGATTTTTCAAAATTATTATTTGATTGGGTTTATTATTTATGATTTCGTCCAGAATAGAGGTACCGTCATTATCTGTTTTATTATTACTACTTTAGTGAGGGTTTGTAAACTACATTCTAGTATTTGGGGTGGTTGAGGTGGACCTATTTTCATGTCTTGTAAAATTTTGATTTTATTTTCTTTTGGTTTTGGTGTTTCCAAATTTTTTAAAGTTGTAGTAATGTCAGTTAATGCTAAGCTGTTTCGGTCAAATGATTAGTCTAAAAAGGTGTCTATATCTAGGTTTATATCTCCCGGGTTATTTATTACGCTTTCATTTTCGATCGCATTGATGCATTTTCGCGAGAGTGCGTCTGCGTTCGTATTTTGTTTGCCTTTTTTATGTTATTTCGTAATCATATTCTTCGAGTTTTAATCTCCACCTTACAAGTTTACTCTTTGGTTCTTTTAGGTTAAACAGCCAGACTAGAGGACGATGATCAGTGAAAATTTGAAATTTTCGACCACATAAATAAGGGTGAAAATATTTACATGTCCATACTATAGCAAGTAGTCCTTTCTCAATGGTAGAGTATTTAGTTTCGGAGTCCTTTAATAGAGGCGTAAGCTATTGGTTTGTCATTGGAAACATAGCGAAGTTGCTAGCGTCGGTTGTGAGAATAAAGGGTATCTCGAAATCGGAGTATTGGAGGATTGGTGCATTGATAATCAATTGTTTGCAGTGATTAAAAGAGTTGACGAAATCAGAGTTATGAATTATTTTTTAATCCTTTTTTAGACAAAGAGTCATAGGTTTGGTAATTTTTGCATAATCTCTGATGAAACGTCTATAATAACCTAATAACCCTAAAAATGATTTTATTTTTTTTTAGGTTTTCGGAATTGGGAAATCTTTTATAGCGAAAATTTTATCAGGATCGGGTTTGGCACCCTTTGTGGTGACTACATGACCTAAATATTGGACTTCTTTTCTTAGAAATTCGGATTTGTCCATTTGAAACTTCAAATTTGATTCTCAGAGTCTAGTGAAAACTTGTCTTAATCGGGTTAGATGTTCCTTTAGCGAAGAGCTAAAAATTACAATATCGTCTAGATATACGAAGCAAATTTCGTTTTGAAGACCACGCAGTATATTGTCGATCACCCGTTGGAATGTGGATGATGCATTTTTAGACCGAATGGCATCCTTTTGAATTCGCAATGCCCATTTTCGGTAGAAAAAGCTATTTTTTGAACGTCGTCGGGATCTCGATTTGAAGAAATCTGTTCTCTAAATTGAAGAGATCCGATCGCTAAAGTTATGAAGTACTGGCTTCTGCCTAACTTATCTAGGATATCTGAAATATTAGGGAGGGGGTATTTGTCGTCAATAGAGCGTTCACTGAGGTGTCTGTAGTCGATCACAAGCCGCCATTTACTTTTTCCAGAAGTATCTAACTTCTTTGGAACAATCCAAATGGGACTAGACCAAGGGGAGACAGAATTTTAAATAATACTTTGCTCAAGCATCTTGGAAATTTGTTGTTTGACTTTTCGGTAAAGTTCAGGGTAATGATAAATTTTTGTAAAAATGGGGGACTCATCTTTCAAGTTAATCTTATGCCTGATCCAATTAATAAAAGTTAAGGGGACTTTATCACAATAAAATATGTCTCTGAACTCTAAACACAAATTCCGTATTGCTTCTCTTTCTTCAGAGTTGCAATGGTCAAGGCGAAGATTTTGTAGATTGGATTTTAAAAGAGAATTCTGATAATCGGAAATATATTGGTCGGTTTCCATTTTCCCGCGAAAGTTAATGTGGCACATATCAAGGGGTTCGATATCGACTGGTTCGGCAAAGTTTATTTCACCAGGGATATCGCAAGAATTGGTTACAGATGTTATAGGGAAATAATTTGAAATATTTACTAAAGCTTTGGGCATTTCGAGATTATTTTTAAATTTTGTATACTCAAGAATCCCTATACCTCCTTTCATTTTTACAGGTACTTTTACAATTTGTTGTGTTCTCGCTGGTATGTTTATGTAATAATTTTAAAAGTCTGTTTTGTCAGATTTTTTATTAGATTTTTCGTAAAATATAGGAATTTCAGCGAAAAAAGTTTTTAATTTCCCTGCCTTTATATTAATGCTTGCATTTAATTGGCTCACAATATCTACGCCTATTAAGCCATCATATTTTTGGGAAAAAATCAAATAGATAAAATGTTTGAAAGCTATTTGTGTTAAAAATATTAAAAAAGGGGATATCAGCCACTTCATCGTGATTAGACATAGCATGTGCTGTGTGAATATTAAAAGTTTCCTGTTTTATACATTTTTTGTAAAATTTATGAGCAATATCAGGACTTATCAAACTTCTAGAACTACCTGTATCTATTAAAAAATACGCTTTGATTTCCGTAATTAAAATATACGGAGTATATTTTATATAGTACTTATTTTGCAAATAAATAACTCCTAGCGCCTTGTATTCGCATGCCGAAATTTAAAGAGATTCATTTTTTTGTGGTTTTATGGAAATTAAACCTTGTATGAGGCAATCAATGCTTCTTTGATCAAAAAATGTTAAATTTATTGTGTTTTTAATTCCAAGAATTAAGTTCAGATCTAGATCCAATTAAATCGGCGGCCCTACCTCGTAATTTACTTAATATAGTATCTAAAAGTATTACATTAATAGCGTCTTCAAGATTTGTAGAATTTTGAAAATGTTTTAAAAAGGTTTCACATGAAAAGATAAATCTTTGAAGCAATAAGTGGAATATCGCAACACATGTTTTCTTTTGGTGTAGATGTTTCGAGAACTAAATTATATTCAGGAACTGTCGAATAAGTTTCGTCGATCGAGTTTACACTTAACTGAGACAAATTTGTGATTATTTCGTCAATATCACACATAAAAAAAAATGTACATATTAAATAAAAATAAAATAAAATGCCTATGTATAACCAGGAAAAATGGGAAATTGTGAAGGAAACGAGCACTTACAATAGTATCCCAGCGAAGATTAACTGCATTGTTTTTCTTGACTGTCTTTTCTTAAACTACTGCCTTGAGGATCCGATGTGAGGTATCCCAGGCGTCTTAATTCTAGGCTCCCAGAGATTTGGTCAATGCTCTTTCTTCTCTTCTGGTAGGTTCTCGAGGGCTGCAAACTTCGTTTTTTCTATTTTCCACGAACTGTTGAAACAGACCAGCTCAGCGATGTATGTCTTTTCCGTTCGATCAAAATCCGTGCCCGACTGTGCCAGTTAAGTTTCGCAAACACGAAATTGACTTTCTAAAAATCAGTTTATTTTGAAAACGGAGTTACATAGATTCTACCTTATAACTAACTTAACAATATTTTACGAAAACAATTTATTCTAAAATATATGCTGATGTCTGGAATCGAGTTCTTGTGAATATATACAGTTAATATAATAATAAACGTTATGGAACACATAACTCAGTCTCAACCTAATAAAATTTCTTTTGATTACAAGTTTTTAGCAACACTATATTAAAATTTAAGTAAGACATTGTGTAATTCTGTGTACTAGGTATTTAATCATTTTTAATAAGTCTTTAGAGAAGACCAGTAGGGAGAAGTAGAATTCTTTTTTTTTTCATTTGACCCGAATTATATGCTCTTAGAAAAACTCACAAACCCAACTTAAGCTTAAGGCCTATCGTAAGCTGTATACATTTTCCTTCATACAACTTAGCGGCACTTGTTCATGAAATTCTAATGCCAATAACCTCTACTTTTCATTATAACAAAAAAACTCTTTGGAACTTGCTGAATTTATTAAAGAGGTCATAAGTACTGCCTAAAAACCCCTGAAAAGTCTCCCTTTTCACAAATATTAAAAAATTTAGAAAAAAAAGTGGCGATATATTAGCGCTTACACTTCAATCCCTCGAGATTTCTTTTTTAATATAATTGAATACATCTTTAGCTTAGTTGTTTTTCATTTAACGGAGAAATGTACCAATAACTCGAGGGGTCGGCATTGGGCAATCCAACTAGTATAGTACTCGCTAACTTAGGAGTCATGAATGACCTAATCAGTTGCATAGAAGAACAATTTCCATTCGTCAAACTGTATGTCGATGATACTCTCCTAGCTTGTCCAAGACTAAACCTGAAAGCCTTTTATCACACTTTAACACCTATCATCCTAGGTTAAACTTCAGCATGGAATTGGAAATCGAAGAGCAATTACCATTTCTTGATACGATGGTGATTAGAGCTGAGGATGGAGCTTTGAAAACCAACTGGTATGTCAAGTCTGCTGCTTCAGGGCGATTGCTAAATTACTTATTAGGGCATGCCACTTCACATACAATTAACGCAATAAAAAATCTTTTCTACAGAGCTTTCAACCTCATTAGCTCGGAGTATATAAAGGAAAATGAAATTAAAATAAGAGCCATCCTAAAAAATAATAACTACTCATTGCCACTTGTCAACCGAGTTTTAACTAATTATAAAAGTAAATTATAAAAAAAAGTCGACACAAAGAAGTTAATTATTTCAAATTTCCCTACTTAAAAAATCTCTCAAAAAACATAGAAAAAATCAACAAAAAGCATCCTAATTGTAAGCTGCCTGTATACGCCACTAAAAGACCAAGTACCCAAGGAACTAAGCTCCAACCTTACAAAACAATATTTAAAAAATCGGGTACATCAACATAAGTATGATTGTAGTGAACGCCAACGCAATAAACCAGAAAAAACGGCATTAGCAGAACCTCATTTAAGGTTGGGTCACGCTTTTGATATTGATAACGTTGAAATACTGGATAAGGAAAAAAACTACTTTAGACGTAATATCAGCGGAATGATTTATATTAACCTAAATAATACTGTAATAGTCCTGCTACAGGATCAAAATAATAACAATTTGGGAAAAAACATAATACAACTCAAAGGAATATCTGTCAGCGGTGGTATATATATATATATATATATATATATATATATATATATATATATATATATATATTTTGTGACGCATAAACGGTTGGCAGAAAAACACAAAAATAAATACTTTTTAACTTTTATTAAAACAAACAATCGGGAAATACATTTTTTCATAGTTCGCGACGCAGCTTTTCTTTGCGCATCGTTTACTTATCTTTTACCGAATGCCAATGGCGGCGGAAGGGAGTGGTCCCGGTGCTAAACTTGACCGGAAGTGGCGCTAGCGGTAACTGGCGGCAATTCAAATTCAAAACGTGGCGGGAAAAACATTTTATTGGGATTTAATGGTATTAATAGATTTATTCTACAGCTCCGCCATTCTGACATATTGATCGACCCGATCAAGACATTAACATAATTATATTAAAAACGACATAAACCCATAATCATAATCACTTCTTAATCTATACCATAATCACATAAGCATAACATTTCTCATAAAATAGGGACATAAGCAAGACATAAATATTTATCATAAGCACATAATCATTTTTCACAAACATTTCATAATCATCAAACATAAGCTAAGATTTAAACACACGTTTTTAACATTGTAAACGGCTGAATGCAGGTAGAGCAAAATAACAGAATAAGTCTAATTTTAAATAGTCTTTCAAACTTAAGATTGATAAGCTTTCAATCTCGAAGCATCTAGGACTCCATCATAAGGAATATTGGTATTTCGGAATCCAATAATATCTGTCACTATATATCGGTCATTTGGCAACACTTTTTTAATAATGTATGGTCCTCAATACTTTGGGATTAACTTTTTGCTTACACCTACAGTTGTGTCTACATTAGATACCATTACATGATCACCTATGTTAAAAGTTTGCGCTTCTTTATGTTTTTTGTCATAATAAGCTTTGAATTTTTATTATATTACTCGCTGCTCTATCCCTAGCTTCATTTATATCAATTCTACCTTGACTTAACAAATGCTATAAAATTATCCTCACATTATCCTCTACCTTTCCTATTTGATTTATACCAAATAATAATCTAGCAGGTGTTTCATTTGTAGATCTATTTACAGTATTATTAAAATAAAATTCTACATCTGGCAAAACTTTTTCCCAACTTTCTTGGCGCTCATCACATAATGTTGAAAGCATTGGCGTTAAAGATTTATTCATAATTTCTATTTGGCCGTTACCTCGGGGCGCTCCTGAAGCTATTAAAATATGTTGAATACATTGTGATTTTAAAAAATCTTCAAATTGTTGAGAAGTAAAACAAGATCCTCGGTCAGTTATAACCTTTTTAGCATCACTGTAAGAAGAGAAATAGGATTTCAATGACTTCATCTGTTGAAGTTGACTTACATGGGTAGAATCTTATAAATTTAGAAAAGGCGTCGATTATAGCAAAAATATGCTTGTATCTCGCTTGACCTATAACATTTAGAGGGCCGTAATGATCCAAATGCAAACATTCAAATGGAATATTTCCTTTTGGAATACTGTGTAAAATACATTCCTTTTTTCCAGATTTAGGATTAAATTCGATACATTTAAGACAAATTGTGAATATGATTTTTAATTTTAGTTTATAAATTTGGAAACCAATATGTTCTAATGACCAATTCATAAGTTTTATCTAATCCTACATGACCGGTTGGATTATGATAAGTATGTAAAACATTAAAAACCATGTCAGATGGGACATAAAAAAGAACTTTATCTTTAAGTTTACGATAAACAAGGCCATTTCTAAGTTCAAAAAATGGGTGTTCAGAGTTTTCTAAAGATGCCTTAATTCTTTCAATTTCAGGGTCGCTGGACTGTTTTAATGCTAGTGTTTGTTCAAATGTATTACCTTCCAAAACTAATATGTTATGAACCTTACTCAAACAATCAACATGTCTCATTTTTGGATTAGCACGATGTTCTATTTCATAATCATAATTTTGTAATAATAAACACCATCTCATTATTCTAGGTACTACTTCTTTTTTGAATAAAGTTAAGCGAAAACTATCACAATCTGTGACTATTTTAAAGTGAATACCTTGAAGATAAGGGTGAAAACGTTTTATAGAATACACAATTGCTAGTGTTTCTAGCTCATAACTGTGATATTTAGTTTCTGGATCTGTTGTTCTTTTACTGAAATAAAAAATTGGATGAAACTTATCGTCTTTTTGTTTTTGTAGGAGGATTGAACCAAATCCTAAAGCACTTGCGTCACAATGCAACTCTGTTTCACTAATGTGTGAATAAATTGCTAAAACAGGCTGAGAAATTAATAAAGATTTTAAAGTTTCAAAAGCATTAAGTTGTACTGGTCCAAACTCAAATTTTGTAGTTTTACGCAAAAGATCATACAAAGGTTTCGCTATAATGGCAAAATTTTGGATAAAACGCCTAAAATAACTAGCCAATTCTAAAAAAGAATGAACTTGCTTTATATTTGTACACAAAGGAAAATTTTTAATACTCTGAGTATTTTCATTATTAGGTTGAATACCTTGTATCCCAAAAAAACTATTTCTGTCAACAAAAATTTGTATTTATCTAAACGTAGTTCAAGTAGATTTTTGACTAACAACTTTTTTTAAAATGTCTAAGTTTTCCTGAATTGTAGAAGTAGCTATTAGAAGATTATCAAGAAATATTATTAATTCTTTCTTTTGAACTAGCTCTTTAAAAATTTTATTAACAAACCTACAAAAACTATTAGGACTTGTACTCAACCCAAAAGGTGTTTTAGTAAATTCATATTGACCAAAAGTAGTTACGGAAGAAGTATATTTTATTGATCTGATCTGATTGATTTTATTGATCTGGATCTAATGAAACGTGGTAAAAAGCATTTTTCAAGTCAAGTTTAGAGAAATATTTTTTTTCTTTAAGCAAATTTAAATAGTCGTCTATAAGCGCAATTGGAAATCTGTCACGTATAACATATTTATTCAAAGTACGGTAATCGCAGCACATTCTGAGCTCACCATTCTTTTTCTTCACCATTACTACAGGAGAAGAGTAAGGGGCCTCACTTTCGCGAATGATACCACGCATTAAAAGATCTTTTAAAATTATTTCTAAAGCATTCTTTTCAGAAAACGACATTCGTCGGGGATTACAAGAAAATATTTCATGCTTACTTAAAGTAATATGCATTTTATAATCAGTTTCGGCTTTATCGGGTTTTTCAGCTAAAAAATAAAATTCATTGAAAATATTGTTCACATTGGCAACTATGGAAGGCTCTAATTGGGTATTTACATTAATCCAGTTATCGATAAAGGGGGTTTCACTAACATTTACTAAAAGAACTTCGTTACTCAAAAAATCAGGGTGCATATTATTTGGAATAATGTCAACACTGTTTCTGTTAAAAATAATTTGGTTAATTTTGGGATTAGACATAAAATCACGCCCTAACAAACAGTCGTTAAACGTGGTATTGTTATATACTACATAAAATTTCATTTGATACTCTAAATTGTTAATAACAATAGTGTCATAAAATATACCTTTAATATCAAGCATTGAATTATTAATTCCAGAAAAACAGTTTGTTTGGTTATAAACAGGTTCAATTTTATAATCAAGAACTAATTTTTGTTTTACCATTGAAATAGGACTACCAGAATCTAAAACGGTAAAAACATTTTTGTCTAAATTCTTAAAATTTATGTGTAACCTGAATGCTGGTTTAATTAGCAAACGGTTCTTCTTTTGGGGGCAGTCTTTGATGCGGTGTTCTTTTGAACCACACTCAAAACAACTTCCTGGCTCTCGTCTGGGTTTTGTGCATTCTCTGGAAGTATGACCTGATAAACTGCAGTTATAGCACTTCACTGGGGTAGCTTGACTACTGTGATTATAATGTAATTGTCTGTTGGCACTAACTTGATGACCTGTTACAGACCGTACAGTTGAAACAGCTCCTGAAGGTATTTGACTTCTTTCCAGGTCAGTTAATGAATTCATAACTCGGAGCAGGTCTTCTAAGCGAGTGAATTCTCTCATTTTAGCTTGGACTTGTAAAACAGGGTTGTTGAAACCTTCTATCAAGTAAGTTATAATATCAGATTCAGGCAAATTTAATTTGTTGCCTAACATAACTTTATCGGTGTAATAGTCAATAAATCTTTGACTTTTACCTAACTTTCGAGCTTGAAATTTTCTTAGCAACACTACAGAATCTTCCACACAACTAAACATTGACTTTATATGGTCTTTGAACTCTTAAAAATTCATGGAAACGTCTTCTGGTCGAGAATGGAACCATTGTAAAGCTTTTCCTTCTAATTTCTTGATTACTGCAAGCATCAGTAAATTATCAGACACTAGATACGATTGGGTTATTTGTTCGATAGTTTTAATCCATATATTTACATCTTCTCCATAGGCAGCGGAAAATTTGGGGACCAAAACAGATACATCTTGCAACGAAATATCGGCAGCTCTCGACGATGTATTTGCGTTTATGGCGGCTGCAATTAATTCTTCACCATTCACCATTATCACATTATTTCGTGGTGGCATTGGAGGAGATATGGAAGCACTAAGCGGAGAGTTATTTCCCGGTAAACTCATAACGTCAAAATCGAAAACTCTAAGCGAAAGTTTAAAAACAAATTCCAAGCACTAAACTCGCGTAAACATGGTTATTTCTGCCTTTACCCCACACCTGAAGCTGTAGGAAGCATAAAGGGTTGGCAGAAAAACACAAAAATAAATACTTTTTAACTTTTATTAAAACAAACAATCGGGAAATACATTTTTTCATAATTCGCGACGCAGCTTTTCTTTGCGCATCGTTTACTTATCTTTTACCGAATGCCAATGGCAGCGGAAGGGAGTGGTCCCGGTGCTAAACTTGACCGGAAGTGGCGCTAGCGGTAACTGGCGGCAATTCAAATTCAAAACGTGGCGGGAAAAACCCTTTATTGGGATATAGAATGTTATTAATAGATTTATTCTACAAAATATATATATATATATATATATATATATATATATATATATATATATAAAAATTTTATAGTTTATAGTGCCAGTATGACGACATTTCAAGAAGCCCACACAGAATTCATTAGATTGTCATAGCAATTTTGATAGAGTTTCCTTAGCACCTAAATAAACA
Source organism: Kuschelorhynchus macadamiae (assembly GCA_030620095.1). NCBI lineage: Eukaryota > Metazoa > Arthropoda > Insecta > Coleoptera > Curculionidae > Kuschelorhynchus > Kuschelorhynchus macadamiae. The sequence goes on from JAUTXW010004093.1 coordinate 379,171, forward strand.
ACGGCTAAAATCAAGACGGATTTTAAAAAAAATGTTTGAACTTACTTTACCGTCAGCACTAGTAGGCACCTAGAATAGGGGCTGAGACAAAAGACTGTTAGATATTGTAAAATCTAATTTAGTGTTTTTTATGGGCCTCCAATATGTTTAATCTCTTTGTTCCAAATCACAAATAAATAGTGCTCACTTTTTATAATTAATTATCAAATACTTATAATTAAATCACTTTTTTAAGTTAAAATAATGTTTCTGACAAACGTCTATGAACCATTCCTGCAAAAAATAGGCCAAATTGTATGTTCAGATTTTTAAAAAATGTAATTTGATGGTCAAAATAGAAATTACTGGAAGGTTTACGAAGTCAAATTTAAAATGAATAATTTAAAATACCTGGTATTATTTCATTTGGGCGTCAAAATTGGCTGATTTTTTTTACAGGAGTATGTTTTGAATAATATGCTAGTATTTTGACAAGTTCAAAATCCAATAAACTTAATAGTTCCTTTAGTTTAGATTAAAAAGGTTTAATATCGTGCAAAAACGTATTAAAGGTTCACAAAGAATTCTTTAGCCCCTTATTTGCCCATTTAGAGTATTCAAAAAATGAAATAACATTAATCAAGACGCAATTTAACCGCATAAATTATACTCCAATTATACTAACTACCAAGACGCAACGGGCACTAATCCATTCAAAGAGATGTGGGATTTTGCTTTTGCCGTAGTCAAATGCAGAGGCAGAAACGGTTTACAGTGTTATGAAAGTCGTAAAATCAAAACTTCGAAATAAAATGAAATATATATATATATATATATATATATATATATATATATATATATATATATATATATATATAGCTTTAGTCAACTTTCAACCTCAACTTCTATGACTCAACCTGCTAATAGAAGTACGGACAGTGATGACGATTTTGATTTGAAATTTTAAAATTAGTTTTTGTTTGTTTTGTTCTGTTTGTTTTTGTTTATTTACGCGTTTAGCGCATTATTATGTAGTATTTTATTCACGGAAAAAACTAATTTAACGGTTTTTTGACGAGAACCTACAGTAAAATTAACGGAATTTAAAAATTATTGTTGGCAACACTGTACCTTGATCGACGATTCCATTCTCAATAGACACTTTAAACATATTAGATGTTTAACGTATGCACAATTAGAGAAATATTCCAAAGATACCCCGATATATGCAGGGAGAAACTTGCTAACTCAAATGATCAGTGTACAATTTAGTGCAACCAATACCTTAATGACATCATAGATTTACCATATTTTAAAGAAAACTTTGCACCTATTCTAGATGATATGGACCATCCAACCAACATCTCCCAATGCTAACATATCTTTTGAATAGTGTGCTATTTATGGTTTAGAAATTCCTTTTTCTCTTAAAAAAGCAAATGTGTACGACAAAAACCTCAGTTTACGCCTAGCAGCCCCGTTAAAGAATTATTTTTAAGTTTAAATCACTACAGAATAATTCTAACCGGAAGCTCTTTACACAATTTATTTTGTTTTTTATCTGTTAATAAATTAAGCAATGGGGATTCTGGAATAAAAATTGCTTTTTTACATGTAAATCCCGATCAGTAAATTTAAGGTCTGATTTGCAATTTTGGTGGTACTCAGTCTTGACGGACGTGAAAGCATGGATGTTTTTATTAACTGAGTGAACAAAATTTAAAGCAAATTATCGTGTATTATACAAAACGTTTATAAAATACATGATATCTATGAAATTTGATACGAATCATATCATTCATCTTAAGCATCTCCATTTCGTTAGACCCTTTGGACCTTAAATGCTTGGGAAGAGGATAAACTCGCCATGGTTAATTAGTTCTATAATGTGTTAATATAATTAAGAGTTGCCTCACTTTTTGAAAATTTGAAGACATATTTGTCCGTTTTTTATTGAAACAATATTGTATATTTTTTATAGTAATAATAAAGTAGGTTTTCCTGTTAAATATTATTCTTTTACAACTGCAAAGGAAAGTAAAAAAGGCAATGATCTATTTAAACAAATAAAAGAAGTTAATATGGTACCCGATTTTTTTATATAATACGTAGGGAGCACCCTGTACCAGCGTAACCCAAATCCAATGCATACCATTACTTTGTGAAAATAAGTAGGTACCTAGTAGTTGGTCCTTTAAATTAAATTTAATTCTTACTTTAATATTAATAGATTAACGAGGGGTAAACCGCTGAGGAATTACGGTGTACAAATTCTGGGAAATACTGTGAATTGCAAAGGTATTAGAGGGCAGTACTAGGAACTAGTAGACATTACTAGGAATTAGTGGGCAATACTGGGCACTGGTAAGGAATTAGTGGGCACTACTAGGCATCTTTGGAAATAAGGAGGCATTACTATGGGAATTTCGGCCATACATATTAAATTATTATTGGAATTATGGAATTACGTATTACGTTGTTGCCAGACATGCGTTATTAGCATGCGATGTACTATTTTTCTTTGGATATACAAATTAGAATCGGCTGTTTTGAGAAGGGTACTTTCATGAAAAGCGAGTGTGACTTGACTAACACGCACCTGTAAGAGTACGCATACATGGTTGTTTCGCGGCTTTCTTTTGTCAACTGATCCGGATAGCACTGTTCTGCTTATTTATTTTATAATAGAGAAGCCAATAGAGAGGGCTACTGACAACTTATTTTAATTAAGTGTTGGCGAGTGTCGTGTTCCGTAACGGGTTAAGGATAAAACTCGTCGTGAATTATTTATACAGTTTTATCTTCATTAAATAATTAACAGTTACAACTTCGGTAGCTAGTAGATCAAAAACGTTGAGAACATACTGACCGGACTGGCATACAACTTGGAATAACTATGGTGGAACTTCCTAATAAAAAATATATATAAACTGTAGGTCAGCATGGGCACAGCGTAGGTGTTAATTGCTGTAATGAGATTTCCGGCGTTCAGTTCTGTCTTCAGGGGAGCTTGCACTCTTTGAACGTACTGATCTTTCATCTTGATCTTCCCTTGCTTATCCTGAAGCAGTCTAGCTTGTTGGAATCCTAGGTATTTGGAGGTCTCGCCTTGGTTCATCGCTTGAACTATTTCTCCATTGGATAGGGCTACATCACCATTCATGACTTTGCCTTTTTCGATGTTTAAGGCTTTACATTTGTTTATTCCAAATTCCATATGGATGTCTTTCGAGAAGGTGTATGTCACATCAATAAGCTTTTTTAGTTGGTTATGGTTTCCAACATACAGCTTAATATCATCCATATACAGAAGGTGGGATATGTTTCGGGAATCGTCTCTATTGGCTTTGATGTTGAAGCCATGTCCTGTATTGTTGAGCAACATGGAGAGGGGGGTTCATCGCTAAGCAGAATGAAAGTGGACTTAACGAGTCTCCTTGGTAAATTCCCTTGGTAAGAGATTGATCGCCGTTATAGATCCTCAGGTTCGTTCTCCACTGGTGCTTGATAGTTGTCAGGAAAGTGATGATCATAGGGTTAATTTGTATATTCCTAGTACGTCTATGAGCCACGAATGTGATACACTGTCAAACAAACACAAACAAACAACAAACAAACAAAAAAAACTTTTTATAGGCTATAAAAGTTGTATGTTAGTTGTGTTGTTTTTTCTGTACCTGCTTAAGTATCACAGAGTCGATGATAAGTTGTTCTTTGCATCCTTGGTGGTCTCGAATGCATCCCTTCTGTTCCTCGGCTATTAGGTTATGACTGTCAACATGATGATAGATACGATTTGCAATGCATCCTGTTAAGATCTTGTACATGGTGGGCAAACAGGTGATGGGCCTGTACTGGGACGGGTCTTCTGTCCTATTGCTTTTGGGTAGCATAGTTGTAATGCCTAGCATTACAAATGCGGGGATTGTCTCCGGATGATGCATTATTTTAGTAAAATCATGGGCCATAGTTTGATGAAGGGCCTCAAATTTTTTATACCACAAATTTTGAATATGTTCCCTTAATAGAGCTTCGTCCTTGGTGATAGACTCGAATTCCATTAGTGGTGTTTGAATCTGATCACGTTGAGATTGTATATCCATGTAGCATTTTGTTCGACCAATACTAGGTCAAATGCTCTTTGCGGGGTAGCATCTTCTCAGTATTGGTTTAATCTTTGGTTTTATTAATATCCCGATAGAACTGTTTTTAGTTGGTGTTGAAAAGCCAGTTCTGTCGTTTTCTCTTTGATCATTTGTTGTAACTCTGCAGACGTTTCGCTTTAGCTTTTAGTTTTTGCTTTAGTTTATCCTGATACTCATTTAGTTTTCGTTGGTGGTTGAGATCAGTGGGTTTTGTGCCAATCTTCTTAAATATATTCTTAATGCGCGTTTTAAGTCTACTGGAGGGATGTTCATTCTTCCGAAATTCTGTAAGTCTTCCTAGTTCCTGTCTCAAATCATCAATTGTCTTTTCAAGTTTTTTCTGCCATATGGGTTTTTGTTGGTGTGTAGCTTTGCCTGTTTTTTTCTGGAAATGCACTTGTTTATGGCATCTAAGGACGGCGACGGCAGAACAGTAGATGAATGTGTGCAGCTTCTCAAGGGTGTCATACTCGAAACTAAACTCTGCTAGTATGGTGTTGAAAATCTTATGGATGCTGTGAGTCTCCCGACTAGTTCTAAGTTTCGAGAGCTTAGGTCTTTGAGTCGGATCTAGACCATTAAACTCAGCAACACCTTTTTCAGTTCGTTGTATACTGATATTTTTCCATTATCCTAGGTGTTGTTAGCTCTGTTAATAATGTCTTGTCCTGTAGATTCGACTTCGCCCATGTTTTCTTCATTTCGTACCTCCTTCTCGGGTACCTCTGTTGTAGGCGGAGCTATGGGCTCAACGGGTTCAAGTTCAAGCTGCACGTCTCCTTTAAGTTGTTCCTCCTTAATATTATTATTAATATAATATTTATTATTATATCGGGAAAATACCGAGACTGCAACTATGTAACTTAGATTTTTAGCTACAAGAAAAATGATAAGAATAGTTGCTATAAATGTGCGCAACTGTTCAGAAATTAGAATTCAGGATCTTGCCGACAAAAATGCAACTGATTAATAACATCTTGTAAATTCTTGGATAGCTTAATTGCGCGAAGACAAATATTTTCTTCCTACGGAAATTTTTAATAATGATGCATGCCCTGCCACCGCTAATTGAAATTTATTCACTCATCCGACTGGAAAATTGGCAAATATATTTTGTAGGACAGTATGAAAAATGAATTCTAGGTGTTTTGATTAAGCAATCATATAAATCAGCTGGTTATCTATAAACTGAAATAATTTATGATTATGACAAAAATGATAAAATGCCAAAATAATAACTTTTTACATTTTATAGATTACCAGGTGATTTTTTCATGATTGCTAATTAAAATATGTAAAATCCAATTTTAACATTGTCCTGTCAAATAAATTTTCCAATTCCTATTGAAAAAATGTTAGCTACACAAGAAAAAAGTTACAAGATGTTCTTAGGTAATTACATTTTTGCTGGCGGATTATTATACTTATTTAAAAAATTAATATCATTATCTATTCCTCAAACTAATCAGTGAAAATTTTCTGTGTAATTTATCTATTTATTTCGACAAGATTTTTAATGCTTAAATCGATTTCAAAATCCAAGATATTTTCTTACGTTGCTTGAAGTTCTTTTATAACATTTATTTATATTATATAGTATTTTCAATAAACTCGTTTGTTTCTTTCGAGGCCTTCCTTTCATATATATCTACGAAAAAAACGGTAGTAAATAATTATGATTTTTATTATCAACAGTAAACCAAGCAGAACACATTTTTTGTTTTTCTTTATTTTTTGTCTATTAGGCTTCTCTCTAATATCCTAGAAAAATACTTTTATAGTTTAAATGTATAAACTAAAAAGCAAAAGTCGAGGCAAAAGTACAATAATAATAATATATATAATTACAATTAGTTTCTATAAGTCAAATATTAAACTAGCAGATTTTAGTAGAGCTTTTATTAAATTATTTGTTCTTATTGATATTAAAGGTATTTATTGTATGCAAGAATTATATTATATTTGGTAATAAACTCATAAACTATTATAACATAAACCGAAAGACAATTAAACATTATTCTATTTGTCTTTGACTTGTATGTTAAAGTTTCCTTGGGTGACATGCTAAGTAACTCACCTGTAAAACGAGTAACTATTTCAGGTATATATTTCTGTCAATATTATAGTTTCCGCCACTTTTGTTGGGCATTGCGAGATATTAGAAGAAGGTATTACTGGGAATTTAGGTGCATTAATAGGAATTACTGAGGTATTAGAGAGAATTAGCGGGAATAAGTAGGCATTGGCAGGAATTTACTAAGAAATTATGGGCATTAGTTAAAAAACATTAGAGTAATGCCCAAAACGGGCATTGATGTACACAATTTAAGTCAGCGGTTTGCCCCTCGAAGATTAATTAAGATTTCTCCGAGTTATACAACCTTTTAACCTGTTTAATTTCCGGGTTTGAACCCATATTATAATTTTTAATATATGTTTACAGTTTTTTTTTAAATATTACTAAAGCTTATAATTATTGTTTACTTACTTTAAGATCAAGAAATTCACACGCCACTGTATGTGGATTTGAGTCAACTAGGTTCCCTAGAAGAACATGAACTGGCAGAATTGGTTCGCCTCTACATAAGAGAAAATGAAGAATTACGTAAAGAAAATATTGAACTATTTACATCCAGAGAATTACTGCAAAGGGATCATGAACTTGTCTGTAGAGAAAACGAAAGAATAATAAGAAGATTAGAAGAAGTCAATCCGTAAGTAACAATAATTTGATATATTTATTCAAAGATGAATTTGAAAATATGGTTCTAGATACAGAGCCGCGCCATATATGTAAACTCCTGCAAAGCACGAGTACGCCAGGTCCTAAAGGTGCGGCTAAATAGTGCGGATCTTTTTTTTAAAGGCATTATGTAGTTAGTGTTTTTTTTAAATCGATGATTTTTTTAACCCCCGAATTTCATGGACGTGTAATACGTACTTTGTGAAAAAGGCGCACATCAATATTTGCACGACGGCGACAATTAGGTTTCGTGCGTCCAAACTATAAAGGTTTGGGAAATACAATGTCTAATATTTATCATGAAATAACATGCACTTTTATTCCGAAAATGTCTGTTCGACCTCAAGTTACCCTTGATTTCGCAGTATTACCCCAAATATGTGGTAATATGCCACCTCTGACTTACCTGAAGTTAATTTTAACAAATTCTCTCATTTTGCTTTAGCTAATGATAATTTTAATATTTCAAGTCCAGTTCATATGCTTCTTGGCTGCGATATTTTTAGCTTCCTCTTTAAGGAAGGAAAAAATTCTAAATCGATTGAGGAGCCTGCAGCGCTATACTTACTTTGGTTGAATAATTAATTACGGATCGCGTTCCCGCAATATATTCTGTTTCTTCTCAAAATACGTTTTGCCCCACTCTACCTGCCTTTCACTTGAAGATAGTGTTAGAAAGTTTCGGCAACTTGAACAGGTGTCTCAAGCCACCTCTTTATCTCCAGAAGAAGTTGCAGCCAAAAAATATTTTCTGAAACACATACTAGTGATAAAAGTGACAGTTACGTAGTACAACTTTCCTTTAGAGATTATTCTTTAAATTATGTTTGAAAATTCAAGGGGTGTTGCTATTCAGAGATTTTTTTTCTTGAACGTCGCCTTTGGGCAAGGTATATTGCAAGAATATATTGAATCTGGTGACATGGAGTAGGTGTTGCCTTTGACTATTTACTTATCTCAATATTATATTCCTCATCACAGTGTAATGAGACCTCACAACTTATCCACTAAACTTTTCGGGGCCTTTGACGCCACATCAACTAATAGTATTGCTTTAAATGATTCTTTATTGGTAAGTTCCAAATTGCAACAAGATATATTTTTATTTCTTCTTCATTTTGACACATATGCTGTTGTTTTCACTGCCAATATTAAGCAGATGTTCAGGCAAGTTATTGTATCTGAATATCACAAAGATTTTCAGCGTATTATATGGAGATTTTCTAAATCTCACCCCCTTCAAGATTACAGATTACATAGAGATTATCTTTCTTTCTTTTTTAAGCAATACGTACGCTTGTCCAATTGGCGAATGATTATCATTTACAATTTCATAGAGCTGCTAAAGTGTTTAAAGGTGACATCTACGTTGGTGATGTACCCTCTGGGGCAAAAACTGTTGACTCTGCACTCACACTCCAGAAATAATTAATTGACTTATTGGCTTTATAGGTGGTTTCGAAAAGTAATAACTCTCGTCTCATTTGCCATTTAGATAAGCCTCTTTCTCAAGCCCAGCTACGCTCTCTTGATAAAGATGGCGACTGTACTAAAAAAAATTTGGGCCTGCAATGGCATCCATCTTGTGATGCATTCACCTACAAAATGGATCCAAAAAAGATCAAGTGTACCAAAAGAAATGTATTATCTGATTTAGCCCTATCTTGGACCTCCGTGGGTTTTTAACCCCTATTACTGTTATGATTAAGTTACTAATTCAAACTTGTCATCTTCGGGACATCAGTAGGACGAAAATATAAATGCTTATTAGTCTTCGTATAAAAATATTCAGAGTTATCATCGCTCTCAATACCTACAAAAAAACGTTGTTTATTTAAGGACAGTCTCTGCACCTCAAGAAGTTAGTACCTCCTTCATATGTGCAAAATCTAAAGTTGCTCCCCCTCCAAAAATATCTGTTGCTCCACTGCTTCTCTTGGCAGATCTCATGTTTGCTGTTCAGGGTCTTCAGCTGTCGTTATTCTATATACCACCCCCCTGCAAACATAAACAAATAATGCTCCAGAAGTAAACCAGGTGACAATACAATATCGTGAATGTCTTATACAGGGTGCGTAAAAATATTGCTAAACAGTACAAAGTAGTAAAATATTATGGTGTTTAATTGTGAACTTTATGTTTTTAGTCATAAAGAAACTATTTTTAAAAAACAAATATTTATTTTAAAATAATTACTACGACTTAAACATTGAATATTGAATATAAGAATACAAGTTTACTATACGAAGTCTATGCCGGAACTCGGCGTTGCTTCTCACGCTCTTCGAGTATATCACGAAAACTGCTGATCCTGCATTAGCGTGTCAGCTTGTCATTGAAAGAACATACATAACTCCTCCATCCTAGAATGAACTCGAGGGTGGAACTACTTGAGCTTCATCAACAGGTCCATTTTTCTTTCATCTTAATATCTTGATTACTGTTTCTTTCTTCCTAAACAGAGAAACCATAAAACAATAATGATTAGAATAATAATTACAAGCCAGAAAGACCACTCATTATATTAAGAATTAATTTTTGAAAATTTTAAGGGTTCTTCTTGTTCTGCTTGCATCTGAAGTTCGTGGAGCCTGTCTAGTGGTATCTTCTCTAATTTAATCTTCTTAAATTGAAGTATTGGCATGTTATTTACTTTAGTGTCAAAAAGTTACACGGTGACCATAAAAAAATGTCTTTTTCATTTTTATAAGTATAAATATTAGTTTTTAAATAACACTTAGGTGGCACAATAAAAAGGAATGCCCCTTTTAGTGATGCGACTTCGTTTTCGACACAATTGGTTTGAATTTTCAGTTCTTCGGGAAAGACTCCAATGTAGTGGACGGAATCAATTTCTTCAACTATCTATTTCGTGACATGAACAGGAACTTACATTGATCCAATCTATTCTGTAGGGATAGCAATGACGTAACGCAATCAGGATTTTCATGTGTAGCTAGTAGGCAATTGTTCTTGCATAAGTAGTTTAGGTTGAGGTCAAGGCACTCTTCATTTTGGTACTGGTACTGGTCCGTGTTTAGGACAAGGTAAGTATAAGGAGGAATTATAATTGATTTATTTTCATTAGGAATGGAAAATAAATGATAATACTCAAATACATCTGAATGTACCAGTGGAAAATCTAGCGAAAATACGATTTTGCTTTCTATTGCAAAAACATTAGTTTCTACAACACTATAATATTTATAATATTCTTTTTCGTTAAATATTAACTGTACATAATTACGTGATTTTTCAAGTTGTCTTACTACGAGTTTTAATTCGTTAGGAGTTATAATGTTACGATGTAGTGTTTTAAAATTAGCAAAACTTATTGCATTTTCTATATCATTATTAAAGTTCAATAATGAGTCTAAATTGATTTTTTATTTGATCTAATATTTCGTGAATTTCTAAATAATGCACGTAATTAGATTTTGTCTTAGGTCTTCAGTTATTTCATTTATTTTGTTTTCAATCAATACTTGATTATCTGAAACAATAGAAATAGTGTTATTTATATTTTTCATTAAATTAGAGTTTAATGACATTTGCTTACTAACCTTTAGAATAATCTTATTTTGAAGTTCTAGAATGTTATTGTGTACTTCTTTCGCGTCATCTTGATCCATATTGCCTGTGATCAACTTAACAAGCGAACCTAGAGGATTAAGTAAACCTCGTTTATATCTTTTATTAGGTAAAAGAGAATTAATTTTTTTGTGTTACTATATTTATTTCATAGTTTAAATGCTTATACGCTTCGTATAAAGATATTTGATGCGTGTTAGTAGAGCTATTTATTGCTACTATTTGGTAATGTAGGTTAATTGAGTTTACTTGGTTTTCGAGAGAAATTGAATCTATATAATGTAAAAATCTATGAGAAGCAATTTTTATTTTTGCGTTGCCTAATTTAAATGGTAGGATACCGGGATTGGTATTAAGATTCTGCACTTGAACCTTCTGTGCCTTCATCAGGTGAAGTAGTGTCGTCAACCTGTAAAAAGTTTTTATCCGTTAATTTACAGGGCTTTTTAAATATTTGCTTATGATAAGCATTTTGCGTAGTTTTTACTGTTAAATCATTACTTTGTAATATATGTTCAGGCTTATATAAGGCATTTGATTTTATTTGTCGATCGGATAATTTCCGATAACCAATAGATCCGGGTTCAATAACAGGGGGATCATTTCTTTTCTCATTAGCTTTCGCAATAACATTTATTTTATGTTGCGATATTTTTTCGTGAATATTATTATATAGTTTATTCATTATTTCTTTGTGTTCATTTAGTTGGTGATTAATTAGTTGAGTATCGTTATCAAAATCGATTGGTTCTTTTAATTGGAGATGCGCAAAAATTAAATCGATTGGTTTTTATTTCTTTACCGAATCTATGGAATTATTATATCCAAGAATGGCAAAATTTAATTTTTCAAATGGGTTCAAATTCGGTTTTGTTAAGGTTAATGTTCGCATGTGTTCTAAGATTGTCGAGTGAAATCTTTCGATTATAGAATTGCTATTTGGATTTAAAGGTAAAGTGTAATGCCAGTTAATTTTATAAAGTTTGGCAAATTCTTTTATTAGATTCTGATTTAACTCAGTGCTGTTATAAGATACGATATTTTCGGGTATTTTATAATTTGAAACAAATTGTATGAGCGATTGATAGATATGTAAAGCAGATAAACTCGGTAAAATAAATGCTTGACCGAATCGTGAAAAGCTATCACAAATAGTAAAAGTATACCTGTATTACCAAATTTAAAAGGGTCAACATGAACGGTTTCAAATGGTTTTTTTAGGCATGGGAGTTAATTGCAATTTTATTAAAGGCGGGTGACGTTCATATTTTGCTTGTTGACATATGGTACAATTATTTACATATTTTCTGACGTCTTCATTTAGCCTGGGCCAATAATACTTGATTTTTAATTGGTCAATAGTTTCTTGTATACCTCTATGATTAGTTATGCCTTCATGTTGGCTTTTTATAAGACTTATTTGTCTTTCTTCTTTTGTTACATCGCAAAGAACTTTATTAGATTTTAATAGCTTATAAGATGCATGAATAAAAGTTTTAGATATATTATTACGCATTTGTTTGTATAGACTTTGGTCGTCATCGTTTTGGAAATAGAATATATATTGTCGTTTTGATTCGGCGTGTTCTTTTAAATATTGAATTAATTGTTTTTCATAAGATTCTTTTGTTACATTTATATACCATCTAGTTCGATTAGTTCGTTTTTCAAAGACTTTTTTGATGTCTAATCGCGGGTTTTGATTTACTTTAAATATTATTTGGCATAAAAAGTAGTTAAGAGGTTTTTCTGTAATATTTATAGTTAATATAGGGTCTTCTGCACTTCTATGTACAGTTTCATTGTCATTATTTTCATCAGGATCAAACTGTCCTATTATTGATTGATTGTCTGTCGCGGGATCATTAATAGATCTATTTTCAAAGGGAATCCTATCGGGTTCTCGACTAGTACTCGGAATTTGATCATCTAATACTGGATTATTATTATATTGTTACATATATCGCAAAATCGGAAGGTCAGTACTCAGTCACTGTTTTCGTTTTCAATGTCATTTAGCACAGCTGATGTATCGTTTACGTTAATCTCGACACGGGATAGCGCGTCGGCGTTCGTTTTTTTTTCCTTTTTTATATAAGATTTTATAATCGAATTCTTCGAGTTTAAGACGCCATCTAATTAAACGTGAATTTGGTTCTTTTAAATTCATTAACCATTGAAATAACGCGTTCAGTATACTATAGCTAATAATTCTTTTTCTATAGTAGAATAATTTTGTTCAGATGAATTAAGCGTTCTCGACGCATACGCTATAGGTTTATCTTGACCTATGGGTCCTGGTAAGAGTACAAACCTAGGGCAACATTACTTGCGTCAGTGGTTAAATTAAATTCTTTAGTAAAGTCTGGGAATTGTAAAAAAGGTTCATTTATTAATAGAGACTTACAGTCTTCGAATGTTTCTATATATAGTGGGTCATTAATATTTATAACTGAAGGTTTCTTTAAACAATTAGTGAATGGTTTAGTTATTTTTGCAAAGTTTGGAATATATTTTCTATAGTAACCTAAAAGTCCAAGAAATCCTTTGATTTCTTTCGTAGTTTTAGGAATTGGATATTTTAAAATAGCTTGTATTTTGTCTGGGTTTGGTTTAACACCTTCAGGCGTAATTATGTGGCCTAAGAATGCTACTTCTTTTTTGAGAAATTAGGATTTGTCTAGTTGAATTGCAATGCAAATTACTTTCACGCAATCTTTTAAATATCGTTTTAAAATAACCATATATTCTTGTAAAGAAGTGGAAAAGACGATAATGTCATCCATATAGATAAAACATATTTTATTATTTAAATCTCTTAAAACGTTATCCATCATTCGTTGGAACGTTGCGGGGGCGTTTTTAAGACCAAAAGGCATTCTCATGTATTCATAATGTCCATTTTCGACATTAAAAGCTGTCTTTTTTATATCATCAGGGTGCATTTCGATTTGGTGAAAACCACTTGCCAAATCTAGTTTAGAAAAGTATTGACATCGTCCTAATTTATCTAATATATGTGAAATATTAAGAATTCCATATTTGTCATCAATAGTTTTAGAATTAATTTTTCTGAAATCGGATACAATCCTTTTGGGGACTACCCAAATAGGTGAGGACCACGGGGAATCGCTTAGTCTAATAATACCTTGTTCTAACATTTCTTTTATTTGTCGTTCTACCTCAGGTTTATGAATAAATTGGTAACGATAAGATTTTGTATATACTGGGATATCATCTGTGGTTTTTATACGGTGTTATACTTGATTTGTAAATGTTAATTTCGAATTTTCGCGGTGGAAAATATCTTAAAAGTTCTGACATAATTTTTCAATAATCTTTCTTCACGGTTCATATGTTGTGTTCTTATAAAATTAACAATATTAGTTTTATTAGGAAATTCATTAGGTGATTTTTCTACACACATATTAAATAGTTCAAAATTATTTTTCTCAAATAGTTCGACAATTAAGGGTTTATACAAATATATTTCTTGAGGAAATTGTGAATTATTTTGTAATTCGACAGAGGCGTAACCTTGGTATGGTCTTGTTATACATGCGGGTATTTTACATTTAGACATATTTATATCATTAATTATTATATCTCCGTTAGGTATATTTAGAGGAACTTTTAAAGTTTCAGTAGTATTGAGGACAATACGAGTGTAAAATAGCAATTTTACCTTTGCTTCATAATAACTTAAAGGTATTTCAGCATTGGGGGTTTTTAATACATATTTTTGTAAATCTAGTTGAACGTTTAAATCTTTTAAAGTTTCGTAACCTATAAGACCATCGAAAAAATGATGAAATTTAAATAAGTAAAATTTCATTTGTTTTTCAGAATTAAACTCATTAAATGCAGGTATTTCCGCACAATAGTTTTTTGTAGTACTTTGAAGAATTGACGAAATTGTAAATGGTTCTTTCTTAATATAGTCAGTAAAATAATTTTCGGCTAAATCAGGGTTTATAATGATTTCGTTGCTCCAGTATCAATTAATAATTTTAAAGGTGGATTACTAATTTGAATATACGGGAGATCTTTTTTGTCATAAATAGAGTGTGTTTCTATGTGATTGCTTCGGGTGGCTCGGTATCGTGAAAATTTTGGTCGTTAGTATTTTGAAGATTTGTTTGTATTTGATTTTCAGAGTAACTTTGTTCTGTGTACAAATCATTTTGATTACTAAAATCTGTAAAATTTGAATAATCATTGCAAGAATAATTATTATCAAAATAATTATCGTAATTTTCATTATCATAAATATTTGCCTTCGTTGCTTGATTTTGTACATTATCGTAACAGGGTTCGTCCACATTATGTAATTAGAATTGATTATTTTGCGGTCTAACGGACCTATTTGTATTATGAGAAATACCACTCATTCGTACTGATTTTGGTAAGTTTTGAACAATACGAGAATTAGATTTCCAAACATTTGTTGGATTTCTCGGTGTGCCAAATACTTGTTTATTCGTGAAATATTTTTGATTAGGCATAGGCCTTGGCTGTATATTAATATGGCCACGAGGAAATGATTGATTTCCACTATTTTGTGCTACATTATTCTGATTATAATTATTAAAATTTGGAATATATTGGTAATTAGGTAAAAATGCGAATTTTTTTTGCGAATAAAATTTTTATTTTTATTTACGAAATAAAATTTTTATTTTTATTTACACTAGAATTTTGAAATTATTGTGGGTTTTGTAGGTGTCTAATATTAGTTTCTGAACTAATTTATTGCCTAGCTTCTGCTAAATCTGTTGGTTTCATAGCGCGTTAGTTGTGCCAAGAAGTTCTTTTAAACATGCTAAACATATTTTTAAAGCACGTAAATTATAAAAATCTTTCTTAATTCTACTAGTTGCCTGACATAATGGATCAGTATGTGTATCGATAAAATTATGTAATGCACTTAGATTAGACATTACTCTTGTATAATATTGTAAACGAGATTCATTGGTAATTTGTCTTAATTGATCTAAATCAAACAATAACCCATTCTCGTCTCTTTGATCGCCAAAATGAGCTATTAGCGCTTCTTTTACAGTTTTCCAATCTTTGGAAACACATATACTATAAACTTCCCTAGCTTTACCTACTAGTTTAGCATAAATGCCGTATATTATTGTAAGATTTTGGACACAATCTAAATTTTCATTGTTCCAATACTTATTTATTAATTTATTACTTGTTTCAAAGGAAGAAGATAATTCTAACGGGTTTCCGTCAAATTTAGGAACTATATCTAACAATTTGCAATCAAAACTCGATAGATTTGAAAATAGAGTTTCCAATAACTTTGAATTTCCTTTTTCTTGAAAATTTGAAAAATTTGAACTTAACCTATCACTTTATTCTGCAATAGAAACAGTGTTCCCTAAAACTAACTCGCTTTCACTGTTTTCTCCACTAGAAGAATCAGATGAAGTCGAGGGAGTCGACATAGACAGGAAAAACAAAAAGGATTGGTTACTTGCACTAGGAATGTCTTCATTTTTTGTGTATTTGAGCCTTTTCTTGTTTTCTTCTTTCTTGAATCCTAGCCTACACACTTAATTATCCCGAATTACGCTTTTTCGGCGTTTTCTAGGGCGAGACAATCCTGAATGTCTTATACAGGGTGCGTAAAAAATAATGTAAAAAGTACAAAATAGGCGTCATTACACTTAAAATAAAGGCTTAAGCTTTTAAGAAAATATTCAAATTTTTAAAAGTTCTGTTTTTATATAAGTTTAATTATTTTTTACCTTTCATTTCAACAGTTCATAAATAAAAGCCTTTTTAAAAATATTTGTTTACATTTATTTTATTTTTTACGTTAAGTACTGGGAATATAACGTCCCTGCTTTTTGTAATTTTAAAATCTCTTTCAGGCTATTATATTTATACTGTTAATCATCGGTAGCCATTAAGGGTTTCAGATGTTTAACATATGCGGTATGACAGGATTTAATATGAATTTTATTTATACTGCAGGGCGTATTACAAAATAAATATTTTGGTTGTATACGTTGAAAGTAGTATAGATAAGGTTTAAGGCATTCTGAATAGAGAGCTACAAAATGCTTTCTTATTGCAAATTTTAGATGGTTAAAAATATTGATTTTCCATTCAGACCAATAACCTATCATATTTTTACTTTTCCATAAAACAGCCGATATATTGTATTATTAATATAATTGTAACAGCGTATTTTTTTGAAAAATATAAAATTTTAGGTTTTTATTTTAAGGGTTATGAAACACCAAATCTCTTATATTTTGTATATATTTTTTTTTTTGATTACATAGGATTAGTCTAAGTTCTATATCAGACTTTTAAAAGTAAAGATTTTTATTATTTTAGAAACCATTAATATTTTTAAAAAATAACAAAGTAAATATTTTATTGTTTATTTTTTCCATATCCATTTGGATTTTCGTTATCAGATGGGGTCTCTAGTGATTTAAAAAAATATATATATATAATTCTAATGGCTATCAAAATGGTTTTAGTATAATTTTTAAAGTGTTTAAAATATCGATTTTGGTTTTCGATGATAGATAGAATCTGATTCAATAAAAATATAAACAGTTATCAAAGCTAATTTTTAGTCTATTATTTAAACTATATTGTAAAAAGATCTATTTAGAAGTTTGCGTCCTACATAGTATTTTGGATAACATGCTTTTACATTTAAAAACTGTCAAAAATAGCAATATAATATGAGTCTGAAGCCTTATTTTCAAATTATTGATTCAGACTCTAGTGTTGTTTCCATTCTGCCCAATAGAATTTTCAAACCCGGCTACTTTGGTTTACTGCCTTTTTCATATATTTTGTATTTGAAATAAACTATATCATTTTGTTAGTACCCTATTGAACCTAAAAACCTTGGTAGTTATTTTAATTTCATGAAAAACTTTTTCAACTACGACAATTGTAGGCCAGATATTGATACATTATACTTTGCAGAAGGTAAAGAAAAATTTGTAATGGGTCCCGTTGTTAACTTTGGTGTACTAATTATTTTCCTAAGTTTTCAGCCTTGAGCTGCTTCTGCTCCAGCCGCCATCATAGATTATAAGAGCTGAAAATCCCTTTTTCGCGAATATGTTAATATACATGAAAAATAGGTATTGTCATATTGGTAGAGTATAAAAATCAGTACATATTTTATATAAAGCTGTTTCTGTCAGACAAGCAATTCTTGAGATACAAGAAAATATAGAGGAATATTTACTCATTTTTTATCAAATTATATTTTTTGTTTTTTACCTATTTGCACATCTTGGGGGTAGAGTTAATGACACGTTATCACAAGCTTTTAATTTACTTTTCTCTCTGTCTGTCAGACTGTCTGGTAAAATTTGTTTAGCCAGTTTTGACTCATTTCTATTTTACGTATTGATTTGATATTTTGTACATATATAATGTTCGGATGGCAATACAATATTTTTTTCAAATCAGCTACTTCTTCATTCTTTTATTCTTTATATAGCTCCTGCAGCAATAAAATACTAAGATGCGCTTGACATTAACCGTGACTTTGGTTATGCAAAAATGATTTTCATATACCTTCGCTTGACCTACTGCTTTAAAATGTTATACGTGCGAGTTCAGTCGCATATGTATTGGACCAAAGGAATACCTAAGAGATATTTATTTTTGTTACCTAGTATTTATTGTAGTGATATAGATGTGCGATATTGTTAAATAATTGTTAATACCACATACTATCAAATAAACGTAGTTGCCTTTGTTGAAGCTATATTACATGCAGTAAATACTAGGTGACAAAAATAAAATTATTTTGAATACGTCCTTGGTCCAATTCATATGCGACTGGGCTCGTATATGTAAAATCGATGAATTCATCCACATCTACTTAACTTATTTCTGTCAAATTTTGAACACCTATATGAGCCCTACAACAATAAAAGACTAAAATGAGCTTGACGTTAACCGTGACCTTAATTATGCAGAATTGATTTTCATCGTCTTTCGTTTGACCTACTGCTTTAAAATTTATATATATATATATATATATATATATATATATATATATATATATATATATATATATATATATATAATTAGGATGACAATGTAACATTTTGATAACCTTGAGCTTAATCTGGACAGACGATCAGACGGAAATACATTACTTCAATAAAGTTGACAAAGAGCTTAATTTTGATTTTGGATGATTCTGATTTATTTCCGCTTGAACCATTAATTTAAAAATAACATATTTATGATAACTCTCAATACGGGACTTATTGATTTTTATAATACTGACAAAATGGGGAGGATAAGATGGATAAATTAAACAAACGTTTTGTTTTTTAATGTAAGTATTAGAAATAATAATTAATATATGTATAAAAATATGTTTACAATGAAAATCTTATTAAAAGAAAACAACTAAAAATCATAAAATACTCCACTTTATTCACATGTATTTCAAGAACTCTTTGTATGGCACAAAGTTTTATATAAAAAATTGCTGGGAATTTTATATTATACTAATAAGCCAATAACTATTTTTCATGTAGCTGTTACTGGAATTGACATATTCGCGAAAGGTGAATTTAGCTCCTTTAATCCAGGATGGCGGCAGAAGCGGCAACAGTTCAAGGTCGAAGACTCAGGATATGAATAAGTACACCAAAAAAAAGCAATTATGTATCCCTTCACAAGTTAAGCTCTTTTATTTGTGTCTATTTAATGGACTATTATTGACGTTCAGTTAATCAGGTTAAAAACCATTATTTTTGTGTTGTAAAATGAAAGTATCAAGCTGGTATTTAATTATTCCAATAAGTATTTTCGAGCTACAGAAATCCGACAGAATACCGCGCAAGACGTCGGAAACCGCATAGCGTTGACACCGTTGAAAATCCAGAAGCCGTCAACAAAATCTTGAATTTACTTATCAAGTCTTGAGTACAATGTAAGTTTCGTAACCGTTTAACGTAAAAGCTTACTAACAAAAACAAAACGTAAAAAAATGTACACATTGTGATACACAACCTGGTTATAATAATAGGCATTTGAAGTAAATATAACATATATTCGTTGTGTTGGTCTGTCTCTCCAATGTATAAATTATCACACTCATATTAAATTTGCTAAATGGATTCTTCTTCTTCTCATTGTCCTTCTACTTAGTTCTCGTCAAAAGGCTCATTAATATTTTCCGATTTAAATTCCTTTTTGAGGATTATATTCTCTCTGCAGCAATTTATATTGGACATAGAAGCAAATCTTAATTACCTACTATAAATTTTAAAGTACATTGGTAACATGTTCGTAACCAACGTTTTCCTCCCGTTCAATTTCAAGCTTTACAAATCCTTTTTCTTGTCCTAATGTCGTTATTTTTTTAAAGAATAATTAGAAAATTGTTGAAACTTTGAACAAGTGAATTTGTCTAACCTTGCGAAGTTCAAGAAATATATAACAAATATTTCAAAAATGCCTTTGTTGGGGATCCTCTGAAGAGAGCGATTGACTTAAACGGCATATTTGGCTTGCGAATTCTGGCGCATATATGCCAAATTAAATAGATGCAAGTGGACTAGACTGTTTTATACCTCATTTTACAATAATATTAAACAAATTAAAGACTTGTTTTTAGGATGATTTGTTAAGTATTGTAAAAGTATTTTTCTTTTCTGTTTCAGCATACATTGTCCATCACCACTTCTCGCTGTTCGAACGGCGTTTTCTGCTGAAGGTCTAAACTTAACAGATGACACCATGCACGATCAGCCAGGGACAGATATTTGGATAAATCCAGAAAAGGATACATCTACAGTAATTGTAA
Organism: Kuschelorhynchus macadamiae; assembly: GCA_030620095.1. NCBI lineage: Eukaryota > Metazoa > Arthropoda > Insecta > Coleoptera > Curculionidae > Kuschelorhynchus > Kuschelorhynchus macadamiae. The sequence continues at coordinate 399,455 of JAUTXW010004093.1, forward strand.
GTAATAAAGTTATCCGAAGGAAAATATAGAAACCCGTTTCTTTAATATCATTAATATATATATATATATATATATATATATATATATATATATATTGTGTTTTCATTCCGGGTGTACATCCGTTCACTACTGTCGTTCTGAAAAGAACAGTTTTGCTGACGTTTCGCCAAAATCACATTTGGCATTTTCGAAGCTTTCTTTCTCGCGTCCGAATAGAGACTCTTAGAAATTTTAGAAAAATATTTTGACAACGGTCAAAAAAACGTCTAGTCTAACTTTTGAACAGGTATTTTTTTAAAATAAAATTTGTACAGATAGACGTAACTTTTTATTTGTGAAAAAAATATTTTGACAGTTGCCAAGAAAATATATTTGTCTTGTGATTTATTACCTTGGGGAACTGCTTTATATGCATATCGTGTTCGGCATATAGGTCAATAATGAAATTTGTTACTATAGCAACTCTCAATAACATAAAACGATATAAAGTGGGATAATAAGTGCACAGAGTTTATTTAAATCTTTGCCGTACGTACATCGCATGTGGCTTACATATAGCTTTTTGTATTCCTACGTTGAAAGTAGGGGTTCGCGAGACCACGAGACTAGTCTCGGTAAATTATTTGTTTTGACAAAATAATTAACAAAATATGTTTAGGGGCAAATTAATTGATGCAAAAAATAATTTTTCTATAATCAATTATATTATACTAGCATTATATATGTTCTTATAACAATGATACTAGTGAAATAGTCGTTTAAAAAACGATATAAATAACCATAAAAAGAGAATTTCCCAAATTTAGAAATTCTAGTAGCGAAATTCCACTTCACATGTCGAAAACCGTAAATTGCTACCCTGTTCTCAAAGAGAGACACTTTATCACAACTATACTATATAGGGTTTTGATATTGTGATCTTTATAAATTTATAATCCGTTTTTATGTTTAATTATTGAAAGTAACTAAAATCCAATTTTTTTTTTGTTTTTTGCTTCAATAATTAATAACTAATAAACTGTAACAACTAAAAACATCGCAATATCATATTCTCATATAGTATAGATACGGTAAAGTCTCCAACAGACGAAGTAATTGTGGTGATTTTTGTTTAAAAATTTTCCGACTTAAAATAAACAAAAAACTGTTAAAAAATAAACCAGTGAAAATGTTTCTTAACATTTTCTTCTTTAATCGCTTCGATGGCTTGTTAATTAAAGAAGGTACGTGTTTTATAGAACAATATTTTTGTATTGATTTTGTTTGTATTTGAAAATAATGGACGATATAACATTTTTAACTCTCTGTGTGTAATAAAAATAATACATATACATACAAAACACAAACTAGAATCTGGCTTAGGATTTTAAATAGATTATCAATAAAGCTAATTCAACTATTATGCTTAAAAAATAACGAACTTTTCTAATTACAAAGTAAAAATTTAAATTTCTAAACGTACATTATAAGCATATTTTTAGATTTTATTTCAATAATAAACCTAAAAATATTACAGAAAATTTAAACTAATATTTTATAATTTCATTTTTCAAGTTACTTTTTTTTATACCATGAATGAATACATAATAAGCATTTGTTTGAAGTTTCATTTAACATGCTTCTTAGTTTTGTATTAATTAAACCTGCTTGTGAAAATAAACGCTATACTGTTATAGAGGTCGCCTGTAGAGACAAAAGATCTTTTGCCATTTTGACTAAATTTGGAAATTGTTTATCGTGTGCTTTCCACCACTCTAAAATATGTGTACCCTTTAGAGCACGCTTTAATTGTTGCAAATATTCTATTATTTCTTCTCTCCAATTTTCGGAATCACTTCTTTTTTCAAATAGTGATGACTATGACATCGATTATAGAATCGATGTCATAGTTATCATCGATTGAGGAACTTGATATTATTGGTGATTCAGCAGGCACAGTATAATATTTATCCCTGTACATTTTCTAAAAAAAGGCTATAGATTGATGTTTCAGGCGAAAAATTGAACAAGTAGATATTTGTTTAATAAATAAATTTACTTTTAAAATCTACTCCACTTTTAAAATTCATAGTTAATTTACCAAAGAACAAAAATAATTGATTCACAAGTAGTATTATGAACCATAGCCGCCTTTGTGCAAGCACAACGTGCAGACCCCTAAGAACGGTCCTGGTTAAGAAAGTAAATACGCATCAAAGTTTGGTTCAAAATAGCAAAGTTTACAGAATACCTAAGGGTGTTTTACTTGGCCATCGATCGTTTTCTACCTATTGAATTATAACCTCTGTCCCTAGAATGCCCAGCACGTTGCTTGCATGAGTTCGGCAGCATTATACAGTGTGTCCTTATTTTGTGTTTAATATATCTTATTCCATTTGTATATCTTTTGAAATGTCAAATAATTATTGTTCTGTGAATGGTTGTTTATGTAACTCTAGTGATGTGTAGCCTTTCTGTTGATATCCAAAAAACAAGGGATATGTGATATTTATTTTGATACACCTACTATTGTCCGTATATCTTTATTTACTGATTCCATCTGTTGGCAACATCATTTCGAATTATAGATTTTTGGAATAATTTTTTATATAAATATACCTACATTTTTTCTACTTTACTGAAATGTTCAAACATTGAGTTTTTTTACATTAAATTTTTAAGATTGGAAAAACTCTGGGTTTCGAACGTAGGCTTCCATGTACTTTTGTTTAAATAACATCTCGGAGAACAATTTAATTTGTTCGGTTTAATAATTTTTAAATATTGAATTTTGTTTTATTTCATTTACTTTTTTTATAAATGGCTTTTGTTCGTTTTAACAAAAAAAAGGCAAACATAAGAAATAGTTTTTAATAAAATCAAACATAAAAATAAGAATAAACTTATTTCACTCAAACAAAAACAAAATTAAAAACTGCCAGAAGACATGGAAATGAGTAGATTGATACCTAACTAACAGTGCTATACCTAAGAACGTATTAGGCAGTAGCGTAGCTCAACCCCGTCCAAACCCTGCAATGTGGGAGGACCACAATGTCATGGAGCCCGACGATAATATGCGGGGGGCCCAAAATTTGTAGTTACGCTACTGGTATTAGAAGTCCTAAGCCTCGGCTCTAATTTAGCAATTCCAATTAATCAAGTCTCATATCAGAAATTATTAACATCGAATAATCTATATCTAATTTTTCACTAGAATCCAAACAAACTATCCGGACAAATATAATGTTAATATCATAAAAACAAACTTAAAACCAGTGACGGGAATAACCAACAAAAGTCATTTATAAAAAAATAAATGAAACAAAACACTTTTTAAAACAAAATCAGGATCTAAAAATTCTAAAACCGGACAAATCAAACAAAACCGTTATTATGTGCATGTCGGAATACAACAACAAAATAAATAACTTACTGTTCGATAATTCTAAGAGATGAAAACAACAATATCTTGCAAAAATCTACAAACCATTTAAATACTGAATAGGAAAATAAATGGTACATCTCACCAACTATTGCCAAAAACCTCAAAATGCATAACGTACTACCATCCCGAATATATGGACTACCTAAACTTCGTAGACCAGGATACTACTTAGACCCATAGCTTCCTATATACAATCGCCATTCGAAAAACTATCAACTTTCTTAAAAAAACGTAATAAACGACAGCAAAAACTAAAAGACTATTGGCATTTCCAAAGTAAAATAAATAAAATAACCCTACGTCTCTTTAGACGTTGTATCTTTATAAACATGTCACAGGATGTCACAAAAAACAATGAAATTTAATTCAGAAATACTCTGACATACCACTTCATGAATTTTTAGGGGAAGTTAAATTAACATTAAATTCAAATTCTTTTCTTTTTGGCGACCAAGGTTGGGCAATGGTAGCGTTCATATTGTAATGGAAGACGTCGAAGAAAGTCTCATTTTTATCGGTACATGGGTTGGGGTGTGCATAATTTGATGCTCAAAATATAAAACATGCTGGCACCCTTAATTTTTATTCAAATTTATTATAACATCTTATTTGGCAATGGTTTTAGGATTACTTTATGCTGTCACAAATGAATATTCTCTGTGAGGCCCCTAGAACACCCTCTACTCTTGTACATTTAAGAAAAAAGCGGGCTGTCTCCACTTTTTTATTCAAATTTATTAATACTTCATATTTGGAGCTGGTTTTAGGATTACTTTTTGCTGTCATAAACAAATTTCCTTTGTGAGGCCCCTAAATCACCCTTGCTTTTGTGCAAACAAGGGACAAAACATGTTGTCACCGCTATTTTTTTTTTTAATTTACTAAATCTTCATATTTGGAGCTAAAATAACTGCTTAATAAAAAAATGTAATATACAAATATATTCATCATAACATTTCAGACTTATAGAATCATTTAAAACAAGAGCTGTTTCCTCTGTCTTACCTCTTAAACAAAAATATATATTAGAATCAAAATAAGTGATATGGGTTAATTCATAGTACATTAAAATTCAAACATTTTTGTAACATTAATATTTTATATACAATATTTTAAAACCAGTGCCAAATATGAAGTTTTAATAAATTTGAATAAAAATTAGCGGTGGTAGCATGTTTTTCCCTTAAATGTTTATACGTCATAAACACTTTTTTCCGGTGAGGCCCCTAGGACACCCTTTAGTCTTGTGACATACAATATTTTAAAACCAGTGCCAAATATAAAGTCTTATCCTAGGGGCCTTACAGAAAAAAAATCGTTTACGATATTATAAAGTAATCCTAAAACCAGCTCCAAATATGAAATTTTTATAAATTTCAATAAGAACTAGCGGTGGCACAGCAACAAGGAATTGCATATACTCCTTCCGTTTGAATAGGAATAATGTCCTTTGGCGATCGCAAACATTGTCCAATTTTCTTGTGTGTGTTGAAGATTGTACGTATGTGGAACCGGAGAAGTAACCTTCGTGGAGTAGGATTATTATATTTTCTAATTGGTCGTATAATATCATCAGTGCAATATCCATTTCCCTCTTAAAGCTTGAGTCAGCTTCTCTGTTTCCGATTGTAAAGAATTTTGATCGCAAATCGTTAGGGCTCTGTAAACCAACCAATACAATTCCTTGTTCCTGTGGTGATGTCTATATTGGAGAAACTGGACGATCCATATCGACTAGGCATAAGGAACATGAACGATGTATCACAAAGAAACAAATTGTACAGTCTGCTGTATCTGAACACCAACCTTCTACTGGACATGTCATAAATGTAAAAGAAACCAAAGTTCTTGTATCGGTTTCGGGATTCTATGAACGCAAAATTAGGGAATCTATTGAAATTTATAAGCATCCTAACAATTTTTATAGAGATATGGGCTTCAGTCTACATCATACGTGGAAACCGATCGTTACACCGAGTCACGCTTCGATAAACACAGGTCGGCTATAAATAGCCGGCCTGGGTCTATCCGAGCTCATTCAGTGTTCCGATCTCGTGAAGTGAAGCTCCCTGAAGATGCCTCGTGCAATCGAAGGCGAAACGTTGGAAAGTGATTCCATTTTGACACGGTCTAATCCCAAAATCCATGATTTCTTAATTGACCACAGCCGTGAAAGCTTTCGTTCTATATAAGTCTGAATACAAATTAGCGGTGGCAGCATGTTTTTCCCTTAAACGTACAAGAGTAAAGCGTGTCCCAAGGACGTCACAAAAAAATTGTTTATGACAACATAAAGTAATCCTATAACCAGCACCAAATACGAAGTTTTAATAAATGTAAATAAAAATTAACGGTGGTAGTATGTTGTACCCTTAAACGTACAAGAAAGTAAAGGGGGTCCTAGGGTCCTCACACAGGAAATTTGTTTACGGCAGCATAAAGTAATTTTAAAATCAGCTCCAAATATGAAATTTTAGTAAATTTGAATAAAAAATAGCGTTGACAGCATTTTTTTTCCTTAAACGTACAGTTATGAAGTCTTAATAAATTTGAAAAAAAATTAGCTGTGACAGCATGTTTTGTTATTAAAAAAGTGTAAAAGCCTGATTTAGGAGTTTCACATTTCACACTTTATTACCAGATACAACTTTCTTGTATTATTATCATTGATATTTATTTGATTTTTATAATATTTGTTTTTTTCAGAAACAATTAAGTATGTTTTGTATTTTTGTTGCAGATCAACGCTATGTTTTTTATTACGAATTTTTTTAGCTTATTCCTATATCTTATTGGTTTTATAATGCTATAAGAAATATGGTTTAGTTTTTATAACTTCATTTGTAAATATTTTTGTAGTAGCCTCATGATTATATTTTTGAGATTAAACAAATTATTATTTTCAATGATTGAACTTGATTCACCAGAACCTGATAGTTATTACTCCGACAGCTCTTATTACAGACATTCAACATTATCCGAAAATAATAATCAGTTACAGGAGTATGTAAAATATAGGAATGAGGAAGAAACTATACTTCAGTTTTTGACTTACAAAAATAGGATCAAAGCAGCTTTGTAAATTATTATTGAGTCTGGTTGCTTTATTAATGTATGGAAACCATGCTGATTTAACAAAGGAGGACATATCGTCAAGGTTTATCTTAATACCCCCAATAAAAATTTCTGTTTCAGCATTTAGGTTTTCAAAGAAATAATCATTCAAATCCTGCAGAAACCTTCTAGCATCAGTAGATCGGGAGGACTGTAAACAGCATTGATACCCCAATCCATATTCTTAATTTTAAAAGAAATGCTGTATGCTGTTACTTTAAATTAGTTGTTAATTTTATGATTTATCATTTTTATTTACATTGGCCATATTATAGGGATTGTTGGAACATTCAATAATAAGAATAATAATATCAAAATATTTCAATTCGTAGGTTTTAGTAAATATTAATAAACCGCCTAATTTTTTTTATACTTCTAATATTAGTATGCATGATGTTAACCAACTTATTTGCTACATCTATTTAGGCTTTGAAATTATCTACGTCGAATATTATAATATCGCTTTTATTGTTGACTTTCTCTTCAAGCACGCTTTCTCCAAATCAGCATTTATATTGTCATCAGACATTCTAATTAATTTAATGTCAAATACCTACAGACATTCAAACATACCTTACTCCTAGGGTTTTAAAAACTGGCATTATAATTTATTTGTTCACGAGCTTATTTACGTCGTTTAGCACAAACTGTCTCACTGTCATGATCAAACGTAGGTTCAACAATAGTTCTAACCAATATCTAATCTGGTGTTCACAAGTTTTCTAAATGTATTTCCTGTTATTTCTACAAAATTCTAAAAATTTTTAGAGAAAGCTCTTAACAGAGCAAAACAAGCATTACCAGCAAAGATGTATCCATATTACCTTATAAAAGCCATTTTCAAAAACGAATGTTTAATTTAAGTAACAATCAAAATACCAAAGGCCCTTAAAAATGGCACTTGACCCTATCATATGTACCCATCTATCTGAAAAATTACAAAATATCGTCAAAACTAAAGACATAATAGTATGACACAAAGACTATAATATACTGAAAATAAATTTTAGCAAATTAAAAACATGAATACCGCCATTTTGTTCCTACCAAAATTTTAGAAGTTTATACCTAAGCTACACTTGATTTTTGGGCAAAATCTAAAATAAATTGAATACGTAGTTTTTACAATGACACATCGCCCTTTTATTCCGTTATGTTGAATTCGTACCAGTTTATGTCTGTATGACATTTAATTTTTGTGCAAAACTTTTAACTAGTTTTTTCGGTGATAATTTTTTAATGCTTCACTAGGCCGCTATCTTATGCGCTAGGTCATCCCCATATGACCTTTAATTTTTGACCAAAATTTTAAGTCAATCATGTAAGTAGTTTTTAAGATATGCCACGATCTGACAAACCGACGGAATTGAGAAAACATGTTTTTCGGCATCTAGGGACCCTGAAACGTAAAAATCTGAAAATTCATGATTAAAAAAAGGACTTCAACGAAAAGCTCTCTTTACAAAAGAATCCTTATACCGTAAACTCAAAAACAGATACAAATGTTTTAAAATAACTCAACACCTATACATTTTAGCATATATTACTTTCGATTCACGTCTGGTAAAAAACTTGTTAATACCAAACAAACAAAACGGTAAAAACCACAAAGAGGAAAAAACTTCATACTCTTTGGCACTACTAAAATATTTAGGTATATCAATTATTATTCAAAAGTTTTCTTTTACGTCTTTTAAAGTTAATGTAATGTGTTAAATGCCCTTTACCAGTTTTATGTATAACCATGTAAGTTATATTTTAATTATTATGTAAAAATACTCATTTTGAACGGTATTGTTCCTTTTATAGTTTTGAAAAAGACCCGAAGTGATGGCCGAAACGTCAAATAAATCACTAACGCATGATTATTAAATGGTATCTTTCAAAATCGAGGACCATATCCCAAGAACTAAAAATAAACAATATACTAAAAAGGTCCAACAAACAAATATTTAAACCATATACATATATATATATATATATATATATATATATATATATATATATATATATATATATATATATATATATATGTATATACATATATATATATATATATATATATATATATATATATATATATATATATATATATATATATATATATATATATATATATATATATATATATATATATATATATATATATATATATATATTATCACTTTAAAAAAAAACTTTTATTTTATTTTGTAAATATTTACAATTTGCTTTCAAAAGAAAAGAGTAATATTCTAATATGACTTTTTAAAATAACAGAGTTTAACGGAATATCGACTACTTCTCAATTGAATATTAGGTTTGCTTGTATACTTATGAACTTCTAAACTTGAACTGTTTAAGTTTGCTTCTGAGCTTCTGAACTGAGGCTTGTTTACTAGATTGCAGGTATTCATACTCTTTTTGAGTGTGAAAAACCTCTTCTCGAACGTTCTGTGTCGTTTCGTTTTTTTATCAAAGTTGATATTTGAAACGCAAAAGATGTAAGCAAAAAAGGATCTAGAATTAACTGAAGTTGTACACAAATGATAAAGTATTTTAAGTTATCGCGTTTTATGATGAAATATTTTAAAGTATTACTTTTTTATGACCTTCATCCTTTACAAATGTGTAATAAGATAAGGACTTGTATTTTTAAAAGAAATAAGGGTAAATTTCTGATATAACAACTCCCCCTTATAAAAAAAGCTAGTGCTTTACATAGCAATAACTTTTAATGGAGGAAATGAGATTAAGCGGGCGTCGTCTAAGTAATATTTTTGAAAATTTTCCTAATGCAGAAATTCGCGGCGGGAGGTGAAGCAAGGGGTTGCGGTAACTTTGACAACAGGAACTTGAATTATGTGAGAGTTATTATAGTACCATTCAGAAATTTTAATCATTGAAGATTTTATTTAAGTGGTAGCAATACCATTTTGTTTGTAGTGTTAAAATATTATTTGTTTCAATGAGTTTTGTTACTGGATCGAAATTTTCTCATTTAATTGTGATTGTAGTAGTATAGGGGCGTGCATTTCATGGAAGCAAGGGAAGCAGTGCTTCCCCACAAAAAATTACAAAACATCTAAAATGTAATTTTTGAAATAGGAAACCATTAATTTAGTTTATATTAAAAATGCTAAAATATTATCTTAATTATCAAGCCCATAATAAATGCGGCCTTGACTCCGACCCAGCCACAATAGAATATCGAATAGAACCTATGCAGACCGCTAGCTTCTCTGCAGCCAAGTCCTGTATTGATTGATTGATTTCCTGTGAATCGAGCCAGAGGTTATTGAACTTTCCACCGGCTGTTTGCAATTTTTGCATTTCAGTCGCGTGCTTTAAGTGGCGGCGGAAGCTATCGTTGGAGTAGGTTCTTTGTTTGAACGGCTATCCGTGTGTTATGTGATATGTACGTCGCGTCGTGCATGGTGCTATATGGAAGACAATAACGTTGAAAATGTAGGAGAATTTAGTAAGAAGAGTGTGTGTGAATGTGTGGTGTGTGTCTTAATAATAAAGGGATTTTCAACATTAAACTTCGCTGATAAGCTTCAAATAATTTCCAAAGGAAGGGCAAAACCGGCTATGAAAAATTTAACCACAAAAATGAAAAACTGTATTAAACATTTTTATCCGGAAAACAATACGAACAATTTAAATGGCTAACAGGGTGTGAAAATATAAGTAAATTATTTTGTTGGCCATGTTTGCTTTTTGAAAATGAAAAAGGTCTCTGGAAAAAAACTGGTTTTTCCGATTTAAACAATTTCCATAAAGCTGTAAACAGACACATTATGTCCAAAGCGCATTTATAGGCCGTCATAAAAGAAAAAGTCTTCGGCAAAACCAGAATTGAACACGCCCTTAATAAACAGTTGGAAATTAGTCACCGCCAACACAATGAACTAGTCGATAAAAATAGGCAAATATTAATAAGACTTATCGATGTTGTTTGTTTTCTCGGACAGCACGAATTGGGATTTAGAGGTCATGACGAACCAAGGGTTTCTTCAAATAGAGGAAATTTTCAAGATTTACTTAGTTTAATGGCTAAATATGATGATTGCTTAAAAAATCATTTAGAGCAGTCTAGCGTTTTTCGCGGAACGTCGAATCGAATCCAGAATGATTTAATTTCCGCTGTTGCAACCATTATTCTAAAAAGAATTAAGCAGGAGTTTGGCGAGGCGCGGTTCATTGCTATTGTTCTAGACGAAACAACTGATATCACTAATTTTAGCCAATTATCTATAGTAATACGCTACGTTAAAACAGACGGAAGTATTCAAGAGCGATTTTTAGGTTTTAAGAATGTGTCCGAAAATCGTACAGCAGATGCATTGTATACCGTAGTTTATAACGTTACTAAAGAAATTAATGGAGAGAAAAAATTTGTTGCTCAAAGCTATGATGGAGCTGCAGTGATGGCAGGACAATTAGGGGGTCTGCAAGCTAAAGTTCGAGAAACTTTCTCAAGTGCTGTGTTTGTCCATTGTTTTGCTCATAAATTAAATTTAGTTTTATCCCAGTCCATCGATCACATTAGAGTGTAAAGTAGTGTTCGTTACTTTAAGTGGCATGGCTGCTTTTTTTTCCAAGTCAACAAAACGTACACAAGCTTTGGACTCCATTGTCCACAAACGATTACCCAAAGTAGCTCCTACTAGGTGGAACTATAATGGAAGACTTGTGTTAACACTATCTGAAAATCGTGAACCACTGATTGAACTATTTGAGAATATAATAGAAAATAATGAAATGTGGGACGCAGAAGCAATAAATAGTTCGAGGGGGTTTTTGGACTGTTTGAAAGGAGATTTTACTTTTAATTATTTGTTGAACATATTTTCAGAAATATTTCCATTCTCGGACAATGTTTTTAATATATTACAAACTAAAACAAATGATATTGCTTTTTGCCTAAAAAAAGTGGATGATTTTAAGTCCATGTTAAGCCAAAAAAGAGATGACTTTGACCTATTTAGAGAGCCAGGCGTCTTCGAACAGATAAGGTGGGAGATGTTCAAACATCATACAGACGCCTCTTTTATGAAATAATCGATCAAATTCAGCAACAAATAAACTATAGATTTAACGGTTTAAATGATTTTAAATTCCTCGAGCTCTGCAATTTTGATGCATTTAAAGGAAAAACTTTTCCAGAAGATGCGTTTAAATCTCTTCTTCTTCATTATGGCCAGTTCTTCGACTGAGTGTTACTGCTGTCTGAACTAAAAGTGATTTACGAAACTGATGACATTAGCGCAAAAAGTTAACGCTAAGGAACTAATGCAATTTTTAAAAGACAAGGAGCTGGAAGATGCCTACACCGAAGTGTCGAAATTGTGTGAATTAGTATTCAAAATACCTGCCACAAGTTCATCAGTAGAACGCAATTTTTCAACACTTAAACGTATAAAAAATTTCTTGAGAAATTCAACGGGGCAGAAGAGACTTTCGCATACATCGCTGTTGTCCATTGAAAATACACTTCTCCAAAATATGTCGGAGCATCGACGTTTTTATGATGACGTCATTGACGAATTTGCAAAAAATGATCGAAGAATCGAATTACATTACAAAGAGGTAAGTTTCTAAAAATTGCTTCCCTTTCTTCAAATTTTACCGCACGCCCCTGTTGTAGTTTGATCGGTTATAGCTAATAAACACATATTGTTACTTAAAAGCTGTATCTTATAATCTTGTGCGTAAATCAAAAGATAATTGGGAAGCATAAAAAATGTATTGTTGATTTTGATAGTGGGTGGAAAATAAATAGACACGTAGTTTTTCTTTTTGTCATACGTCAAAAATTAACGGAGATATAATGTTTTGAAAAGTGCTCACGACGCCTTACCTTAGGTACTTTATGACGTCACTACATAGTCAGTATATCTATATATATATATAAAACAAAAACCTTGTGAAACTTTCGTAATAATGGTTTTGTATAAATATATATATATATATATATATATATATATATATATATATATATATATATATATATATATATATATATATATATATATATATATATATATATATATATATATATATATATATATATATATATATATATTTTTTTTTTATTTATTTTAGGGTAACACAAGTAAGGACATGCCGATTTTTTTGCAAAAGGAGATGGATAAAAGAATTGGAAACAGGTAAGATTAGGATTAGCAAAAACTAAAAATATGTTAAACAAAAAATGCAATATATATATATATATATATATATATATATATATATATATATATATATATATATATATATATATATATATATATATATGGTGACATTTCGCGACCTGCAATTTCGTAATCATTAGAAATATTTGTTTTAAATCTGAAACAGTACCCAGTTGAACTGTAAAATCATTTAATATGCATTTTATGAATTTTTAAGTTAACCTGGATCAAAAAAATATAATACCGTAAAAGGGAGCTATTCGAAAAAATGTTTTAACAATTTTGTCTATTAGTTCGAAATCACTAGCCATGAAAACCTCACAGTCGTTATCGGATGCATCTAGGCATCCAATCTAACATGCATTTTAATTTTTGTGCGTACTGCCTCAAATGACAAGCAGATGGGGCTTTTTGAATTTCTATAGTAAATTTTATAATAAACTCATTTTAAACTAGCCTAGGGGCTAATTTTAGAGAAGTATATTATTTTTAAAAAATGAATTAATGTATGGAACTATAAAAAAGCGTCATGTTTTGATTAAAACCAGCAAAGATATTCTAATATATTTCTATAAATAAACTCTAAAAATTCTAAACGTAGGAGATCATAGTTCAAAAACTTAACAAAAAAAAACTTATTAGCAAGATCTAACGTATATTAAGGGCTGAAAAATCTTCATTAGAAGTACAAAATATTTTTTTTTCAGATTTTATGTGGACTGGATCTTTTAGGTGTTTAACCACTTCTGAGATCCAGTCCCCATCGGGAGGACTATCTTCAAATTTCATCGCATTCCCCACTTAGTGGGTACTTTTTTAAAAAATAAAACGTAATATGGATCATCCGATTGCTGATTAATGTGCTGAATTTTTCTAATGTAAAATTTAGAAGACGTTTTGTATTTAACGGGAACTCACGATCCTAATTGGGATCCATCATTAGAACCTTGAAGCATTTTTTTGCAATTTGATTCAAGTCCATTATCTCGTTCCTCTTTAATTTCTTCTAGCAAACTCGAAAAGGTTTCTACTTCTAATTCGCTTCCAAAGCCAAGACAATTCTGGCAAACCTTTTGTTAACGGTATGTCTGTGTTTACTTTTGTTTTTATGTCAATATCTATGCGACTCTTCTCTGGTTCTATGTTAATTATTTTCTTTTTTTTTCGTGTTCATTTATTCATGATAAAATTTCTTTGGAAATATTTTTTTAGGTCTACGAATCTCTCATTAATATTTAATCCAGCCACCAGCTCTTTAAGCAAATCCGGAGAGGAGTCGCTACAGAGGACATAACATTTTCCACCTGCGGTTTTCTTCCAACCGGGTAATATCTGTCGCCAGTACTTCCCCAAAAGGGCGGAAAATGAGACATCTAATGGTTGAGAATGTGGGTGGCCCTTGGAAGCAAACTTACAAATATAAATTATCTCCAAAAAGGACCTTCTTTCCATATTTGCGTTGGCAATATGGCAATATAACCAAAAAAACAGTGCTCAAAACAAACCCCGTCAGACCATCCACGTTTTGTTCTGTTATATCTGCTAATGGGAGGTCCACCTTCTTTGCATATATATCATATGTTCCGATTTGTAGACGACACTGCTACAAGTGCTACTTCACCAGGAAAAATAAACAAGCAAACATCTAACTATATTTATTATATATCTCTTAAAATTTAAGTTTTTACATTCATTTATTCAGCTAATTGGCAAAAAATAAACTGTATATCCCGAATAAATATTTTACTTGACCGTTGGCGGCATGTCTTTTTAAAAATTTCAATCGAACTTTATTATAACAACTATAACAGTGGCGCAAACCGCTTCGACTTTGCTGGAGGTGCTATGTTTAGTTTACGATTTTCCTACTACGTTGCCATGACAACGCGTACCGGGTGACGTTGACCGCATGGAAGATTAATGTTAACCAGCGCAATACAATGCTCTCGGTGAATTGCTAACGCAGTACACTACACCCGCCTGTCGTTCCGTTTGGGGTGGTTGTTTACTTTTATTTTCGCGGATTTCGCTGCAACCGGTTAGTTCCTCTGCAATTTAGTTGACTGTTTTGTGTTATATTTATTTATGGTGTTGTTACAACTTTATTTGGTGTCAAGTTTATTAAAATACATTATTGATAAATCCGATCACGGATGTGGTTTGCATTTTGTTGGAAACTCCATTTAATTCATGGAAGGAACAAGATCACAGTTTTAATCGTCATCCTGGTTTTCAGCGTACAAATGGTTATGTAGTAGTCAAATATTACAAAAATTGTTTTGATGGCCTTGTTTACTAGTTTCCAATAAATATTCAGTGTGGAATAAGGAAGGATTTGCAGGTATGTTAAATATAAGAAGGTCTTTACATAAACATGGGCTCGGCGGAGCATTTAAAATGCGAATTAATGCTAAAAACATTTTCAAAAAATCAAAGCACTATAGCTGACACTATAAAAGAAAATGCTAAACTATATAAAATACATTTTAACGAAAACGTCCGATTAAATAGACTATTTATGTGCTTGGTAATTGACGCAGTTTTGTACCTTGCAAAGCAAGAGTTAGTCTTTCTCGGCCATGATGAGAGCAGCTAGTCAATAAATAGGTGGAATTTTAAAAAGCTTTTAGGTGTTTTAATATTGAGAAGTTTCCAAGAACTAAAAGGTCATGACGAAAAAATTAAAAATGTTTTTAATGGTGACTCGAAAACTATTCAAAACGAAATAATTAATTTTTAATTGAATGCATTTCTGATTATTTAAATGATCATGTAAAAAATGAAATAATGAACACACAGTTTTTTTTCTGTGCAAGTGGATGACACCACTGATATTACGCAAACCTCCCAGTGCTCCATAATTCAGAATGTTCAGTAATCGAGAGATTCTATATTTTATAATGTCAGCTCTGATAGAACGTCGGAGAATTTATATTCTCTATTGGATCAAATTTTGGACCACTTTAACTATAAACATAAATTAATAGGGCTATGTCACGATGACGCAAGTGTGATGTCTGGCCATCTAAATGGCCTTCAAAAAAAAAAAAGAAAAAGCGCCGCAGGCTGTATTTGTCCTGATGCAGCAAAGTTTTAATATATTTCTAAATGTCGAATTTTTTTGCAAGCCTTAGTGGTATTCCCTCATTTTTTCATCACTCAGCCAAACGAATATATGCTCTTACATCTGCATCTACGAGGCGTATACCAACAATTACAAAAACTCGTTGGTCTTCAAATTCGAAGTTAGTAAATGTGATTGTTCAACTTGCGTTCAGCAAAAAAAATTGTTTGACATTCATTTTTGCATATCCAATACAAAACGCTGTCGTGAGGCGCTCTGTAAAAAAAGAAATGAAATTTTTTTTTAATACCATGTTTGATAAAGCAAATTCTGTCACAGAAATAAATCATTACAAACGTGAGCTTGCTAAGTTTTCACCTGAAGAAATTAGGGCTAAGTATAGAACCCTTTTTTATGAAATATTGGACCATATTTTAATTGAAATGACACTAAGCTTTCAAGTCTCTGAAAAACTTACATTTTTATGTTTGGCAGATTCTGCTAAATTTTTCGAATATAGTTTAAGTTTTCTGACTGGCCCGTTTGAAATTTTGTTACAGTTATATTGGGAAATATTTTCAAAAAGTCAACGACTTAAAAATGAGCTTGGTCTTATTTTTGCCAATGACAGTAATTGGAATATATCGCTGCAAGAGCAAGTGAAAAAAATTAATGAAAATAAAGATAGTTTAACCAAAGCATATAAATTGTTTTCCCTTATTTTGACAATACCTTCGAAAAGTGCTCCAATGGAATTTAAGAAATACAATATCTCAAAAAAAGACTTACTTCTCTAGGCAATATTTCAATTCAAAAGGAATGTCTGTAGGAGATTAGGACAACTCATCAATTTTATGACGATGTTATAAATAAATTTGCTGGTATGGAGGATAGGAGAATTGATTTAGTATACAAAATTTAGGTAAATCGTAAAAAAATATTCTACTCCTTCCACATACAAAAAAAAATTCTGGATAAAAAATTATTGCGATATTTTCTTGCTTCATTTGCACTTCACTTACTTTTTCAACCGCGAGCCGCCACTGATGTCAATTTGCAGTTGCTGCAAATATTATACTCGTTGCTAGTTTTGACAAATTAACCTCTCGTTCTGGATTTTTACAATCCAAAGAAATGCTTAGTCGTTACCTCAAAATTATCCTGGAGTCTCCTGCTATTTCTTCCAATTCTGCCTAACTTGCTTTGGTTAAAATTCTGAGACGAACTAGTTTGAATGGAAAACCCCATTTCCCAGCAGTATTGAGATGGTCAATGATTTTTTTCTTCCGTCATGAGAAACATTGTGGGATATTCAGGATTGTTTTGCAAATTATTTTTGACTTTTATTTTTCGCCATAGTGTGACTTTTGGAACTTCAAATAATGTCGCTGTTTTACCTAAGCCCATTTGGTTATTTTTTATTCAATTTAATGCTCGTTTTAAATTTTCCTCTGAATAAGCCTAAATTTACAGCCCACAGTAAATTTTTTTCCATTTCTTGCATTAATATCAGTTCGCCTGTAACTTCGAACCATTTTATTCCTGAAGTAAACAAAAATAACAAAGCATTAATAGAATAAGTTGTTGAAATGGGGCTATTTGACACGTCTCAAATAAGCCAAAATTTTGTCTCAAAAATCCCCATCTTGCATTTTTGACAATTTCTAAAAAAGATACGTATGCAATTTATTACAAAATATCATCCCTAAACTACACAAACTTTTTTATGACATGCGGAACTTTCTGAGCAGTCAGCGCGCTCCGACTGTGCTTTTCAGGCTTTTAAGAAGCAAGTAGTTACCTGTATGGATGGATCCAGCCGCATACTACCGTTAAATTTCACGTAGTAGAGTGGGGGTAAAAACTTAAATCTAATATTTGATTTCTTTCAAATATCCCCACGACTCTCAAATAGCCTCATTCTCGGGTCCTAGGTAAACAGTTCCCGCAAGTTTCTAATTTCGGTTATGAATACACACTACAGCAATAAAATTGGCGAAATGTCACCAAAAGATCAAAATATTATTTCTGATTTATTTTCTTTTAGTTCAACCTAAGCTACACAAACTTCATATTCCGTATGCAAATGTATCATTAATTTTTATAAACAGAGGAAAACATATTCTTAATTAAAAAAATGTGTTTTTCAGAAAAACTAAAGAAATATCTTTAAAAGGGCGTCCACGATCACTGGAAGAGCGACCAAGCGATTTAAAAATGCACGTAATGAGAAGCGTAAATTCACATGAACCTCAAAAACCAAAACAGAAATTACTGTAAGTATATAATATATAATCATTATTTAAATATTTATATAAATAATAATCATTTAAAAATAATCATATATAAATGAAAGTATCAATATTTTTAGCAGTTTGGAAGCTAAGGGCCTGCGATTCTTTGCAATTAAAAAATAATTCTTCCAAAGATTCATGTAATAAAGGGGTACTATTTATATTAAGTATTAAGAAGTATAACTATGCGTAAACCTGCAGCTGCTGACGAAAGCCACGGAAAATTAAAGTTTTATTTGTCTATTTACCAATGAAAATACAATATATATATATATATATATATATATATATATATATATATATATATATATATATATATATATATATTCTAATTTTGTTTTCTTGGGTATTTTGGTTCGATAGTAGGAATAAAATTAAAACAAATTTAATTTCATTTTTGTTACATTTTTATAGACGTTTCGACCATTTATGGTTGGTCTTCATCAGTATTTTTTTTTGTGTGTCTGTAACAATAGAAAACCGAGATAAGATATTTTTCTTAAAAGACTATTATACATTGTATGGACAAATTATTAATAATATTATTTTAACATTTTAGATGACTTACCATAAGAAGGTTCTTTCAGAATTCATCTTTATGCAACATTTAAAAACAGCACGTTTTCCATACAACACTCAGAAACAGCACATTTAAAAACATTGAAAAGAACGTCATACAGATTAAAATTACTATAATATTAATTGCTACGAGTATGTCTATCTTCGAGCGACACTGCTTTAACTGGCAGAATGCATTCATGTGAAACGTCGGTTAAGGAATTCTATGGGTTTTTTTTTATACATATTAGTTTAAAAAAGCAAAGATAATTAGATTTGTTTTGAACTGTTTTATTATTTAGAAGGTGATATATTGTTTATTTACTTTTGAATTTAGAAGAAAGGGGGCTAATTTAGTTTGTTTTTTTTTTTATATTTTCGTGTTTTTTTTATAAATTCAAACGTTTCGGCTATTTTTTAGCCTTTATCAATGGTCTTGTGTACACTAAAAAATGGATAAAAAATGAAACAAGTGGAAAGAATCATGGACTTAAAGTGCGGGACACGAAAGAAAACTAGGCGGAGTCAATGCGTTTAGGAAGGTCGGCCAAGAAATCTCTTTAAACCAGTGGTGTCCCGTCGTTGTTTAAATACTATGGCACACCTTTTTGACTATACGCACTTCAGATAATTAAAAAATGTAACCAAGCTTAAGAACCTTTATCTATATATGTCTATTTTCTTTCGTGTAATTAAAAAATGTAACTAAGCTTAAGAACCTTTATCTATATATGTCTATTTTCTTTCGTGTACCGCACTTCTATATCTCTTTTGTGTTGCAAAAACGGCGAACTTTTGAATTTTAAAATGATTTAATTTTGATTTTTCTTGATCGATTTACCTATAAATATATTTTTTGTTGAGTTCTGTCGTTAACGGTTCCCGAGCTACTGCCTAAGTCCACTATTATTGGACTACCCAGTATAGTGATACAGGATTTACAAGTCCAGATTTTACAAGGGCAGCCAGCATCAGATCCAGTGAACGAGATTTATCAAAATTTTAATTTATGCAGTTCGACTTTGGGCTATTCGAGTATACCAAAAGTGGCCGTCTGTCTCCGTTTGTCATATTACTTTATACAGAGGCCGTCATTGTGAAGTACTATACAGGACGTTTCCTAATTGCGTGGTGATGTTAAAGGGAGTGTTTTTATGTCCTAAAAATCTTAACTTTTAAGATACAGGATGGTAAAGTTTAAAAAGAAAACATTTTTTTTCATCCCAATTCTGATGCTATTGTAGATAACATTAAGGAGCATACGGATTTACCCAGGCTAATTACATAGGCACGCCACAGGTAGAAATTTCAAACATTAATTGTTAATAAAAAATGCCCCACAGTTATTTATCTATAACAGCATCAGAATTAGGATTTTAAAAAAAATGTTTTTTTAAAACCCTGTATCTCCAAAGTTAAGACTTTTAGGTTTATATTAAACTTTTTTCTTAAAAAGGTCCAAGAATCACCCCCTTTAACATTAACACGCAATTCCTCTGAAAATGATGTGGTTTCGTCGTCCCTATTTGAAGATTCCAGTGTGATAACTAAATCATCAATAACCGTTTCAATTTTGCCATCGACTTCCCAGTATTTATCTTCAATAGAACGAACATGTTTAACATACGAGTCAATCGCTTCTAATGTTATTTTATTTAAATCTTCAATTGAAAGTTCACCGGTGTTATGCTCTCGAATATATTTTTTTACTCCTGCCCATGCAAGTTCAATAGGGTTGAGGTCGCACATGTATAGAGGCAGCCTTAAAGGTGTATGACCGAGGGTACGAAAAAGACCGTCAATTTTATACTTTTTTCCTCTAGGCTTGTTGGCTGATATTACTTCATATTATTGATATTTTCTCCATGTTGGATCACATACAAGATTGTTCGATTTAAGCCACGATATCATATGAGCTTTTGTAGAGTATTTAGTTGGCACTTTATCTTCTACGTGAGAATGATAAGACGCATTAACCATTACCACGACTGATTTGGGAGTAATGTTAGGTAGAAGCTTCTCGAGCAACCACTTTTCAAAATTATTTCTATTCATCTGTCCATGATAGTCTCCAGTTGTTAGTCCCGAGCGAAAAACTAAAGCAGCACCTGGAACAAATCCGGCTTCTGAACCAGCATGAACTATAATAAAGCGACTACTAGAGCGGATTCCCCGAACAACACGTGTAACACGTTCACTTTGCCAGCATTTGTTCACTGTCATATCATTATCTACCCAGGTTTCGTCTAGATACACAATATTGCGTCTTTCTTGCCTATATTGCCTTACAGTTGATAGATATTTCACCCTCCAGTGAAAAATATTTAGTCTCTCAATGAGCAATTTTCGTGTATTTTGGCACTTGCGCCAAACAAAACCATTTGATCGTAAAAGCCGATGTAAGGTTTTATACCCGTATGGAAAATCTATTTTGTTCTTTACAGCACGAAGTAGGGGTTTGCAGGTTAGAACCTTCTTCAAGTTCATATAAAAATCCTCTATTGTTCGTCGAATTACTTGAAAATTACCATCGTCAATTTTATCTTTGTGTGATAATCGGGGTCTTTTTTTACCAGGAGATTTTAAAGGTGAAGTAGAACATGAGCGATCATTATGTTCTCTTTGAATTTTTCTTACACTATTTTCCGAAGTACCAGTGGAAAATGCAGCGCGTTCTGTTCGATTTTGAATTGGAATAGTCAGACTATTATTTTCAGCTTCTCTAGTACAGGCCTCTATAACGCTCGCAATAACTTCACGGCAAACTATTACAACAAATAAAATAACATAAAATTTATTTGCGTATCCAAATTTTACTTTTCCGCTTGCTTAAGACTATGAACCTTTATTTTAAGGACCGCCCGGTTTTCTTTCGTGTCTCGCACTTTAATAATATCATTATATGAAATATGATATTATTAACCACAAAGAGGAAATATACAATTTTTTTTTACAAACTTTGAATAAAAAAATATAAAACGAAATACATGCTTAGACACAAACAGGCAATAACATTATACCCTTCATGTAGGTTAAAATTAAATTTGTAGAATGATTCTTCCGTCCAGGACCAAAATTCGATGACCTTAACAGAAACATTGATATGATAGGAAGGGCAAAGAGTTGGGTAAAGGAATCGAAACTTATTAGTTGTTATATATAAAAATTTGTAACATGCTCGTGGTTTAATGGATAGTGCCTCAGACCAGGCCCGAGGGGTCCAAGGTTCCATTCCCGGAGTCCTCACTTTTTTTTTACAGTATATTGTTTGTACAAGGAATTTCATAAATTGTGTATGATTTTTTATTTTTGGAGGTTTTTGCTTTAAGTTTGCTACAGTTAGTTTGAAGTAAATTGTTTGCTTTATGACTATTTGAAATGTTCTGCTTTTTAAAAAAGGATTGCAGATTCTCAGCCAAACCCGTGATATAGGGAAGAGTCAAATAATGTTTTTTTGTTTTTGTGTTTTTGTTTTGGTCTTTACTTCATACCGCCATGTTATGTGTTTTGTTATTATAATTTTGAATCCTAGAATTAAAAAATGAGTTAATTTATTTTTCTGGATAGCTGTTTTGCGTTAGAATATTTTTCGCTTTTTTAAGGCATTTTTTCGGTAGTTTTGATCGGATAATTGAACAGCTCTGTCAGCTAAACCGATTATTACTGATTTTTTTTGGGACATAGCATGTTGTGAGAAGTAATTTAAATATCTACCTGACCAGGTTGGTTTTGTATACCATTCAGTTTGAATTATATTATCTTTATGGTGGAGAGTCATATCAAGAAAGTTGTTTTGATTATTTTGTTCAACTTCAATAGTGAAACTTAATTTCTCATGGTAGCTGTGAAAACATGATAAAAT
The DNA here is from genome assembly GCA_030620095.1 of Kuschelorhynchus macadamiae. Classification (NCBI taxonomy): domain Eukaryota; kingdom Metazoa; phylum Arthropoda; class Insecta; order Coleoptera; family Curculionidae; genus Kuschelorhynchus; species Kuschelorhynchus macadamiae. Next base: position 421,953 of record JAUTXW010004093.1, read on the forward strand.
AACTCAAATTCTGTCAATTCAAAAGCAGATATTCAAAACTTAAGTAAAATTTACAACAATATACTGTAAACAAAAAAAAGTGAAAACTCCGGGAATGGAACCTTGGACCCCTCGAGCCTGGTCTGAGGCGGTATCCATTAAACCACGAGGGTGTTGCAAAATTTTATACATAACAACTAATAAGTTTCAATTCCTTCACCCAACTCTTTGTTCTTCCTCCTTTTTCCTTCAATCAACGCTAATATTAATGTTTCTGTCAAGGTCATCGAATTTTGGTCATGGACGGAATAATCATTTTACAAAATTAATTTTAACCTACATGAAGGGTATAATGTTACTGTCTGTTTGTGTCTAAGCATATATTTCGTTTTATATTTTTTTATTCAAAGTTTTATAAATTTGACGTGAAATGATTTCTGCCTTAGGTAAGTAATAAAAAAAAATTGTATATTTCCTCTTTGTGGTTAATAATATCATATTTCATATAATGGTAGTCCATGATTCTTATCACTTGTTTCATGTGTTTATTTATTTTTTTAGTGTACTCAAGATCATTGATAAAGCCTAAAAAATAGCCGAAACGTTTGAATTTATAAAAAAAAACAAGGATATGAAATATATTTGTTTTATTCCCTGTATGAACCTCATCCCAAAAAATTAGTTTTTCAAAAAAAAAATTAAAATATATATATATATATATATATATATATATATATATATATATTATGGGTTTTTTTTGGAAATAAGCCAATTTATTTAAATATTAAATAATTTATTTGTATCATTTCTTTTCCACAATTTGGTCTTTTTAAAAATCTAAAACAAGGGTTTCGACGCGTCATTATACCTTGCTATTTTTAAAATTGTCTTTACGTATATTCTTAATTATATTATATACAAAATTATAATAAAAACATTACGCAAGTACGTAGGTTGGTCGTAACTGATTAAAATTTATACAAATAAAAAATCACATTTTACAAATATTCACACAGCAACAGTTATCTCGCCTGCCTGTCGATAGGAATGCTATTTTAACAATAAAAAATATATTTTGCTTAAACTTCTTGCCTTTTTTTTATTGACGTCGTTGGGATTATTTTGAATTTTTATCATTTTTGCAGGAAACTCTCTTTTTTGAGTTTTTGTGGGTTATTAGGGCAGTAGTATGTACTTTTTCTTCTCGTACATGTGGTGGCTTTTCAATCTAATTTCTAGGACTGGGTCGTTATAAGTATGTAATATATGTTAACGACCTTTCAATGAAAATGATGTGAAAGTAAAGGATCATTGCCACATAACAGGGCGAAAAAGATTTGGTGCAGCACATTCCATCTGTAATTTAAATTATAAAATACCCAGTTTTATCCCGATTGTATTTCATAATTTAAGTGGTTACGACTGTCACATGTTCATTAAAGAATTGTGTCGTCATGGTGATAATATTGAGGTCATCGCTCAAAGCAAAGAAAAATACCTATCATTCACAAAAAGCATTTATGTGCATGATTATATTGACAAAACTAATGGATTGACACAAAGAAAAAACTTAAAATTAAGATTTATTGACAGTTTTAGATTTTTGTCGACATCATTGGAAAATTTGGGTGCTGGTTTAGAGAGTGATCAGTTTAAAGAGACACGAAAACATTTCCCTCTTATCGAGCAGTTTAATTTAATGCGAAAGAAAGGTATTTTTCCGTACAGTTTTATGGATTGTATGGAGAAAATGAATTACCCCACGCTACCAACAAAAAACCAATTTTACGATAACTTAAAGGAAGAGCATATTACCGATGAAGACTATGGAAGAGCGATGGAAGTGTGGCGAATGTTTAAATGTAGGAATTTGGGGGAATATTCAGATCTGTATTTGAAGTCCGATGTTCTCTTATTGTGTGATGTTTTTGAACAATTTCGAGAAACTTGCTTAAATATTTATAAATTAGACGCGGCACAGTACTTTAGCCTTCCAAGTTTGTCTTTTGATTGTATGTTGCGCATGACCAAGGTAGAGTTAGAATTGTTGACAGACATTGATATGGTTAACTTTTTCAAAAAGGGTATTCGTGGTGGAATAAGTCAGTGTTCGGAAAGGAAGCATATTGCCAATAATACATTTTTAACAAACTATGATCCTACTAAACCAACTTCTTTTATCACTTATTTAGATGCAACTAATTTATACGGTCATAGTATGTCACAACCATTACCATATAATGGATTTACATGGCTATCCCAACATGAAATTACAGATTTAAATATTATGGACGTTGAAGACGACATTGCACAAGGTTATGTTTTGGAAGTGGATGTGTATTATCCTGCAGAGTTACATGATGCACATGCAGACCTTCCTTTTTTAGTTGAAAATATTAAGCCACCAACGGGAACGGCAAAAATGCCAAAGTTAATTCCAAATCTCAACCATAAAAAGAAGTACATTGTGCACTATAGAACTTTAAAACAAGCTATTCAAAAGGATTTAATAGTAACGCAAACGCATAGAATTTTAAAATTTAATCAATCGGCATGGCTAAAAACATATATTGATTTTAATACCGAGTTACGAAATAAAGCCAAAAATAAATTCGAAAAAGATCTTTTCAAATTATAAAATAATGCAGTTTTTGGTAAAACCATGGAAAATGTAGAAAATCAAAAAGATATCAAATTAGTTACTCAGTGGGAGAATTCAAGGGGAAAAGTGGGTTCTAGAGCATTAATTGCTCAACCCAATTTTAAAAGTTGTTCAGTATTTACTGAAAACTTTGTGGCTATTTATATGGGTAAAGTTAAAATAGTTTATAACAAGCCAATATATATTGGATTTTCTATATTGGACATGTCGAAAGCTGTAATATATGATTTCTTTTACAATTTTATTAAAAAAAAATTTGGTAGTGATGCTTCTTTATTGTACACTGATACAGATTCCTTAATATTAAAAATATTTACGGATAACTTTTATAAGATAATTACAGAAAACCCAGAAAAATTTGACACATCCAATTATTCTGAAGGAAACGTTTTTAATATTAGGAAAAGTGAATCGGTCTTAGGGAGAATGAAAGATAAGTTCCCCGGTGATCCGATAGTAAGCTTTTACGGGACCGGGGCTAAAGCCTATTATGTCGGCTCGCTTAATAATGAATTAAAAAAGGTCAAAGGCATAAAGAAATCAGTAATTGAAAAAGAGCTTAATATCGAAGATTACCGAAAAGTTGTAGAATGTGGAACTTTAATTTTCAGAAAAATGAAGTCTTTCCGTAGCGAATTACATGATGTTTATACTGAAATAGTGAATAAAGTGGCATTATCTCAGAACGATGATAAACGTTATGTAATTCCCTCATCAACAAAAACTCTACCTTGGGGTCATAAAGATATCGATTTTTACCAGACAGATCCGGATATTAAATTAGACTGTTTAGTGAAAATGTGTGATGAATTGCTAGCTGATGATTTTGAGAGGCAATTTTATGAGACTGATCCAGATATTAGATTAGAATGTTTGGTTAAAATGTGTGAGCAATTGATATCTGATGAAAATGCTGACATGCAATAATTTTTAGATGTTTATTTTAGCTAAAACCACAATGTAATCTGTTAAAAAGTAATATTATTCCTTAAACATTTAGAAGTAGATTGTAAAAGTGACTTCATTTACTTTTGTAATTATAGTGTTGTAAGTAATTCTTATAAATTGGTTTTTTAATTTTAGATGTTTATTTTAGCTAAAACCACAATGTTTTCTGTTACAAATTAATATTAATCCTTAAACTTTTAAAAGTAGATTGTAAAAGTGTCTTCATTTACTTTTGTAATTATAGTGTTGTAAGTAATTCTTATAAATTGGTTTTTAATTTTAGATGTTTATTTTAGCTAAAGCCACAATGTATTCTGTTAAAAAGTAATATTAATCCTTAAACATTTAGAAGTAGATTGTAAAAGTGTCTTCATTTACTTTTGTAATTATAGTGTTGTAAGTAAATTCTTATAAATTGGTTTTTTAAATTTTTTATGGAACTAAAGTGATCCAGCTGGAGGAAGTAGCAGCAGGACCTTCGTCTCCGCCACCGCCGATTTGGTTAGATTTCGCTGAGGAATCGCAGCGAAATCTGTTGCTGCAAACCCTCAGGTTAAAAAAGTGCTTAACAAAAGAGTTGGAGCAGCATGATACCCAAATAGCGTTGATGGAGACCGGTAATTTTAAGTGTAATAATGCAGAGTAATAGAATAATTTAAATGTAAGTATATGTAATTTAGTTTTAACTAAATGTTACTTTTTTATAAAAAAAAAACTTTAATAAAAAGCACTATATCAAATTTGTATGATTTTTTTACTTAGACCCTTACAAGAACCTCGGTATATCAAGAATAATTGTAGATATATTTCGAAGAGTAGTATTGGTGTGCTCAAAATGCGTAAGAAAAAAAAGATATTTTTGTAGAGTACAAAGTGTACACTGTGTCCCAGATTGCTTGTAATCACAGAGTTTCTCGGTAACCAGCAGAGATAGAACTTTGCGATTTTCGCGACTCAGTGTCAATTTTTCGAGAAACTTTGAATGCCGCAAACAGAATTGTGCCAGATTGTTTCGTTCCCGAGATACAGAGTGAAATAGAAATTTGGCGCTTTTGGGGGTGGTATCATATTTCGGACACCCTGTCAGATAAAGAAAAGGTAAAAACTGCTATGGATAGATATTTTTACGTAGAGTCCAGTGCTGTAGTCGAAATTTTTTTTAGACAAACCGTTTTTGAGATATAGCCCAAACTTAGTATTTTTTAAATGGTCACCCTGTATTTTTTGGTTCCAAAAAATTTGCCTTTTTTTTCTCTTTAAAATGATGTATCACACTATGCACTTTTGACGTAAACTAAATAAACGCAATATTAAAAGGAAAACGTAAGTTGGCCATGGAAATATGGCATAGAAACAAAAATTTGTTTCTTAAATATATCAAATATTGCCGTGTTTATCCTCTTATCATACGAGTTACCAATAATTCTAACAGGTAAATTAATAGATATTAAGAAGAAATGAATAATTTTGAAAATAGTCATAAGTATGATATGATGGTTTGTTTTATTGAATGTCATGAAAACAGTGATCAAGCATCTGATTTATATTTTAACAGGTAAGCACCAAGCGCTTAAATTATTATGAACCTCCTTTCAAAATTTTTTTTTCAATTCCACTTAGAGTTATGGACTATTTCCAAAAGCTTTTTTTATATCGTAGATATCCAGAAAGGCCTCAGCCACACAAGGCAATTTTTCGCCGAATTAAATTAAATTTAATTAATAATGGATCATTTTCAAAGCACAGGGCTAAAACATATAATAAACGAAATCACGAGAACAATGAGATTGTTGTTTTAGCAAGTATTCAGGCCAATCACGCGAATTCATGTAGGCATATTCAGGAAACAGTAGGGATGTCAAAATCACAAACGCAAAGGATATTAAGAAAACATAAATATAAGCCTTATAAAGTAAATGTAGTACAACAATTGCATCCTGGAGATGCAGAAAGGCGTCTAAATTTTTGTAACTGGTATCTTCAAAAAACCCAAAATTACCCTGACTTCGGTAGCAAGGTTATATGGTCCGACGAAGCCTATATAAGTTGTAGTGGTATTTTTAACAGGCATAATAATAGGCACTGGTATACGGAAAACCAATTTTTAAGAAGAGAACGTCAGCAGCAAGGAATTTCATATTTACAATAATAATTTAACAGCAGATAGATATCTAGCAATTTTAAATCAAATACTACCGGATTTATTGGATAACTTGCCGCTAGCAAATCTGCACAATATTTACTTTCAGCAGGACGGTGCTCCTGCCCACAATGCGCAAATTATAAGGTCATTTCTATTTGAAAATGTTCACGATCGCTGGATTGGTACAAATGGACCAGTAAGGTGGGCTGCTAGGTCGCCAGACCTCTCAATATTAGATTTTTTCGTTTGGTCTTACTTAAAAAACAAAATTTACCTAAATCGAGTCAATACGATGGAGCAGCTACAAAATGCAACCATTCAGGCATTTAGATCATTGGAAGATAGACCTATAATAATGATGGATGCTCTAAGAAGAATTCGCACTGTGTGCCAATTATGTGTTCGTGAGGGGGGCGGCCATTTTGAACAGTTTTTCTAGTTATGTAGAATTTGTTTAGTATTGTGATTAAGTTTATTTATTTCATAGTAAAAAAATGGTTATTAATTTTTTATGTTGTTTAATTTTGCTTCTGGACACTTTTAATATCTACCCATATTTCCAGTGGCCAACTTACGTTTTTCTTTTAATATAGCGTTTATAAGGTTTAGTTTACGTCAAAAGTGCATAGTGTGATACATCATTTTAAAGAGAAAAAAAAGGCGAATTTTTTGGAATAAAAAAATACAGGGTGTCCCATTTAAAAAATACTAAGTTTGGGCTATATCTCAAAAACGGATTGTCTAAAAATTTGTGCGACTACAACACTGGATTCTACGTAAAAATATCTATCCATAGCAGTTTTTATCTTTTCTCTATCTGATAGGGTGTCCGAAATATGATACCACCCCCAAAAGCGCAAAATCTCTATTTCACCCTGTATCTCGGGAACGAAACGATGTGGCACAATTCTATTTGCGGCATTCAAAGTTTCTCGAAAAAGTGACACAGGGTCGCGAAAACCACAAAGTTATATCTCTGCTGGTTTCCGAGAAATCCTGTGATTACAAGCAATCTGGGACACAGTGTACTATTTTTAAATATCCTTGTAAATGATTTCCGAACAAATTAGCTAATGTTTAATAAAATGTTAATAAGTAATAGTGTATTAAAAAAACTCTATTAGTTTTCATGCGGTAGTTAAGACTCGTTCAGGAATTAAAACATTTTTTTTTTTCATTTAAATTTTAAATATAAGATTTTTTTTTCGAGAGACAAAAAAGTTTCAAATAAAATTCCTTTCCGCGAATACTTTAATACTTGAAATAAAATTCAAAATAATTGGTCCAATATGTTTTATTATTTAATTTGTAACATTAATGGCTAAACTATCTCTTACACTTAAATTAAGTTAAATTTATATATCAATACACCAAACTTAACTTAAACTATATAACAATCTATAAAATATAATTATAAATAACTAAACGATTAAACAAGCTTATTTGATGCAGAACCATTTAACATATTATAACTAAAAATAGAATCGTGAATTATTAATGCGAAAACTTTAGTGTCTTTAGGAAACCGACTGTTACGTGTTTCAAATTCAATCTTGACATCCACAGTTGAGGATTCTACAGCTTCCACCTGATGCGAGCAGTCAATAACAAACAGCGGATTTTTCATGTATTCGCCAAAATCCATCATTGGGTCGTTAAATTCTCTTTACAATTTTATTAAAAAAAAATTTGGTAGTGATGCTTCTTTATTGTACACTGATACAGATTCCTTAATATTAAAAATATTTACGGATAACTTAACTAACCTAACCTAACCTAACCTAACCTAACCATAATAACTGCTTTGGAAGTTTTCATAGTTATAATAGGCCGCTGCATACAATTTCTTTGAAAAATCCAAATTCCATCTTTCATAGGGGAATACTGTTGAATTAAGATAAACTCGAATGTCACTTATATTTGCATTTGTAAATTCAGTCGCATCTTCTTTATAGCTATCCGCTTTTCCAATATTCTGAAATCCGATAATTAAATAACGAGGTTTCTCTAGACTTGTACTCGTTCTTATAGCCCAAACATCGGATGAAGTTTGTCGGAGAGCAGGAAGATCGTATAGATCCCACATGCGGTAAGCCATTCGGATATTTGCATTACTACCACCTTTATTAATACGCGATAATAGTTTTAGCTTTTGCCTATCCTCGGGGACAATGTGGCGTATTTTCCACTCCAGTTTGTCAATTTTAATATCGGCTTCAACTTCTCCAATATAACAGTTGTTAAAAGTGCGGGCAATTATTATAATCAATTCCTGTTTAATGTTAAAAATCCCTTTCGTATAATCCTCAGCAAAAGCCATCAGATATTTTAGGGGTACTTTACCAGAAAATACATTACTAGCGGTATCCACAATGTGTTGGTTTTCTTCATTTAGACCCCATCCGCATGTTAGAGGCGGTTTCAGCTGTGTACTACCAAAGGAAACCATTGTTTTAAGAGCTGTAGTTACACCTGGTTTTCTGACAACTGCAACTTTCTCACCGCTTATCTCATATCGAATTTCCTCAAATAGAAAAGCTAATGAATTATTAGATAAAAAACACTTTTTGGTAGCGTCTTTTGGTTTAAATGTTCCTTCGACATAGATGTAGCTTTCCGATATATCCAAAATTATGTCTTGAAAGTGAATTGGAATAATAATTTCATCGGAATTTTGGAATTTAGGTGATCCATAGGGTTTATATGTATGTTCTTGCAGGCTTATGATAGAATTATTGAAAATAGGTTCAGTAAAAACCTCAATTTTTTCACTACTTGTCATCATGTTCGTTGGCTTCGTACTTTCAAGCCCATCGATTGAAGAAATTTACGATCTTTGGCAGAGAGACGTTGATATCCTTTTGGTCTGACGTCGTGATCGTGAATGAACTCTGTTTTAGCGATATATTTCTTTTTATTAGGTTTCGTTATTGTTTAACATATCGAAGAAAACATGTACGGTCGGCGGTTGTAACAAAAACCCATCATTAGACTAGTTTCTTTAGCTCCAGTTTAATAATAATCTTCTCGTCATTGAAATCGATAAGATCGCCGTTGTCGTCCAAGATGCGTAGAGTAATGTTGTCAATGAAATGTGGGTTCTTTCGTTATCTTATAACCAGGTTCAACATCAATATCAAATTCAAATAAAATATGACATTCTTGTGAGTTCAGGTATGCTCCAGAGATAATATTACAATCAACACGTATTATGCGTACTTTCATAATGTCTACTTGAGAGGTTGATTCATGTTTTTTGTTGTCCATTGTTAACAATATACGATCAAATCCCAACATCCGGCCAATGCAGTTTTCTCCTGTAAAATCCATAATGTATTTTGTTTTGATTTCACATTTCAATGTGTTATTATTGGGTGTTAATGAAAATATTGTATCATCATTATCTCTCGTGGACACTTGTAAAGCAGTTTTCATTGCTTTTTCAATCTCATACACTTCATATACTCCTGGGGGAATTGTTAACTTTAGAGATGGTGAAGTTTTATCATTTTTTTTCTTATATGCAAATGAATTATTGCTTTCATCAATATTAAAAATAGAATTATATGTGTAAAATCCAACAAGTGCAAGCCCATATTTATTTACTGTATTGAGTTCTAATGGTGGGTAAAAATCTGTGCTTAACACGCTTGAGCGTCCTGTTAAAGTGAATGTGTATGACATGACTGATAAAAAAATCTACTGTTTTTAGCTTTTATTGTTGTCGACAGCAGTTTATATTGCTATAGGTGGTACACCGTTTACTTGGTTTTGAAATTTTAAACCAATTTTTTTCTGTTATTTTTACATCACTTATTTTACAGTAACAGCAAAACAATCTCCTAGGTGCTGGTCCATCCCCTTCGTCTCCATTTAAATTCTGGTTATTATGATGCTCCGTGCAATACTGATACTTTAATATGTCTATGTCACATTTCATGTGTTCTGGCAATTTATCCCAAACAAGTGCGATTTCATTTGGGGAACAAGCAATCATTACCTCCTTGGGCATGTTTTCTAACTCTTCAGAAGTCATTTTTAATAAACTACGGGAACGATAATAGGCTTTTAACGAAGGCGCCATCTTTTTATAACTATCCCGATCCATTTGGGGGGTAGGAGACATATTGATTTTTACGATTGAGAGAGAAACTTTAAGCATAAATGACCGCACCAGACTGTCCCAAATTTTTGCTGTCGATCGTATGTATAGTAAATTTCCTTTGCTGCTTCCCCACCCATTCGCAGATATCGAACCAGTTCAGTTGGCGATGGTAAATCACCAAAGCTGTCGTAATATGTAACTTCTGAATCATTCTTCCGATACGTCACCCAATGTGTTCCAAATCCGATTATACTGTCCAAATTAAAAATACTAGATTCATAACGTCGAGGACCTCGTCGAGGAAGTAAATCTCGCATAAATACACCTCTAAAGTATGGTACTTGTAGCTGTAATGCATACTTTTCTAGATCAATATTCGATAATGGCTTTCGAGGAAGGCATTTTACTAGTTTTTTGAATGGTTCATAAAAAGCCTTAAACCTGTCCTATATGGTTTCAAATACATTCCACCTCCTTTCGATTTTAGCTGTGACTCACCACCCGTTTTTTGGGTCGTGGCATTTTTTGCTGTTTTTACTGCACGCACTACCCCTGCAACACCACCTGCTAAGGATCCTAATGCTGAGAGCCCAGCAAATATGGGTATCAAAGGTAATAAGCCACCAACCTTCGGAACAGGTATAATTCTGGGTATACGTATCTTTCGCTTACCACCACGGGCTTTTAATAATTTCCTTGCCGCAGCCACTGCTATTCTAGATGCGTTTAATATGTCTTTTTCCGCAAATTTCTTACCACCAGCTTTATCTACTTCAGCTGGAATGGGTTGTCGAAAGTGAATCTCGCATAAATACACCTCTAAAGTATGGTACTTGTAGCTGTAATGCATACTTTTCTAGATCAGTATTCGATAATGGCCTTCGAGGAAGGCATTTTACTAGTTTTTTGAATGGTTCATAAAAAGCCCTAAACCTCTCTTATATGATTTCAAATACATTCCACCTCCTTTCGATTTTAGCTGTGACTCACCACCCGTTTTTTGGATCGTGGCATTTTTTGCTGTTTTTACTGCACGCACTACCCCTGCAACACCACCTGCTAAGGATCCTAATGCTGAGAGCCCAGCAAATATGGGTATCAAAGGTAATAAGCCACCAACCTTCGGAACAGGTATAATTCTAGGTATACGTATCTTTCGCTTACCACCACGGGCTTTTAATAATTTCCTTGCCGCAGCCACTGCTATTCTAGATGCGTTTAATATGTATTTTTCCGCAAATTTCTTACCACCAGCTTTATCTAATTCAGCTGGAATGGGTTGTCGCAATGTTGATCCAAAAGTAAACTTGAACACTCTTTTGTTTTTACATGTACGTTTCCCTTTCACAAATCGTCGTCGTCGCTTTCCTTTGGAGCTCTTTATTTTAGCTGAATGCGTTGAAACACCCATACCGAAACGTTGTTTCGCCTTCATAATATTTGTTACCAACCAAGCAGATATTTTTTCACCTGCACTAGCGTCTTTTGATTTTACTTTCTCCCAAGCACGTTGTTCAAGATCGTAATCGGCTTGATGGCGTGAACTTAGGTTATTTTCGGTGTTTGCCCATTCCCAAATCACCTCTCGCTAATCACTTTGTAAGTTTGGTGCCTGGCCGACAATATTGATAACCGGGAAGGTGTAACTCAAACGGTAGTTTATTAATTATAGAATTCACTATGCCACACCCAGTCTTACTCGAATATCGAGAGCGTCCACTTCGTTTGATGGTCTGCATCTGAATGAGTAGTTAAAGCCGAGTGTTCGATATAAAATAATTTTTTTCACTATGATGCGTATTGTTAAGCTGAAACAGAAGCTAGAAATAGATAATCTCGATGAAAAGGTTGAATCTGGACATGTAGGGAAAAATGTGAGACGTCGGCATGGTCCTTTGTTGCCATTATCAATTCGTAGATTGCTAATAAGACCTTCTAATTGTGGAAAAACAAATGTTATGATTACCTTGCTTACACACCCTTTAGGATTGCGCTTTGAAAATGTCTACGTATATTCAAGGTCGCTGTATCAACCCAAATACGAATATCTCAGGAAAATTTTCACGCCAATTAAGGGTCAATTATACTTTTTGCGATACAACAAATATCGTGGAGCCATCCGATGCCAAACCAAATTCAATTTTTATATTTGACGACGTAATGTGTGAAAAACAGGACAGATCATATTTTAGTATGGGACGACATAAAAATGTAGATAGTTTGTACCTAACACAAACCTATTCCCGAGTTCCCAAGCAATTAGTACGTGACAACGCCAATTTAATTATAATGTTTAAACAAGACGAAATGAATTTACGACATATTTTTTCTGATCATGTATCGCCAGATGTGACTTTTACACAATTTCAAGAGATGTGTGCTAAATGTTGGAATGATAAGTATGGATTCCTCGTTATTGATAAGGATAGCGATTTAAATTCGGGAAGATATCGCAAGGGGTTCGATAACTATATATACACAGAGTAAGATCAGTGAATTCGCGTTACATAATTGTGTGATACTCTGACAACATCACCTTCACGATGAATAATGACATTGATCTGAAACGTCAATTGATTGGGGTTACAGATGCCGTTCGAAAAAAGTTTAAACAAATTAGAGCTGCTAATGTACAAGATAAATTTGAATTGGACAAATTTTATGAGCCGATTGCTAAGCCTTTGACTTCTATATCCAATGCAGTAACACAAAAGTCTCGTAAACATATACAATCACAATCGAAAAGTTTAAGCACATACATAGAGGAGCCATTAAATAAATAAAGCATGTTCATGTCAGAGGAGTTTCCCGTAGAAACATCAACACCGATCACAGAAAGGCCCAAGTACACGGCTGAAACATCGATAGATACCCCGAAAAACGAGACGTTAGATGGAATTCATGCAACACCTTCTCCATCAAACAAATCTACAATGTCAACTGTCACATTAAAAGATCGCTCATCTCCAGATATTATCATTAATAAATATATGAATGGTTTAAAGACAAAACCATCACAATTCAATACAGTTTATGGAGTACATCATAATTCAAAAGTAAAAAACAAAAAGTTTATGGGTAATTTGGAAATACGTTTTCCTCCTGGTAAAGTGACACTATGGCGCGAATCTAAGAATATTGCAACCTTTGAAGTGAATACGGAACTTTACGACTTGATATTCTTAAAAAATCCACGGGTATTAGAGCATATCGAAAAGATGACTCCCGAAGTGGCAGAAGACTATAAAAAGATGTTACAGTTGACAAATGCACCATACGAGGGCTATGATGAGAAGCGGGGACTACAGGAAACCAGGCGGAAAAGATATTTAGGGATTATAAAACCATTAATGACAGGGAATCGATTGGGAAGTGGGATCGCAGGTAAAAAAACATATTCTCAAGTAGTGCTACCATTAAAGAAACGTGTTTTATCGGAAACTCCTAGCTATGTATATTGGAATAAACCGAAGGAGCTGGTAGAACGGTTACGATTGCTGTGGAGTTCAAAGATGGCTGGTCATACCGGACACGATAATGAAATAATGTCAATTATAGAAGAACTTCGTGAGGAAGGTATAATTTATTAAGTAATCACCTAATTTGATCAGTATCTCAAGAGACGTGAGTTGGAACTATGAATACTAGCACAGAAAAAATAAAAACTGTCAATGAACTTCATAGGTCCGCGAGAAAAAATTTTCCCAGAAGACATACCATCATTAAAACATATGAAGACTTGTGGCAAACAGATTTGGCGGAAATGCAACAGTATGCAAATGAAAACGATGGATATCGCTATATCTTGGTGTGCATAAATTGCTACTCCAAATTTGTCTATACTAGGGCGATTAGAAACAAGACAGGGGCTGAAGTCACTAAAGCAATGAAAGACATTTTTAAAGAAGCAAGATATACACCAATAAATCTACAAAGCGACCAGGGAAAAGAATTTTTTAATAACATATTCGAAAATCTTGTTAAGGAATATAACATTAATCATTATTCGACGTACAGCACCAAAAAAGCTGCGACAGTTGAACGAGTCATACGTACACTCAAAAATTATCTCTATAAGGAGTTTTCAGCTAGAGGTTCCTACAAATGGATACAACTTTTACCAGTCATAACGAAAACCTATAATAAAACAGAGCATCGTACTATTGGTATGAAACCTATAAACGTTAAATCAACCACACGCATTAATGCATACAATTGGATAAAAATAGTACCCAAAAAGTTTAAATTTCGTTTGGGTGATATAGTTCGTATAAGCAAACACAAAAGTGTCTTTGATAAAGGATATACGCCCTCATGGTCCACGGAACAGTTTAAAATCGTAAAAGTTAACATTACCAATCCACCAACATACCTCTTGGAATCAATAGAAGGTCAACCTATAAAAGGATGTTTTTATGAAGCTGAACTGCAAAAAACAAGTAGTCCGAATGTTTATTTAGTGGAAAAAGTACTTCGTCGTGGCAAGAAAAATAATATTAATCAATTATTTGTAAAATGGTTAGGATTTTCAGATCAATTTAATTCATGGATTGATGAGACAGATATTGTTTAAAATATTATATTTTGTAATACTTTCGAACCTATCGAAATATGTATATTGGTTAAGGTTACTATTAAAATAAATACCCAATAAACTTCAACTTTGTTTTATTTAAATGTGTTTATTATAATTATAAAATAGGTTTATTCACAACAATCATCATTCTTGATTATCTTCATACCAATCAGCAATCTTGATTATCTTCATATAGGAGTATTCCTCATCAAGCTAGAGCTATATTGATTTTTTCTCAAGCATTATTCCATTATGTGCTTGACCACTTTTTTATCCAAATCATTCATTCTGATTTCATGTTTTTCAATTCTCCCGAGTACATCCATTTTTATTGTTTCAATATTAACAATTTTTTCTTCAAGCCGCTTTATATCGGCACGAACCTTATTAAGTAGATCTGTATTCATTATATCTTCTATTTGTACGCGTAATCGATGAATTTCTTTAAGCGCATAATCCTGGGTAACAGCATCACTACCCTTAGTCGGTGGGGCGACATTGGTTAAAGATTTTCCCCGCGTGTCATATTGACCGTCCGGCGTAAGTTTAAATCCAATTCCTGGTGACCCCCTCAATAAATGCACTTTTTCACCAGGCTTTTGACGTCCGAATTTATCAATTGTGTTGTTAACACGACCCATGTTTATCTAAAACTATTTTTTTTTCACCAAAATGCTGCATTATAAGGTATAAAATAAAACTTGTAGGCTCTGCGACATTGCTTAAATATTTTCATTAAGGTTAGATAATATTATATCACTTGTTTCTAGTATCTTAGTTAAATAGTTTCTATTATCATAGTTAGATATTTTCCTTGAATGTATCTGAGATCTATGAGTTTCTCTAATTAACCGATCAACATTTTTCTCAAGGTTGGATAGTATTACTTCTCTTTTTTCTATTATCGAGTACACATATACAAATTCTATTTCGGACTTAATAACACTAAGTATTTCAATAATTTTAACATAAATTTCATTTAATAATTCAGCCAGTAATGTCCGAAGCTTGTGAATTTCTTTAAGGAAATATTCTCTGGTTACAGCATCACTACCTTGCGAAGGATTTGCTATGTTAGTTAAAGATTTTCCTTGAATGTCGTATTGATGATGAACATTAAACTTAAAACCAATTCCTGGAGGATTGTATACTACTATTTTTTATTAACTTTTTGACAACCAAATTTATCAATTGTAATGTTAATTCAACCCATGCTTACTTAGAACTGATGTAAAATTCAAAAATATTTGAATTTATATCTGAAAACTGTTGAAAATAACAGAATTTAAAAAAGATACCTATCTACTGCAAATGACGCCACATACCCCCAAGCGATCAGGGAAAAGAATTTTTTAATAACATATTCCAAAATCTTGTTAAGGAATATAACATTAATCATAATTCGACGTACAGCACAAAAAAAAAGCTGCGATAGTTGAACGAGTCATACGTACACTCAAAAATTATCTCTATAAGGACTTTTCAGCTTAATATTTTATTTTTTACCTAACTAAATATTTACAACTTTCTAAAACTATTTATTCATACATAATTTAAGGTTCGAAACCAAACGCGGTCAGGAAAAATTTTCAAGGGCAAATAAACCCAAGGTCATACAATTTGACCTTCAAAATGTTTCAAGGTCAAATAGACCCAAGGTTTTTCGTTAGACATTTCTGATTTGTAAAATAATGTGAAACACACCTGGGCTCTCAAGGTCATGGACAAATATCGAAAAAGTATGATGCGCGCTCAAGGTCATATGACGTCACATCGCCTCAAGGTCAAACTACACAGCACACCTGGGCTCTCAAGGTCCGGAAAAATTTTCAAAGGCAAATAAACCCAAGGTCATACAATTTTACCTTCAAAATGTTTCGAGGTCAAACAGACCCAAGGTTATGTGGGCGGGGCAATTAACCCAAACACCCAAGCTCTGCATATCATATTTTAGCCTATCTACTGCAATAGGATTCGTGAATTTTATACGAAAATGATGTTTTCTGGTTTTTGGGCATAATTTAACCTTTTTTCCACATTAACCCAAACACCCAATCCCTGCATGTCATATTGACCGTCCGGGGTAAGCTTAAATCCAATACACCATATTAATCAACACGCCTTTTAAAAAAGATACCTATCTACTGCAAATGACGTCACATACCCCCTTTGTTTATTCTAAACACTCAAATTTAAATATTGATCTGCTATTGCTTGGTACATTTAATTTTAAACACACAAATTTAAAAATTGTAAAAAATACCAAATTAAATAAATATTCAAGCGACCAGGGAAAAGAATTTTTTAATAACATATTCCAGAATCGCAAAAGTTAACAACACACAAATTTAAAAATTGTAATTAATACCAAATTAAATAAATATTTCTAAATGTTGTTTATTTAAATATCATTTGGTTTTAATAGTTAACACTCGAGGCCATCTGTCGTCACACATCCCCAAGGCCAAACAATAGAGATGATGTAAACACGTGCGCTCAAGGTCACTTCAAGGACAAACATGAAAACGTCACACCTTCAAGACCAAACAATATAGCTGATGTAAACACGTGCGCTCAAGGTCATATGACGTCACTTCAAGGACAAATATGAAAACGTGGTATGCAAAATTCTCCAAGGTCGTGGGGCGGGGCTTAATGTCATGCTCATGGGGCGGGGCTTAATTTCATTGGTCATGGGGCGGAGCTTAACTCTCCAAGGCCATGGGGGGTGGGACTTAATAATCATGATCATGGGGCGGGGCTTAATCTAATTGGTCAGGAGGCGGAGCTTAATATCAAGGTCGAATGCCGTCACACAGGTGGGCGGGGCTTAATCTCAAGGTCAGGAGTAGTGGTGACACCCCCCACCACTTTCAGAACCCGCATACTTCCACTACTATCGCACAGTGGTTCCTCTTATATGGTCGATGGTGTCAAAAATATAAAAAACTGGAAATTAGAAAAACAATTGCTTTTAAAATATGTTTTAGCCCAACCCGTATAAAAAAATATGTTTCTTTAAAAAAATGTGTCCGTATGTATACAGGGTGATTCATTATAAATATTCCCAATTTCACATTTTTGCTTTTAATTTTAGCACAGAAAATCAAAACTATATCTCTGTTTTCTGTGATTTAGAATTTATAAATAGAATAGTTATTGGATTTAGTAAGTAGGGTTTGGCGTAGGTACGATTTTTTTATGTATACATGGTGCTCCAAAAATATGATCAACATTTTTTTTTAAATGAAATATTCCATATTTGAACTAATTTCGATTTTAATAAAAATAGACATACTTAACATTATTAGGGCCTTATTCAAAATAAAATTATCAAAAATTATATGTATTAGAAATACACACATGGAAAAAAGTTAGGGATAATGAAAAAAAAAATCCACCTTTTTTAGTAATCCAAATATCATAAATGAGCCTTCTTTGAAGTTTAAACTCATAGGAATTACCTGGAAAAGAATAACGTAGCCATAATACGTTGTAGTCAAAAGCAACTTATTTACACATTTTTTACGAAGTTAATAAATTATTAATTTAACGAGTAGATGATTGTAGAACCTACATTATTTTTTTTCCAAAATGTAAAACCCAATTTAATATTTTAAATTAGAAATCATCACTAACTAAAGTTAACAAATACTTTAAAACTTAACAAATTCGTGTATTATAAAAGAGAAAAAAGTTTGAAAAGACTACTTTCTGGTGCAACCCTCAGTATAAAAAGTAATGAATAAATTTTAATTCTTTAATAGATTTTTATATATACATACCTTGAACTTTATATTCCATTATCACGGATTTAACTAAACACACTAAGAATAATATTATATAGCAAACACAACTACAATATAAAAAATGGCAAAAAACGTAATTACCGACTGTTAATATAACTGTCACATTTGACAGACAACATAATATTAATATTGTTACTCAGGCAACATCCATTGTTTTCAACGCATACTTCGTAGTTTTTTCTACATAGATTAGGTCACAGTGACAACAAATATGCATGTTGTTTTTTATATTTTTGTCACATGAAGGAACCCATTGTGTATCGCCTCTATTTTCCTTACAAAGAAAGTTTTTGCAACTTAAACATAGCCGTGACTTGTATTTTTTTGTGCTTCTTCTGCTAAAGGGAATCTATTTTAATTCTTTCGAAGACCAGGAAGACACTTTTGGTATGACAATAATTCCAATATTTTTAGGACATTTACGTATAACATTAGGAGTGTTTTAACGATAAGATATGTAACAGTTAATCATTTTTAGAAAATTTAACAAAATAACTTTTGATACTATTAAAACAACAACGAATATTTGGTTATGTTTAGGGCTGATAAAAGTAGTATGAACAACCAAAGAACGACCTCACGTCAAAAAAAGTGCCTGGATATTTGTTGGTTTGTGAATTTTTTGGTTTCCCTGTATAATTATAGTAACGTAATTTAACAATGGGATTTTTGTTTTCTATTTTCTAATTAGCGTGATAGCAGATTGAGCTTAAATTGATTGCACAATATTTTTTATGGGAATAACTCAACCAAGGTTTACCCTATATAGATGTGTAATTAAGGCCTTACAATAAAATATTTAATATTAAAATAGGATAAGAAACAACTTTCGATGCTCGAAACATGTTTATGCAAAAAGCATAAAATTGAATACATGTGAATATGAATTGGATACAACCATTATAGCCTGCGTAGCTATATTCATCTATTATACAACTTTTGACCATCGATGTCTGAGTCAACCTATAGTGCGACTTACTGCGAGTAATATATTCCAATCATATATCAGAAAGTTATGGATATTATTGAAATTAAACCGCCCCCAAATTTATTGTTCCAAAGATTAAACTTAACAGGCATTTGAACAAAAATCTAGCAATCATTAAGGATATTTTAATTTTTAATTGCCTGGAAATTAACAGTTTTTAGCTGAAAATTATTACGGAATTAAGCAAATATATTTACTACTAATTATAATTTTTAAATATACACTTAGTAAACTAGTAAAACTAATATTTTAGAAATTATTTATTTGAGCAGTAAAAGAGGATATAAATCAGTTAATTAATAGACGTCAAAAATAATATTTGCTTTGATAAACTTATTGTTAGAAGGATATTGCGGAATTTTTTATTGACTTGAAATTATAAAAAAATAAATTGTCATATTTTGTAAATAACTGGTCAAATAAGACCTCTTATATTAGATATGGATGCGGTATGGCATGAGAACTTTTTTCGAACCGTAGGAACATTTTCTTTCTGGAATTCCCTTTGACTTTTGCCGCCTAGGACTATCCACGCATTTTGGGAATTCCTTTTGATCTTCGCCACCAAATATCAGTGTTAATTACAGGTGCGCTAGATTAATGACTTTAAGCACGTAGCCAGAAATTCATTTCGGGGGGGGGGGGGGGTGAAAACCAGAAATTGCAAACGGTTAAACCTCAGGAAAATTAGAAAGAACTATGTCTATAACAAAATATTTTTTGAGTCGCAGGGTTTCTAGACCTCCTGAACCTCCCTGGTATGGTGTAGACGGAAAACAGATCCTAACGGGTTTTTGAGACGTATACATAATACTGTCGCTTAGAAAACATAAAATGTCAATGCACTTAATTACCTTCAACTATATTATATAGATTAAATGCGTATATAGCTGTATATTTATTATTATTTTTATAATCCATACACCTTCTATGAGCAAGAGAGATGCTGTAAGTTTTGAATAGAGAATATAACATATTATTTGCACTATTGCTAACTCATATCTTAATCTTTATAGTTCTCTGGGTCAGTGGCGGCTCCTCCATTAGGTCAATAAATATTTCCAAACAGAAAATAATAATTAATTTATATTTTTTTAATTTCTTTTAAATTTGGAGATTCCTTCTATTATTCTAAGCTGGTAAACTCGTTGAACGTTCACTTGAATCCTTGTGGTTATAAACCTAAGGCGAGTTCTTCCCGAGTGTTCCCGATCGCATTCGCATAGGGGCGCATAGGTAATATACGGCTTACGTTGGCGCATTTTGGGTCAACAGCCGCGATGAGGAAACTTAAACATTTTTGTCAGTTGATGCGTTTAATGTGAATCGTGTGATAAGTTGTGGTTATGACTGCGTGTTTTTATAGAATTTATTTTATTTTCAAGACTTGTTGATTTTGTAGCTTAAAATAATTGAAAAAACTAATGTTGTAATGGTAGCGAGACACAGTGGTTCAGAATATTAAGACTTCAAAAGCCGCCAGTGAGCTGAACTTTGAGAAACGTCTCGAATTTGAGGCCAGTTGTCAACCTTTGCCCGTTTGCCGTTGCCAAACTTAAAATTCCGCCGACAAGTCAAGACAAAAACAAAAAAGAAAATCGTTATTTTAGTTAAAATATGTACAATCTGTGTGACTGGATGGGATATGCGATTGCGAAGGGATAAGGGCATTTTATTGTTTCATGCCTCTGATTTTCCCAGATAACTCTTTGTGGTGTAAAATATAATAATTAGAAAATTAGGTATATATATATATATATATATATATATATATATATATATATATGTATATATATATGTTTTCGCTTAGCTCAGTTTTTAAATAAATGTGGACTGTTTTTATGAATGGACTTACCGAAAGGCTCTGCTGTCACTGTCTTCTTCTCATTCCAGGAAAATAAGGGTTTGGGAAAAAGGAAGGTAAAAGGAATCACGGGAGAGTCAGATGGAGTAACAGCCGTAGCGTTAATGTATAAATCGATTTAATAAATAAATAAACTCAAAACACGTTCGTTTTATGTGGCTACAAAACCGGACACTGGATAAATTTTGTCAAGCCGCCGAGAAAAGGTGTACTACTTATCGAAAGGTAAATCGGTACTACTTCGGATATTTTTAATTCCGGATTCGTTGCGCATTAGCGATGCTGCCATATATCTCTTTTGAATTTTCTTAAATTAAAATAGCGTAAACATACCACCGACCCTGAAAAATAGTTTTTCAGTTAAATCGAAAAAAAATAAATAAAATCCCAAAATTTCATCTTATTATATTAAATCAGACACTTAAAGGTTTTTAATTTTAATATCACCCAATGTTATTTAACCCATCAGTGTATTTAGTCTTAACCTTAAATAAAATCAAACATATTTTAGTTATTTAACCAAAAAAAAATAAAAAAAAATTATAATTCTAATCCGAAGAAATACCCTTATAACTATGATGATTACTGAGTCGGTAAAGGACATATCCTTATGACCGGTCGTTTATAAAGACCCTTATTTGTCTTTAAAGTTACATGTCTCACAACTCCATCTTTCCCTGGATGAACCTCCGTTATTATTGCCAAAGGCCAATGCAAGGGGGGAGCATTATATGTTTTTAAAAGAACTACCGTGCCGGGTAGAATATTTGCCTGGTCTTCGTTCCATTTTTGACGGATTTGTAAGGTGGTGAGATATTCTAATCTCCACCGTTTCCAAAAATCTTGTACCATTTTATCAATGAGTTGAAATCTATCTAATCTATTCAATGAGATATTATCTAAATTTTCCGCCGGAAACCCATTTAAAGAGGTTAATGTCAAAAAATGAGCAGGTGTCAACGCCTCTGGTGCCGTCGGATCCGATGACAAGCGACACAAAGGGCGCGAATTTAATAGGGCCTCGATTTGGGTAAGGAGGGTGTTAAATTCTTCATAAGTTAGTATCTGTTCGCCCATTACCCTGTAAATATAATTCTTCACCGATTTAACATTACTTTCCCAAATACCTCCTTCTTGCGGGTTTAAAGGGCATATGTTCCTCCATTGAACTCCCGGAACTCCCAACTCGGTTTCTAAAGCATTTATGTACTCAGGAGAGTTAATAACTTGATTTAGTTCACGAAGCACCCGCTTTGCTCTCAAAAATGTCGTACCGTTATCTGAAAACATAGTTTGTACCGGTCCTCTATGTGAAAGAAAACGTTTAAAAGCTTGCATGAAATGAGGGGTAGAAAGGGAACTGACTAACTCTAAATGTATTGCCTTAACACTCATACAACAAAATAAACTTACATAAGCCTTATGAACGGTGGCATTTTTTCTTTTTCCCATTGTAATCTTAATAGGTCCAAAATAATCAACTCCTGTATTTAAAAATGCCCTAGCTTCATGTACCCTAACCGCAGGCAAATCCCCCATTAATGGCGCCAAAATTTTCGGTCTTAAACGAAAACACCGATTACATTTATAAATTTTACTACGAATCAAATTTCTTCCTCCTAAAATCCAATATTTATTACGCAAAATTGCTTCTAGCAATTGAGCACCCGTGTGCAAATTAATTTGATGATAATAATCAACAAGTCTCTCAGTCAAAGAACATTTTCCCGGTAAAATTAAGGGATGTTTCTTATAAAAAGTTAAATCCGAATTACCAATGCGACCCCCGACCCTAAGCAACCCGTCTTGCATAAAGGGGTGAAGTCGTTTTAATTTTGATGAACATTGTTGATTGATATTTAACATATTAATATCCGAACCAAAATATTCTTGTTGAATTAATTTTATTAAACAAAATTCAGCCTTTTGCAAATCACTAGCTAAAATAATGTTTCCTCTTGGAAGAACTTTTAAAAACCTTAAAACCAAAACGACAATTCGTTTGGGAAAAGCATGGCCAATTACATTCAGGTAATTTTAGCCAAAAGGGTCCCGTTAACCACATAGGATGATTAATAAGTTGATTAGGCTTTAGCCCTCTTGATACACAGTCTGCAGGATTTTGAATACCTTCAATATGATACCATAATATATTTGGCACATTTTCTTTAATTTGAGCAATTCGATTTGCAACAAAAATGTCTTTTAAATAAGGGCTCATTAGCCAACTTATGACAGTTGAAGAATCCGAAAAAGCTAAAATTTGGGAAATAAAAATCCGATCATTATAAGTTTCTATTATATGTTTTACTAATTTTGATAACAAATGAGCCGCTAGTAGTTCTAACCGAGGAACTGTTAAATTTTTTGCCGTTGAGACTCTAGATTTCGTACAAATAAGTGTAAACGACCACCCCATATCCGTCTAAGCTCGCGTCTGCAAAGGCCAAAATACTAACAGGTTTATTACTGATAACGCCTATATGTCGTGGGATTGAAAATTTTCCAATAATCTTCACTCTAACCGCAACTCCTCCCAAAGTCGTCTTACTTCATTTGGCGGAGATTCATCCCAATTTAATTTTAAAAGCCATAACCTTTTAACTATTATTTTTAGATTCAAAATAAATGAGGCTACTAAACCGATGGGATCATAACATTGTGCTATAGCCGATAGCATAGTCCATTTGGTACATTTTTCTTCAGGAATATTGACTCGAAAACTTAGAGTATCACTTTGTGGATCCCTCTGTATACCCAAAATTTTCGTATCCGTTTTAAATAAAGGTGTATCCGAAAACCGATTTTCTTTAGGAATGTTTTTCAACAAATTACTTGAATTGGATGACCATTTAACCAAATCAAAACCGTCTGAATTAAATAATTTTATCGACTCGTGATATAACTGAATAGCTTCTTTTTCCGAATCTACCGAGCTACAATAATCGTCCATATAAAGGTCACGTGACACAGACTTTGCCGCAAGAGAAAAATTCTTATTTTCATCTTTAGTTCTGTTCTTAAGGCTAAGTACGGAGACGCCTTTAAGCCAAACGCAACTACTCGAATTTCGTATTTATCAATTTGTTCATAAGGACTAAACCGCCATAATATCCGCTGAAAACGCCTATGATCTGGCAAAATATTAATCTGTCTATACATCTGCCGCAGATCTGAAGTCATGGCAAATCTAAAAAGCCGAAAATTTAATAACAAAGTTACTATGTCCGTTTGCAACTTTTGGCCGCTATATAAAATATCATTTAACGCAACTTCATTATCCGATGGTGCACTAGCATCTAAAACTACCCTTACGGGCGTGCTTGTACTACTACTAATTGGATGATGCGCTATGTAATAAGATGTGGTATCTTTTTTTTTCCGCCTGTACTAAGGCCATATGACCTTGGTTAAGAAAATCTTGCATGACCTTATTATATTCTAAACGCAAATTTGAATTTTTAGCAAGCCGTTTCTCTAATGATAATAATCTGACCTGCGCATTACCCCGTGAGTCACCTAAAGTTTCTGGAGGGAATTTAAAAGGTAAAGCTACCGTATACCGACCATTTTTTTCTCTGTGATATGTACGACAAAAAATATTTTCACATTCCGTCTGTTCAGGTACCACTAACTCCCGATTTGGTACTTGTTTAACTTCCCATAACTTCGCGAGAAGTTGTTCAAATGATTGCTCTTCTCGAAGAGTAAAGAAAACCGAAGAATTTAAATTTCGTTCTATTATTGGAGTTTTTCCCATAACAACATATCCGAAAGATGTCTGAACCGCAACCGGAAATCCCAACTTTCCCGTAATTCGATTTTCCTTTAAAATATTTGCAAATAATTCAACCCCAATTATACCGTCAATTTCACCGGGTTGATTAAAACTATTATCCGCCAACGCAATTTTTAAAGTTCGATAAGGCCTCCAAATTAACCGCCACCTTTGGCAATTGATCTGTAATTTTATCCACTAAAAGTGCCTCAATTGTGTAAACCGAATTTGAGTCGTAACGTGAAGCCAAAGAAAGTGACGCCAGACCGCGTACCGCCTGATTATTGCACCCTAAGCCTTGAACTGAAGTGTAATGTTTATGAATTTTTAAACCCAAATTTTTACAAGATTTTAGGGTTAACAAATTGACTTCACTTCCCGAATCTAAAATAAACCGGGCCGTGCTATTAGGGTAAGCGCCATTTACAACCAAAACTACCACCGTTGATAGTAATGAAATATACTTTACAATATCACCTTTATTAATAAAATTATTAGTTAAAGTGCTACACAAAACATTATTATTATTATATTTTTCTTGTCCACTATCTGTGACTGGATTAGAACTTATGTCTAAATTTCCGCTTTCCCTTGCCGATTCATTTTTAATTTCCAAGGATATTTCTGTCCTTCCCGTATGAGGTAAAATGTGGTGCTTTTTTGAGTATACAGAACAAGTTCTATTGGATAAACATGACCTAACCCCGTTGCTAGAAGATAAACAATTAAAACACCAATTTTTATCCCGGACTATTTCATATCTTTTAGAGGGGTAACAACGCCTTAAACTTTTCACATCGACCTACATAATGCCCCGATTTTTGGCAAAAAGCACATGTAAATTTTGTATGTTTATTCTGACTAATTACAAATGATTTTGCTGTTTTAATATTGGTAAAAGAGCCGCCGCCACTGCTAGAGGGTTTATTCAGATGTAATATTTTTGATTGCCTTTTTACAAATTCAACCAAGTTATTATAAGTAGGAATATCTGTATTCCCTTGGCTAACTTCAAAAGCCCTTACTGTATCGTGATCTAATTTTGTTAAACCGTGATATAATAAAATAAAATCAGATAAATCCGGTAAATTTAATTTTTTTAACGCCGAAACCCCAACATCAAACCGTTCTAGGAAAATATTTAAATTTTTTTCTGACTCTGTATGCAAAGGTTTAAACTCTAAAATTTGTTATAAATAACTATTGGCTAAATACCGTTTATTTTCGTATTTATCTACGAGAGCCTTATAAATAATCTCATAGTTATCAGCCGTAAGAGAAATACCTGCACAAACAGCTAAAGTCGAGCCGCGTAAATATCCTACTAAAAAATGAATTTTATCGAGATCTGTTAAAGTTGAATTATTATGTATCATACTTTTATACAATGAATGAAAAGTTTCCCATTGACGTATTTCTCCCGAGAATTCCGGTAATTCAATTTTAGGTAGTTGAGGGTGGCTATCACTCACTGTTAATATTTGTGTCGTAGGTGGCATTGGAGCGACACCCGAAGCCTGAGTCTGTTTATCTAAATTTTTTGCAGCGAAATGAATATAACTACAAAGCTCATTTACTGCAGAAACCGCGTTATAATCGGGGACGAAATCATCTTTTACTTCAAATCCAATTAAATTGATTTCATCTAAGGTCTTCATAAAATCGTTTTTTACGCTATCTAATGTCATATATGCAGCGCTAAATTTTTTTACATAATGTTCTTTTTTCAAATCTTTTGAAAGTTCGTAGAGCGACTGTATAATTTTAAAAAATGACTCCTTTTTGGCTGTAAGAATTATAAATTTCCTTTCTTCCGTCGTCATTTTATTTATGTTTTATATATTATAGTTTAGTATATATATTATATATTTTATTATATACTCGTACCTTGATTTATATACCTTGCCTTTTGTTAAAAAGAAATCCGATAATTAAAAGTAATTTATAAAAGGAAAAGTTAATTAAAATATCAAAATACCTAGACTTCTAATTAATTAAAATATCAAAATGTCGAGACTAAACCATTTTTACTTCTATCTTTTTAGCTGAAAACCGCCTTTTCAGTAAAAATCATAACTCGTAACTGACAATTTAAATATTCCGTAATTAATTACCATAAAAGTATACCGCTATACTTTCCATTAAATAAATCATGTAATTAATAATTTGACAAAATTTAGGAAAAATAACTTTCACAAATAAAGTTTAAAAATCCGACAACATCGCCAATGCCCAATTCCGGTACCAAATCTTTAGGCAATAAAATAACAACAAAAAAAACGAAGTGCTGGAATGCACGAATTGCCTGCCATACAAAACCAACGATAATAATCATACGATTTAAAATAAAATTTAATTTTTTTTTCTGAAATCCGGGCTCGAATAGGATCAAATGTTTTTTTTTTTGGCTTAGCTCACTTTTTAAATAAATGTGGACTGTTTTTATGAATGGACTTACCGAAAGGCTCTGCTGTCACTGTCTTCTTCTCACTCCAGGAAAATAAGGGTTTAGGGAAAAGGAAGGTAAAAGGAATCACGGGGGAGTAATCTCAGATAGAGTAACAGCCGTAGCGTTAATGTATAAATCGATTTAATAAATAAATAAACTCAAAACACGTTCGTTTTATGTGGCTACAAAACCGGACACTGGATAAATTTTGTCAAACCGCCGAGAAAAGGTGTACTTATCGAAAGGTAAATCGGTACTACTTCGGATATTTTTAATTCCGGATTCGTTGCGCATTAGCGATGCTGCCATATATCTCTTTTGAATTTTCTTAAATTAAAATAGCGTAAACAATATATATATATATATATATATATATATATATATATATATATATATATATATATAGATACAAATTAATCCATTCATATAAATACCATCGAATACCCGAAAGCTCAAAGAACAGTTTTAAATAGCTATCCTTTTTATAATACATCGTTTCTATTTTACCCCAATATACGAATGCAGTAGTTTTATAGAACCCGGTCGGTCATAAATGTTTAGAAATAATTTTGGTTATCTATATATTTTTTTATATTCTTATTTTTTTCTTGATTTATAGTTGATAACAATCGATAGGCAATTATAGGTGATAAATAACTTTCCTTAATGATAATTTACCGTGAAATTTTTTATCCCAAAACTTGTAGTGTTCTTTTAGAGGTGTAAAAAATAGATACACCTTCAGTAACAATCCTTTTTATAATGAAATCTTTTTGTTCTTCGAATGTAATATTTGTGTAAAAGCACACTTGATTATCCTAATAAGCAATATTTAACAATTAGGTCTTTTCTAAGATTTTATGCTTTGGAAATAATTGTATACAATTGTAAATGGTTAAAATAGATATATGTGCTTCTAGTACTAAGTAGTTGTATTTAAATTATATAATAGATGTATGGTTTATAGAAATAATAATAAAGACCTTTAGTCAGCTATACATGCGTTTTATTTATATAATATAGTTGAAGGTAATTAAGTACAATGACCGTTTATATATTTTTTAACCGATAAAATTATGTACACCTGTGTCATAAACACGTTAGGACCTGTTTTCCGTCTACACCATACCAGCTTTTAAAATTCAGAGAATATTTAATTTTTTAAAACCTTTTATCCTTTTACTTCTCTACGAATTTAATATTTTATATTTTACCTTTTACAGTTTATTTTGACAAAAACTATGACACGTGTTTCATAGTATTAATTACTATTTCACATATTAAAATGTAAATATACCCACCTGTAAAACCCCAGTTCTACCCCTTTTCTAAATGTTATAAGCAAGGTTTCAATAGTGTAGTGGGCAGAGCATCAGTCTTCAATTCTCAAAATCCAGTCCAGAAATCGAAACCCAACAATGGAACACAGACTTTTTTGGCTTTAAATTAATATACATCTAAAAGCTTAGTAGGAGGGGCTTGTGACGTCAGAATGGAAGGATCTAAGGACACTAGGATAGGGAAATAACAAGTCACGTGGTCCAGCGCAACTGTAATCAACACCTGATACTTACAGGTAAGAAATGTTTCCACGGTCCGGTCTTAGGCGCAAATATGTCAGCCAATTTAGCGAAGAAAGCAAAAATTGTGTTAATACAGTTTAGTCGTCACTGGAGAGTTAAAGTTATTAACAACAACAACAAACAGATTAAAAATAATTCCACCTAGATTTATATATTTTTTTGTAGTTTATTAACATAAAAAAGAACTCCGTGGCTACACCATGTAATAATTAGTTTATACCTGCAAATTTTCCAAAATATGGAAAAATGTTTTTTGATTTTTTTTATTTTATTCCTATTACATATTTAATTGTATTTTCATAAATAATTATAAATAAGTGTTTAGCGATTTTGTCCGTATATTGTCAGCTTCCATAGAGGATTTGGGACAAAATTGTTGCATTGAAAATCTCGGTTGTTTTATATGATAAATACTTATAAGCTCATGTTCAGCCAATAATAAAAACCTTAGAAGTCATGGTATTGATTTAAATATAGTATCACTAAAAAGCATGAAATGACTTCTTTTTATTGAAGGTTTTTTTTTCTTTCCTTTGGGTGCACTGTTTAATTTTTATTTGTTTTAAAACAGTTATTCCTATTTCATTTACCTAATACGAACACTTTCTCAAGTTCAAATAAGGTATACAAATTATTAATTTTATAAGACAAATCAATGTGTATTTTTCGTTATACATAATAATATGTACAACAAATAAGGGCGTCACTAAGTGAGGGACAAAAGGGCGCGAGGACCCCCTTCCCAATATTTTGAGCAGTTGATTACATTTTGGTTGACTTGGCTCAGATATTGACCCTATAAAGCCAATGGATTAAGCTAGCATTAATGGGCATATCATGATATACATTTACAACAAGCAGAGCTGGCACGCGCAAAGGGTGCCCCCACGTTTCCACTCACATTACCGAAAGTACAGAAAGCATGACCTTTTTTTTCGTCGAAAAATCGTGGATAAGAAGTGGTTATTGTTACTTGATTTTCTTGTTTTAGTCGTTAGTTGCTTACTTCGAATTCCTTCCCCCCCCCCCTTCCAAAGATCAAGATTCCAGGTATGCCTATGACAACAAAAAATACACAGATATTGTCTTATTAAAATTAATACCTTTTGTTTGTACCGGGGAAAATGTTTATTTAATATTATCCGAGTATATAAAATTAATGTATTTTCTTCTTCATGTAGGCAATCCAATACCCCGATCAACGAGAGCGGAATGACAAGCAGAAGATTTTCAATTGCGCAACCAAATAAACAGAAAAGTGTCTTTGGGAGTACAACTTCTTTAACCCATGATGAAGATTTGTAACGAAAATATTTTCTTTTGTTTTATTTTTTTATACATATTTCTCGTATTTGCTTGCTAATTCGAAATTATCAATTTTTAGCTAGTAGTAGTTATTTGTTTTGTTTAAAAGGAGAATTGTTTGCTGTAGATTGCATGCTAATGTTATTGCCGTAATAACGATGGTTTTTATAAACTATATTAATTAAAACATTTAGTGTAACATGTTTATTTTTCA
Source organism: Kuschelorhynchus macadamiae (assembly GCA_030620095.1). Lineage (NCBI taxonomy): Eukaryota > Metazoa > Arthropoda > Insecta > Coleoptera > Curculionidae > Kuschelorhynchus > Kuschelorhynchus macadamiae. Next base: position 452,356 of record JAUTXW010004093.1, read on the forward strand.
GTGATGTTTTGGGATTATGTACTATAGAATTTATCGATAAAAAAAACTCTCAATTTTTGTAAATAAAAAGGAGCAGCATTCTGTGCTACATAGATTCTGGTCGGTCGCATCAGAAGGTGGCACCGCACCGAATTAAAAGACACTAGTTTGGACAAGCAAAACCTTTTAATAGAAATTTCAGTAATATATATATACAGTCAGTGAGGAAAAATAAAGGAAAAATTATCTTATTTTTTCTAAAAACGCCACAGAAAGTCAAACAAATAACATTACTTTTATAAGAGTGCGGTACGCGATGGTGTTATGCAATAAAGGTTATGTGGCACCACTAGTCAGAGATAATGGTCTTATAGCCCTCCGCCCGCCTGAGGGAATAGCCCACGTGTGTGATTCTTTTCTTAAACCTAAATAAAATTTGTCTAACCCAAATTTATCACCCATTCACATTAGCCTTGACCCAACTTTACGTCTCAAATAAATCTTGCTTAATTCAACTATGTGTCATTTTTAAACGTAAAAAATATTTATGTAACCTAACCAATTAGTAAATAATTTCGAAATTGTAGTGACGGATTCATGATTTGAAACTATTTTTTGGGTTTTCGACACAATCAAAACTACAACACAAAAACAATAAACAAAATCAATTACCCGTTAAGTTGAATAGGCAGTCTTAAGTTCCAGATCCACTATGAAGGTACTCGAGTAACGACACTGAAAAATATCAATTTTCTGTCGGAGATTAGCCATTCTGGTTATATATCTTATACTAAACATAAAACATATTCTGCTTTTAGTTTTTTATTTTTAGATTTGCTGAAGACGGGGGTATCTTTCCTCCGAACCATCCAGAAAATAGACATTTTCCAGTGCCGTTCCTAGGGTATCTTGATGGACTGCCTATTCAATTTATCAGATAATTAATTTTGTTTATAGTTTTTGCGTTGTAGTTTTGACTGTGGCGAAAAACCAAAAAAATAGTTTTAGATCTAACCAATTAGTTCCTTTGAAATTCCCTGTAACTCAACAATACCAAAAGGATTCTAAATTTCTAAATAATTTGATAATTTATTGTGCATTACTTTTTCTAGAATTTATGATAGAACTGGTAATACAGATATTGATCTATAATTATCTGAATTAATATTATTTCCTCCTTTATATATTGGCGACGTTCCAGAAATTTTCATTTTTTTTGGAATAATACTTATTTTAAAAGATAAATGAATTAGATGTATTAAAATTGGAATTAGTTGAATTTTGACTGTTTTAATAATTTTTATAGAAATATTATCATATCCACTAGATTCAGGTTATCAATAATTTCTTCTATAGCCAGATTAGTTGTGCTCCCTTTATCCATAAACATACAATTTTCTTGCATTGGCTCTGCTTCTAATTCGTAGTCTTTTAATTTTTTATATAAATTTTGTGCAATTTTGATAAAACGGTTATTCATTTCTTCACAAATATCATTTTCTTCTGTTATTTTTTTCCGTTAATTAAAATTCAATATTATTTTGTTTTGGTTGTTTCGTGTTTGTTAATAGATAGTTAATATTTTGCCATACACTTTTCTGGTCAAAGGAATTAAATTGTTCTTTAACAAATTTTTGTTTCGTTGACCTAATAATTTTCTTTACATATTTATTGTATTCGGTATAAATTTGTGCTTGGTGTAAGTTTTTCGGAAATGTATGATTTTTTCTAATTCTGGAGTAAACCAAGGTTTTGTACTTTTTCTTGTTCTTAAGATTACTTTATGAGAACAGGATTTAAAAACATTTTCCAAATTATCATACAAATCTTCTGCATTTTTATTGAATTTTTAACCGTGTCTAAATTTCTTACTTGGTCTTCAATTATTCTACCTCAAATTTATATATATATTTATATGTTCGAATTTATTAGAAATTTCTTGTTGTTCTAGAGCAAAATCAATAACTTGAATAACATGATCACTTAGTGGACTAGGTATTACCTCTAAATGTATATTATCTTCCAGATTAGTTAAAATGTGATCTATTATACTGTTACTTTTACCCACTTTACGTGTTGGGGTATTCATATAACATAATTTGAAATTATTTGCTGAAAATATCTCAAAAAGTTTACTTGTAATGTTATTTTTTGAAAAACTTTAATGTTCATATCTCCACATAAACAAACACTGCACGCAATTTCATTAAAATGTTGAAGTTTTTCTTCCAAGTATTCTAAGAATATGTCATTTTTTTGCGACTGCAGGCTTGTAAAAAGCACAAATGATATTATATATTACATCAAATTTTAACTTTTCGTTAATAAACATGGCTACTCCACCACCCCTCTTTTCTCTTGATGCAAAAACTGAATTGTAATTTCTAAAATTGTCATACTTTTCTTCGTATTTCTTTATCCGAATTTCTGATATAACAAATACATCTGCCTTTTCTGCATTGATTAATATTTCAATATCATCCATTTTATTTTTCATTGATCGTGCATTCATATATAATACTATGAGAAGATAATTTATTTTTTCTTTTTCTTTTGATTCTCTGAATAAGTAGATTTTGCATTGGTTACTGTTTGCTTCATCTTCGTAATTAAAATGTGTTCCATATTCACCATTTGATATTTTGCAGTTATTTTCTTCACAAGTCCAATTTTTTCTTTGGTTTCCTTCAAAACAAACGAGTAATAAAAATGTCGGCAAATCGAACAACTTTCTTTTTCTCTCCTCATGGTTACAAAAGTTTGTAGCACAAACGTTTTTCATCTCCACTGCTGTTAGACAAATTAGATATTCCACCGCTTATTGCTCAACTTTCTTATTATTCGTATTTCTAGCACTTCACTTGCGTTTTTGGACATTACCATTTAATGTAACTCTAGGTAGTAAATCTTTTTTATAATCGGTTGAGTATTTAGACACTATATGATGAATTATCCATATCCACAAGATAACCACTATTATTCTTACTTAAATATTCGTTAGATGTCATTATTAATTTTCATATACCAGTTAAAATCCTAAGCGACTAATGACCATGTTAGAAATTTCTGTTGATTATCAGTAAAATGAAGCTCGTTATTCTCGAAGCTATAAGTTACTTTACATTCAAATTTCAAGTTAAAGAACTAGCTAGAATTTATTATAATGTATACAATTGTTTAGATTAGGCAACCTTATTGATTGAAAATATCGTTCTTTATCGTCATTATTAACCAGAGACCTTACAAATGACTTGTAAGCATAGTAAATCTATGACCGTTTACTTTTAATTACCTGTCTACCATTTTAGACAATTCTCTTTCAATATACGATACAAGATGCTCATTTAATATTTCTGCAAACTGCATAACTAGTGCGTATACTTCTTTAATGATATAGTACTGTGTAGCCACATCGATGTTTTTCGCTGGGTTACCAACATTAGTCAAAGTCTTTTCCTGAATATTATATGATCCATTTAGGTAAAAGTGTAAACCGAACCTCAGGTGAGCCTCGTAATTTTGAAATTAATTATCTTTCGTTAAAATTTATCAATCATGTTTTTAACACTAGCCATTTTAAACTTATACTAAACTATTTTCCAGAGAGTTCATATCTGTATAACAGTGTGTAATTTTATTTTTCTCAAATCAACTTGAATAATAAATTTTAATTTACCATAGAATTATCATACAAAATCCTAATAGATTTAAAATTATAGCTTAAATTAATACCACCATTCATACTTAATGCTTCTAGATATCCTCAATCAACGCTCTTAGTCTATTAAATATGTCCAGTCAGCCGCTTTAGCGCGTTGCACTACAAGACTACAACGATTAACCTTAAGGGGGAACTGCACGCAGTAATATGGATCATTTGCAAGCCTTCCGCCGCTGCAATATTATGTTAAAACTATAAGAGATATGTATTAGCTTCAATGTGATTTTAATAGGGAAATATGTATAGTTGGGCGCTAAAGGCGAATTTTTATGAAAAAATCAAATCTAGAGTTATAAAATAAAAGTAGATTTGTCCATTTTCGACCATTTTTTGACCACTTTTTGACGCACATGCCTTCGCATATAATTTTTTTTCCACAAAATGGCTCTTTACCGCCTTACATTGATCCTTTGTCTACGTAACTGCAAAATTTGAAATTGGAAATCGTACTCATCTCTTTGTATTTCTGCAGCGCGTGAACTCTTTTGAACCCATTTTTAACCGAAATGTAATTTAAATTACCTATACATAACACATTTTTTTGAGGTCGGACGTGCAGGAAGTTTGTTTTAATGCATAGGTACCTTTTCACCTTACTTTCAACTCGACTAGACTTTGTCGCTGGTTTTTCACTTTTTGCGTGCAGTTCTCCCTTAACAAACGTACCGGAGACTACCGCTCCGCGATTCTTCAAATCTCTACGCTAACGCCGTGTGTTTGTGAATCGCGGTCAGACAGACGTATTTATTTATATCATATCTAAATATGATTTTACTGCAGCTTTGATGCTAGCCTCATGGCCCTCATTGGCTACGGTCGTGTCATCTTTTCGGAACCTCGGCCGGTCGCCCATCGTTGATTGGAAATGGAAGTTACACTGTTGCCATGCTACTAGTAACGTTTATTTATTATATTTCAGGGCACATAGTGTGGTGTAAGGTCGATAAGTCCGGTGAAAATGAATAGTGCTTAAGAAAAAAAATTACTTAACTGCAACTGCTTTTCCAGTGGCAAGTTTGGGTCTCCACTATAGTAGTAACAGCCTTCAGCTTTGTAAAATTTGTGTATGTAGTAAAAAGTGAGATGTCTCTGTTACTGTAAATCATTCAGTATAGAAAGTGGAATATATCAAGATCTAGTTAAAAACTCATGAAGAAATACTCTTCTGCGAAATTACAAAAAAATAGCAATTTCAGATTTTAGAATGGCAGACCTCAATTATTAAAAATAAAAATTATTAATTCGCATTACTTTGATTTAAAAAAAATTGTGTAATAATTTTCATATCTATATGAACTTGCCTTTAAATTTTACTAATACCAAAAAACTGGTCTTTGTCATTAGGTTGAAATGTATTGTGTACCATTAAATGAGAAACGTTTGTACCATAACGAGTGTTTTAATATAATTATGGCAACTCCGGCGTAACGCATGTCTAACTTAGGTCGATTTGATGTTTGTTTTGATTTCACTTTTCCTGTTTTATATTTGTGCCGTGCAGTGTGTATACATTTTGTATATTCGGGGTAGTTTTGTTGCTTTTATTATTTTTATTTTAGTAAAGTGGAAGTGACATTAGTGTTGTGTTTTGCGTTGTTAGTGATGGATAATAGATAAACTACAAGAAATCAAACAATGTCAGGATCGGGGTGAGGATATTGTAGAATGGGTTTTAAATAATAGTTTTGGTACGTTAAGCATTGAAACAAATTGTACGTTATTAAAACTTTACCAATACCCCGGCCAAATTTAATTTGTTTAAAATCATCAGATAGTCGTCAAATTGTGGTAGAATGGTATCAGAAATGCGTATGATTAACGGGCTCACGTAAACGGGAAAAATTATTCTGTTGGTACTGTTTATTGTTTTCAAAACCGACTGAATCTACATCCTGGTCCAAGACGGTATACGCTGATTTAAAAAATGTACAACGTTCGATCGAGAGACATTTTAAATCAAAGGAACATATTGCGTCGTCTTGTAAATTTAATCTGTTTGGTAAGCAAAATATATGCTGCCTTGGATAGCGCCAAAAAAGAGCAAATCATTTTATAAAATAATCAAGTTAGAGAAAATCGTTCTAATTTAAAAAAGCTTGTGGATATAACAATTTTTTTGTCATCGCAAGAATTAGTATTTCGCGGGCATGATGAAACCAGTCAATCATCTAATCGCGGCAATTACAAGGAATTGCTAACGTTGTTTGGTAAATACGATACAAGCATAAATAGCTTTTTAAGTAGCAACGTTTTTGCTGGCACATCAAAAACCATTCAAAATGATTTAATAGATTGTGTATCATTTATACTAAAAGAACGCATTAATAGAAAAATTCAAAGTACACATTTTTTTGCTTGGCAGATTGCTGAGACAACAAATATTTCTTGTGCTTCTCAACTATCTATTGTGTTTAGGTATGTTAAAGATGTTGAGGTCCTTGAAAGATTTTTGGGGTTTTATGATGTTTCGGCTGTCAGGACAGCGGAAGATTTGTTTAATTTTCTAATTAATAAATGTAATAATTATGATTTTAGACATAAATTAGTTGAACAAACGTACGATGTAGCTACTGTTATAGCCGGTCATTTAAACGGCTTACAAAGTAAAACCAAGTCAATCGCACCCCACGCACTTTTTACGCATTGTCATGCTCACTCACTAAATTTTGTTTTGAGCAAAGCTTGTAACTCTATTAAATGTCGCGTATTTTTTTCTAGTTTATCTGGCTTTGCAAGTTTTTTTTCTAAATCTACTAAGCAGACAAATGTATTGAATGAGATATGCGGTAAACGAATGCCCACATTCATTGCTACTCGTTATAATTTCACGTCTAAGTCAGTGTTTACAGTTTCCACATACAGAGACAAATTAATTGCAGTTTTCGATTTTTTAATTAATAATGACGAATTTAAAAATGACGCCCACTCTATCAGAGGGTCGGTTGGTTTAAAAAAATATTTAAATGAATCAAAGTTTTGTTTTTTACTTGAAACATTTAAATTAATTTTTGAACAAACCGATGTGGTTTTCTCATTTCTTCAAAGTAAGTTAACAGATATTTCATATTCAAAACAACGACTAACTAATTTGCAACAGACGAGACGAGACGGTTCAAAATTATCGAAATACTGATCAGTATTTTGATAATGTTTACGAATCGTCCGTGTCAAATTTTGAACCGTTACGAAAAAAACGAAAATCGAATCTTGACTTGCCCGACTTGAAACAATCGTACAAACAAATTTTTATATATGGATACCATTATATTACAAATTGATGTTAGATTTGTTGATTTGCAGAAATTAAAATTTTTTGATATTTTGACATTCACATACTGTGTATTTTAAGGATTTTCCCCAAACTTTGTTGGACGATTTGTTAATGCAATATCCATTTTTTGACCAAATCCAACTGAAAAATTATGTACAGTGACCCTCAAATGTTTGATAAATCAAAAACTCCTTTTGATCTATTCAAATTTATGTTTACAAACAATTTGCACCGTTGTATGCCGGAATTATATAAATTTGTTAGTATTGTTGTTACTGTGCCTGTATCGTCTGCATCAGTCGAAAGAAATTTTTCTGCACTGAAGCGAATTAAAAACTATAGTCGCAATACAATAAATCAAAGCCGATTAAGTAATGTTTCACTAACAGTTTTACGAAAACGTGATAAATCATTTTGCAAATTCAAAAAATCGGCGAATACCTCTTATATATAAAGCAGAGTAAATACCCGTAAATTTTTTCACATAATATTTTTTTAATATCTTTTATGTTTTTTATTGTTTATTAAATCAAACCAAGATTTTGCTAAAAATCTGATATAGGTATTTAAGTTTGATCCCTATTTTAGTAGATACTATTAAGAATTTTATATTTTGTTTATATTTGTTTTAATCATTTTATATTTTTTATTTTATATTGCTTACTAAAACTGATATCCTAATTAGGTATAACTACAATACTAACCCTTACAAAAAATGAGTCCTAAGAATCTAGAAATAGATATTATGATATCTATTTTTTTAATACTTTTAGTCTTTTTATTGCTTAGTAAAATTGATATCCTAATTAGGTATATGTACAATATTGACCCCTACCAAAGATTTGGCCAAGGAATCTAGAAATAGGTATTTAAGTTTTAGAATTTGGTATTTATTTTATTTTATTTTTTTATGCTTTTAGTTATTTTCATACCATTACCCCTGTTATAATTCCTTTATCCAGATATCCTTTCTTACCTCTCCTCTCCTGGCAAGATATTACTCTCACTTCCCCGCTGGTTCTTGCTGGACAGTAAAACATACTTTATGTTTCTTTGGATAATTTCATAGTTAAGATATAGTTAACCAACTTTTTTGGGTTGCACCCTCAAAGTATAATTTATTGACTAAGAAGAGTTGACCCTATTAACCTCGCTATTTTTTTATTTTTATTATTTTTTATTATTTATTTTTTTTATTATTCATTATTATTTATTACTTATTGTTATTTTTTATTTTTTATGGTGACTATTCATTTTAGAAGTAGGTGATAATTAAAAATAATTTAGAAAAAGATAATGAGTCATTTTATTATTACAAGGGTATATTGTGAGGCGAGCGCAAAATTTTCGACTGAGGCCCTGTTTTAACATTTTTTAGTTTAGCCTCCTCATCGCTCGTGACCAGAAGCCGCCCCTGCTGTATAATATATGGTTTCTAATTAATAACAGTCATTCTTTAATAATTATTGTCTAGAATGCATTATATAAAGTTCAATTATCACTCCAGGTCATAGCACTTACCCCACATAAATTTGGTGCTTCTGCATCATCGAGAGTGGTCGCTACTTTTTTATGTTACAAAAACAGCAAAAATATTATTTGCTGCCGGTCTATTTATTTCATCGTCTTCCTGCCGAGTATAATGATCAGTGCAATACAAATGGTTAAGAACACATTGCTTATTTTCGTAAAATGGATAACTCTCCTTTGACATGTCTATCAAACATTTTTTCTCAGAAAACACTTTACAGAAAATATTGTTTTCGGGTCTGATACGAGGAACTAACGTAGTATAACTAGTGTTGAAGAATTGCTACTTTTGATTTGTTTTTTTAGCGGGGCTTGTCGTTTATAAATATATATATATATATATATATATATATATATATATATATATATATATATATATCTCGCCTGCTCTGCTGTAAACTATAGAGGATCTTAAAACATAATGGTTACGAGTCTTAACTTGTCTGAGATACTGAAAAGTTCAATGAATTGTAAAGATCCATCATAGGTATCAGGGGCGTGCAGTCCATGGAAGCAAGGGAAGCAGTGCTTCCCCAAAAAAAAATTACAAAACATCTTCTAAAATGTAATTTTTGAAATAGGAAACCATTAATTTAGTTTATATTAAAAATGCTAAAATATTGTCTTAATTATCAAGCCCATAATAAATTCAAATTCAAATTCAAATTCAAAAACGTTTTATTACCAACCAAATTACAAAGAAAAAAAAAATCGATAATAGTTATAACAAATACAATATGGTGGTAATGCGGACTGCACCTCGATTTCATAACCGGTAGCACAGCGCACTGGTGCGCGTGTGTGGTGCAGGCCGTTAAAGTCAATTAAACTAAACAAAATGTAATTAATAATTGTTACTAATTGAGCAGGGACACAATCCAAGGCAGCGCGGAGAGGCGGGTAGAGATCAGAAAAAAAAAATGGTTTGAGCTTTGTTGAAGTCTATGAAAATGATAATCATTTAGGCAAGACCAGTTACTATGAACATGTTTGGATTTAAAGATATTTTATGAACGATAAACCAGATAAAAAAAAAGACCCAGAAATGCAATAATTATAACATTATATACTTTGCAAATTTAGCAGAAATTCCTTTATATATTTAGAATATTTATTAAGCGATAATTCTTTTACACAGTTAGGTAAAGCATTCCACAATGTAATAGCCACATAAGAAAATGATTTTTGAAATCCGGCTGTTTTGTGTTGTGGTACTATAAACCGGTTGACATGTCTTGTATTGTGAAAATGATCAAAAGTGGTGAATAAATCATTTAAGTATTGGGGTTGTCCATTTTTCAAAATTTTATATATAAGGTTATACATATGAGATTTCCTTCGGTTTCTCATGTTTAGAATTAAATTTTCTTTTAAGTATGGCGTAATATGATTTCGATATTGTATATTGTAAGAAAAACGCATACAGCTATTTTGTAATTTTTGAATTGTTCCCGCCAACCTCCCAGACAAAGAATCAGAATAAACTATATCCCCGTAATCTAACAAAGACAAAATGAGAGAATTACAAAGATAATACTTGGTCTTTGAAGGTAATACGTTTTTTAGATTATGTAAATTTTTTAGGCGAATGTAGGCTAGTTTTATTTTATTTTTAATGTGAGATTCAAATGAAAGATTCGCGTCAACCGTTACACCCAAAATCTTTGCCTCTTTGACGACTGGAAGAAAAGTATTGTTTAATTTTATTTTAAAATTATCAGTGACACTCTTAATATTATTTTTATTTCCAAAAAAAATCAAATAGCATTTCGAGGCGTTCAATTTTAGATTATGATCTTCTGCAAAATTATTCACATTTTTAATGTCACTATTAAACTGTTCCTGAGATTGCTCAATTTGAGAGATAGAAATTGGCATGTATATTTGAGAATCATCTGCGTATTGTTGCAATTTGGAATTATGTATGCAATTATTCATATCCGCGACATATAGAGAAAAGAGCAAGGGTCCCAAAATAGAACCCTGGGGGACTCCGGCTGTTAAAGGCAGATATTTCGACTTACTTACAGTACCATTTGTATTTACTGATACACAGTGAGCTCTGTTTGAGAGATAAGAACCAAAGAAGTCTATAGATTTCCTTGAAAAACCAAAGTATTGCAATTTTGCCAACAACATATCATGATTAATAGTATCAAAGGCTTTGCTGAAATCAAGTACGGCCATACAGGTCATGTGCTTTGAATCTTCGTTTAGTCGTATATTGTTGACCATTTCAATCATGCTAGTTGTTGTGCTAAAATTTTTACGAAAACCGGATTGTTTACAGACATGTTTTTCTAAAATTTTTGACACTACAGGCAAAATACTTATAGGTCTAACGTCTTTAGGTTCCTTCGGATCCTTCACTTTAGCGACTGGTTTAATTATAGCCCTTTTCCATATATCTGGAAAATAGTTTTCTAAAATACAACTATTAATTATGTTTATAAGGGGCTTTATACAATATGGTAAACAGAATTTTAAATCTTTTATTGATATTTCATCTTCTCCGGTAGCATTTGTATTTATAGTATTTAAAATGGTATATAGAGATTTTTCATCTATAAGGTTGAGATTCAATTCAGAAGTTAGATTTTGATGTTTATTAGATTTATAATAATTTAATCTATCTTGAGAAATATTATTTGTGTTAGCAATAGAGTTTGAAAAGTAATCATTTAAAAGCTCAGGATCACTCAAATCTTCTGGCAGATCAAACTTTTTTGCATATGTCAAATTAAGTTTTTTGGCATTTTTCCAAAAGAATTTACCCCTCGTTAAAGACATTTGGTTAAAATATGCGATTTTCTCTCTAATAATTGCGTGTTTGATAAAATTCCGTAACTGACGATAATATTGAAGATTGACTGGGTTTTTTTGTTTTACATATTTACGATAAGATTTATCTCTTAACTTCATTAAAAATTTAATATTACTAGTAATCCACGGGGTAAACGGTTTGTCGTGTATAATTTTTGTTTTAACGAGGGCATGTGTTTTCATTAGAGATACGATATGCGTATTAAATATTTCTAATTTTGTATTTATTTCCTTGGCATAATAAATATTCTCCCATGGCAAATGCAGCGCATCATACTCAAACGAATTTACATTAATGCCATTGTGATCACGAAATTGTATTTTTCTCACACCCGGCTTCTTTTTTGATAAATCTAATGCGGCATATACTAAATGATGATCTGATATTGACTGAGACAGAAATATTGACCCTGAAACGGGGCATTTAAGTTCGTTACTAACAATAACTAGGTCTATAAGTGTTGATGAATTAGTTGAAACGTTAATTCTCGTCGGTTCCTTAATCAACTGAGTAAGGTTAAATAATTCTAGAAGTTTGATAAGCCTTTCTCCGACACAGCCACAATAGAATATCGAATAGAACATATGCGGGCCGCTAGCTTCTCTGCAGCCAAGTCCTGTATGCTTGATTTCCTGTGAATCGAGCCAGAGGTTATTGAACTTTTCACCGGCTGTTTGCAATTTTTGCATTTCAGTCGCGTGCTTTAAGTGGTGGCGAAAGCTATCGTTGGAGTAGGTTCATTGTTTGAACGGCTATCCGTGTGTTGTGTGATACGTACGTCGCGTATGGAAGACAATAATACGGACGTGGATATGCAAATACCGTCAACTTCGGCTGTCGGTAATAACGTTGAAAATGTTGGAGAATTTAGTAAGAAGAGTGTGTGTGAATGTGTGGTGTGTGTCTTAATAATAAAGGGATTTTCAACATTAGACTTCGCTGATAAGCTTCAAATAATTTCCAAAAGAAGGGCAAAACCGCCTATGAAAAATGTAACCACAAAAATGAGAAACTTTATTAGACATTTTTATCCGGAAAAACAATACGAACAATTTAAATGGCTAACAGGGTGTGAGAATATAAGTAAATTATTTTGTTGGCCAGGTTTACTTTTTGAAAATGAAAAAGGTCTCTGGAATAAAACTGGTTTTTCCGTTTTTCTATAAAGCTGTAAAAACACACATTATGTCCAAAGCGCATTTACAGGCCGTCATAAAAGAAAAAGTCTTCGGCAAAACCAGAATTGAACACGCCCTTAATAAACAGTGGGAAATTAGTCACCGCCAACACAATGAACTAGTCGATAAAAATAGGCAAATATTAAGAAGACTTATCGATGTTGTTTGTTTTCTCGGACAGCACGAATTGGGATTTAGAGATCATGACGAAACAAGGGTTTCTTCAAATAGAGGAAATTTTCAAAATTTACTTAGTTGAATGGCTAAATATGATGATTGCTTTAAAAATCATTTAGAGCACTCTATCGTTTTTCCCGGAACGTCGAATCGAATCAAGAATAATTTAACTTCCGCTGTTGCAACCATTATTCTAAAAAGAATTAAGCAGGAGATTGGCGAGGCGCGGTTTATTACTATTGTTCTGGACGAAACAACAGTGAACAGATATCACTAATTTTAGCCAATTATCTATAGTAATACGCTACGTTAAAACAGGCGGAAGTATTCAAGAGCGATTTTTAGGTTTTAAGAATGTGTCCGAAAATCGTACAGCAGATGCATTGTATAACGTTACTAAAGAAATTAATGGAGAGAAAAAATTGTAGCTGCAGTGATGGCAGGACAATTAGGGGGTCTGCAAGCTAAAGTTCGAGAAACTTTCCCAAGTGCTGTGTTTGTCCATTGTTTTGCTCATAAATTAAATTTAGTTTTATCCCAGTCCATCAATCACATTAAAGAGTGTAAAGTATTTTTCGTTACTTTAAGTGGCATGGCTGCTTTTTTTTCTAAGTCAACAAAACGTACACAAGCTTTGGACTCCATTGTCCACAAACGATTGCCCAGAGTAGATCCTACTAGGTGGAACTATAATGGAAGACTTGTGTTAACAGTATCTGAAAATCGTGAATTACTGATTAAACTATTTGAGAATATAATAGAAAATAATGAAACGTGGGACTCAGAAGCAATAAATAGTTCGAGGGGGTTTTTGGACTGTTTGAAACGAGATTTTAATTTTAATTATTTGTTGAACATATTTTCAGAAATATTTCCATTCTCGGACAATGTTTTTAATATATTACAAACTAAAACAAATGACATTGCTTTTTGCCTAGAAAAAGTGGATGATTTTAAGTCCATGTTAAGCCAAAAAAGAGATGACTTTGATCTATTTTGGGAGAAAACGATAACGTTAAATGTAGAGCTACAAGCCAAGCGTCTTCGAACAGACAAGGTGGGAGATGTTCAAACATCATACAGACGCCTCTTTTATAAAATAATCGATCAAATTCAGCAACAAATAAACTATAGATTTAACGGTTTAAATGATTTTAAATTCCTCGAGCTCTGCAATTTTGATGCATTTAAAGGAAAAACTTTTCCAGAAGATGCGTTTAAATCTCTTCTTCTTCATTAAGGCCAGTTCTTCGACCGAGTGTTACTGCGATCTGAACTAAAAGTGATTTACGAAACTGATGACATTAGCGCAAAAAATAACGCTAAGGAACTAATGCAATTTTTAAAAGACAAGGAGCTGGAAGATGCCTACACCGAAGTGTCGAAATTGTGTGAATTAGTATTGACAATACCTGCCACAAGTTCATCAGTAGAACGCAATTTTTCAACATTTAAACGTATAAAAAATTTTTATACGTATATATATATATATATATATATATATATATATATATATATATATATATTTATATACATATATGTATATATATATATATATATATATATATATATATATATATATATATATGTGTTGATTTTTACTCCTTCACGGATGGAAAAATACAATGTGTTTTTATTCCGGGTGTACATCCGTTCACTACTGTCGTTCTGAAAAGAACAGTTTTCCTGACGTTTCGCCAAAATCACATTTGGCATTTTCGAAAATGCCAAATGTGATTTTATATAAACGTCAGCAAAACTGTTCTTTTCAGAACGACAGTAGTGAACGGATGTACACCCGGAATAAAAACATATATATATATATATATATATATATATATATATATATATATATATTTATATACATATATGTATATATATATATATATATATATATATATATATATATATATATATATATATATATATATATATGTATATAATATATATATATATATATATATATATATATATATATATATATATATATATATATATATATATATATATATATATATATATATATTTATATATACATATATGTATATATATATATATATATATATATATATATATATATACATATATGTATATAATATATATATATATATATATATATATATATATATATTATATATGTATATATATATATATATATATATATATTTATATATATATATATATAAATATATATTTACATATATATATATATATATATAAATTTAGTTTTATAGTCCATCAATCACATTAAAGAGTGTAAAGTATTTTTCGTTACTTAAGTGGCATTGCTGTTTTTTTTTTCCAAGTCAACAAAACGTACACAATGGACTCCATTGTCCACAAACGATTGCCCAAAGTAGCTCCTACTAGGTGGAACTATAATAGAAGGCTTGTGTTAACAGTATCTGAAAATCGTGAATTACTGATTAAACTATTTGAGAATATATAGAAAATAATGAAACGTGGGACTCAGAAGCAATAAATAGTTCGAGGGGGTTTTTGGACTGTTTGAAACGAGATTTTAATTTTAATTATTTGTTGAACATATTTTCAGAAATATTTCCATTCTCGGACAATGTTTTTAATATATTACAAACTAAAACAAATGACATTGCTTTTTGCCTAGAAAAAGTGGATGATTTTAAGTCCATGTTAAGCCAAAAAAGAGATGACTTTGATCTATTTTGGGAGAAAACGATAACGTTAAATGTAGAGCTACAAGCCAAGCGTCTTCGAACAGACAAGGTAGATGTTCAAACATCATACAGACGCCTCTTTTATAAAATAATATCAAATTCAGCAACAAATAAACTATAGATTTAACGGTTTAAATGATTTTAAACTCATCGAGCTATGCAATTTTGATGCATTTAAAGGAAAAACTTTTCCAGAAGATGCGTTTAAATCTCTTCTTCTTCATTAAGGCCAGTTCTTCGACCGAGTGTTACTGCGATCTGAACTAAAAGTGATTTACGAAACTGATGACATTAGCGCAAAAAATAACGCTAAGGAACTAATGCAATTTTTAAAAGACAAGGAGCTGGAAGATGCCTACACCGAAGTGTCGAAATTGTGTGAATTAGTATTGACAATACCTGCCACAAGTTCATATATATATTTTTCAACATTTAAACGTATAAAAAATTTTTATACGTATATATATATATATATATATATATATATATATATATATATATATATATTTATATACATATATGTATATATATATATATATATATATATATATATATATATTGATTTTTACTCCTTCACGGATGGAAAATATATTCCGGGTGTACATCCGTTCACTACTGTCGTTCTGAAAAGAACAGTTTTCCTGATATGCCAAAATCACATTTGGCATTTTCGAAAATGCCAAATGTGATTTTATCAGCAAAACTGTTCTTTTATAGTGATATATATATATATATATATATATATATATATATATATATATATATATATATACATATATATATATATATATATATATATATATATATATATATATATATATATATATATATGTATATATATATATATATATATATATATATATATATATATATATATATATATATATATATATATATATATATATATATTTATATATATATATATATATATATATATATATATATATATATATATATATACATATATGTATATAAATATATATATATATATATATATATATATATATATATATATATATATATATATATATATATATATATATATATATATACATATATATATATAAATATATATTTATATATATATATATATATATATATATATATATATATATATATATATATATATATATATATATATATATATATATATATATATATATATATAAATACACAATTTACAATTTATACTCATTTAAAAAAAATAATATAACACCTATATATATATATATATATATATATATATATATATATATATATATATATATATATATATATATATATATATATATATATATATATATATATATATATTATATATATATATATATATATATATATATATATATATATATATATATATATATATATATATATATATATATATATATATATATATATATATATATATATATATATATATATATATATATACATATATATATATATAAATATATATTTACATATATATATATATATATATATATATATATATATATATATATATATATATATATATATATATATATATATATATATATATATATATGTATATATATACACAATTTACAATTTATACTCATTTAAAAAAAATAATAAAACACCTAGCAACTATTAAATAAATAATTTTACTTACAGCTTTTAGAAGAAACTTGTTAAAACACAAATAACAAAACGAGAAGGCACAAGTTCTTGTTTCTCACTGAACTGTATTTGAACAACTAAAGAATGGTTATAGAATTTGAGCATTTATATGCCTCTCAAACGACAGCACCTGCGATTGGTTACACACAGGCAAAACTTTTAAATTTCGTCCTTTTGACAACGAATAAGGGATAATAAATAATTCAAGTTAATTACTTAACGCTCGAACGCCGCAGCGGGAGTCACGGTCTAGCTGACTTGGGAGCGCATCGGCACGACGCGACGGGTGGCCTGATGAGGGTCGTCTTTTGTGCACTTAATGACTGATTGATGGTGAAAACTATTATATCTTTTTGATAGTTTGAAGTTATTGTTTTGTATACATTTACCTTTGAATACGTATAAAGATATAATGCAAGCGTAGGTTTTTAGAAATTTTCAAATTCGCATTATTATGTAGATATAAATCAATATCGGAGAGTAAATACTTGCTTGTATGACAATGAAGGGTCTAACTGAGTTAACGAAATTTGTAATATAAAAATATTCAATAGTTAAGGAGTCTGAAAAAATGAGGTCACGGAAGGTTGGGTCAGAATCGATTTGGGTATTGGTGGGTTACGGGGAATTTGAAAGGAACTAATTAGTTAAGTTAAAAAAAAGTACAGATTTAATTTAGTTTAAAAAAAAGCAACGCACACGGGGGCTATTCCCTCCGGCGGACGGCGGGCATTAAGATCGTCGTCTCTGACTACCAACGTCAAATTAAAAAAATCTGGCATTTTATACCTGCACTTAATTTTTTTTCAATATGAGATTCTCTAAAACATGGAACTAACTTTTACAAAAATGATTCCTTTGCAAATTGAAGGTAACTAGACTTCTATCAAACATACTAAAAGTACAATCGTATTCTCACACAAAATTCGTTTTTTTTTGGCCACCATTTTGAAAAAATTACAAAATAACCGTGACGTATCAAACTACAAGGAATATCATGCTAACTAAGAGGTCAGCATTAGTTTTTTTAAGTAGAAAATTGGAAAAATGGGAGCAAAAAAAAAGAATTCGCAAAAATATTTCATCCCGATTACATACAACGACTTAAAAACCTAGCCTTAATCACTAACTATCAACTTCAAAGAACTTTTTCATCAGATTTACGTATTTATCAATATTTTCATAAAAACATAAACTATTTATACAGTATAATCATCTTCATCAGCATTCAACAATTTTTGCAAACTATTAAGATGGGAGTTCACATCTGCGGTATTATCCCCATTCTGTATATTATAAAATATTAAAAAAAATAGAACCGACTTCAAAACAAAATCGCTAAAAAGTAAAAAATAATATTTTAAGTCGACGCCCAAAGCAATCTCACCCAACCATTACAAAATATATTTGATGTATTTGATATTACATTACATTGTTGGCGAGTTTAGAACATAGTTATGATATAATAGTGTTAACAGAGACTTTTCAAATTAAAGACATAAATGCATTTGGCATAAAAGATTATGTTTATGTATATAATGATGGTCAAATTAATCAGAATGATGGTGTGCTTGTATTTATTAAAAATGTATATAAATTTAAATTTAAAATAGTTAAGATTGCCAATATAAATTGTCTAAGAATTGAATTAATAATGTCAGACAAAACTACATCTATAACAGCTATATATAGACCAAGCCCTACGGATATAAATTTGTTCATTTCTGATCTGCAAATTTACCTAAAGGATATTGCGACAAATGATACGGAAATATTGATAGGGGATTTAAATATTAATATTTTAGGTAACACTATAGAAACCCAGGACTACCTAAACTTGTTATATGCTGCCGGCTACAAGTCTCTTATAAATCAATTTACTAGAGTCGAAAGGGATGCTAAAAGTTGTATAGATCACATTTTTTTTAAAAGTGCCTCTATTAGCCAAAAGATACTTAAACCAATCATACTTCATTCTAAAATAACCGACCATTATCCTATTATGCTAACATATGAAATATCTAATAAACAAACAAAATTGGCAGAGAGAAAGACATATATTAATTATACAAAGTTTGGAAAATCATTGGAGAAACACAATTTTAACAATATTTTCCTCGGAAACGGAAATGTTGACGAAATTACGACTAAGTTGGTAGATACAGTGAGGAAATGTATGGATGAGAGCATATCAACATATTTACCAAAAACAAAAAGAACACCTTGGATTACGAATGGAATTTTAAAATCAATGAAAATAAGAGATGAGATCTATAAAAAATATAAAAGAAGTAAGAGCGAGGCATTATACATAGAATACAAAACCTACAGAAATAAGATCAATAAACTAATTGAGATAACAAAGCAAAGGTATTTTAAAAGTGTAATTATTAATAATGTAAATAATACTAAAAAGATTTGGCAGACAATAACCAGTTACAATAATTCTAATTATACAAAAAGTTCAATCAAAATTCCAGCTATTTTCGATAAAAACAAAACAGTACAATACACAGATTCTCAAACCATCGCTGAATGTTTTAACGAGTACTATGCCTCTGTAGGCGAACGGATGGCTCAGGATATTATAAAAAATAATAGAACAGCAAGAAAATACCAAAACATAAAATCAACATATAGAAATTCAATTTATTTATATGAGGCTACAGAAGGTGAGATAAGTAAAATTATCTAAAAAACGATTCTACTCCAGGAATTGATGAAATAACAACAAAAATATTAAAATTGAGTAATTACAAACTAGTACCTCCAATAACCTATCTAATAAACTTGATATTTTTGATTGGAAAATGCCCAAAACATTTTAAAAAGGCAAAAATTAAGCCGGTTTACAAAAATGGTGAGATGGACAAAATGGAAAATTATAGACCAATAAGCTTAATTTCAAACCTTGCTAAAATTTTCGAAAAGGCCCTTAAAACAAGATTATTGTCATTTTTAAATAATAATAATCTATTATCCTCCTACCAATTCGGATTTCAAAACAATAAATCAACAAATGACGCAATAGCATTATTAACTAGCAAAATAAATCAAAGTTTGGATAAAAGTAAACCAAGTGCTGCGGTATTTGTTGATTTAGCAAAGGCGTTTGACACTGTAAGCCATAAAAAATTGTTATCTAAACTTTACAATATCGGTATCCGTGGACCTGCACATGATCTCTTTAAAGATTATCTTAGCGAAAGGGAGCAAGTCGTAGAAATAGATTATAAAATTAGCAAACCAAAGGTGGTTAATTACGGTATCCCACAAGGAACAGTTTTGGGTCCAGTATTATTTTTAACATATTTAAACGAACTTCTTACACTACAATGTACCGGAACCATTATATCATTCGCCGATGATACAGCACTTTATAGAAGGCGATACATGGGAACAAGTAGAGCGAAAAATAAAAACAGATTTACAAATAATAGTAGAGTGGTTCGATTCTAATTTACTTACTATAAATTTAACAAAAACAGTTTATATAATGTTCTCAAGTTATAAAAGAGGATTACCTCAAGCGGCATCAATTGATATAAACTTACCTCTGAGAAATCACGTCTGGACTCTACATCGCTCTAAAAATACAAAATATCTTGGAATATTTATAGATGAAAATCTAAGATAGGATACTCAAGCTGAAGCCCTTGCAAAAAAACTGAGATCGCTTATGTATCTGTTTAAAACTATGTCGAAAATTCTTGACGCTAAGTATCTCAAAATGATATACAGTCTCTGTTAGAGTATGGAATAATTGGATGGGGGGGCGCATATCAGTCAAATCTAATTCCTGTAATTATGGCACAAAAGAAAATTCTTAAAATAATGTTTAAGCTTGAATGGCGATATCCTACCCATCTTCTGTATTCCCAAACGAATATGTTGAGTGTAAGGTCTCTTTATTATAAATCGTCTATTTTATACTTGGCAAAAAAACATATGCTTAGCCAAAACAATACTCATAATTATCGGACAAGATTTAGGGAAGGATTAAATTTGACATTGCCTAGACCAAACAAGCAAGTAGGAAGGCAACAGTTTAACTATATTGGCCAAAAAGTTTATAACTTAATGCCTCAAGATCTGAAAAATAAAATATATAATAAAAACTTTAAAAAACACTTAACAAGGTGGCTGATAAGCGAGGCAATTATTTTATATGTATCTAGTTTTTTTTTTTCTATTTGCTTTTTTGTATCATCGATCATTAGATAGATGTATGTTTGTAATGTTTTTTACTAAATACTATGTCGTATATCGTTCTTTTATGTCTTAATAACATTTAAACTAACAGTTATGTTTTTATAATTAATTAAGACTGTGTTTTTTTTTGTATCACAGTTCATATTTATGTCTGTAATATTTTGTTTTCTACATTTTATACTGTATGCTGTTCTCTTATCCTTTTAAAAGTTAAAATGGTGTTTTGCTTTAATATACCGGTTAATTTTACTTAATTTTTACATACATTTTTTTCCACTTCCAAACTCTGTTTATACATGGCTGACAAGCCGCAAGCTTAGCGATGGTAAACAGGGATATCTGGGTTTAAATTAGATATATAAGAGTAAGATTCCTTTAATATTTATTTACCTTATAAAACTGTTATTTCTTGTATTTTTACTGTTGTAAATAAATATTATTATTATTATTATATTATTATTATTACAGACAAAACAAATATATAGCTAGCCTTATACCTGATGCTCGAATCACTTGATCTCAGGGCCCCTTGGTGGAACTGCTTAAGCGCAAACTGCTATTTCCATTCAATTGCTGAGCCCAAAGTTAAATAGCAATATTGACTTCCTAGAGGACATTTATAAATGTCCAAGCAGACCAATACTGAATTCGCATTTCGAGACATGCGCAGACGTATTTTGGGGGCCTTGCAACTGTTGGCTAGGTTAATGCATGAAGATTTTATTGACGGCCGTGTTATAGAAAATACACCTAGGTAAACTAAATGTAAAACTATAAAACAACTCCGACCCCAGCAGCGACCAAATTTACTGGGTAGTTCGACTTCAAAATAGTGACGTGACCCTCTCTGAATAACATATTAAAATCTATATTAGGTTAGGAAGTTTAAGGTTACTAGTGAGCAATAGCGGCTGGTGGTCAACTTGTCAGGGGGGTCAATTTATATACAACACAAAGAGTCATCTGAAAAAATCAGACACACGAAACAATAAAAAGTTTTGTTACTTCGCAACCGCATGTCGAGGCAAATAAATCGTACATATTTTTACAAAAATAACGATTTACTTCTTTGTCTTTATTTGTTTGCTGAATTTTAAATTTCGGCAAAGGTCGACTACTGGTCTTAAATTCGAGTCGTTTCTCAAAGTTCAGCTTACCAAAATAATTGAAAACGGCTTTTAAAGTCTTAATATTTTATAACATTGAGGCTACCTTTCTCTAAAACCTTAATTTAAACCACACAATCAACAAACAAAATGTAAAATCTATAAAAATAAGCAATCGTAACCACAACCGATCACACGATCCACATTAAACGCATCAATTGACAAAAATATTTAAGTTTCCTCGGCGCGGCTGTTTTCCAAACTTTGCCAACGTAAGCCGTATATTATTTATGCGCCCCTGTGAAAATTTGATCGGGAACTCTCGGGAAAAACTCGCCCCCGTTTATAACCATGAGGTCAACGCGGGCCGCGAGCCGTGATCGATGCCAACGAAACGAAACCTCCAGCGATCGCGGTGTGAGGCATCGATAGTTTGTCGCGGAATTAAGTGAACGGTCAACGAGTTTATACGCTTAGAATAATAGAGGGAATTTCGAAATTAAAAAAAAAATGATAAAATATAAATTATGTATTATTTTATTTATTTATTTCTGTTTGGAAATATTTATTGGGGGGTCCAAATGACCTAATGGAGGAGCCGCCTGTAATGTTTCCTGTTGGTAGACGGAATGAGACTCGTTGTTATTAACAATAATTCTATTAAGAACACTGATATGAATAATGTACAGTCCAAGGGCTGGACCGACAAGGTCCACCCTTGCCCTTACTACCACTTTTGTTAAAAGCTAGCGTATATCTCTATATGGGTGAATGCGTGATGTAGGACACCGTTACCAAGAGCGCGATGCAGCGTCAGCGTGCTCATTCTGCTTTTATTATGAATATGAAGTAACTTTAATGCCAACAACTAATACAGGGTGTCACTACACTACACCTTCCCCCTTTTGAAAGAATGATTATACTTGTTGAATCATTCTTACAACAACCTAACACAAAAGTAACCAAAAAAAAAATCGTTATAACTAATCAGCTTTTGACAAAACTTATACATTTAACATACTATTTAAAATGTGACAGGTAATGGCTTTCACTATGCGCACTTGTGAAGGACACTACTGTGTAATGAGTTAATTGATGCTTCAATGAATGGTTTGTTTTTTTTTTATTGTTAATATTATATGAGTGTTTCTTGTATAGTTTTGTCAACCAATAAAATATAATAAAATAAATATAAATAAGCCATATAATAATATATAATATAATAATCTATGAATAATAAAATAAAACCAATACGCAATATAGTATATAATAAAATTCCAAGTTAAGTATAGTCAATAATTATACCCAAACACCTACAATAAGCCAAACAATAATTACAAAGTTTATATATATGCATATAGTCGGGTGTGCGCAAAAAGGTAATATAAAATGTAAGTTTTATTATTCAAAATTCATTATGTACCTATTATAAGTTACACATTAAGTGATTAAATTCGACAATTCGAATATTATTGTATTATTGACAAGGAATACAGTGTATATAATTTTTAAAGTCATATCCGAATAGATGCAGTTATTATGTATATTTTGTTCAGGCTCAAATTATTATGTAATATTAGCTTGTAATTACAAAAACAAATTATTACTAGATTGAGATCATTAGATGCTCATTTTTATTGTGTCGTAGGTAGCTTAATCAAAAAAACAAATATTGTCGTTACTTTTACTGATTATAACTAACTTTTTTTTTTTTTTTTATTATTATTAATATTATTATTATTATTATTATTATTATTATTATTATTATTATTATTATTATTATTATTATTATTAGCGCATTTGTAATTCCTTTCTTCAAAGATTTTAAAATCTCTACTACTTATCTTATACTTTACTTACTTTGTCCGTTATTCACTTTATATATTATATTTTCGTATTTTTGCATGCATTTCATTAATATATTTACATTATAGTTTTTTCCAGTTTCCAGTGTCAGACGCTGATCGGGATTTCTGGCTTACTATATATATATTTTTTTTTTTTTTTTTTTTACAGTCCACTTTAACAGTATCTATTAATACTTTTGACGTCTTGAATTCAATGCTTCGTACGATTTAAAACTAGATTTTTGATATGTATATAAGAAAACCGTTATTAGACTGCGGGTACCCTATTGTGCAATAAGCACTACTTTCATCATTTCTCGTATTATTTTTAGGCACATGCACTCCCTTTCATCAGCCTACATACCTAGCTTAGGTAATGGCGCTAACGCCCAGCTTACCATTAATGAGTGGGAAAGTGCTCCTATTTCTTTTCTTTTTACTTTCTATGCAGACCAGCTAATATCTATACGCGTTTAGAAATTTTATACATTTTCGGGTGATCAGACCAATCCTGTATAATTTCTAACAATTTAAGTATGATATTAACTGTTGCACATTCCATTTTATATACTCATACATTCTTTAACCATTCTCATCTATTTTGCCATTCCTAACAACAAACTTTTGCTCATCAGCCATTCATTAAGGCCAAGCAATATTTCCTCGAAAAAAAATCTAACAATAATGATCAAGTTTTGTTTTATCAGCGCTAATTTTTTTTTGTTAATATTTAGGTAAATACGGCTTAATTTCACAACTTTCTTAAGTAGAAGTAACTTTACACATATACGCTGAGCTACTGTCTAAGTTCTTAGAATTTTAATAAAATAAGCTTTTCGTTGCGTAAGCGTTAATAATTTTCCCTTTTGGTTTATTAATGAATTTACTTATTTATGTCACAGAATTATGGTAAAATTCGACTTCAAATTTTTAATGCTCTAATAATTATTGAATGTATTAGAAATATAATTGAATATGTTTTGTATCTGAATTTTGTGCTAGCCACCTAACGTTTAGCCAGCATAAGCTGCATAATCTGCTCTTATTTATTTTTGTAACCCTATTTAGTTATCTCGGGGTTGTCAAGTATTTTTTTTTTTTTAATGGTCATTTTAACATTGTATTTTGTATTTTAAAGTAAACATTAAACATTTATCAAACTACTGCAGAATATAGTTTAGCCTTAGATATGTTTTTGAATGCTAATGAATAACCAAATTATGTGTTTTGTTTTCAGGTTTTTTAATTTATTATTATTATTTGATAAACAGTATTTTCAGCGCCCAAGTTTTATGGCTGGGTTAGCTTCTTTTATTGACTTTTCAGAGAAAATTTAAACAGATATACAAAGGAAAAACCATTTTTTTTTTCTAACTAGGTATAATATATGTTCAGATTTCTTTTTAACATTTTTTGTTTTTTTTTTTTTATCAAAAACGCTAATTTTTTTTTTTTTTTTTTGGGGTTTCTAAAAATTTTCTTTAAAAAATATTTCAATTTAATACGAAAATATCGTTTAGAAAAAATCCACTTGAAATTAAAAGAAAGAAAATCTGGGGGATTTTTTTTTTTCATAAATATGGCGAATTTGTGGAATTATTCAGCTGTGCCTGGGGATATTCAGCGAGGCAACATGGCAACGTTGAGACATCTAAATACTTTGGTAGACGTTGCTCGATTTTGATTAAATAACACATACAATGACGTAACCAAGGGGGCTTTTCTTTGACGATGTGTATGTAATTAATTACTATATTTATAATACCTATTTATTATTAATATACTTATTATTTATTAATATTAAATTATTTATTAACATTATTATTTATTATTATTATTTTTATATACTTCAAAATCAGGATAGCAGATACGCCAAGGGGTTTACTAGCATACGGTCAGATTAGCAAGTTCTCTAGTATGGATATGTTGCCGAAGGAGCAACTGAATGATGTGTGAATTATATTGCTTGCAGCTCAATAATCATGAATTTCATAAATATGACCCAATGCATATGCTGCATATTATTTAATGTATCTTCTGATATTAATTACCAATAATTTCAGATATATAAAAGTAAATCTTATTTATTCTGTACATTTTACCAGAACATTTACGTCATGTTAAGCGTTAGTGTACTTTTATAATCAATAATTATTATAAATTATATTTATTTAACATCCAATATAAGAATAGATTAACACATTAAATAACCTTGTTTAATTGCTGGAATGCAATTAGTTGACAAAATCCACCATCAAAATCACCATATCAGCAGAAAATCTAGGACTGTGTTTGTTGCAACAAGTGTATTTGTAGGCTATGAACCTAATGAGCTCAAGTTTTAATACATAATGAAAAATTTATAAAATTATTAAACTTTCTTGGAAGTTCAAGCATCTAATTTAGCTTTTATTACTATGCAATATTAGTCTTAAAACATTTTATATTTTAACCATTATAAATTAGTAAAAATAATCAACTCGCTAGTCTTTATTTAGCACAATTTCTTCCTTAAAATATATAGAGAACGAAAAATCAACCAAGAATTAGTTATTAAGCTGACGAAATTACAAAAATAAGACGGGATCGTCGATATTTGATTTATGAAGTGAAAAGGCTTATTTTACCAATGACGTTTTGAATTAAATTTCAATTATCGTAGTTACAAACAAGTGTAATACATATTTAACCTATGAAAACTGACCATTCTTAGTTTGGGTTAGTTATGAATTAAAAGCCCATTTGTCAGTCTATGTGACAACCAAAAATATTTCGTTTTAGTAAGTCATGGTTAAGTAATCGTATCGAAAGTTTAAGCGAGACTCCTGTTCAATCAACCATTTATTATACATTAAACCATGTATTTTTAGTCATTCTTAGATTTCATATTTATATTGATTTTGAACCAATATAAGTCTAAATCAAAATGAAGCAATAATATGACAACTGCAAAAGCTAAAGAAAATTTTAGGTAGTTACTTATTTAGAAATTTACTTATTTTGAAGTGGCCAAAAACTTATTTTTCATTTACATTGAGCAATAAATTAAATAATAACTACTTAGTTTAGTAAGACGTGACAACGCATTGTTTTGGAATGCAATAATTGTTTTAGTAGGTAACAAAAACAAAATAAGTAGGTTAGCCTGACTTTGCTTAGTTATTCACATTTTAAATATTACTTTGTTTGCTTATTATTCGCAATTCATCTGATTGATATGTAAATATCATTTTCTTAGACAAAAGATGTTTAATAAAATAGCGTAATCAATGATAATTACACCAGCGTTATCCATCTACAGCACTAGCCGTTTTCGCATAACTCTACGAACTTTAAAAAATCATATAGGATAATCAGCATCTAATGTCCAATATGTCTGTTTTATTTATTTATTTATATAAAATATTTTAATATTATTACTTGTCAGATAGCAAGATTAAGATAAACATTATAATTATTAATTAGCACTTGCTTCTAGTTCGTGAATTAAACTTCTTAGGTTTGGTAATACTCATTATTTTTAAAATAAAATATACCTCCTATTAAATATATATACGTTAATATTCGTATTTTTATGCAATATTACACCCTAATCTAAAATTTAACACTACTTAATAAAAAGATTTAAACACGCCCTTATGTTCCAGATGACCATTGAGAATTAATTATTCTAGTACCTTATGCCCACACTCGATTTTGCGACTTTTAGTTCCTTATCATATATTTACATACTTTAAAACTCTACAAATTCCAGTAACTTCTACATTTCCATTTCCATATTATATAATTTCTTTTTTGTATCTTGCACCTAAAAAAGCTAAAAAAATAAAAACTCGTTCTGGTCCATATTATGGTGGTCTTCATCATTCAGTTCTTAATTTATCAAATTTGGCCTTGTTATCTAGTGAAGTGCTCTTTGGCCTTCTTTCGCCCATATATACAGTAATATTTCAGCAGGCTGGATCTTTTAAGGCACTTACGGCAGGTTGTCCTTACGGATCGTTTAAGGCAGGGTCGCCATGTAATGTTTCCTGTTGGTAGACGGAATGAGACTCGTTGTTATTAACAATAATTCTATTAAGAACACTGATATGAATAATGTACAGTCCAAGGGCTGGACCGACAAGGTCCACCCTTGCCCTTACTACCACTTTTGTTAAAAGCTAGCGTATATCTCTATATGGGTGAATGCGTGATGTAGGACACCGTTACCAAGAGCGCGATGCAGCGTCAGCGTGCTCATTCTGCTTTTATTATGAATATGAAGTAACTTTAATGCCAACAACTAATACAGGGTGTCACTACACTACACGCCACTGCTAGTAAGTATAAGTAATTCGTGTACCTACGTATATTTTTGTTGATATATAATATTACAGATTAGTCATTATTTGAGCGCTGACTTCGAAATATCTATATTTAAGGAATAAATAAAATATTACTTCGTACTTTTTAGCGATTTTTTTTGAAGTAGGTTCTATTTTTCTTTAAATATTTTATTTCCACTTTTTAGCAATTTTTTACATTTACGACAATTACATTTTTTAGAATATTATAATTTGTAGTATATGTATTTCTAGTTGTATATAACAGAAATCATAATACAAAAAGTGAGATAGAGAAGTAAACAACACTATTAAAATTAGATTTTATAACAAATACTGAAGAAAAATAATTTAAATATTAATATCAGAACTGTTTACTTAGTTAATTTTTGTATAGTGTCATTTAATATAAATTACTACCACATGTTCCTTTTACCACCACATGTATACATACATAAAAATTATAATGAGAATAATCGGTTAATAACCTTTTATTCATACCGAATGCTCATTTTTCGAAAATGTCAAGTAAAATACTACATTTTGAGATTGCATTTTCATGGTCACCCAGAATACATAAAATTACATAACAGCATAGCAAAAGAGATACCTTTTAGCAAATGGTTTTATGTCTATACATACCTCAATTCTTTATTTTGGAAATGGTATTTAAACAAATTTAAATTAAATTATCAAAACTCGCTGACTCAATCGCTCTTATACCTGTGTTTTTAAATATTATTATTACAAAAAAACGGGTGAAGGGATTTCAAATCAAATTATATAGGAATACCAGGGAAACGTCCGTTTAGACAATGTACGCGAACAAAAAAATACATACGGGTCGAATTGAGAATCAGTCAAGAAGTCAGTTAAAAAATGGAATATGTAAGCATATCAAAATAACAATGACTTCATATTGAAATTGTTTTGATGTTTGGAGAAAATACCCCGCATCGAAAATTTGCAAATATTTTTAATGTAATCCACCCAGATAAAAATTTATAGCAAACATCTTAAATAGAATTATGGTCCGATTTAAGTCTACAGGCTCATGGTTAAATAATTTTAAGAATCAGGCTTTTTCGCAACTCAATGAAAATATTTAAGAAAATATTTAACTTTAAATTGATTGAAACAAATATTTAATATTTATCGAGTTGCGAAAAAGCCAATTTGAAGAAGAAATTTAATTAATAAATTATGGCGGCATACGGAAGAGTTTTATTTAAACGTTTGTTTAGATATAGTCGAACACCTGGACATGGGTATTGTCGACGATTTAACGATATTTTTCCCAACAGAATGTTCCCAACAGAATGAAAAAAAATGTTAGATAATATGCCGTTACAAAAAAAAACATGAATTGTGGTTTTCAGTTGGATGGTGGTTTTATTCTCTAACTTAAACCCAATACAAGATTTTCCTCAGAAAACATTTAGAGCTAGATTAATTGGACGTGATTTGGTTCATTATTGTCCTCCTCGTTCTCATGATTTAATCCCACAACATTTTTTCATGTAAGGTTATGTCAAACAAAACGTTTATAAATAGAGACCATTTTGAGACATTAAACAAATATGTTTTATAAGAAGTGCTGTTAAAGACGGTTGAAGAAGAACCATGCTATGTATTAAGCGAGATAGACTACATATAGATATGTAAAAAATTGTGGTAGCGCTATTTCAGTAAGAAAAAAATTAACATTTTTTTATGTATAAAAATAAAATAATGGTAATCATCAAAAAAATATATTTCTTTGTAATATTAGGAGTACTTCTCAATTTGTTTAATATTTTTTGGTGAATTGTTGTTTTAAAATAAAACAATATTTAAAGCAGTTTAAATAGACCAGAATAGAAATGTATGTAATCTATGTCTAAAATCCTTAAAGGCAAACTTTGAAACAAGCTTGACATACTTTTAAGAAGAGATTTTTTTTTTGAAAAGAGAGTTTTTGATAATTTAGGTACAAAAAAATTAATACTCTGGTTCTGATTACTCAAATAAAACTTTTTTTGAAGACAATTAATCTATTTTTATATTTTTTGAAAACCAGGAATAAATAAAAATTTGAATTTCTGACTTTCAAAATTCACTATACATATAACCAAAACTAAAAACTAAACAACTTTTTTAATATCTTTTTTTTTTCTGTTTTAATAAATAAGCCCCTTTTCTGCGATTTTTATAACGAAACGTTTATTTAACAGGTAACATTATGTCACATGACTATTTCCGAATAATTCATTTTTCATACTTAGTGATCCAAAAGTTATTGCCTATGCTAAATTTTGACAAAGTGGCCCATGTTAAATAACAAAAAATCTTAATATTTAACATTCTTTCTAATAGATTCCTTTTTATATTAGATCACACCAACAATATTTTTGACCCTAGAAATACCAATTTGGGATTACCACAGGGCTCCTCCTTGAGTCCTTTATCGTTTAATATATATCTTATAACTCTCTTCAAAATTAACTTATAACACTGGTGAGCTATGCTGATGATTTAGTGTTGAAGTGAAGAAGTGTGAAGACTTGAATATTGAAACCCTAATAAAAAAATAGTTCACTTACAAAAGTGAGTATAACTAACCATTATTTCAAAATTTCCACAAATAAACCAGAAGCTTTATGGGTTACCAAAGGGCATCATATAAATAAACCTTCTAACATAATCATTAACGATTCTACAATTCCATTTAAAAACATTGTGAAATATCTGGGGATAATCTTTAATAAAATCTTAAATGGGATGTACACATACAGAATCTTTGTAACAAAGCTAGAAAAGGAATCAATGTAATAAAAGCATTTAATAGAGTGTGATGGGGCTCAGACCCTAAAATTTTACATTTAGCAGTCAATGACATAGTTAAATTTTAACTCGATCAAGGTGCAATAGTGATTCACCCTTTCGCAAAGTCTCAGAATTATTACGGGATGTATGAGATCAACATCAGTCAACGCGATATTGGTGGAAACTGCGGAACTAGATTTAGACCATAGAAGGCTGTGGTTAGCAACAAAATTTGTAACTAAAATAATTAACATGGAGTATCATCCTCTTCTTCACTTATTAAAAACTCTTTTAAACTACATCAAAAGAAAATCCAACTATTGCATAACTAGAGAATCGCCTTTATTAATAAAAGCCTTAATGTATATATATGTATATTGTCGTGTAGTGAACTGTAGTAGTAATTAAAATATTTTTTATACTGGAACAATATTTAATTAAAAAACATATTCGTAGTTTTAACATGTAAAAAATGAAAATTTTATACTGTCGCTCGCTGCGTTCATGAGGAAGTGCTCCGGCTTGCCGGTATCCGGTCTTCGATCCCTTCTCTCTCGCACAGAACGGAGCGCAGGGGCGTACTGAACATGCCCCCCGCCTTGAAAGGTTCAGCTTTCAACTGGGACTGGACATAGTCGAACCACAGCCCTTGTAATGATTCCATCCATAGTCTTCACGGTAGCTACTCGGTTGACTCCATCATTGCCTCTGATAAGCTGGATCACTCGTCCGAGACGCCACTTCATTGGAGGGACGTTGTTGTCCTTGACAAGAACTAGTTGTCCTATGGCAAGGCTTCCATTTGACTTTTTCCAGTTTTGGCGTTGTTGAAGCTCGCTAATAAATTCCTTGTGCCAACGGTTCCAAAACTGCTCATGTACCTTTTGGACTAATTGAAGTTGGCCGAGACGATTTTCTGGCAAATGACTAACCGAAGGTTCTGGCACGGTTGTTAGATTTCTTCCAATTAAAAAATGTGCAGGTGTTAGGGAGGATAAATCATTGGGGCTAGAGCTGAGAGGACTTAAGGGTCGAGAATTAAGCACAGCCTCAATGCGAATGAGTAAAGTTTGAAAGTCAAACATGAACAACGTATAAGACCCCACAACTCTTTTAAGATGGTACTTTAAACTTTTGACACCCGCCTCCCAAATCCCACCAAAATGAGGGGAGTTTGCCGGTATAAAGTGCCACTTGATCCCTAAATTTTGTATATTATCTGAAATAATTGCATTGTTATCGAGTAAAAATTTTCCCATTAGCCGAAGCTCTTTATTGGCTTTAATAAAATTCGTGCCGTTGTCAGAAAATACTTCTGACGGTTTTCCGCGGCGACTTATAAACCTGTTGAAAGCCTGCAAAAAATCCTCGGTACTTAAAGACAAAACTAGCTCGAGGTGGATAGCTCGTGTTGTAAAGCAAACGAATACAGCTACCCAACCTTTTATAATTTTGCATCCCCGACCACGTCGATCCTTTAATAGGAAAGGGCCGGCGTAATCTACACCTACTTTAACAAAGGGCAACGCTGATTGAACACGGGCCGCAGGTAGATCACCCATTATTGGCTGTATATTCTTTGGGTTATACCTAGAACATTTTACGCAACTTCTATAAATTTTCCGTACAGTGTTGCGCCCTGAAATAGGCCAAAATGTTTCTCGAATGTTCGATAAAAGTAATTGGGGACCCGCGTGTAATAGCCTTTCGTGCTCGTGTTGTATGATAAGCTTGGTAATCTGATGATGCTGAGGTAACAAAATAGGATATTTCTTGGAATAAGAGTAATCAGAATTAGTTAGCCTACCGCCAACTCTGAGTAATCCTTGCTCATCCAAAAATGGATGCAAGCCAAGAATTTTGCTGCCGGATGGTAGCTCACCTTTAGCATTCAAAATAGCATACTCCTCCGGGAATGAATCTAGCTGCGCTAGTTTGAGTAACCTGATAAACCCTTTATTGATCTCAGACAAGCTTAAATTTGAAAAGTTTCGTTGTTTAACTGGTTTTTTACAATTTTCGATAAATCTAAACATAAAAGCAACAATTCGTTTCAACTTGAGTAAATTTGAGAATTTATCGAAAGGGAAATATGTACAAGAAGCAGTGACTGCAAAGGAGAATTTTCGCATTTCTGGCATATCATTAACGATAATTGGATTATTTGGCCATGTACTTTGATCGTTAAGGAACCATTTTGGTCCAAACCACCAAATTGCTGAATCGATTATGTTTTTTGGACTGATACCGCGCGATAATAAATCTGCTGGGTTGTCTTTAGTGGGCACATGTCGCCATTGAAAGGTACCTGTCAATCTTTGAATTTCGGCAACTCGATTATCAACAAATGATTTCAACAAATTAGGAGATGTCTGCAACCATCCTAATACTATTGTTGAGTCCGACCAACAATAAACATTATCTATTTGTACGTTAATTGACTCTAAAACCTTAGAAACGAGTTGCGATAAAATTAAAGCTGCGCATAACTCGAGTCTTGGCATAGTTAAGGACTTAATTGGGGCAACTTTGGATTTTGCGCATAACAAATTTGAAAAACGTTCTCCCGTAGAATTCTCTGAAATTATATAAATGCAAGCTCCGTAGCTAGCTTCACAAGCGTCGGCGAATCCATGTAATGTAATAGAAGTTGGTTGGTCGCATGTGACCTGACGTGAAATGGTTAATTTATTTAGAAATTCTAACTCTGAAGAAAATTCTAACCACTTATTTAAAATATTAATTGGCAAGGGTTGATCCCATGAAAGATTTTCAGCCCAAAGTCTTTGTAACAAAACCTTCGCTATTATAATGCAAGGGCTTGCCAAACCCAAGGGATCGAATATTGTAGCTATTTTTGATAAAATTACACGTTTTGTAACCCTTCTCGGATTGGTTTCTTTAACAAACGATACTTTATACGTTAACATATCATTATCGCATGTCCATAACAAGCCTAATATTTTGCTACTGTTATCTTTGCTCTCTGAAAATTCCATTATATTTTCTGTTGAATTTTCGTTTAAATTGCGAATTACATCAGAATGATTTGATTTCCATTTGCGCATATTAAATCCTCGGTTTAAAAGAATTTCTGAAAGTTTTTTGGCGAGATACTCAGCCTCTTCACGGGAATCTACACTTGTCAGTAAGTCGTCAACGTACATATCGTTTTTAATAACATTAGCGATTTGTGGGTATTCATTTGAATACTCATTGGCAACTTCTTGTAAACAACGTATCGCTAAATATGATCCCGATGTTGTACCGTAAGTAACAGTATTCAATTCATACGTTTTAATAGGATCGTTTATGTTCGAACGCCATACAATTTTTTGTAACTTACGTTCCTCGGGATTTATTAGAATTTGTCGGTACATCATTTCAATGTCCCCACAAAGAACAATAGAGCGCATACGAAAACGCAAAATTATTGACAATAAATCCGACTGTATTGTTGGACCAGTCATCAGCAAATCGTTTAAAGATATGCCCGATGACGATGGTGATGACGCATTGAACACGACGCGAAGTTTTGTAGTCGTACTAGTCTCTTTAAGTACTCCGTGGTGCGGTAAAAAATACTCTAGAATTTTATTATCGTTAACGTCTTTAATTTCAGTCATGTGGCCTAATAGTTCATATTCTTTTAAAAAATCTATGTATAATGTTCGCAAAATTTCGTTCGAATAAAGTTTTCTTTCAAGGCTAACTAATCGTTTGACTGCTAATTCGCGTGAATTTCCGAGTTTATTGGGAGAATCCTTTAGCGGAAGAGATACAATATATCTGCCTTCTGGAGAATACTTTAAATTTTCGACAAAATGTTTTTCACATAACGCTTCCTCAACTGATAAGATTTTTTTATTAGAGATTTCCTCTACCTCCCAAAATTTAGTAAGCTGCTCTTGAAGAGCCATGTTTCTACTAAAATTACAATTAATTTTATTATTACAAGACGCTAAAGGCCCTGCTACAATCCAACCTATGCGTGTATTTTGTAAAATGGGACAATTATTTCCCGTTTCGATTTTCCCTTCACTTAGAAGATTCCAAAAAACGTCGGCTCCGAGTAATAAATCTATCTTTTCGGTGCAGTCAAAGTTAGGGTCGGCTAGCTGAACGTGTGATGGGATATTTAAAGCCTTTCGATTGATAACACTGCCTGGTAAATCGCTCGTTATTTTTTCAAGTACGTAGCATACCAAGTCAAAATTGTATGTATTTACTATTGAACGTATTTTTAAGTGACATTTGTAGGTGGCGCGTGATATTTTATCGTTGATTCCTGAAATCGTCAAATTAGTTTTTATTTTTGGTAATTTTAATTTCTGACAAAGCTCTGACGTCGCGAAACTCGATTGGGATCCGCAGTCAAGGAGGTAGCGCACCGTTATAAAATTCCCTGTTAAATCACGTACTTGCACCTTCGCGGTGCATAAAATCGCATTCTTTGAAGTTGCTATATTGCAATTCGTATTTTGTACTGTTTCACCTATATCCGAATTTTCGGAGGGCTCTGTATAACCCAACGCGACATTACTTTTTTCCCTTTCTTCATGTAATATCGTATTATGTTTTGCCCCACATAATTTACAACCTGACCATTTGCAATCCTTTGACATATGATTGCGACGCAAGCAGTTGCGACATAACTGCAATTCTCGTATTTTTGTATTTCGATCTTTTATTGAAAGTTTTAAAAAATCTACGCAATAAAAAAGACTGTGATCTTTATGACAAAAAAGACAATTAAATTTTGGTTTATTATCATTAGCCATGTTTTCTTGGTTGCTTGTATTTAAATATAAACCTCTTACATTAGCTCGTTTGCCGTCGTGGTTACTATATCGATTATCTCGAATTGCATGTCGAGAGTCATTTTTAGTATTATTGAAATTCATTTCTAAGTTTTCTAACAAGTCTGCACGCTCTTTTAGAAATTTCTTAAAATAATCGAGTGTACAAGGAATTTGAGGATTTTGTTGTTTTGCCTTTAACCTTTCCCATTCACGGGCTGTGTTAGTGTCTAACTTATTAGAGACAACATAAATAATCAAAGTGTCCCAAAATTCTGTTGGTTCGCCTAGCTGCTTTAAACTTGAGAGATGTTTAAATAAATTGTCGCTAAGATTTCGAATTTTAGTTGCGGATTCGCCTATAATAGATTCCATATTAAAAATTGCCTTAATATGATTTTGTATTAAGAGGTTCGTATTATTAAAACGGTCGCATAAAGTTTGCCATGCTAAGTTATAATTTGACCCGCAAAATTCAATAGCCTGTATAACCTGTGGCGCGGAACCAATCAACGATGCTCGCAGATAGTGAAATTTTTGAATTTCATTGATTTTTGAATTTTCGTGAATCAGAGATGCAAAAATATCTCGAAAATCTAACCACGCTTGAAACGATCCGTCAAATTTAGGTAATTTGATCTCGGGAAGTTTGACTCCTTCCGAGGAATGCGCGTTAGAACTATGATTTGATCCCGAAACAACATCTGATGCTACGCTTGCATTATCCAACTGAGGATTAGAATTTTCATATCGACGGTTAAGATGTGATACCTCGTATCTACATTTTTTATGTAATTGAGTTATTATTTTGAAAATATTCAGAAAAAATTGCTACATCGGTCTAAAAATACCACGTAAGTGTATTTATACGAGAATTCAAACAAAATAACCAGTGGTGACATCTAACAACTGCACAGCAAAAATAAATGTGTGAGAACTCGTATCTATGCCAATTCAGTGTTGTTATTGTAGTGAAACAGGTTGCTGCTGGTAAGTTCGTGCCTTTTTAATTGTTTTTTTCGTATTAAACGAAGTATATTAGCGAATAATAATTAAAAAACAACGCATTAGGCTAGCTTCTAAAGATTTGTGTTATAATTTTCAATTTATCTTGTTTTTTTATCCCTATTTGCGTGATTATGTAGATAAGTGGTCTCACTACAAAAAACTTTGTTGACGTAGGAAAAGTTACGAGTTGTCACTTTAATGTTATCATACGTATGTACGTACGGGGTGTTTGTTAGCATTATTTTGTTTTTTTTTTCAGATCAAATTAATACTTTTTGATATGGAACGTACACAAAAATATTCATCCCGAACCCAGAAAATTTTGGAAATGGTTAACACTAATTTAGAAGCCAGTTCAACAAACGAGCAATCCTGTGATGATTCTTACTTAGATTTGGAGAACTGTACGTGGTACGATGAAGTTGGACAAGAAATAACCGTTAGTACTTCACTCAATGAACAAGAGAAATCACTCGGAAGTGTTTCTGTTCTTGACAACTCGGCTAAATACATTGAGAGAGTAGAAGAAGGCAGCTTATTACTTTTAGAAAATGTGAACTCAGCAAACTCGTTACCAATATTAAGTGATTCCTGTTTAAATATCATCAATGGTCTTCAAAATAGTATCGAAAACGCCACGGCACCGGAAACAGATGAACATACCCTAGTAGAGAAAGCCAAGAACTGTGAACAAGAGCCAAAAGATAACCAAAGAATAGAAGAAGAATATGACCCGAACTACGACCCTAATAATCCTGAAAATGAGGCAGAATCGTCAGGATCTGATCAAGAAGAAGTCGAACAACACACTGAAGAACATACCCAAACAGCGAGAGTTCATGACGATGAACAAGAAGCAGAAGCCATTCAAGGCGTAGGAGTGGAACATGATCCAAATTTTATTCCTGAAAGTGAGGTAGAATCGTCGGATTCCGATGCTGTCACTTCAAGAAGTAGAAAGAGAAAGGGTTTAGCAACGAAGGAAAGGTGGAATGACTTTAAAAATAAAAAATTAAGACAGGAAGGTAAGGCATACGTTGGCTGGAGTCGACCAAAAAACACCTCCGCGAAGAGAGGAACCAAAAGGGAAGAAAGAAAAATAGGACCACGTTGTAGTTCCAAGTTATGTAAGAAGTCTAAGAGTCGGAAATGTCATATTATTTTGGAAGAGAATAGACAAGAACTATTTCGAAAGTTTTGGTCGGATATGAGTTGGG
This sequence comes from Kuschelorhynchus macadamiae, assembly GCA_030620095.1. NCBI lineage: Eukaryota > Metazoa > Arthropoda > Insecta > Coleoptera > Curculionidae > Kuschelorhynchus > Kuschelorhynchus macadamiae. The sequence continues at coordinate 490,695 of JAUTXW010004093.1, forward strand.
ACCAAAAAAAGGTGTACATTGCTTCGCTTGTTTCTAAAGCTGTGACAGCAAGATCAACTAAAGGTGCAGGTGAGAACTCCCGACGTTCCAGTAGTTTAAAATACACCATTAAGGATTTAGACGGACAAATTTTACCTGTATGCAAACCGTTTTTCCTATCATCATTTGGACTAAATGAATGGACCGTTTCTAACTGGGCATCGCATTCCCAGTCCGGCATACTTCCATCTCAACAGTGTGTTAATGTTTCTAGGAGAGAGCAAAGAGAACAAGACTTAGGTTTAATTAGACTGGCTAAACAGTACCTGATAGATTTCTTAGATTTATTGCCTAAAATGCCTTCCCATTATTGTAGGCAATCGACTAAAAAAGTTTATATCGAGCCCATTTATGGCAACTCCATGACAGCGATTTACCAAGAATACGCCAGGATGTGCAATGACAAAGTTCCTAAGGTAACGCCAGTTAGCAGGTTTACTTTTGATTATGTGATAAAGGAAAAAAATATTTCATTCCAACAGCGAAAAAAGGATAAATGCGATATCTGCTGTGGTTTCGAAACCAAAAATGTAAGCAAAGCTGATTATCAAAATCATATCCAGAGAAAGCAGTTGGCAAGAGAAGAAAAAGCTAAGGACAAATTGCTGGGTGAACAAGGTGACTCAATTGTTTTGACACAGGATGTTCAAGCCGTGAAAGTTTGTCCTTTCATAAACGCTTCTGCTTTATATTATAAGACCAAATTATTATGTCATAATTTTACGATTTTTAATATAAACACACACCATTGCTGTTGCTACTGGTTCAATGAGTGTGAAGCCGATTTAACTGCCAATACCTTTGCAAGTTGTATAGTTGACTACATTCTAAGCTTGGAAGTTATCTCGAAACCCATAATAATATGGAGTGACGGATGTGGCTACCAAAATAAAAACTCGGTTTTGTCCAATGCTCTATTAGCTTTAAGTGTCAACAAAAATATATTAATATACCAAAAATATCTGGAGAAGGGCCATACACAAATGGAAGCCGACTCTGTACACGAGCTCATTGAAAGAAAACTGAAGAATAAGTCAATTTATTTGCCTAGTGACTACTGCAGAATCACTGAAGAAGCCAGACAAAAAGAACCTTATAAAGTAAAAAATATCTCTTATGATTTTGTCAAAGATTACTCACAGAATCAAAAGTTTGATTCCATTAGGCCCGGCAGAAAGGTTAATGATCCAACAGTTAATGACATCAAAGTTATTAAGTATAGTCCAGATGGCAGTATTCAAGTTAAACTGGGCTTTGAGAAAGAGTATGAGGACCTTCCAGGGAGAAAAAAAGAGAAGCCTGTGCCTGATTTGACAGCGTTTCCCCAATTAAGAAATAGACCCTTAAAAATCAAGAAACAGAAATGGGATCATCTTCAACAATTGAAGGCAGTGCTTCCTAAAGACTGCCACGCATTTTATGACAACTTGCCCCATTTGGAATAAAATAATGTTTTAGTTCACGTTTCTTTAACCCTTTATGTTAAAATAAATTTTTTTATTTGTGTTATCCTTACATTGACGATCTAAGTTTTTTAAGATAAATTGTTCGAAATAAAACTTCACAATAAAATGATGTGGTTTGATTTTTCACTTCTAAGCTGTTATAGTGATTTCTCGTAACTGCATTTTTATTTAATTTCAGGAATGTGATACCTTGTTAGTGCAATAAAAAATATATTCAAATAACAAAAGTACATAATTGTTAGTTAAAAGTACCAGAAATCGAAATAATAACTAAATATTGCACTTGCATATCACCAAATTTGAAAAAACAGTTTTAAAATAGTTTTTTGCCTCTCCTGTAAAATTGCCTTATATCACTTACGTGGAATCACATCTTAAGCGTCGATATAACTGTTTAGCTTGAGCTAATATTGAATAAAATCTGTTATTAAAACTTTCCCGCTCAATATACTGCCCTTCAAAGTCGTCTAACGCACATTCGATGTCGTTTTGAAGGTCATCAAATTGTATAATTAACGATTCAATATCACGAATTCTCTGCTCTAACTCAATGACTTTCGCCCGTTCTAAGGAATCCGAAACTGTTTGCGTGCTTTCAAAAGATTTTATAAATTTCTCAAAAACTGTCAATTTAGCTTTCAAGGATCCGCGTTTTTTTATTAAAGCCTTAGCCTCTTCGTTATCCTGTTTATCTTGATCTGCCATTTTATATTATAAATAAATCAATTCGAGTTAAAATAATTAAACTACTGACCTTAAATACGAAAAAATATAAATGCAAATTTAACTGTAAATAAAATCAACGGTATACCTTATTTACTATCCCTGATTCAGAATAAATCTATTTTTAAATATCAGCTGTCCTCCTCATAAAAGAAACCCTGAAATAAATCGATAAAATTTTGTTTACATTTCACATTCCAATAACTCGAACGTATTGAAGCTGCACTGTCGCCTTCCACTGGCTAAAATCTGCCGCTTAAATGCTGTAAGGAAAAATAAATGAATAGGAAAATGGGATTAAACTTACTGCACAAATTCTTTCTGCTTGCTGCCACAGACTCGAACTTGTTAACCTTCGTTTATTCGGCTACTGAAGGACCATATGTCGTGTAGTGAACTGTAGTAGTAATTAAAATATTTTTTATACTGGAACAATATTTAATTAAAAAACATATTCGTAGTTTTAAAATGTAAAAAATGAAAATTTTATACTGTCGGTCGCTGCGTTCATGAGGAAGTGCTCCGGCTTGCCGGTAACCGGTCTTCGATCCCTTCTCTCTCGCACAGAACGGAGCGCAGGGGCGTACTGAACATATATATATATATATATATATATATATATATATATATATATATATATATATATATATATATATATATATATATATATATATATATATATATAAGGGCATAAATATATGCCCAAAAAACTTTTCAACAAAAACAAAAAAGAATTCGCGTAATTCGGATATTTTTACAAATCATCCTGCAGATTTTCCTACATTAACCCCGATATCTAAAAATATAGAAAACACAATAGGGCACAATAGTCAAAATAAAACAATTTTTAAGTTCCAAAATAATAGAAGTAAAAAAGCTTTTCTAAAGTTATGAATGAAAAATTCAAACTCTAGGGAACACGGGGCACTGTCTAGTTGGGAAGAAGCGGCACAATTTATTTCCCACGAAGGTCGTAAGGCAAGCAAATGAGAAAGGGAAAAAATTGCTATAAACAAACTCGAAAAAACGAAAAAGGATCATGACAGCCCGAAAGTCAAAATTAAATATTAATTTTAAACATACATTTGATTAACAATTATATAATTAACTAAGTAAAATCATTAGATAAGTGTAGTGTAAGTCATAACTAAAAAAAGAGCAAACAGTTACAAATTAATTAAATTATATAATAATATATTATAAAGTATCTAAAGTAAGTGGAACATTAGAAGTATGAAATCAAACAAACTGGAACTTATTAATTTATATCATTTACGTAACCCTGATATAATATGCCTGAACAAAACATGGCTTAAAAATAGTGATGAAATTTCTCTAAAGTACTATAATATTTTAAGAAAGGAGAGACATGATGGATATGGAGGTGTAGCTACCTGCATAAAAAGAATAATTTTTAATGAAATACATACTACTAATTACATTATAATAACGATATCATCACCAAATCTGATAATAGATTATTATTTTCTATAAACCATTCTAATCTGTTTTTTATGAAGTTTTCTAATATTTTGCCCACACACGAGCTTAGTGCTATTGGACGATAATTTTCTGGGATAGTTAAATTTTTTATAAGTGGGATTATTATATGTTATCCACACCTGTAGTCGAGAACTTCCTTTTATCGAGGGTGCATATTAATTCTTTTATGTTAAAATATTCAGTTTCTTCATGCATTGGAGCCAGAGTGAAGTTAGGTATAATATTTACAGAAGTAAGGTCTTTAAGATTATTTTCTGCTGTTACTTACCTACTTTATTCGTTTCCCGAGAATTTATTAAAAGTTTGTCAGATTGTGGAAATGTTACAGTTTCTGTTTAGTGATGATGAGAACTCAATGAATTTGATTTTTTTCTTTTTTTTTAACGTTTAGTTTTAGCTGTATATGTTTGGCCATGATATAATTATGTAACGAAGGAGACGATTTTAATATAGAGAAGACAGATTTACGTTCTTGAATTTTATTACTACAAGCCTCGTCCCCACAAGGATTATGAATTTATTTTTTTCTTTTTTTTTAACGTTTAGTTTTAGCTGTATAGGTTTGGCCATGATATAACTATGTAACGGAGCAGACGATTTTAATATAGAGAAAACAGATTTACGTTCTTGAATTTTATTACTAAAATCACACCAACGTCCCACCAAGGATTATTGGTCTTAAGTTATTAACGATATTGTTATTTTTTAGTGGAATTGAGTCATTAACTTTGATATTATTTCCATAGGGTCTTGAGTTTACGTTATTTTTTAAATTCATCAAATATATATTCACTATGTCATTATATCTGCTGCATCATTGATAGTATTAGATTATTGTTATCTAATATTTGAACTAAAGCTATCCCACTATTATCAGCTTTATTACAAAGATTGTGGTGAGCATCGAAGTCACCCGTTAACACTATTCTGCCCGATAATTGGTTTAATATATTATATATAAATATTTTGGAGATCTGATTCTGTGTAGCATAAATCTTGATTATGTTTATATCACTGATCATTATTATTATTAATTGAATTTAATCATTTATAATGTTATTAGTAGTATGTATTTCATTAAAAATTATTTTTTTTATGCAGGTAGCCACACCTACATATCCATCATATCTCTCCTTTCTTAAAATATTATAGTACTTTAGAGAACTTTCATCACTATTTTTAAGCCATGTTTCGTTCAGGCATATTATATCAGGGTTACGTAAATGACATAAATTAATAAGTCCCAGTCTATTTAATTTCATACTTCTAATGTCCCACTTACTTTGGATACTAATTTTAATTTTTATTTGTATTTTATTTTTGAAATAACCCTGCACTTTATAATATATTATTATATAATTTAATTAATTTTAACTGTTTGCTCTTTTTTTAGTTATTACTTACACTACACTTATCTAATGATTTTACTTAATTAATTATATAATTGTTAATCAAATTTATATTAAACAAAATTAAGAACTGATTTTGACTTTCGGGCTGTCATGATCCTTATTTGTTTTTTCGAGTTTGTTTATAGCAATTTTTTGCCTTTCTTATCTGCTTGCCTTATGACCTTCGTGGGAGATAAACTGCCGCTTCTTCCCAACTAGACAATGCCCCGTGTTCCCTAGAGTTTGAATTTTTCATTCATAACTTGAGAGAAGCTTTTTTTACTTTTATTATTTTGGAAATTAAAAATTGTTTTATTTTGACTATTGTGCCCTATTGTGTTTTCTATATTTTTAGATATCGGGGTTAATGTAGGAAAATCTGCAGGATGATTTGTAAAAATATCCGGGTTACGCGAATTCTTTTTTGTTTTTGTTGAAAAGTTTTTTGGGCATAGACTTTAGGATTCAAAGAAGCTAATGTTTTCTGCTACCATGTGGTATTTTATTGCCTGCTGCCTTGTATATTCCGAACATTTTTTACTGTTTTATGTTTATTACTCTCACAAAAATAACATTCAGTTTTACTATTATTAGGGGAATCTTCTTTATCATGTATTTTACCGCAGTCGGAAAACTTTTGTTTGCCTCTACATTGGAGCCTCGAATGTCTATATAGTAGACAGGAATAGCATTAGGTAACCGGGGCGGGAGTTTAAAAAGGAAAACCAGAAACGTTAACCCATACATTTTTATGTGTCTGGGTAGTATTGTGCCCCCAAAAGTAAATAATATTGTACCTGGAGATACATAGCTGACTTTATTATTTTCATCAAGAACTTTTCTTTTCATCCTTTTTATCTCAAGAACTTTATTTATTTATTATTTCCAAAAGAACTTTCTATGTTTGGCTCCATATATATTATAAAAGGACCTATATCTGTGTTTTTGTAGAAGAAATTTTTTATTTGTTTAAACTCTTGTTTTTTGCTTGCATTTTTGCTGTTTTTTTTTTAGATATGCCAATAATGTCATTAGTTACATTAGCTATCAGATCAAAAAAAGGGGGGCCAGAGCCCCCCGATTCGTCTTCCATCTGGTTAGATAATTATAAAAGACTTACCAACTATAAAGGGGGAAAGGTAATAAGTAACAAAGGATATGTTAGTAACACCTAACAACACCATGTATTAGCACGTTGTTTTTTAACCCTTTTACTTCTCCCAAAATGGCAGCCCCTAAGTACCGATCCACCGTGTACCACGGTTGAATTAAAACACCTTTTTGAAATGTTAATAGTGAAACTAGGAATTATCTGCCAAATTCAATGAATTATGGTAAAATATGTTGATAATGTTTTAGATTTTGCCAATTTCTTTACATATTTTTTCTTTACCTTTTACAGTAATAAGACCTTGTGAACTTAATTGTTTTGTTGTTTTTAATGCTTATCCTTAATTTTAAACATAAGTGCAGGCCCTAATAATACTTCAGTACTTTTTTAAAAGGTTTTAAGTTTATACTATCCCATATTCTGAGCATTATATATTGAATCAATCGTTGTCATGCGCCAGGAATCCTGAACTTTGGAAGATCTATTATGTTACACTTTTTCTTCTTCATAAAAGCGGAACAGAATATGATATTACAAATTATAGGCTTTCATCAAAATTCTGTCTAATTTCGAAATTACTTGAATCTTTAGGTTCAGAAAAGTTAACCTACCATCTACACGGAATTTTCGTAGAAGGTCAGCATGGGTTTCTTAAATATAAGTCAACAGTCACAAATTAACTAGTTTATGAACAAAAATTAATTACTTTAAGTAGATACGTTTATACGGACTTCAAAGATGAACTGGGATCCAAATTTTTGGAGGGCAGTAATCGTCATGAGAGAGCGTTAAACAGATTTTATAGAATATGAATAGAAAAAAATCGAAATAATATAATAGCGAGGTAGCTATATATAATATGAATATTATAGAATATGAATAAAAAACGAAATATCGTAATATTGAGGATATGATTTATAAGGGAAGGGTAAAGTTAATACAGATAAAAGAATAACGTAATTAATATATTAGCTCAAAAAACAAATAATTCTTTCAATATTTTGAAAAGTTTTTTTATAATAACAAGAGCGGTTCGAGATTTTTACCGGTCCTATCCACATTATCAATTATTATATCATCGTGCTTTAAAGACATAAGTATATATTTTTCCACTCACATCAGCATAAAAGATTCTACATTACTTTGGTTTAAATTATTGCGTAATCGGTTTAAAATATATTTAAGTTCTGAGAAACATCTTTCGCAACTAACTTGTATAACAGATAGTGCGAGAATATATTTAGAGACCCTTGAAAGGAAAAGAAATGTGTCTGGATAGAAATTGTATTTGAAATAATTGATAGCAGCAATAAATGGCGTTTTTACATGATTTGTAGCAAATGAGTTTTAAATTTTTGGCTGACGAATGCCTGATGAATAATATCTTCGCAGCCTTTCAAAGATTCTTTAAATTCTGTCCAAAATCATTCCAATTAGATGCAAAGCTTTGAAGTTTGTTCCGTAATCAGTGGTGGCTTGTGGATGTAAGAATAAATGAAGCGCAGGTAGCTAGGTGTACAGCGCCGTATGTAAAAATTGCGCCGCTGGCAACAATTTCTCAAGGTGCCACGCCCAAAATGGCTATTTTTTAACCTTTTTATGATGTTAATTATCCATAGCATTGGAGCGTTTTTTAATAGTTAGGGGAAATAATATGAATTTATAAGATTTTAAATATATTTGTTTGTTCTTAAAAAACAGTTTTGTACCTAAATCTTATCTATAAGTTAATTTCAATTCGATTCGATAGATGCAAAACTGCTTCCGCCTCCGATGATCCGAGCACTCTAATTTACATTAATTCTATAACAAGCGCCTGCAGCAGCAGTTTTATGCCGCTCCCATATCTATTTGGCTTACGGATATTCACAATTGCGTTGCCATAGCAACTGCCGTAAGCAAATATAAGCGCGAAGGCCGGCGTGCGGGGGAATCTGTTGAATGTTACTGCTGATTGTGATTCCTCAACGGGTCGCTCTTATTAAAAGGTGTTCAGCACGCTACGTTTTTAAGTCATTATTATTTTTTGAGTATATAACGCACTAGTTTTGATAAAAAATAATGGTAAAATTAAGTAAATAATATGAATTTATATAAAACACTGCATTTTTATAATAGAAATATAGATTATAAAATGCTTAATATTTTAAAAATATTTTTATTTTTAAGTAAATTGGTTGGAAAATATAGGTAAAGCGACGCTTCACCCGGGTCACCTGGCGAGCCGCCACTGTCCGTAATCTTTGCCGCTTGTAAGTTGGAGATAAGCTTCTGAATGAGTTCTATGATCATATGATTTTCGTGTTTCTTCTAAAATTAATTTGTTTAGCCTCCCAGCGACCACCTCGAACAAATGGACTATCTTCAGACATATCCAGCCAACTAGCGATTTATTGTTGGTATTATAGCTTAACCTGCGGCTTTCTGTTTTGATCTTCCTTCTTAAAATTTTTCTATTCCACTTCTCTTAGACTTGCTTTGGCCGGTAAGGATGATATTTCAGAAATTCAGTCAGCTCCCGATCTGTTTTTGATTTATTAAAAATGTTATATTCATTAGTTACTTCTACCGGAGCCTCTTCCAGTAAAACAAGTTTCTGTGCTTTTCGGCTCCTTGGCTATGGCTCGATCCACTTCATCACTTAGGTAAGCTTTCAAATCTGTATTACAGAGAAGTTAAAAATTACCTAACTAAGTGGAACACCCTATATATATTACTAAAAATTCAAATTCTTATTTTCCTTTTTGAAAAATATATAACATGCATATATTAAGCACTAAGTGTCTGAGCGATTCGACTTTAATTTCCTCTTTGGCCCAATACAAAAAACTACCATTAGCACAGCAACGATCAATAACTGTATTAGTTACTTTAGATATTATAATTAATATTTAGAGTAGTAGATGTTCAACTTAATAAAAGGTTAACTGATGGACTAAATTTGATAGGTATTAACAACAATGTAAAATAAAAATGTATAAATTATATTTGCGAAATGATGCAAAGAACTTGTTTACTCTATTAGTTTATTCTAATTTAAATTACAAAAATTATCTGAACGACAATCAATACGTTCTCGACAGGATATCAAAATCGATTGTACTTCAAAAACATTGTACCAAGTTCTTAGAAATAGAAAATGGGAATACATGTTCCATAAAAAAAGCAAAATCCTATTAGTATAACACTTAAATGGCTATTCTTAAAACCAATAGTCGTAAATCTAATAGGTGGTGTAACGGGAACTGGATCTCGTTTGGCGCCGATATCAAATGTTTAAATTCCAAGGGGTGATTGCTCACATACACGTAGAAACTAGATTATTTCCAACAAAAATCAATGTTTTTAAAAAAACTGAAATTTTCTACAATATTCAACTAGTCTGTAATAAGCCAAACCAAGAGCAAGTGTCTTCCACTTTTCTCAAGAGCGTCTCCACACTCTAGGTATCATCTTACATTCTCCAGAAATTATAATTTTTTAATTTTAATATTTTGTTCCGCCATTTTTAATTAATACCACAGATTTACTAGTTCACCTCTATATTACAATTAGTTATGGCACACAATTTGAAATCAGTTCATTAAGTAGTTTTTTCAAGTTGAACGTTTAAATATTTTATTAAACCGACATTTTGTTCCATCGTCTTGGATTCGTACCAAAATTTACCAGTTGATTCCTACATAATACTTGATTTTGGTGCAAAATTTGAGATAAATTGGATAAGCACTTTCTTAGTAATAATTTTTTTAACATGTCACTAGGCCATCCACATATGAAGCTTAATTTTTGACCAAAGTTTGAAGTCAATCGGGTAAGTAGTTTTTTAGCTATGCCGCGAACAGACGGACCGACAGACAGACAGACAGGCCGTCAAAATTGAGAAAACATGTTTTTCGTCATCTAGGGACCCTGAAACGTAAAGATCTGAAAAATCTCGGAGAGTGATTTTTTCGCGAATACAATACTTCCTTTGTATGAGGGAAGTAAAAATATTGATATTTAAAAGAACTCATAAAACTTTCCTCTATTTATGTTAACGTCACATCCATCAACACTGCAGTAAGAAGAATGACTAGGTTGAGAAGCCATTTCCAAAAGTATCTCCAAAAAGTTACATTTAAGCGCACTCTTGTTCGGCCAGGGGCGTGCAGTCCATGGAAGCAAGGGAAGAAGTGTTTCCCCAAAAAAAATTACAAAACATCTTCTAAAATGTAACCATTAATTTAGTTTATATTAAAAATGCTAAAATCTTAATTATCTAGCCCATAATAAATGCGGTCTTGACTCCGACCCAGCCACAATAGAAAATCGAATAGTACCTATGCGGGCCGCTAGCTTCTCTGCAGCAGTCGCGTGCTTTAAATGGTGGCGAAAGCTCTCGTTGGAGTAGATTCTTTGTTTGAACGGCTATCCGTGTGTTGTGTGATACGTACGTCGCATCGTGCATGGTGCGATATGGAAAACAATAACGTTGAAAATGTTGGAGAATTTAGTAAGAAGAGTGTGTGTGAATGTATGGTGTGTGGTAATAACAAAGGGATTTTCAACATTAAACTTCGCTGATAAGCTTTAAATAATTTCCAAAGGAAGGGCAAAACCGCCTATGAAAAATTTAACCACAAAAATGAAAAACTGTATTAGACATTTTTATCCGGAAAAACAATACGAACAATTTAAATGGCTAACAAGGTGTGAAAATATAAGTAAATTATTTAGTTGGCCATGTTTACTTTTTGAAAATGAAAAAGGTCTCTGGAATAAAACTGGTTTTTCCGACTTAAACAATTTTCGTTAAGTTGTAAAAAGACACATTATGTCCGAAGCGCATTTACAGGCCGTCATAAAAGAAAAAGTCTTCGGCAAAACCAGAATTGAACACGCCCTTAATAGACAATCGGAAATTAGTCACCGCCAACACAATGAACTAGTCGATAAAAATAGGCAAATATTAAGAAGACTTATCGATGTTGTTTGTTTTCTCGGACAGCACGAATTGGGATTTAGAGGTCATGACGAAACAAGGGTTTCTACAAATAGAGGAAATTTTCAAGATTTACTTAGTTTAACGGCTAAATATGATGAATGCTTAAAAAATCATTTAGAGCAGTCTAGAGTTTTTCGCGGAAAGTTGAATCGAGTCCAGAATGATTTAATTTTCGCTGTTGAAACCATTATTCTAAAAAGAATTAAGCAGGAGATTGGCGAGGCGCGGTTCATTGCTATTGTTCTGGACGAAACAACAGATATCACTAATTTTAGCCAATTATGTATAGTAATACGCTATGTTAAAACAGACGGAAGTATTCAAGAGCGATTTTTAGGTTTTAAGAATGTGTCCGAAAATTGTACAGCAGATGCATTGTATACCGTAGTTTATAACGTTCCTAAAGAAATTAATAGAGAGAAAAAATTAGGTGCTCAAAGCTATGATGGAGCTGCAGTGATGGCAGGACAGTTAGGGCGTCTGCAAGCTAAAGTTCGAGAAACTTTGCCAAGTGCTCTGTTTGTCCATTGTTTTGCTCATAAATTAAATTTAGTTTTATCCCAGTCCATCAATCACATTAAAGAGTGTAAAGTATTTTTCGTTACTTAAGTGGCATTGCTGTTTTTTTTTCCAAGTCAACTAAACGTACACAAGCTTTGGACTCCATTGTCCACAAACGATTGCCCAAAGTAGCTCCTACTAGGTGGAACTATAATGGAAGACTTGTGTTAACAGTATCTGAAAATCGTGAATCACTGACTGAACTATTTGAGAATATAATAGAAAATAATGAAACGTGGGACTCAGAAGCAATAAATGTTCGAGGGGGTTTTTGGACTGTTTGAAACGCGATTTTAATTCTAATTATTTGTTGAACATATTTTCAGAAATATTTCCATTCTCGGACAATGTTTTTAATATATTACAAACTAAAACAAATAATATTGCTTTTTGCTTAAAAAAAGTGGATGATTTTAAGTTCATGTTAAGCCAAAAAAGAGATGACTTTGACCAATTTTGGGAGAAAACGATGACGTTAACAATTTTAATGCATTTAAAGGAAAAACTTTTCCAGAAGATGCGTTTAAATCTCTTCTTCTTCATTATGGCCAGTTCTTCGACCGAGTGTTACTACGATCTGAACTAAAAGTGATTTACGAAACTGGTGACAATAACGCTAGGGAACTAATGCAATTTTTAAAAGACAAGGAGCTGGAAGATGCCTACACCGAAGTGTCGAAATTGTGTGAATTAGTATTGACAATACCTCCCACAAGTTCATCAATAGAACGCAATTTTTCAACACTTAAACTGATAAAAAATTTCGTGAGAAATTCAACGGGGCAGGAGAGACTTTCGCATACATCGCTGTTGTCCATTGAAAATAAACTTCTCCAAAATATGTCGAAACATCGACGTTTTTATGATGACGTCATTGACGAATTTGCAAAACATGATCGAAGAATCGAATTACATTACAAATAAGTAAGTTTCTAAAAATCGCTTCCCTTCTTAAAATTTCACCGCACGCCCCTGCTTGTTCGAAATTCTATATTTTTGCTCACCGCGTACAACGCTTCGTAAACACGTAGGTTTAAAAGCTTAAGACACCGCGTACCTAACCATTGCGAAGTGACCTGCCGTCTGACCGCTAGAAGCGGCAGTTCGTAGGTGCGAGAACAGGGAAACTTATTGCGGAATAGCCAAGTGCTTCGACTATTTAGAATATATATATATATATATATATATATATATATATATATATATATATATAGACTCTGCCACTAGATATCATATCTAGTTAGCCCTGGCTGTTATTTAGATCTTTGTGTATGTTTTATTGACTAAAAAGGAAAATTTTAAAGTCAAATTGCTCAGAAACTTAGTGATTAAAATATATAAAATATATGTTATTATATTTTTAAGAAATGAAAATAAGAATCTGAATTTTTGGTAATATTATACGTATACAGGGTGTTACAAGTTCGAGTGTATGTATGGGGATATCGGAAACCGTAAGAGATTCGAAGTTGGATGAATTGAGGCATAGTTGAGCAATTTAGTGCTAATTAATATGCCGTTTACAAATTGATAATATTCCAAATCTCTTCGGAGATATTCGCAAAAACACAATTTTTCCCGATTTCTTATTTTTCCTGACTTTATTTCAGTAGGTATTTAATAATAAATTATACATACTTATTGTTATTTTTTCTCTTCTACAAGATGAAATTATCAAATTTTAGATGAGACGTTTCGCATTCAGGGCACCATCGTCAACTTGATTTTTTTTAAATATGGACCTGTATTTTTTATTTAATTTTTTTGAAGCTTAGGACCTCCCAAATACACTGGCGCATAACACTTTGACAAAAAATATATAATAAAAAATTTCCCATAAGAAGCAATGTTCAATATTGAATTTGTATGTGTAAAAAACAAAACAACTTTTTTTGGGCAAATGTGATACATTTTTTGGAAGGTCAAAAGCTTAAAAAAAATTAAATAAAAAATCCAGCTTCTTATTAAAAATTTAATAATGCAATATTGTAGAGGAGAAAAAATGGCAATAAACATGTAAAATCATTTTGAAATATTTATTAAAATGAAGTCAGGAAAAAATAAAATTGAAATCGAGAAAAATCGTATTTAGACGAATATCTCAGAAATGGTTTGGAATTTTATCGATTTTTGAGCGGCATATTAATTAGCATCAAATTGCACAACTTTGCTATAAATTTAACCAACTTCGTATCTCCTACGGTTTCCGAGATCCCCATGTATATACCCGAATTTGTAACACTCTGTATAGGGTATTCCATTTAAAATAACGAAGCTGATACTTATTGGTTCCCTTTATATTGCAATTTGTTTTTCTAATTTTCTAACTAGCGTAATATATTGAAAATTTTCAGGAAAAGTCAATTTTCATATATACAGGGCGTTTCTTAAGTACGTGCAGAATTCAGGCTCGGGTTGCTGACATCCAAACAAGAAGAAAAGTCCCTATAAACATGTATCTGCAAGGCCTTCGTTTTTGAGACACAGGGTGTTAAATTTTCAGTTTTTTTCGGATTTTTTCATCGACCTTGTACATTTATAGAAATTTATCAGTCAAATTTGGCAAACAGTATACTGTGAGTAATATCTACAAAATGGCTATATTAGATTTTAGTGAAATGTTTACGGCGACGTCACTGGCCATGTTTACAATATAAGCAAATTCTCCATTCTGTTCTGTAACTTTTTGATTCCTTAAATTATTTCGATATGTTGCCCAGTTTAAAGGTGATTTAACAAAATATACATGGTCTTGGCATATGGAACAGGGGGAAAATAGTAAAATTGTAATGTTGATGCCTGTTAATGCATGACAAATCTTTTTTAAGGTCATGTAAACATAGGAACTAATGATATGTGTGTATATTTCATGCGATTTATTTTATTATTAATAGCATAGCTAAAGTGACTCATTATCTTCCACTCCTTCCAAGTTTCTGGTTTCAGTTACAGTTTGTTTCGAAGGGATGTGTGCAGACATTTCGGCCAATCGAGTGGAAAATTCACAACATAATCTGTTATTTTGATGCATTTAGCAGCATCTCCCTCTATTAGTTGTTTGTGTCCTAGCTAAGCGATTTTCATACCCACTTTTCTTATTTTTACCTTTCACATCTCTTTTGCAGCTGTCCATGCTAACAAAATAATCAGACATCTCGACTCAATAATGTCTAAAATTAAAATAGCAAATGTCAATTAACTACCACCGTACCACTGATTAGGTATATAGTCAAAAGCAGTGTTATCGTGAGGGTCATACGATTTATCAAGAACAAACTTTTTAAGTTTGTTTTTCTTTTATTACGAGTAATCATATCCTCCGCATAAAATCCGGAAGATGAATTAGATAGACCTATGATATTTTCATATGGAAAAAGAGGATAAACATATAAATACCAGCAGTTGCAAAAGTCTTTGAGCGATGTCACTTCAAAGTCAAATTGACAAGTCAGTGACAAAATAAGTAATAGAAAACAATTTTCTGGTTTTTTGCATCCACAAGCGAAAAAAATGGTATTAAATCTAATAAAATATTACGAAAATGAAAATTCACCGGCCAATATACAAGAGACAGTAGCAAAAGCTCTGGGAATCGGTATAAGGAGCAGAAAATTGTGCATAAAAAAAGCATAATTTACTACCGAAGAAGATTAAGAAATGTACACGAAAAAAGCCAAAGACAGAAGACTTAAGTGACAATGTAAAAACGGATGTTCGTAATGCAATTTACGATTTATACACATAAAAAACTAATATAACCCTTCAAGTTTTAAAAGAAGCTTTAAAAAATCGAGGCATTACGGAAATTGGATTAAAATCGTTGTCAAAGTTAATAAAAATGTTGGGTTTTCGATATAAAAAGGACTGTATTCGAAGATTTTTATGTGAGTTGCCACATATAGTAAGTCAGCGTATCCAGTTTTTAAAGAAATACACGGAAAATATTAATTCAAAATTTAGAGAAGTGGTATTTTTAGACGAGACTTGGATATTTTCTAATGGAAGTGGTTCGAAATCTCGGCAGGACGAGTCTGTAAAAAGTTTCAAGGGACGGGAAAATGGTTCATCATTTTGCATACAGGTTCTTTAACAAGATTTCTCCCATGTGTAAGTTTACTGTTTTCTTCAACATCCAAAAGTATGGACTACCATGATAATATGAACTGTGAACTATTTGAAAAGTGGTTAAAAGAACAACAGATTCCAAATTTAGTTGCTCCATCTTTAATCATTCTGGACAATGCATCTTATCATTCAAGAATCCTAAATAAACAACCTACTTCATCCTGGAAGAAAAGTGATATTTATGACTGGCTAATAAAACAAAAACAAGATCCTTTACCCAATATGCTGAAACTAGAACTTCTTTTAGTGGCAAAATCTATTAAAAAACCAACAATATATGCCGTAGATATTACAGGAAAATGAACATGAGGTTTTACGACTGCCGCCATACCATTGCCAGTTTAACGCAATAGAATTAATATGGGCTGGGGCAAAATCATATTACGAAAAACACGTGAACGATGGTCTTACATCAGATGAAGTGCAAATTGTTTGGTAAGTTTCATTAAATTATATTACGCCGGAGTACTGGAAGAAATCTGTGGAACATACGGAGAAATTAATATGGGATTGGTGGAATGGAGAACGAGTTCTAGATGTCAAAATAGCGCCAATGATCATTGCGCCATTTGAGGACGACTCAGAAGATGAGAACTTTTTAAGTGATGATGATATTTTTGGTCTATAATATTAAAAAGTTTCTGAAGGATTGTATTAGTCTTTGACGCGTATAAATCATAAATTGCATTATGCCTTTGGATTTTTTCGTCTGCATTTCTTAATCTTCTTCGGAAGTAAATTATGTTTTTTTTTTCATGCACAAGTTTCTGTACATTCCTTATACCGATTCTCAGAGCTTTTGCCACTGGCTCCTGGATATTAGCCAGTGAATTTTAATTTACAAATTTTTTTATTAGATTTGACACCATTTTTTTGCTTACTTTTTTAGTACATTTGTAATTTTGTAGGCAATAAATAAATAATTATAGAATGCTTGTTCCAATTTTAAAGCGGGTTTAAAATAAGTAAATTTTTTTATTAATTATAAGACAAAATTTGATATATAAAAATCGGTAAAATCGCTTCACCAGAAACTCGGGGCTGACGAAAAATACAGGCTATATATATATATATATATATATATATATATATATATATATATATATATATATATATATATATATATATATAGCCTGTATTTTTCGCATGCATTTCCCCTAATTTTAGACTGAAATTTGAAGAAATCGGATAACTAATTTTTTAGCTATGCCGCGAACAGACAGACTGACGGACAGACAGACTGAATTGAGAAAACATGTTTTCCGGCATCTAGGGACCCTTAGACGTAAAGATCTGAAACAATCTCACGAGGGAAGTAATAACTAATTCTCTTCAATCACAATACAAAAAAAAACAAATTTTCTTTGCACTGGGGTGGCCCGCATTTAAATAAATGACACTGTATAAGTGGTTAGATTTTTCGGGTCAAGCGGAGCTCATAATTTTTGGTGATTGATAAAAAAAACTCACTTTCATTAAGTGGCTGTATAAACCGAACATATCCTGATTGTTTCACTGATTCGAACCGTCTTCCGACTTTTTATTAAGGCGCTTGCCATTTTGTGTATTTTTGTTTTTGCCAACCAAAAAATTTTAAGCAAATACATATTTAGCGAATTTTCTTATTTAGTCCCTCAGCATTTAATATATAAAATAATATTAAGTGGCTATCTTAATAATATTGCGTAATGTAATAAAAAAAACTATTTTCTTTCTCCCTGTATATTTGTAAATAGCCCATGGAGTTTTAATAGCTCGATAAAAAAATCACACAACATTTTGGTATTCACTGTGTTTTCTGATTTGCATTCAACTATACCAACTTCATATTTTCAAATCCTAAAAAAAATGTGAATCCCTAATCTTGTATTATAATTATAGGGACTTACCTCTGTATTTTCTAATTTAATTTAATTTAAATATACACAAAAAAATCAACGAAATCATGAAATTACGGCTGTATTCCGTTTTCATGCCTGGTTGACCAGTTCAAGTTAACAGAAATCTGACAGCGGTTTCTGAAAAACATTTTAAAAATTATAACACCAATCAAATAAGTGACGTTCAGACAATTCATCGGTCGTTCTGGTGACACTGTTGACAGTTATTTTTAGAAACCGTGTTCCGTAAATAACCAATTTTTCAGACAGCCGGTAAATACGGAACACGAAACCGAAACCAAGATTGGAAACGGAATACGGCCCACGTAAATAGAATATATTAGGTACCTGCGACACGTTTAGTTTAACAGTACGTTTAAAGGGATTTTATACGAATTAATCATTATAAAATACAATTAGATTTATTTTATTTTTTGTCTACTTAGTATACGTCGGTATTTTAATTTGTTGTAGTTACATTTGAACCCTTCTCATAAAATTAAATATGGTAGCCGTGAAGCCGTGTATTGGAAAGCTAAAGGCAAATATGCTAGGACGCATTTGCTAGGGCTTGGCCCTTCTCCGGGCCGCTGACGGACTTTCATAAAGCATTCGATACAGTATTAGACAAAAATCTGATCCAAAATTCTTTCATATGCTCTGACGACAACAATGATTGCAACAAAAAAATATATAAAAGTTTTAGCAGTTTGGCGTGAGCATAATGAAGGGGTAATTTAATTTTCTAAATAATATAAATATATTACTAACAATTTGCAATTTTGAAAAAGAACACTTAGATATCTCTGATATCTTTTGTTTTAAGGTACTTGCTACCCCGTTTATAAAATTCACAGTTAAGTTTAAATGTTAATTTCGCCTCTCATCTAAGAAATACATAATCTAGTGTTTCTGATT
The DNA here is from genome assembly GCA_030620095.1 of Kuschelorhynchus macadamiae. Taxonomy (NCBI): domain Eukaryota; kingdom Metazoa; phylum Arthropoda; class Insecta; order Coleoptera; family Curculionidae; genus Kuschelorhynchus; species Kuschelorhynchus macadamiae. Next base: position 509,399 of record JAUTXW010004093.1, read on the forward strand.
TTTTTAAATTTTAGTCCACGAAATTTGAATGTTATGATTCATAGCAACCTGCATGCAGATGTTTTTTATTTTGTTGTGATTTCAAATTACTGCTTACAATAGTGGAACAATATATATATATACAAACGTTTGAGAAAATAATATAATCAAAGCTTCGATAGTCGTATAGATTTAAATATAGGATTTATATAAGGGTACTTTATATACAAATACATTTACAATAAAAAATATTTACTTTTATTTCTTCATGGATTTTTTTGCTGATACATTTTTTTTGGGTGGAAAAAAGTAGAGCAGCTATGCAAATTATGAGATATGTTTAACTTACATTTTATTTTATATTTATTTCTGTTGTGAATTTTTGCTGGTCAAAATGCCTAATAGAAAACCTTTATTTGTTGAAATAAAAGAAGGCATTGTTATAAACTCTCACACGACGAGAGTCGGCAGAGAGTTTATAAAGTTGTCCGAGTTCAAAAAATCTCTTCGTCGTCGCGGCGCGGCGCCGGCGTTGGCGTGGTCTTCGTGTCAGAACGTACTTTTCGTCCATTTTTACGTTTCGGTCGCTATATCTTGGAAACGATTTTAGATACAATTTTGAAATTTGGTACGTTTTTAGAGCACACTTGGGAATTTCACTAAACGGATTTTCGTTTTTTGGTTTTCCAAAAATGCTATAAGACAAAAAATACAAAACTGCCTTTCAAGTTTGCAGCTAAATGCTTTAGGAGAAAAACTACTTGCGTGCAAACCATTATTTTTTTTTGTCGATTGGTTATTTTCTTCCTGTACTGACCTTTATAGTTCTGGAGTATTTTTTTTAAAGCACACCGATGCCTGTAGGTCGTGCCATAAAAACAACCCTATTGGATTAAAATTAAAAAAGTTAGGATTTTCTGAAACCGCGTTGAAACACGAGTCAGGTCGCAATGGTTAACTTTTTGAGATACAGCATACATTGTATTAAGATTTTTTATCTAAAAATTTCGGACAGGTTCGTAAGCCAGCAATATCGGAGCATGGCATGTCGCCTAAAAAAATAAAGCGAAAAAAAATGGAATAAATTTAGAGGCTATTTGCAGAACCGACATCCGATCTACTTAGTCAAAGTGAACCCACGGACAGGAAATTTCATGGATATTCGAAAACAAACTAGGTTACTAAAAGCCATCAAAATTCAAAAAAACAAACAGTTTTGACTTTACATTTCACACACATTTCATTGTTTTTTTCTTTTCGATAACAGTGTTTCTGGGAAGGAAAAGTTTACGGTGCCGAAAAGTTTACTGTGCCGAAAAGTACCTCCGAAGAGTTAAAAAACCACATCGAGAAAATTACGCTCTGCTCTATTTAAAATTATTGTTTGAACTTTTTGCCAACTTATTAGTAAATGCACCAAATTAATGCCTAGGTTTTCTCTAGAGATTGGTACCACATTCAGCCCGATTTTTGAACTGTTGCACGCACAGGTTGGCTGAAGCTACCACCTGGGGTAAAAACGAATGGGCAGAACGCAAGCTCCATTTTTTTTTTAATTTACAATTTACACTTTTTTCCCATTTCGAAAAATTGGGTAAAGTGAAATTAAAAAAAATATGCATCTTTATTTTGAAACTATTATCAATTGAAAGATCGCCAAAGCATCAAGGTGCCTTGACTGAATACGGCGCTGGCGCAGGCGGAGTGGGTATAGCCGCTGTCAAAAATAATGAGTATATTTTTAAATAAATTTGATTCAATTTTAGGAGCTCAAAAATTTTTTGGGTATTTTTGAGTTTGACAGGTTGAAATATAGATATTTTTAAGAAGGTAGCGACAATTTGCAATGCTCTTCCCCGTTTTATAAGATCTCTTTCAGAAAATTGGCTGTTTCTTATCATTTCTTATGCATTGTACAGGAGACCTTTAAACAACCATCGACATTCTAGATTTACGGAGAGAGAATTTGTTTTGTGAAAATCGAATCATCGATATTCTGACAAGATACGATTTTAATTTCAAATAAACATCAGTATTAAAAAAAGTATTTTTTTTACAGAATTAAACACGTCAGTAATAATTTGGCTAATATTTTACACATTTAATGTGATTTATTCCACATACAGTTTTCGGTTACCTAAAGACAAGATGGTTAAAAACATTTTTTTAATAGTCCGGAATACGAAATAAAAGATTTCTAAAGAGATATTCAATTTTCTAGTATAGGCCACAAGGTAATCAGTGTCTCGCGGGGATTATTTTTGGGTATCATGGATGTATATCTTTAATATTTCTATAGGGTTTGAAAATGTAAAAAATAATATTTTGAGAATGCACAAACCAATAATAACCAAATGAAAAACAGATATAGCTGGAGTAAATGTTCTATCATTCAAAAAATGTGATCATTGACGTAGTAGTAGTATGTTGGGAATATTTCGAGAAACGGTGAAAAACGTCAATTTTATTTAATTTTTTTTGTACAGAAATAATTTTCTCCACTATACAACGTAGCCCAAACAGGATGAAGCTGCTCCTTCAACAAGGAAAAAAATCAAAAACCGGTAAAAGTTATTTTTACTTCCCTAGTAAAAGAGAAATAATGTAATCGTAAAGAATGTCATTTAAGATTTTTTTCAGATCTTTACGTTTCAAGGCGCCTATATGCCTAAAAACATATTTTCTCAATTCCGTCAGTTTGTCTGTCTGTTTGGCATAGCTAAAAAACGACTTCACGGTCCTCAGACGCCAAAAGACATGTTTTTTAATACTGCCGGTCCGCCTGTCTGTTTGTTCGCGGCAGATTGACGTCCCCGATTGACGTTTTTAGAGCACACAGTTTAAGTTTTAGACATTTATATAGAAGGTACTTTTATCCTATTTAGACGGAAATCTTTTAAGTTGAGGGATTATCAAAAATATCTTATTTTGTGTGTGAGTTTATTTGGGGAGTAATTTTTACGTATTTTCAAGAAATAAATTTATGGTCTACTTAAAGATTTTAGTTTCTTTTTTTTTTTTGGTTCTAAGATTGAAGAGTTTAAGTAAATTCCGTCATTTTCTAGATTTAAACAATTTTTTTTTATTCATTTTAAATGTCATTTTTGTACAGTAATTCACATAATTTAAATATTTTTTAATAGATCTTTAAGTTGTTTTAAAAAACAAAATCTTTTATTTAAATAAACCACATGCTTGTTAAATATCTATATTTAAGAAGTTACTAACGTTGTTGCAGTTTGCTGTTGTTCGAGATACAAGTGGCCGCTGAATTGGTGAGATAAGAGGTTTAATTAAATTTATACTAACAATTATGTTTGATAACATTGTTAATTATAATCTACTGTGAAACATACAAGGTACCTTTAATTTTACTTATTATTAGATTATATCTTAGTTAATTTTAGTAATTTTAGTAATGTGGCAGAGTTGCCCGCTACATTTCAAATAAATAAATAAATTTAAATATTATAAATTTATAATGCTCTATAACCCCGTTACAACGGTCAAACTGATTCCTTTTAAATTTGCCTCAAAACAGAGTAGGTCAGTGTCTCAAGGGATTAGATTTTGGGTATCATGGGTGGCGTAGATATTCCATATGTTTAAGGGGTATAAAAACGTAAAGAAAAACCCACAAACCGATAATAGTCGTATAAAAATTAGAAATAGGTCAAATAAATGTTCTAATTAAAACACTACATGCCTGTAATCGGATACATAGTATTTAATACGAATTTCATTTTGTAATAGCATTTAATATATAGTGGAAGTTGATATAAAAGAAATTTGACCCTTTAAAAACTCTGATTTAAAAGCAGTCATTTTTTCGTAGTAAAACATTTGTCGGTTGATTTAAGGTATCTATTTAGGAGATTTGGGTAATAATTAGGCGAAATTTTATTTTCGTAGCCGTAATTTTTTTTTACTTAGACTATTAAATAACTCAAAGTACCGATTTAGGGTTCAGATAGACATGATATTTCAATAAAAAAAACAACTGCCAAAAATTTGTTTTCCCCGTGACCTTTGAACTCATTAAATTTTTTGCCGTTATTGAAATATGTATAACTACAATATATTATTAAATAACATACCAAAACACAAATTAAATTATGATTCCTAATCCATATGAACATTTATCATTACTTAAATATATTCATTGCTAATCGTCTACCGGTTCATCAGTTTATAAACTAAATCCATTGGAAATTAATATATATATATATATATATATATATATATATATATATATATATATATATTAACAGTGATAAGCATATTAGTGAACTAAGTATTTATTCGTTTCGATAAATATGACAAATTGATCTTTAAACTCGAGAATAAATAAACCATTTATAAAATAAAACACCATTTATTCGAATACTTAAATAGCCAAGAAATTCCAAATTCTTATTGCTAATAAAATAACCATTTTTTATTGATGTTTCCAAGTATTTTCTACAAAAACTCGGAGGTGCTCTTTTATGTTACAGTTCAACCACTGCTATAAATTCTCAGACACACACTCTTAATAAAGTCTGTATTTTCCCAACAATTTACAAAATTTTAAAATACCATAACCCATATCAAGTTAGTATGAATAAGGTATTAATATTAAGTGGATTTGTATTTTAAAAGTATTTTAGAGCGAATTTCAATCTTGAACAAACACCTTCTGATTATTCATTTGCAGCATCCCAATAAAATATCTTTCCACCTGAGAACCAAGCCTTATTTTTACTCATAGCGTTCGGAAGTCAGGTTTTCAAAAACTGCAAAAAAAAGTATTTTTGCGTATTTTTTGGCGGACAGTAGTTTATTTCTTGTTTTGGCCTCAATAAAATTTGCTATAATAGTACGCGGCTTGGCACTTTCATTAACCTGACCAGCGCGAAATACATAAGCAAAGTCATTTTCAGAACCGACCGAGTCCAAATATAAAAATTGAATCATGACGTTACTAAATTTTCATCTGGGTTCTCCTCAATACCACAAAATCGTAAGCATTGTTTTTTTCTATCCTGTTCTACGGACTGCACATTACTTTGCAATTAATTGATTCCTGGGTTTTCACGTGGATTTTCCTTTAGGAAAACTCTTCGGGGAAACCCACGTTAGGCCCAGTTGTGGACTGTATCTCAAATTAATACTGTACTATTCAGGGGCGTGCGGTGAAATTTTAAGAAAGGGAAGCAATTTTTAGAAACTTACCTACTTGTAATGTATTTCGATTCTTCGATCATTTTTTACAAATTCGTCAATGACGTCATCATAAAAACGTCGATGCTCCGACATATTTTGGAGAAGTTTATTTTTAATGGACAACAGCGATGTTTGCGAAAGTCTCTCTTGGCCCGTTGAGTTTCTCACGAAATTTTTTATACGTTTAAGTGTTGAAAAATTGCGTTCTACTGATGAACTTGTAGCAGGTATTGTCAATACTAATTCACACAATTTCGACACTTCGGTGTAGGCATCTTCCAGCTCCTTGTCTTTTAAAAATTGCATTAGTTCCTTGGCGTTAATTTTTGTGCTAATGTCATCAGTTTCGTCAATCACTTTTAGTTCAGATCGCAGTAACACTCGGTCGAAGAACTGGCCATAATGAAGAAGAAGAGATTTAAACGCATCTTCTGGAAAAGTTTTTCCTTTAAATGCGTCAAAATTGCAGAGCTCGAGGAATTTAAAACCATTTAAACCGTTAAATCCATAGTTTATTTGTTGCTGAATTTGATCGATTATTTCATAAAAGAGGCGTCTGTATGATGTTTGAACATCTCCCACCTTGTCTGTTCGAAGACGCTTGGCTTGTGGCTCTACATTTAACGTTATGGTTTTCTCCCAAAATAGGTCAAAGTCATCTCTTTTTTGGCTTAACATGGAGTTAAAATCATCCACTTTTTTTAAGCAAAAAGCAATATCATTTGTTTTAGTTTGTAATATATTAAAAACATTGTCCGAGAATGGAAATATTTCTGAAAATATGTTCAACAAATAATTAAAATTAAAATCTTGTTTCAAACAGTCCAAAAACCCCCTCGAATTATTTATTGCTTCTGAGTCCCACGTTTCATTATTTTCTATTATATTCTCAAATAGTTCAATCAGTGATTCACGATTTTCAGATACTGTTAACACACGTCTTCCATTATAGTTCCACCTAGTAGGACCTACTTTGGGTAATCGTTTGTGGACAATGGAGTCCAAAGCTTGTGTACGTTTTGTTGATTTGGAAAAAAAAGCAGCCATGCCACTTAAAGTAACGAAAAATGCTTTAAACTCTTTAATGTGATTGATGGACTGGGATAAAACTAAATTTAATTTATGAGCTTGTGTACGTTTTGTTGATTTGGAAAAAAAAGCAGCCATGCCACTTAAGTAACGAAAAATACTTTACACTCTTTAATGAGATTGATGGACAACAATGGACAAACACAGCACTTGGGAAAGTTTCTCGAACTTTAGCTTGCAGACCCCCTAATTGTCCTGCCATCACTGCAGCTCCATCATAGCTATGAACAACTAATTTTTTCTCTCCAATAATTTCTTTAGTAACGTTATAAATCACGGTATATAATGAATCTGCTGTACGATTTTCGGACACATTCTTAAAACCTAAAAATCGCTCTTGAATACTTCCGTCTGTTTTAACGTAGCGTATTACTATAGATAATTGGCTAAAATTCGTGATATCAGTTGTTTCGTTCAGAGCAATAACAATGAACCGCGCCTCGCCAATCTACTGTTTAATTCTTTTTAGAATAATGGTTGCAAGAGCGGAAATTAAATCATTCTGTATTCGATTCGACGTTCCGCGAAAAACGCTAGACTGCTCTAAATGATTTTTTAAGCAATCATCATATTTAGCCATTAAACTAAGTAAATTTTGAAAATTTCCTCTATTTGAAGAAACCCTTGTTTCGTCAAGACCTCTAAATCCCAATGCGTGCTGTCCGAGACATCGATAAGTTTTCTTAATATTTGCTTATTTTTATCGACTAGTTCATTGTGTTGGCGGTGACTAATTTCCAACTGTTTATTAAAGGCGTGTTCAATTCTGGTTTTGCCGAAGACTTTTTCTTTTATGACGGCCTGCAAATGCGCTTTAGACATAATGTGTCTTTTTACAGCTTTATGGAAAATGTTTAAATCGGAAAAACCAGTTTTATTCCAGAGATCTTTTTCATTTTCAAAAAGCATGGCCAACAAAATAATTTACTTATATTTTCACACCCTGTTAGACATTTAAATTGTTCGTATTGTTTTTCCGGATAAAAATGTCTTATACCGTTTTTCATATTTGTGGTTAAATTTTTTCATAGGCGGTTTTGCCCTTCCTTTGGAAATTATTTGAAGCTTATCAGCGAAGTCTGATGTTAAAAATTCCTTTATTATTAAGACACACACCACACATTCACGCACACTCTTCTTACTAAATTCTCCAACATTTTCAACGTTATTACCGACAGCCGAAGTTGACGGTATCGCATATCCACGTCCGCATTATTGTCTTCCATATCGCACCATGCACGACGCGGCGTACGTATCACACAACACACGGATAGCCGTTCAAACAAAGAACCTACTCCAACGATAGCTTGCGACTCCACTTAAAGCACGCGACTGAAATGCAAAAATTGCAAACAGCCGGTGGAAAGTTCAATAACCTCTGGCTCAGGACTTGGCTGCAGAGAAGCTAGCGGCCCGCATAGGTTCTATTCGATTTCTATTGTGGCTCGGTCTGAGTCAAGGCCGCATTTATTATGGGCTTGATAATTAAGATAATATTTTAGCGTTTTTAATATAAACTAAATTATTGGTTTCCTATTTCAAAAATTACATTTTAGAAGATGTTTTGTAATTTTTTTTGGGGAAGCACTGCTTCCCTTGCTTCCATGGACTGCACGCCCCTGGTACTATTGAAAGAACACTGTTTTTTCTAGATCCGCGTGTAGATACTTATTTTGAATCTTGTTTAATTAAAATTTTAAAAGGTTGAACATAGCATTAAAATTAATTTAATGTCCTGAAACCTACCTCAATGGTCAATTATTTCAGGAATGAAAATGGGTAATCTGTATACAGTAGTAGTCAAAATATATCTGTAATAAAGGCAAATTTACGACACGTAAAACTATCGCGAAAAAACACTGGCTAGCCAAGCAAAAATTTGATCTGAGTGAACTTATCAATATTTGGTGGTCGACGGGTTTTCGGCAACTTGCATACTTCACCACCCCCTTTCCTCTTCTCTTCTTATATCGAATCATACATCCAAAAATTTGTAGATGGACAAAAAAGGTAAAATAAACAAAGCAATAACTAAGGAAAGATATAGGAAAATGTATCGAGGGTGCCAAGACATTATTATTATAAAGTAAATCTTAGCGTTTAATAAATAATAATTTTTCTTTGCAGTCCAGAAAATTTAAAGTATTTATATATATATATATATATATATATATATATATATATATATATATGACGACAAATTAAATTTAGCCAAAGGTACTAAATTGTTTTTTAATTATAATTAATTAATTATACAATTAACTAGAAACAAAAATAAATTCCAATAAAAAAAACTAAAATATATATATATAAAAATGGAAACGAACCAGTACGACTTGAATATTTTTTGTATTAGAGCCTATGTCGGATTTTATATTTGTCACAGAATCACATACCTGTGAAAGTTTTTGATCTAACACTTGCATCCAGTTTCTCCTCCAATCGACTTACAACGGTAGTACATACTTTGCTCATCAATTTTTCTAAATATTCTTCTTCCATAAGCGCAGATAAATTGTTTGACGTGGACCTGGACGTGTGTTTGCAGCTCGACTTCCACCTATATTGACTACCACTTTCTCAACGTTGTACCTATACAATGAAATATGCTTTGAGGTTAGATGGGCATTTCACAATTAATTGGATGAAACATTAGAAATCCTGCAATTTTAGCAAGAACTACCGACGTACACCACACTAAGTTACACAGTAAACATTATTTGGGCACTACTCTTAATTAAAAACTACATAAAACATGTATACATATAGTCGATACATCCGACCTCTGTAAATATACTACCTATTACTCTAAATACAGCAAAGTCCTGTACTGTGATGTATGATATTTATATCAACATTAGTTCAGTTTAACCACGGGACAGAAAAACTTGCTACACCTTTAATCTAGAAAATAACTTTGACTATATATTCTTCTATTCTATTTGTAAATTTTTACAGTCACACATTGCGACTCCTTATTTACAAAACTCGTTATAAATATTTTGTTCATTGTCAAGATTGCATTTTTACATATCTTTTTAGTTTTCTGAAGAGCATGGTTGGATGAGAATTTACTTCAGAGTCCCGTTCAGATCTTTAAATAAAATAAAAGAATTGCCCCCGAAGCATAAGAACCTTTTCTGTTATGAAAGGACTCTTTGCGCGAATGAACGAAATATACCTGGCGTACCACATATAGCCCTTATAAATGTTTTTTGTAATAGCAGCAAAGATCTGATTGTGAGATATATAGGCGCTCCTACACTCTCCAATGTTCCAGGACAGAGTGAGCTGAGTCTTAAACTAACCTTGTCTACGATTTCTGACTTGTATATACTCAAATTTAGCTATTATATACACTAGTTCTTCCTGTATGTATGATAATTTTCATCAACCTTCAACACTATGACAAATAAGGCTCCATACATGACGTGATTTGTTACAGAAAATATAGAATAAAAAACACGGAAAGGAAATATATTATAAATACCAAAAAAAAAAAATAGAAAATTAAACAAATGCAAAACCTGTATTTTTGAATTAATTTCAAAATTTAATAAGTAACTACTACAAGTTTGCTATGGAGTTTATTTAAAATCATATTATAAATCGAACTAAAATATTGCCCACTAAACAAATTATTTAGGTTCAGATCTATAACCTAATAAATAAAAAACTCCCTATTACAAGGAATATTCAATAAGTGAATTTATTCATTTCGAGAAATTCTATCATCTATACATTTTCAGTCTTTAGAAAAGGGTGATATGAAAACTAGTTAATATCTCTTCTTTTATGCTTGTACTATACGAAGGGTGAAGTGTGGATATTGAAGAAAAGCTGTCACTATAATTAAAAAAACAACAGGTTGTAAGATTAAGTGTTGCATAAAAAGTTTTTTACATATTCAACCACGTTGTTTTCATTCAACATGATTTAAAACTTACTATGACAGAAAAAATGCAATAACGTATTAAACAAAGAAGTAATTTAAAAAATATATTACACATATCAATAAAAAATGAAACAGACCTAAATCAATAGTATATATGGTAATGCATAATCACATTTATTAATCCTGTGACAAAAAAATTGTTTTAATTTCATTTTAATTTTTCCGAATTACATTCTCCTCTAACTTACTTATTTAGAGATATTAATATAACTTGCATTTTTTTTAATAAGAAAAAACAGAATTTGACACCTTTATTTTTTAAAATACATGAGGAAAAGAAAAATGGCTGGGTCATAAAACCAATGTGTATGAAAAAGTTCTTTTCCATTTTTGAAGGATAAATGCATCAATAACCAGGAGAATGAGACCTATTTACCGAAAGTACAACTAAGAGGGTGTCTCATTAAAAAGAAATGCCAGTTATATTTATATCTTTGAAAATTTACACTTTTATTTGTGTTGTTGGTAACTTAGTAACTAGCCATAAATTTTTTTTTTGGAAATTTTTGTATCTTGAAGAAATGAGAAAGTTAACATATTAAAATGTGGGCAAGTTAAAATGACCACGCTAAACATTATTAATTTACAAAATTACAAACTTCCTGCCCCTAATGTAGTATGTTATATAACAAAATATTTTTTCGGTTTTCTATTCCATGTTAACTTCAACATTGTTCTTTAGAAGTTGCATTAAAAAACTAGGTTATAATTAGTTCATTGATCTCAACTTGTAAGATAGAGAGGGAACTGGAAGAGAAACAATATGAAAAAGACTATGAGGTTTAATTATTTTAGATATATATTTTAAATATCAAAAATGTATAATAGAATTAAAGAGCTAATTTTTTTTAATATGATAAAAAAGGGGGAGTTCCTGTCCCACCCAAGCTTTTTAAAATAAATAATTTACAAAAAAATAAGGTAGAAAATATTGATTATAACCTGTCATAAAAAAATCATTTATAAAAACATTCAACCAAAATATGTACAGATGAACGAAAATTATTTTTAAAGTAAAAGCAAAATGAGATAAGACACCATTTTACTATATATATATATATATATATATATATATATATATATATATATATATATAGCAAGAAAACACTTATTTGTTAAATAAAATAATAAGGTTCAGATATAAGTATTATCAAAACACTAATACAAGCGAATTTCACTGGTGGTATTGCAGTAACTAGCTACACTGGCAAAGATAAAATTGGGAGGCCCTGAAGCGTGCCGAAAGATAGTAATAAATCTTTCGGGATTCAAAGGGAATAGATTTTTTCACTAGAGAGAGGCCATGAGAGTGTCAGGTGCTGTATAATGATCTGTCATTTTTTGCTTGTGTGTCATATATACCGTTTACATGTTTACAAAATATACAAATTTATCTCAAACTTATATAATGGCCTGCATGATTTCCTACTATTGGCATTACAAATCTATCTCACCTCCCGCTCTCGAAATTTGCACGAATTCTCCAAAACAAAGCTCCATATCGAAGATTGGATTCCACCAGAGTGGTAAACCATCCTGGCTGACACCATACCAATATCTCCTGACACCAAGCAAACAGCATAGCATACCCATGCAATCTGCTGATTTCGATTCAAAATATGCTAATTAAATTTCAAATTCCCAATCAATGAAAATGCCCAAAAAAACCGTTGTACCATCTGCAAAGATTATAAATTGTCTCCCTCAATATCGACAAAACACAGAGCACCTATATATAACAAAAACAGAATCGTACCCAGTTAACCTTATTCACGCACTTTTTAAGAAGAAGCCATTCCTAAACTTCACCCCTAAGGGCATATGTATAACGCTTATACATATCACAACGTTTCTGACACAGTCAAAATATATAGAATTACTTTGGCTTTCGTAGTTCTTCAATTATAGAAATAATTTCATTATTGTGATATGTATGTCCTGCTTCGACAGATGCCAGCAATAGACGCACCTGTCAACAAGTTCGTTAATGTGATCCCAATATACATAGCCTGTATCTGCTTTGTTAAATTTCAAAATCCCCATTCCCAGTTTCCGCCGTGTCTGTCTATATGGAGCCTTAAGTCTACTAAACCCTTCGATAAGATTTTTGGTTGGTGTTCTGAGATTTTTTGTTTTCGTTACACCTTTTGCTTTTAAGTATGGTCCATAATAGTTACATCTTTCAACCGTTTCCTTGGACCTGCTCATTAGGATCGTTATTTCTGCGATGTGTATTAGTTCTTGCTAGAATGTCCATATACTCATCTAAATCTTCTTTCTTGTAACCAACAGGTTCTTTTTTAAAAAGTAATTCATATAACCCGGGGTACCTTTGTAGGTTACATTTTCCACTTTAACATCTTTATTAATAATTTCAACTGGTTTCATTGTTATTCCTAGAAGAAATTTGTTTGTTTCCAAATCATGAACAATACCATAATTGTGATCAAATATATGTTTTGTATCCCTAAGTCCTTCATCGATATATTTTCTTAGTAAATCATAAAAATCTTCCAACTATTCTTGATATCCCGGAGTGTCAACATATTGTTGAATTGTTTGTCTCGTTTGTTCTAAAACATCAGACAGATTCAAGTTCCCTACAGTTTTATCATCTGATTGGGATGTAGTTTCAGCTACCGTGCTTATTTCTTGTATGGTAGGAAAATTACTAGCACTCTTAACAAAAAATAAAAGCAGTTCAATAAGTAACAGTAGAGTCGTCTCTGTTTTTATTTTTACCGTTTTTTCTGTAGTGGAAGTAGTGTAAAATTTCTTAAAAGTATTAGGTTCTTCTTTTAGATCAATTGGTTCCGTTATTGCAATATTTGAAATTTGTTGCTGTAATGGTTGCGTTATCGGCTGATATGTTTCCTCTAATTGGGTTTGAGCTATTGAGGCTTCCGACCTTAAAGATTGATATTTTTGTTTTACAGTTCTTCTTGATTTAAGTAGCTCTCTTGCCAATCATTTTTTCATGTTTATAAGAGTATGAAAGAATCGAACTTGTTTCTGTATCTATCAGAATTAAAAGCACAGTCCTTATCGAATACAATGAAACCTTAGTCTTCTTTCCTACAGTGTTTACAGAGGGCTTTAAATTTCTGAAATATCATATCCATCATGCAATGGTCATTATATATGTGTTTTAAACTAGTAAGATCCTGTTTAAATAAAATTAAGAGGTTTGCATTTTCACGTAGAAGCCTCTTGAGAATTGATGAATAACCTTGAAAAATGAAAATTACAATCCGTATTTTTGTGTCTCCCTAATGTAAAATAGTCTTTTATAACAGTTTGATTCTGACACGGAATATCATCAAATATAATAACCGAATTTGGTTTAATATCGTGGGGGGATATAATATTTTCATCATGGTCATATTCAAAATTACCAATCTCTTTAAATGGTTCTAACAAATTTCTTAGATACTCACACTTGGGATGATGAAGTGATTTTGAGTATAAATAAACATTTTCGAATCTAATTCCATTTGGATGTTGGAGTAATGTTAGAATGGAGTTCGTTTTTCCTGAATCACCACCAAAGAGATCATTATGTTTTCTAAATGGTTTGTTTAAACTTTTGTCATCATGGTTTTTTACAGGAAGGGAAAAAGCTTGTTTTTCAATCCACATCATTAATAGTAACTGACATAGGATGTTAAATAATAGGTATTGATAGATAAATCGATTTGTTATTTTTACTGTTGTACTGTATACTTTGTTGTTGTTTTTGCTGTCTGTTAGGCTATATTTGAGGTTGAAAAACGGTTAAGTAGAAAGGATAGTGGTATTAAACCCTTTAGACGCTGCTTGTAAAGATCATGACATTGCACATTCGCAATCTAACGATTTATCAAAAATACACGAGGCTGATAAGATTCTAGCAGAGAAAGCTTGGCAAAGAGTAAAGGCTAAAGATTCTTCATTTGGTGAGAAAACTGCGGCTTTCATGGTTACAGGAATTATGAAAGGGAAAAGAAGGTTTCATATAGGTGTAAAAGGGTCTAAGGGTGGTAAATTTGGTTTATTTATAAAACCATTTAAAAAAGGTTTTTTATTAAACCCTATAAAGGCGGTTAAGTAAAGAAGACGATAAAAAACGCTCAAATAAAATTTCTGCAAAGAGCATTAACAAATATTGATCTAATAAAGTATGCTAAAATTTTAGAGATACCAAACTTTAGACGAGTTTTTATGCGTGACAATCTTTCAAGAATCTATTTGGATGATGGCAAGGAATATTATTTGGGGTTGGCCGATTTTGAAACTTTTATGAGTAATCTTAATATAGAAAAGGGAAAAAATAAAATTTATATAAGGCATAAGGCAATTACTATCCTTGAAGGAACTTATTATATGAAAACATTATAAAAAAAGAAATGTTTATTGTAAACTAGATCTACCACATTTTAATTTAAAACCGAATCTCATTAATCTGAAATTAAATGTAGTCAAGAAATTGATTTCACAAAAGATGATTCAAGTCTCTTAGGTGTTAAAAAACGAAAGATTAAAGCAAGTGTATTGAATGAATCTGATGAAGTTGTAAATATTTCTAAGGTTAACTATCAGATTGCATTTAAAAACCAACAATAATGGTTATTAGATATATCAGACCATTTCAAATTCAACTTATTGCAGTTAGGAAATCTTATAAAAAAGGAAAGCGTAACGACAAAGTTAGAAGATCCAAGAACATCAAACAGTTAAGAACAGAAAACCGCCAATTTCTTTAATTGTTAGGTTTTAAAGATTTTAAATAATGGATATTTTAAACGTTAACGAAAATATTTACCATTCATATCTTCAAAATTTGATTATAATGGTGAAATACAAATTCCAATTCAAGAACTAGATACACATTACCGTCAGGAAGTCTTCTATATATGGAAAGAAGTCTCGCTAATCAAGAAGAAAAATATACACAACAATTAAGATGTCAACAATGGTATTGCGTTTTTGTTCCAGGAGATACGTTATGAATTAAATGGAGTAGTAACTATAGACTCTGTAAGAAATGTTTGTATAACATCAACACTAAAAGGATATTTGTCTTTTAATGACAATGAAAGCGTAAAACTTCAAAATGCTGCGTGGTTTCTCAACAGAAAAGAAAAAGATAGAATTTTGGTCGATGATAAAGGTAGATTTAATGTATCTATACCCCTAAAGATGCTCCTTGGATTCTTCGAGGATTATAAACAAATTATTTTAAATATGAAACAATAATTAATACTCATCAGAGCAAGTAGTGATTTGGATGCTGTGCTGTTTGTAGATGATACAGAACTCAATACAATTGAATTACTAAGTCCAAAAGTCACGATTGAAAAATTGTATTCCAAAGTGCCACATATCGAGGTAGATATTTCTCAATAGCTTGCGTTAAGGAAAATATTAGGAACAAACAAGGAAATATTGTTAGGATTCCGAAGTTGGGAATGTGTTGAATATTCTAAATTACCTGAAACAACGCGTTATACATGGCCTGTAAAAACAACTAGTAAACTGGAGACGCCACGTCATGCTGTTATTGCCTTTCAGGTAGATCGAAAAGGAAAAGTACAAATAGACATGAGTCAATTTGATAATGTTGATCTAATAAACAAGAATTTCTTTAAATTCTGGGAGGTATCCATATCATGATTTGTATTTAAATTTTAAAGATAACAAATTTTCTGCTTTATATGAAATGTTTGCCAATTTTAGAAATTCTTACTAGTGAACCAATTTTTGCGCCTGAAAAATTTAAGACAACTTCACCTATTTCACACATTGATTGCTCTCGTCAGAAGAAATCGTTTCAAAGTGGTTCTGTAGTTATGAGGGTTGAATTCGAAGCAAACGAGAATATCAAAAAAAACCTATGTTTATTGTCTCATCTTACACGATAAAATCTTTAGGTATAATCTTCTAACAAAAATAGTTAAACAACTTTAATGCGCATGCATCAGTTTTAATATTTATAACATTACACAATGAAATTTATTTCATTATAGATTATATGCATCGGTTAATCATTTGCACAAATTACAAGAGCTAAAGAAACAAATAAAAGAATATCAATTAAAATTTGAAATGGTAAAGAAATATATATTTAAAGATATGAGATTTATTATAGATAAACAAGGATTTAAAGTGGAGAACAATAAATTAGTTGTTAAAGAATTGGCAGCTTGCGACGGGTTTAACATCAGTCATCACATATTTAAAGCACCCTTTTCATTAAATCATTTGCCATCAAAACTATATAGCAGCGATATTTGGCTAATGAAGAATCATCATTGTATCGATTGGGATTAAGGATTTACTCTTTATCATAGATGTCGAGATGTTATCAGAAATTTAACTGAAAAAGTCGACTTATCTACGTTAAGGGTAAATAAAAGGCTGACTTTGTTTGATATTCTCAATATCCAGATATTGAATTTGATGAACAGCCAGCTGTTCCAGAAATTGGAACCATGCTGCTTTTATCATCAGAAAACTCCATGTGTTTATACATTAATGTTTTTAATCTGTATAACTATTTTTTTATGAAATAAAACGATTAGTTTTAAAATATATTTGCTTTATTTGTTATATATTTCCTTGTACATAATATATGTTCGCTTAACTCTATTTTTTTAATTCATGAATAAATTTTCTTTCATTTTTACTTTTAAGAAAATCTATGCAAGCCTTAGCAGCTAGAATATATAATTCTGCATGTTTCATATAATGTAAATATACAATAATGTTTTGATCTTCACTGTTTTCTCCTTCAAACGCATAACTAGATCATTTCATTAGAACTAGATCTCTTTAAGGGGGCAGTTGCAGTCAATTAGCATTGAGAAAATATCGCGTAAAATGACCAAAAACAGGTTGTTTTCTGTGATAGTCTGCGAAGTTATAAAATGGAATTTGAGGATCAGAGTTTAACACATATCTTCTAAAACACTTCTAAATTAAATTGAGTATGTTGAATTTTTCATTTTAGCCTTTAAAAGTAAAAAAAAAATCTGTTTATATGTCTAGTAATTTTTCGAAAACAATAGCGGTACTAACCTTGAGCTTTTCTATGCTCAGAAGTAATTTCGTCAAATTCCAAAATACTCAAATTGGAGAGCATACATATAGGTACGTTTCTGAAAAAAAATTGATTCGAAAAACATAGTAGTTTTTTTCCAAACTATCACCAAAGATAATTACTAAAATCTTGGAATATTTTTCGGAGAATACGTTAGGTTGGCAATTGCAGTTGGTAACAGGTAAAGTTTGAACCCCTACCGCAAGAGGTCGGCCCAAATTTTTCAATATTTTTTAATGGAAGGGAGAGCGCAATGACGTCAAAGAAAATGGAATTCCGATCGCGTGTTGTCAATGACGTCAGATAAATAAACATTTATCTCTCGCGTGGTCTTTCGTTTATTTTTTATCAGATTCTATGGTTTTTCTTTTAAATAACGTTTAGAATGTTTTAATACATATCATGTTGGAAAAACTAAGTAATCAGTAGATTTGGACAAATGGAAAAACATAATTTTTTAAACAATATTTGTATTTTAAGGGAGAAAATCGATCTTTCCTTGAACTATGTGGGATATTAAGGAAGAGGAATGTATCTTTAGGTCATATCTTAGTTTGTTACGGTGGGTTCGTGTAACAAATTTTAGTTTTATCTTTTTCTTTAGTTAATAAGAATTCACACCGTTATTGGTTGTTTTTTGTCATGTAACATAAAAAAAATCAATCAATCAAACTATTCTTAGTGGCAAAAAATTATGCCAAATACTAAATTTTTGAAAGGATTTCTTATCTCAAAATTGTTCTATTCTAAAAAATAGAAATATATAGATTTATTTGACCCTACGCAAAGAAAACGAATTGATGTTTCATATAGGTATTTAGTAAAGTATCCCTAACTGGACATTTAATTTCAAAATAAACAAGTTTATAAAATTTCCTGCATGCCTTTAAACGTCCTCAAATGTAGTTTATCATTTTTATATCGAGTATGCAAAATAGTCCATTGTTGTATAAAAAACAAAATACGCCTTGAGCGGGTGAAAACCCTTCTCTCTCAAACTGTTAAGAAAATAGGAACAGTTGTATAGAATTTAAAAATAAAGTAAGTATCTAAATGTACTATAATTCTGCCATAGCACAAAACGTGAATAAGCATGTTGTTTCTACTCTTTTGCAAAATTACAAACAGCTTTTTATGAACCATAACAAATTATTTTAGCATAAATTAAGCACTGAAATTTATTAGTCATGAAATGTTTTCAGGTATATATGGGTAGAAGAGTGTTTTTTCTTTATTTTGATTCCAACATCTACAATTTGTTATAAAGGTCAGAAAAAAATAAACTTCAAATACAAAATTTTAAAAAATATCCCCAAGATTCTAAACATATTTAGTCTCGTTTGAAATCTTAGAATTGTAATGTCAGTAAAATGAAAATTGTTCTACTAATGGTTTAACTTTTAGTCTAAGCAGATAAAAAAAATATTCTGCTTTTACAAAAATAAAAAATTGTTTTGCAAGTTTCTGATGGGATTTTTCTATCTTCTGATAGGTCTAAAAGATAGCAAAGGAAAAAGTTTGAATATAAAGTTTTCTCTTTTATAAATATTGTAGATGGATGAGAAAATATAAAAAACTCTGCGGGTTAGTAATTTATTAGGAAATAATAGCATTTACATAAATGGTATTTATATATTACAATATCGTCGGTCCCATGCCAAAACCATGAATGTGCAAAACTATAGTTTTGAGATAATTGCAATTAAAGTTTGTAATAATTGGGAAAAATAAGGTTGTTGTGAGATTTTAATTATATTTTGTAGTAACTATAAGGTGTATCGACCAGTTAAAGATGTTCAACAAAATTTTGCAAATTTTGAGTTTTTTCTTGAAAAAAAAAACACATTCGTGGTTTTGCCTTTGAAGAATTTTTTTAAAAATCAGTTTCGCTGAATAGAAAAATTGAAACAATTTATCAAGTTTTTGCAAAATGGTTTAATGAAAAGACAAACAAAATAATAAAATATAATTCTCAACTTATTCACAGTAAAATGAAACATTTGTTCTTTGCAAAAAGGACTAATCACTTTCATCTGAGTCATTTTCCGATGCATTCGGCTCAGGTAAACAGTCTCGGATTTTTTCGCTACATTTCAAAGATCTGTAGTAGTTATGGTAAATCTTGGGTATGGTGAGATCATTGCACATTTTCTGCAAGTTTTGAAACTTTGCCTTGGAGATTGGTAACTCGTCGTTGCAGGATTTGTTAAAATTAACTTTTCTGGGCCTTCTTTTTTGGAACAGCTTATCTCTTTAAATTCATTATCCGTAAAACCTGTTTTGTAAAAAACTTTCGTTGGCTCATCCTTTATGTAGCGAAGCCAGCACACTTTACGCCATGGGATTTGGTTCATATTAAAGGACTGTGTTCCAAATGCCTTAAAATCGTAAAAGTCTTCGTGTGTTAGATTTATGACTTCAAATGGTCGAGGCTTTATCCTTGCACTGCGCATAATTTGTGTCCAACCTTCTGCAGAATACACAGGAACATACTTAGATTTTCGTTCTATTTTCGAATGTATTGAGTCGCACTCCATTTCCGTGTGACCAGTTTCAAAAAACTTATGATCGATTTGATTCAAAGTAGGATGACATGAAAAAAGTTGAAGGCACATTGTGGCGAAAATGGAGTTTTTTTGTTGGCCCCCACATCCATCGGACATCATTCGAACTTCTCTAATATTTGGATGTGCTAGAAGGTAGTCGTAAATGCATGAAGAAATTTCAATCGATCCTCTTTTTCCTTGGGTTTCTTCCCAGACATAACAAAGAACATCTTGGTTGCCCAAATTATAGACAGTCAAATTGTAGTTTGCTAACTTTCTCAAATAGAAGATTTGACCTGCTGGGCCTTTCGGTGTTGTCAAGACTGCTTGTAGATCAAAATTGAAAGACAATACTTCTGGATTTTCTTTAGCAGTTTGTTTGTCGTCATCCCTGGACTTGCGAGCTAATTCTTTTCTCTTTAAATGTTCTTGAAATTTTTCCTCTTCTTTCATTTTCTGTCATTTCTTTATACTGCAAACACTTTTTGCATTGGTCTTTTTTTGGCCGGAAAAACCCTAAATTATATTCTCTAAATATCTGTCTATATTTTTCTAAAGAAACTGAGTTTGTTACTTCTTTCTTGCGGCACATTTCTTTGTACATTGCATGCATAATGCAAATATTTAAAGAGGCATCAAGGTACTTTTTTTGTGAGGAGCTTCTGCAGTAATGCGACTCAATGGCGGGAAATGAGAGGATGTGCTGCCTAATCAACTGCTCGTCATTATTCTTAAGTTTGTTGGAAGGTGTGTGTTTTCCACGCATGTCACCTTGAACCACTCCAGTGGAAGAGCGTTTCTGCATCGATGTGCGAATAAAAGAATCTGTTATGTTTAGAGTAGCCATGAAAAACTCCCGACATACTTTTTTCTTTTGTGCATCCACCGTCAAGCTATACTTATAAGTATACGTTCTTCTGGAATTTTCCAAGCTTCTTGTGACTCTGTTCTTCAGCTTTTGTTCGATGTGGTTGATGACAAAAAATCTTTGGTCGTCTATTGAAGACAGTCCACGGAAAGCATCATAAATTTCCTTTCGTTTTGCTTCCGTAACAAACGCATCACAATCATATTTTGCTTTTCCAGAACATGGGGACGGTAGCAGAGGTCGTGCCGGTTTCTCCAAATTTTTTGCACCAACGTATGACTCGCCTTTTAGCCTTTTCTGTTTCCTAACGTTTTTCTTCCATAGGGCAATATTTTTCTTTCTTTTTATTGGGTGTTCTAAAGTAATAATATCCTCATAAATTTATTATAATCAACTTACCTCGTTCATCTTCAATGTTTTTGTTTCTGGATTCAGAGAAATCAGTACTTGGACTCGAACTACTTGAACATGTTGAACAGCTTGAACTACTTGAAGAAGAATCATTTTCTGGATCATAATTATCCGAAGAACTAGCGATTTCAAATTCAGTCTCATTCGAAATATTTGGTTTCATGCTGGAAGTGGATGGCATACTCTCGTTGCTAGTTTTATCTAGCCAAAAAAAAACAAAGAAAGTTTTCAATGGCATTGTTATTATCTACAAAATCGAAATAAAATAGTTTCTCTTTAAATAATTTAAAAATTGTTTACCTTGTATATTTTGGACAGATTCATGAATGTCGTCACCTTTGGCCATAGTTTCTGGTTTTTCGACCTGAGTATTTAAAATAAAAACAATGTTGTTACATTAATTAAATTAACTGGTATAACAGTAGTTTACCTGATTATTTTCATCTGAATTATTATTATCCTCTGGAATAATTCCTGAGTTGGTCACCATTTGCAGAATTCTAGCCGTTCTGTTACTCATGTTTATTTAAAAGCAAAATACTGTAAATTGAAATCCTCAGTTTTCACAACACATTCACTTGATCACACACAACGTGGCAAACACGAAACTGTTACATTCACGATTATTTGTAAACTTCATCAAAATAGATAATCCCAAAACTGACATACTCACGTGTATCTAAATAACTGTTTACTACGCCATACACGCGAAACTGGTACATTCAGATGAATTTAAATAATTGTTGACAATGCCAAACACACGAAAGTAGCACTTTCAGATATTTTGAAGAATTTTTCGCAACGCCAAAAACGCTAAACTGTCACATTCATGGACCGACCGTTGTGAAAGCTGTCAGACAACTGATATTTCGTGAATATGGATTTGACGTTCTGCGTAATTATGGCGCGCAAACACATTCGTGTGTTTGGCATGGCTAATATGGGTTATTGTAAGATTTATGGTGCACTTAAGTCAAAACGGACAATTTTGCACATTCATGGTTTTGGCATGGGACCGACGCACTGTGAATCGCCTAATACAAGCTAGCGGGACAAAATTCATGTCAAGACAGGCTTTTTTTATTAATTACCGCTTATTAAGAAAGGTGAGTAGAGCTAAAAATTCCGGTTTTGGAATGTCAACCGTATCATAGACACCGAAGTTCAAAGTGTCAACTGATAACAGATAAAATAATTGCGTCTGCATTTTTATGCAATATTGTACTAATTTAAAGTGGGTATTTTTATTGTAAAAAGAAAAAAAAATAAAAACCGTGACATGGATTTGTTAACTGAAGGTAGGTACTCTATTTAAAGTATTTTGTATATATATATTTTCAACATTTGTACCAAATATTGCATGAAATCACCGAAGTTGTCAAAATATGACATAAAAGAAATTTTTCTTAAACTTCGTTGGACTATCTACTAAGTATGCCGCAAAATGCCGCTATGGAGACTATTTTTAAATCAATCAGTATGGTTTTTCCTACCAAATAAAACCATTCCGGTTGAGCGCTTTTTTGCGTTAGTCATGAAATTATTATTTTTTAGATACCCTGCTGACCGTGTCGCGCCGAGAATTTTTTGAACTTTGGCAGAAATTTTCCAAACAAGCAGGCCGCAACCGTCAACTCTGCACTCATTTCAAAGACACTTTAGGTCGCTCTTTAACTAGTGAGCAAGAAAACATCCTTTTGAAAGAAATATCGAAGACATCCAAAGTATTTGAAAGAAAATGGAAGAAAAGTTTTCGCAAGAAGTCTCAGTTCGTTGGAGAAAATGAAAGTTGGCTCAACGAAAATGCTCTTCAGTTATCATTTTCTGGAATTCCCCAAGAAAAATTTTTTTTGGCTGGCCCCAGTCTGAGTCAAGTTGGCCGGCGAAAATTGGACACTCTGGCTAACGCTTCAAAAAAGTGAGCTGAATATTTTTTTCCATGTCGATGAAATTAACAGTATCGTTTTTTTGTCTATTCTAGAACGAAGCTGCGAAGAGTTCAAGATTTGGTTGAAAATCGAACCGTTTTGGAGCTAACAACTGCCGCAGAAGTGGTAGTTAGAAAATCGGGGAAGCGGGATGCGGCAAATATAATCAGGACAATTGCTTCTGGTAGCCCTTCTACAGTTTCCAGAATAAAGGAAAACCTGAAGAATAACAGTGTGCGGGAGTCCAGACCTTTGTCAAGTGAGGAAGCCTTAGCCTATTATATAGATTCTAAATCAACTTCACATTCATACAAACAAACCAGAAAATATGCTCTTCGGACTGGTAATGAAGTTTTCCCTTCATATTACAGCCTCCAGAAGGCAAAAAAGGACTGTTATCCATCCGAAGAGCATATTTTCATAACAGAAACTACAGCTGAGATAAGTGTGAAAGCAATTCTTGACATAACAACGGAACGCTTAGTGCGTGCTCATGAAGAAGTTCTGTTGCAGTCAAACCTTTCCGTGTTTACTCTTGTGTCCAAATGGGGTGGTGACGGAAGCTCTGGTCACAGTAATTATAAGCAAAAATTTAGTCAACAGCATCTTTCTGACGAATATTTGTTTGTGTTTTGTTTGGTTCCCATCATCCTACATAGCCATGAGGACAATACATTTTTAGTGTGGCAAAACCCCAGTCCTAGTTCAACAAGGCTTTGTCGTCCCATCAAATTTGCATTTTCGAAAGAAACTACACAATTTGTGCTAGAAGAGACCGAAAAAATTAAGCAGCAAATTAACAACAATTTATTTACAGAAGTAACTTCTAGCACAGGTAGAATTTTTTCCATCCAACATAAACTTTTATTGACTATGGTGGATGGAAAAATATGTAATATTCTTTCAGAAAACGCATCGTCACAAAGATGCTTTATTTGCGGCTGCACTTCAACAGAAATGAATAAAATTACCGTGACCAGACCTCCCGTTATTGAAAACTATGGCTTTGGTTTATCAACATTGCACGCTTGGATTCGCTGCTTTGAATGCTTTTTGCATATCTCATATAAGTTGGAACATAAGAAATGGCGTTTAAAGTCTTCTTTATATGAGATACGTAAAAAAGAAATTCAAAAGCAATTTAAAATCCAAATGGGGTTAATTGTTGATAAACCAAAGCCAGGATTTGGCAGCAGTAATGATGGCAATACTGCTCGGCGATTTTTCATGAGAGTGAATGAATAAAGTGCTGCCATTACTGGGCTAGACGCGGTTCTTCTACAGAAGTTCGACACCATTTTAAGAGCTATTTCTTCAGGGTTCAAAGTAAACACGGAAAAGTTTGAAGAATTTGCAACAGAAACTAGAGAGCTATATTTGAGTCTCTATTCGTGGTATAATATGCCTGCGACAGTCCACAAAATTCTTAATCATGGAGCTGCCATTATTAAATATCATATTGTGCCTATAGGACAACTTTCAGAGGAGGCGCAAGAAGCGCGAAACAAGGACTGTCGCAGATTTCGTGAACATCACACGAGAAAAAACTTGAGATATAACACGAATAGAGACTTACTTAATATGCTCTTGATAACGTCAGATCCACTCATAAATGCACTCAGAGAGCAACCTAAAAAAAAGAAAGATGCTTTTCCCGAACGAGTGCTTTCATTATTATCTCAGGCCAGTATACCCACAAATAATACTATTGCACCAAGTACTTCACGTACTTTGAAAGAAGTTGATTTAAATATATATAATGTTGAGGATTCCTCTAGCGATGAAGACTCGGATTAATTACTTTGGAAAAACTGTAGCAAGGGTTACAGAAACGATTTATATTGAATTTTTTTGTATTTTTTTTAAAATTAGATTTCGGTTATAAAATGAGAATTTTCTATTATGTTCTTTAGGAATTGATGAATATTTTTAAGGAATTATCGGCACTCTGCTTATGGACTCGTGA
Source organism: Kuschelorhynchus macadamiae (assembly GCA_030620095.1). Taxonomy (NCBI): domain Eukaryota; kingdom Metazoa; phylum Arthropoda; class Insecta; order Coleoptera; family Curculionidae; genus Kuschelorhynchus; species Kuschelorhynchus macadamiae. Next base: position 534,424 of record JAUTXW010004093.1, read on the forward strand.
TATGACTACTGATAATAGTTAAACTAGTTCTTGATTATTTTGGGATTATTGCTTTTGTTATGATTTATTATTTTTGTTAATATCTGTTATGCTGTTATGATGTTAAAAGGTTTAAAAAATAGTTACATAAAAAAAATATTTTTGCAACTAAAGACTTTTATTTTCGATCTTGCTTAAAAAAAAACACTGAAATTCCTAACATTTTTTCCAGTGTGTCATAAATGCGATAAAACGTTGCGTTTGGATTAATAGCTGTCATAGCCTTTTGTTTTTTTTGTTAACTTTACAAAGCCATTTAGTATTTGATGCAAATTCATATTACCCCAACTTCAGTTAAACATATTTCAGAAAATCCATTGTTGATCAAAACAAACGATAAAAGGTGTATAATATGCTAGATACACCCGGCCCGGCTGGCATACGCAGCACCCTGTATGCCAAACACAAATATACCACCTAAAAAAAATACATGAAACCGAAATTAGGTAAAAAATATGTAAAAACAATTTTGTCCCGCTAGCTTGTATTAAACGATTCACTGTGCGACGATATCATCATATACATTTTTAAGAGTAGGAAAATAGTATCTATCTATAGTAATAATGATTTATTGAAGAAACCAATAGATCTTTTATTTTATATAAAATGTAGTTGCTTAGTTGCTAACAGAACGAACTAACTATATTTGTAGTCTAATTAATATATTTAAGCATTGATTAGATTAAAAAAAAAACAATAAATCAAATTATGTGCTTGTTGGTTAAAATATAAAATAATTATTTTTGAACTACATATATAACCAAATGTACAAATGAACATATTTTTTATTGGTATGCTAAAATTACTAAACTAAATATTCCTAACTTACAAATCAGTAATTATCTTTTTTTTTGCTTATAGCATTTAAATAAATAATATGTAAGATAACATTTTAGTAGCAATTGAAAGATATTTTTTGTAGTTTGGCTGGGTATTCATGAGTATGCTATCAAACTGTGGAACATATACACTACAAATGTATAGTAGGTATATTAAATTATAAAATTCTGAAAATATTTTGACTTTCTTGTATGTATTGTAGTGTATAAGTAACATTAAGACTATTCTGAATGGATTTAAGTTAAAACCTCCATACTCCAACACAAAAACAACCAAACTATATATATATATATATATATATATATATATATATATATATATATATATATATATATATATATATATATATTTTATTAATTTTTTTTATTAGGTCACTTTCTCAAAATTTAACATAGGTAATAACTTTTGCTGGATGAAAAATGACTTGAATGATGAGGGAATCGTCACCTAACTTGTGTTCCCTGCCAGAATTAATATATTTCTTTAAAGATGTCGCAGAGAAAAGGGTTATTTGCTAAAATATGAGAAAGTGCTATAAAAAAAGGTGTTTCTTTTATAGTTTTACATATGTCGAATTTTGGTCAGCAATTCTAATTTTTAATTTTTATAACTTTGCCCAAGGCACTTAAATATTAAAAAAACAGGTTTACATTTCGATTATCCTCCTAAATTAGTCAATTACGACTTTTTTGTATTAGGATATCCATTTACTATCGAAAATCTTTAATTAATACATATATACCTAAAATTCCCAAAATCACGACAACTTTGCATCAAGCTTAACATACTTTTGAGAAGCAATTTTAATTTTTTTCCAAAAAAGACACAGTTTATGGAATATTTAGGTATAAGAAATTAATATTATGTTAAGGTTACTAACAGAAAACTATTTTTTTTTTAAGTTAGACAATTATTATTTTTTTAGAATTTTCAAAAATCAGGAAAAAGTTAAAAAAGATATTGGAATTTTTGACCAAAATTTGGTATGCATATGTAAAATTAAAAAATAAACAACTTTTCTTAATACAACTTTTTCATATTTTAGCAAATAAGACCATTTTTCTGTAATTTTTTTAAAGAAATGTCAATTTTGACAGGTAATGCAAGTTTTCTGATGTAAGTTTTTTATAAATATACAATAATGTAACAAATAAACTTGAAAATCATACCAGTATATGTGAACAATCAAATTATTAATATAAAGACATGGCTGAGGCAAGCATTGGATAAATGGTCCTTATGAAATGCACACTCCAGAATGCTTGCTACACATACCACATGGTATGACTTGGCAAACAACACAAATAAGTAGTAGTGAAACAATGCAGGAATACTGAACCACTTACAGCGTATACAAAACAACAAACTCTCGATACAACATGACTATCAGCAACAAAATTGGGATAGCTATGGGGTCACCTTTATCTCCATTTCTAATTAGAAACTTTTTGCATTAAATATAATTCAAATATATCTACATAAAGGGATCTTATTACTAAATTCTGCACACAACAAACACGCCTACTCTAACTCATAAGATGCATTAACTAGTCATGGGGATTTACTACAAAAGCATAAACTGTTCTACTAACGATTACAAACTTCTAAATCTATAAATTAAAATATATTCTCCTTTTCCGCTTTCTTCATCGATGGTGAGATTCAAAATTACATAGTCTATTGGCTTGTACAGTTCGTAGCAATAACAGTTTTCTTGTGATATGGACTTTTCTTTGTACCTAGAGAAAAAATAACTAGAATTAGTTTTTTTCCTTGTTTATGTGAAAATATGGTGTTTACTCTCTACAAATAACCTTAATACATACCTAACAAAATAAAAAAATTAAATTCTGTGTCAAAATTAAATATGTTTTATCAGTACTACACAAAAGAGGTCCAAGTAAAATAGGTATAAGTTAATGCTTAATTGTAAAAGCTTTGGAAGTTTTAATTTAATACTAGGTAGTAAGCAAATGTTTAAGAAGGGTTTGTTGCATTTTACTTTCGTACATATTAGTAATAGGCAAAATACCTTACATATATTTTTTGGTCTATTATTAACAGTAATGATATAGAACAAATTTTCTTTAATACTAATTGGTAGGAAAAAAAGACGCAAAAACTAGCTTCATTAGCGAGATGGGCTCGATGTAATAATAAAGCCAGAATATGTAAATATTATTTATATAAACTGAAAAGAATGAAAACAATTTTATTTATAATTTCAACTTAACAGGTGTTTTCCATTAGATTCAGGCAAGGCCCAAGCAAATAAAGAAAAGCTAGGAAAAAATGTATATAAAAAAACCATGTTTATTTTAATCATTATCAACTGTTGTCATACATATAAAAGTAAATTATAAACTATAACTACTATTAGGACAAGCTACAGAACCCTCAAAATAGAACAGAAAAAATTTAGCAAGTTCTTTGAAAGAAAACGTAATTGATGTACTACACCTTAGACCTAAAATTCTTAGTTATTGTTTTTTAATAAAAAAAATCGACATTTTGTGTATTTTGAATACGTACAAAGAAAAAAATGGTTGGAGATAAAAATAATATTTTAGTTTGCTTTAATATGATTTAAAGGTTATCTTTTGAAAGAATAATTATATTACCTGATAATAATAAATGTGATTTCTTTCTATACTATATTTAATGTTTAGTCAAGTACTTAATATGTAAAAAGTCTAAATAAACAAATAGAATTTTGGGAATTTAATAGTTATAATAAAAAGTATTTTACCATCAGGTGTAGCAGCTAAGTGGTTAAATTCTTCATGAATAAAATTGGCAGGTTCCTTGATTTTTGCATTTGGTCTTGACTGTGCAAATTTCTGCCTTGCAACACTCTCTTTTTGCTTTCCATAAAGTGTGTAATAGGTTTTAAAATGCCTTAGATTTATAATGGAACTGACCAGCTTATTGCAGGAAGAGTTATGTCACCTTTTACATACTGTGCTGTTAATATGTATTTTCTAATTTCTCCCTAAAATGGATTATTCCACTGCCCAACTGTATTTCTTTCTATAGGCATAATATCCTCTGAAGTAACCTAGAAAAATGTTCATATATTTAAAAATATTAGGAAGCATGTAATACACCAGACTATTATATACAAGTATAAATGAACAAAGCCTAACAGAAAATGAACACTATGCAAAAACATACTCGCAAAGAGAGATGTGCCTACTCAATACATAAATGCCATTCAGTTGTCTTACTATATTAAGTTGCCCCAGAATCTTAATACTCTATATAATATATTTCTAAAAATAGTAAAAACTATAGACTTTTGTGTTGTACCTCCCACTACTATTACAATCAGTATAAGTATAAATGAACCAAGCCTACAGAAGATGCAAGCTATACAAAAATATAGTCACACAGAAAGATGTGTCTACATTTTCTCTAAATCAATACATATATTACTGCCCTTCAGCCTAAAATTAATGATGGTCAATATAATTCTTAAGAAGGCAATGTCTAAAGTAAATCCTATATGAAATGCAGTATACTTCAGGCATCGTTGTTTAAAAACCAACTTTAGCTACTGCAATCAATGGGTTAAATACTATTTCAATTAATTAATAATTTTACTTAATTTATCTTTTTTTTCTTTAATTTCTGCCTTGCGCGAGTCCCTCCAATGCATACCAAAAACAAGCTTAACATTGGATAGAAGTTACAAAATGAAAAACCTAATATTATTGAGATATAGTAAATATAGAGTAAAGAGAGAGAACAAAAAAGGCGAGAGTCTCTTACTACCTATAAGCTATGAGCACTTACAAAGCAATTATTTGAAAAAAAAACAATAAGAGTGTTTTACAAAACTCAAATTTAATAAAATAAGCCAGAAGATGCAATGAATTCTTTACTCAAAATCAACTAATTAAATAAAATACAACAAAGTAATACTTTGGAGAATTATAGGTACCGAAATTAGAATAAAAGTTTATAGTTACTGATTTGCAAATGAATTCATGAAAAACTATTTAGAATTAAATTGGTTAATGACTTAAAGTGACTATATAAAGGTAATTATAGTGCGAGAAGGCTGAATAATTGAAAAATTAGCAACGAAAGATCAAATTTCTAATGCACGCTCAGGGTAAGTAGAACACCAGTAGTAAAGCTACCTTTTATAAGCTAAACAAGGAAAGGTACTTATCTTTAGAGGCCGGTGTTGGGTTGGTTCCCTAAATGAAGACTTTCCTCAACGCTTCACAGCAGCGGTTAGCCTATAAGCTCAACCAAAAGGAGGTGGTCCTCTAGACGAGCAGACTGCAACGGAGGCCCCAAAGCAGCACAAGCCAACAAGGAAAACCTCAAATGCCCCGTTCCAGCTACGCCACGGTAGTCCAACCAGAATCTAAGTTTCCAACTTCCTGCCTGATGTCCATAAGTTGACCTGCCTAAGCCACTGTTCTTCCCACAATAAAAGAGTGATGTTGATTTTATTGTGATTGCGGTATTAATTAAAATATGCTCCTGCTGTAGGTTAAAAGGTCCTTGTAGTAGGATAAAAGCTTCTTGCAGTACGTTAAAAGCCTGAAAAGATAGAAAAATGTGCTGAGTACCAACCCACGTGGCGACTATTCCATGAACCATCTCCCTAGCAAGATTTTCTAATAATTTTGAATGACTAATTACCTGATGTTATGGCTTTGAGTAGTCTTGAAGTGCTTTCCAATCCCAATTAAGGCTTCATAGAATTCGCCGATCAGTAGAACTTCTTACACGTCGTGTAAAATTGCGGCACAAAAAAACTATGAGAACTAACACTTCATTATTATTCTGCAGAGAGGTAGTAAGAGAGCCTCTCTTTGTTCGGTCCAAAGGTTTTATAGTCCTAACATAGCGAAAAAAAATGGTGTATCCTGTTCCGGTACATGGTACCAACCTAGTACTCTCGATGACAGAAACCCTCGACAGACATTAAAAAAATCACTTTATCATCCCGAAAAGTCTCAAAACATCTCCCTTTGCTACGGAACACCACCACCAATCACCACTAACGAGACAAAATCAGCTGATATAACCTCAGACTTTGAAACCCCTGACATAATTTGGAAATAAAACATAGGGTATAACGGGTTGCCTGCAGTAAGGTGTCGCCAAACAACGATCTCGGATTTTATTAACATTAGGGACTTGTCGCGTGGTTGCTTTATTATTTACGATAATTATTGGTTTGTATTTTATATATTTGACTGTCTTAATAGAAACAAAATATCAGATATTTTGTGAATAAATAGGTGATAATTAAGAACTTGACCGTTGTAATAATCATTTTCAAAATGATTGTTACAACTGATTCATTGTATTCATTATTAAATTATTATAAACTGGATTTACTAATAATATTAGTAAATCCAGTAATAATCAAGAACAAATAAAAGTGGTGTTAGAATTATGTAAGTGTCAGTCTTCTTATATGCTGCTAGATTTTTTTCACATCATCAAACTATATTTTTCTTCATGTGAACCCCTTCCCTACCCCACATATTTTAACGGCCTATACCAAGACAAATTTTTACTTTTTAAATGTGGTTGTAAAACAGTACAACCAAGTGCCCAAAATTGTGGAATAACGTCTCTACAGCCAACACCTTACATTTTGCCACCTTGCATTGTTTGCCCTTACAAAACTTGTCAGTGCAAACACCACTTGTGCATGCATAATCTTTTTTTTTAATTGTAATTTTGTCAGGGTTTTAGTATCTACTTTAATTATCTAAACCTTTAAAAGATTTTTTCGTAATTCATTTTGGCACATTTTATTAGGAATACTTTTACTAATATGTGATACTTTCAAATATTTTACTGAAAGATCTCTTAATTTATACTCACAAAGATATCCTTGGTGACCTTGCTGGAGACTCATCTTGGAACTTTAATTTCTCAACATTATTACCACGCTTCTTTGCAAAATTGGTTGAATATGTATGGCCTTTGTTAATATCATCCCTACAATAAAAACAAACAAAAAACATGTAGTTGAAACTGTTGTTATATTATCTGAAATATTACGGAACTATATTTATTTTTTTTCTTTATAAATATCTTTGGCATGTCCAACGTGCTATTATATCTTAACAACATGGTAAACTGACTGGTATACCTATGGCACTTATATGATAATGCCCAGGGGCATACACTTTTGTTTTTGAGGGAACCAAGTGAGGCTCCAAAAATAGAGAAAGAGGTGAAAGAAAAAAAACGTCAGGTGGATTTTAAAACATACATTTGAAATGAAAAAATTGAAATAATAAGACTAAGATTCCAAATAATATATTTTATTATAAAGATATATTTATTTTACTTAGAATAACTTTAAACAAATATATAAGTAATATCTATAAAGTAGTAAAAGTAATGAAATCAATAAGACTTATAAATTTTTTGGAACATTAAATTGATTAGTTGATATCTCGGTGATACAAGTTGTAGAATATTTTTTCTTGTTTGCAGTTTTAAGCGCATACTTAAATCATGCGTCTTTAAAGCCTTTCACAGATTTGAATAATTCAGGTTATTATGTCTGAAAAAACATTAAAACCTGTTAAGTTATTTATTACATTGCGCTTTTGACTCTACATATTTAAAAATCAGTTCAATTGTTTTTGAGATATGACATTTAGAAAAATGAGAATTTAATATTTAGAAAGGCTGTAAAATCTAAATTAATTCTACTTAGAGCAGAAATCGTATATTCCTACCTCAGTTTTGTATGAGCTTTCTTATGGTCCCGTAAAAGGGAAGTATTGTAATTGTGAAAAAATTACCAAGAGATTTTTACAGATCTTTGCATTTTAGGGTTCCGGGATCTCAAAAAAAAACATGTTTTCCCATTTCGTTTGAGATTTAGAAGAGCAGAAATTATGCACTCCTACCTCAGTTTTATATGGTCGTTCGTGTGGTCTCGTAAGAGAATTCTGTACGAAGAAACTTGTTGGTAAAGGTGAAATTATCGATTTTTTTTACCAGAAAAACTCTTTCTTCTATTTAGAGTAAAAGCTGATGCTATAAGAAAGACCTTCGGAAAGACCTTAAAAAACTAAGCATGTAATAGAAAAAATGGTATTAGATTTAAAGAAAATTACCATCGATATTAGCATCTGAACCTTGTATAGTGATAATGTTAAAAAGAAGCAATAAATAATATTACATATTTTAATATTTCTGTTCGTATTTCTGTCTAAAATGATTATTCAATTTTCATTGAATTTGTGTAAAACTTAGAGGTTCCATATCTTTTTTAGGCAGTTGGGTTGTAGGCCAGATTTTTTACCATGTATACTTTTTTTTTTCAAAAAATGGATTTAATAATAATCATGTACTTATTCCTGTGATATTTGTTGACTTGCACACTGCCTTAACAAATAAAATACCAGTTCTGGATGGCACAATTTCGTTCAAGTTGATAAGAAATATGACAATACAGAGTAATACTAGTAATACCTGGAATTTTGAACTAGAAACAATTCTGTATTAAAAAACATGCCAGTTAAAAAAAAGAGGAATACACATTTGGATGCTTAGTTTCTTTACTTATTATTGTTACATTTTAGAAATATTTTTTAAATAAAACACCAATTCTTCTGGGTTTTGAATTTTGTCCCAGATTCTAGCTATTTGTATGTAGTATATTTACTTGTTTTTGAGATTTTGACTTCATAAAATTTGAATTTTCATATTTGGAGAGGATGTAACATCACAAAACAGATCTCGCTTATTGCAAGAGATAGAAAAATGGTTAAATATAGAAAGTTTTAGACAATTTCGTTACAAGTCTAATAGCACCTGCAGGCAAATTCTAGCCATTATGTTCTTGAGATATTTAGAAACGAATAAAATATTGTATTTTTAAAATTATGCAGTAACTTTTTAATCCTAAATTTTTTTTAAAGTTGTAAACATATTGCCAAAGCATTTTTTTGTCTAACACTTTATGGGCCTGTCATTTTTTGAATCTGATATTTCGTAAATGAGGAGCCATCATCAACTTTTAAATACATACCTGGATTTTTTAATTTGTTTTGTAACAAACCTTTGCATTCCAAAATCCAATGATGTAATGCACTCAAACATTAAAAGTATTTAAAATTTGAGGAAATCAAGGTTATCCCTCTCTCTCTAAAACATTGTCTCTTATGGGAAAATCTTAAATATATGCTGTCCAAATATTAAGTCTGTTATATTATTAGTGTGGGAGGGTCAAATGCTTGTTAAAAAAAATTACATAAATTACCGAGCTTGTAAAAAATAAAAAAAAAAATACTGTCAATTTTACAAGATATTACTATAAATTATATTTTTCAAATGGGACATCCTGATTATATGTCCCTCAAATGAGTTTCTTCTTGCAGATTATAATTATATCTGGTTTGATACCTATCCACTCCACTATGTAATAATGTTGTCTGTCTCTCTAACTAACATACTGCCTCATATGGTTTTTCTTAAATTGATCGGGTGTCTTTGAAGATAAAGTTATCAAACCATATATTATATTTATAATCTGCAAGAAGAATTCCATTTGAGGGAAATATAGTATAGAGTGTGTGCCGAGGTGTGTCCGATTTAAACATACAACTTATGGTGATATCTTGTAAAATTAATAGTCTTTTGTTTTTCTAATAACCAGAAAAAAAGTTTTAAGTAACCCTACAATTACTTTTTTGTTCACTCCGATAAGTTAAAAAGTAAAAAAGTTATTAACATTTAAAATGCTATCAAGATACACTGATCACACTGTACATACATAAATACAGTAACATATATTAGTACACTAAATTATTTGAGAAATGAAAACTAATATCCCCAATTTTTTGTTACTTTTCCAGCGATTCAGGAATCTGTATGTACATTTTTGGTCAAGATTGAGAATATATAAAAGGTCAATTTGTATTTGTTTGTAGAAACAAGACTAAGATATTTAATATGTTACATATACATAGCCATGCGCAAGAATTATTTTCTCACTAGAAAGCAATGCCTTAGTAAATTAGGTAGCGATAAAAAGTTGCTTCCCAATAATTTTCTCTTTGTGATATGATAACTGGGGGGGTATACACTGTTAAAGCCTGCTACTGTCTGCAACAGCAAAACTTTCTAAGCGGAAGTCACATAAAAAGGATCAATATAATACTGATAACTAAAAGCTTTATTCTTGCACAGATTGTCATGGATCCGGTGAGTTAAATTGCATCAGCCAGCATTATGAGACTACCACTATGAAAGTATTAGTGTTGCATAAAAAGTGTCTAATTTTATGAGCTTTTAATTTCTACCATAATTATATGACCAACAGGAAATAAGTTTTTATACCTTCCGAATTACTATACTCCTAAAGGTACACTATCTTTGTTAAAAGTTAAAATTTAAAATTAATCCCACAAAACATATTTAAATTTTACAAATATAAAAACCATAGGTATTTATGTGAATTTCAGAGAGAATTCACCTCATGTATAAAAATATGAATATGAAATAAAAATGAACGAGAAAATTCTAAAAGAATCGTGTTGCCTAGGTACCTATAAAAACACATTTATTAGTTTTATTTATTTTCATCATTGTTTGAAAACAAAATAGTCTTCCTCCTTCAAAGTTGGGCTATTTTAAGTTTCAAACAAAAGATATGTACTTCAGAAATACATCCACCATGTACCTTCTAAAAAATTACAATAGCATGGACATACAGATAAAAGTTTATATAAGTAGTCCCAACGTAAAAAATATGTTGATATTTTTAATATGTATGTACTGTAATCAGTAATACGTATGTAGGTAATCTCTTTGAAAATCAAAGTGATCAATATTTTACAATTGTCCATTTCTAATTCTTCAAATTCATGAAATGTCTCAAAATCGAGCACCTATAGTTATAATTATTTGAACTTACCTTATTCTGCATTTTCCCAGGATTCTCATCGCAAATTTTTTTGTAGTTCGGCGCCGAGGTCTTGCTGCTCTCGTATTTTTACGCCCTTTATACTCATTACACATATCCTAATTACACAAGTAACACAGGAGTTCATAAACAAATATTTAGAAAGCTTAGACACAGTCACAAGAGTGAGAAGTTCTAAACTAAACGTCGACGTTTTAAAAATACAAGTACTAGTCATTTTACAGCACACCTATAATAAACAAACAGGAAATTCTCAATCCAAGACTCAAACTATCATAAAATCATGTTCATAAAAATATAAGGAAACCAATATTCCGGCTATTTAGATATTAAAAAAACTTGTTTTTATCGGCAAACACCGAAAGGTGCCGAAGGTCAAAAGGCCCTGCAATTATTACTTCGGCTAGCTGATAAAAAAAACGGTCAGTAGGGGAGATCATAAATATTATAGTCTGTAAAAGAGGTATTCTTTAACAGCACTCTCTCGTTTTATTTCATTTCGCAACAAAGATAGATATATCAACGAGGCAAGAAATACATGCCATGTGCAATATTTTGAATTTTCTATCAAAGGAATGTAAAACTCATAAAGTTATTTGCTTGAGATGGAGGGGATACCACAATGTTGCGTCACTGTTAAGCGTTGTCTAAAATATTTGAATTTTTCCGTTAAAAGTGAAACTACTTATTTGCATAGTATTTGATAGATTTTATGTAATGTTTGTACATAAATATGTAATAACATGAAATATTGAACGTGTTAATTTATTTATATGGCCTATTTTGGAAAAAATTAAAAAATAATCGGATTCCGACATTGATGCGTCATCTACAGAGTGGCGCTTGAGGTTTGAGTTCGAAAAATGAACACGAGAAATTTTATAGCGTGGATTTGCACTCTTAACATATTTCTTCAATTTATCAGAATGATAACCAAATCCCAATTCCCTTATATCATGAATAAGTTGAATTAAATCTAATGTTTCTCAGTATTTGTTACATGCAGATGCAGCACTCGCATATTCATTAGATAGTTTGTCGTAATAATGACACTATTGTGGTCTGCTTTGCATAGAAGAAAGAGAATGAAAGCAAGTAAAATTCTTTACTTAACTTTCTGACACCTCTCAGTAATTTGCACATGACCACAACACCTCTTTATAGTTCGCGGTAGTCCTTCTATACAGTCACCTTCTTGATTATGATGAGTGTAACACTGGTAGCTTTTCCCAAATTTATATTATCTGCACTGACTCGACAAATCTTAAATAATTAAGAGGGATATATTTTAGATCATCCGCTTTATTTTCCCACAATGGCACCGTTACCGCGAAACAGATAACTTCACCAACATATTCAATAATATCGGTATGTACAGACGTACCCATGTAACTTGATGTAAAAATGACTTTATCTGTTGGCTGCTACACTAAATAAAACATCTCCCTCCAAAGGCACACATCAGAATGGGGTTTAAGAGTGGGGAAGAATCAGGTGGCGGCCCATGACACGAGCGGTGGTGGGGGTCGATCAATGGAGGAGCGAGACTAACTAACCCAATATCGTCTACTTCGAAACAATCTTGGATACTTCGGGTATTGACTTTTCTATAGTTTTAAAGGACCTAGAAAAATTTGAAAGACAGAACAATATATCTATTAATATTTATTCTTTGGAAAAAACTAGAAAAAACGTTAGCTTTGGTTATGAAGTAATAGGCCCTCTACATTATTCAAAATCTAAAAAACCAAAACATATTAATTTATTAATAATTAGTGATGATGAAGGAAATTTTCACTACTGTTATATTTCTGATTTAAGTCGATTAATATCAAGTCAAGTTCCAAAATATAATGGAAAAAAATATTATTCTATACGATGCTGTTTTATTTTGAGAAAATTATTAACATCATGTTCTGTAGCTAGTTTTTTATTTGAAATTTTACTTAGTCCGGACCTGCGGTCCAAGTCGTAGTCAGAGTCTCCATCGCAAATGGAGATGAGGTTAAGATCTCTTTCCCTAACCTGACTCTGTCGAGGAGGAGATAAGTTTAGATTAATTAAAGAAATGGGAGACTGACAGGTTTTCTTAATTCCAATGAACTGCCATAAATAGTGTCCGCAGAGATTCGCGCGGGCGGCTAGCATTATCGAGCAACAAATTATTGTATGAGTTCTCTATTGTTTCTTTTTCATAATTAATATGTCTAATTTTGGGGTTAAATTTATTATTTATAGGGGAAATGAACATTGGATGTTCTCTTCCTCGGGGCACCTCCATAGAGAGATCCTCCGTGTAAGTAGCTCCGGCGAAGGTATTGTACATATAGGTTTTATATGATTCGTCGTGGTTTTTGTAATGTCCAGGGCAGTCTTTGACAAGCTTGTCAGGCACCCACCACTCACCCGAGGAACATTAGGATGGTCGTCCCCTCGCCAGATGAAAGTGTGAGCTTATGCTCAGAGAGGGGAAGGTGTTGCTGGGCATAGTAGAAGCTGTCGTACCGTTCTTGAGAACCACCACAAAAGTTGGAGTGGCCATTGGTAGACAGTTGAAAAAGTTTAAGGTAAAAAATCAAAGTTCAGAATTGCTGAACAAACAAATTTACGAGCAACGGGCAGTCAGTCGGGGTAAACAATCTTATAACTCAGAAACGTTACAGATTGGATACCTATTTCTTAGCCTAGGAATTTTTACAAAAAATCTTAAGGACTTATTTACTTATATAGTCCTATCAAATTATTTCACCTTTCGATCTCAAGTCGAAACGTCTTTAAGAAAGCACTATGCACTGTCACTAAAAGTGTTCAGTTTGCACCTTAAAGTACATGAAGTTTTTTAAGTTTAGTGTTGTTAAAGTCCGCTCAACAGTTTTTCCACTAAAACAGGTAAATGACAGCAAATATCTGTATACTGTCTTTTGCTCACTAATTAGTTTTATGCTCAAACAAATCAAATTAACAAAAAAACACTGTGACTGCAACAGTAAAGTCTTTTTACGTAAACAACTTTAAAATCAAAATACAATATTACTTAGCCTAAAATCGAACTAACTAAATTAATATTTTTTTATTAATTAGAATAAATATGTAAATATTAATTAACTAAAAAGTAATTAAAAAAGGTGATAAAATATGTATTAATTAAAACAGCAAAAAATCAGAAAAAATATTTAAATAATTAAAAATGCAAAAATCAAGCAGAAAAAGATATTCTAATTCAAGATATATATAAAAATTCAATCATCAATAATATCAAAAGGCACGGTTTTTGCTAAGTGTGCCTTAAAATAAACAATTGTCCGCACTCAGGATAGATTGAGAACTTCAGGGACTGACGTGCTAAGTACTCTGGAGGGATCGTTAAGTTTTAAAAAGAACGGATTCACCAAGCGTACTAATACTAGAACCCTATTCTAGCTTTTACAAAGATCGAGTATAATTTACAGTTATTTGTTTAAACAAAGTATTATTAATAACGCAATTCAGTGAAAATCCAATAATAATTAAAATGTCAAAATCAGTACAAAAAATGTGATTCGCCCAATCAAGGGTAGATCACAAAAATAATTCAAGTCAAAAATAGATAAAATGTTACAAGATAAATGTTTATAAAAATGCAGTCAAAATCGGTAAATAAATAATCACAATTTTAATAACAGTTTCAAGGTTAAGTGAGCAAATCGGAATTTTAATTTTAAATGTTAAAAATAGCAAAGTTGAGTAAATAGTTACGTTTCAAAAAATACAATCAAAATGAATAATTTATGCCCGAAGTACAACAATTACAAAGCACTAAAAGAACACTAGTTGGATTCACTTTAAGTTACTTAGAAAGGAAACTTGATCTGGAGAACTTAACTGAGCTTGATGAACGCTTAAGGAGAGGAAGACCAGAGTCTTAGCTTACCCGGTTTCCTCACGTAATTTTGACAGCCAGTTCTTGTTCTTCCAGATGCCTCCTACTAGGACATAAATCAAGAGAACCTAATTTAATTCCCGAGGACCATCTTCACAATCTAAGTCCTACTCGGAATCTAAGTGCAATGGAACCTTTCAGTACAAAGACCCGGCGAATTCCAACGGTGTGAACAACAGGGCAAGGTTCCTCTAGTTGTCTTCGGCTGTATCACTAAGAAGGACTTAAGAAACGCACTAATATACTGCAAACGGTGCTTAGGAGGGCTAATTAACACAAGTGTTACTAACGAGTTGGCTTCGCGATCTGCTAAAGAGTCAAATTTCGGTCTATTTTTATATGCTTTCTGCGTCGACGTCACGGTTACACTCTTTTGTCAGCTCTCGACCAATGGTGGCCATTTTGGGCGGAGTTCTGTGAACGAAACTGTCTACAATTTTCTTCAGTTTATGGCAACTAATTTTAGGGATAACATCTCCCGGGAAACTTTGAAGTCCCGTGGGAACGTTGTTTTTGATAATGTTTGCTATTTTTCCCAGTAATTACACCACTTTATGTGCATTCTGGCAAAGTTTCAGATTTGTTCTAAGACTTTTAATTTTTTCGACGTAATTGAAAGTTTTCAAAAAGTTGTCTTTTAGTTGTATAATTATGCCATTAAAATTTGGGATTTTTCCTATCAGTCGTTTTCTAGATATTGGAACGTTTCACCAAGACCTGGTGCTTTTCTTCCAAGGCCTGTTTTCTAGGTTCCTATTAGATTTTCCGTAAAATATTATTAAATAATTTTTTGTTTTTGTAGAATTTTGATTGTCCAAAAATTGAAAAATGTTCTTCCCTAATTTTTTAGTTATCGAGCTGGATTTTTGATATTATGTAGATTAGGTTATTCTGAACATTTTATGTAGAGCGACTTTTGTTGATATCTCTACGCGTTTAGGTGTTATGGATGTGGCGTCCTTTTGGAAGTATGTCGTTTACAAACGTTGCCCTTTTTCGTCCATAAGTGGGTGGTGGGTTGAGATATCCTCTTGAAGTTTTTATACAAGGTGGCCCTAATGGATCCCTTTCAATAGATCTTTACGGCTTTTGATTATCTTTTGAAGGAAAAATTTTATTAAGGTTTGAAAGTGAAAAATTTACATACAACGAGCTTGCAAATTTAAATCATTAAATTTTAAAGTTAATTTTCTCAGGTGTTTCTTGCTGGATTTTAATGAATCTTTTACTTAATTGTTTGCTGTGATAATGGCTTTCTGGAAAAGTTAAAATTTTGAAAATTTAAATTTTGAAAAATTAAATTAGTTTTATTTCTAGTAATTCGTGTTCTAGCAAAAGCTTTCTAGGCTAAATTTCCATTGTCTATTACGTGTATTAATATAGGATTTTTGTTTCTTTATTTTGGCCTTGTTTTTACGTGTTTTTCCTAATTTATTTGGTAAAAAATGTGACATTACGACAATATCTATGTGATGGATGTCTTCAGTATTTTAGTTCAGAAGAATATTTAACTAGACATAAACAAACAAACAAAAGTATGCTTTATTGTCGCAGGAAAATTGTCACAATTTTATTGACAAAGCGAAATTTACCTTAAAAAAAAAGAAATATTGATCGAAAAAAAATCAGATTTTTCGATAGGTCAATGCAAATACATAAATTGTAAATATAACATTCGTTATATTTCGGTTAATGAATCCAGAAAATGTAGAGTTCCTTGTGGAACTTAAATTATAAGCAACCACATTTTATTCCTGTCATATTTAATAATTTAAAAAATTACGATTCTCATTTATTTATAGAAAATATATGCCACAGTCAAAAGCAATGGTCGGTAATAACAAAAAAAAGAAAAATATATTTCCTTTCAGAAACATGTAGAAGTAGACAATTATTATGACCAAAAATTGGGATTCAAAAAAGAAAGTAAATAAATTTAAGATTTATTGATTGTTTTCAATTTGTTCGTTATTCCCTGTCTGGAAGGTAAGTGATAATCAGTGTAAAGAACTTCATAAATATTTTACTGATATTGAAAATTTTAAATTTATTCGAAAAAGGGGGTATTTCCGTACAGTTACATTAAAGACCTTACAAAATTAAATAAAACCGCATTGCCTGAACAAGAGGAATTTTATAATGACTTGACGAATGAACATATTACCAAAGAAGCAACAGTAACACCCTAGGTAGTTATTCTGATATTTACCTAAAATCAAATGTTTTATTTTTAGCAGATATTTTTCAAAATTTTAGAAAAACTTGTATGAACACCTACAAATTACATCTATTTACGCTATACAGGCGTTCAATTAGAACTTCTAACGGACCCTGATATGTTACATGTTTTAAAAAGTAGTGTGTGAGGAGGTGTTAGTACTTGCGCATGTAGAAAAGTCATTGTCAATAATTTATCTGTTATTGATTTTAATCCTTTAAAACCTACTAATTTTATTATGTATCTCGATGCTAGCAATCTTTATCGATACGAAAGTCACAATATCTTCCACAGAAAAATTTCATATGGCTTTCAAAATCAGAAATTGACAATGTAGCATTACAAACCTTTCCGACACTTCTGAGAAACGCTATTTCCTTGAAGTTGATTTGGAGTATCCCACGGACTTTCATGATGCTCATAATGACTTTCCTTTTTGTCCTGCAAATTATAAACCTCCTAATTCCAATTGCTCAAAGTTAATTCCAAATTTAAAAGATAAAGTAAAATATGCAATTCATTATACATTTTTAAAACAGTGCTTAAACATGGAGTGAAATTAACTGGGGTAGATAGAGTTTTAGGGTTTATTCAGTTATCATGGTTAAAACCATATACTGACCTAAATACAAAACTGCACAATGAGTCCAAAAATAAATTTAATAAAAATAATTATGTTATATTGTATATATGGAAAAACTATGGAAAATGTCAATAAAAGAATTGACATAAGGTTAGTTACGCAGTGCTCAAAAAGTCACAGAAATGATGGCACAACCAAACAGTATTTTAAAGACTTTTTAAGAATTTAGTTGCTATCCAAATGCAAAAAGTTTTAGTAGAATACAATAAACCATTTTACGCAGGGTTTTCAATTTTAGACATACTAAAAACTGTAATGTATTTATCTAATCCGGTTTATTTTATTATGCATACCCATATCTTATTATACGCAATTGTGGCAAACTCTATATTTGTTTATCATCCATTTAAAATGCTAAAAAGCGGAATATGTTTAAAAAAAAACATTGAAACAGTATGGTCCGAATCTTGCCATTTCATGAAAACTGAAAAAATTAACAATAGTACAGTTGTTTTTTTCTTACCAGATAAAACAAGCTAATAAAGACAGTATTTTTTCAAAATTTTATATTATAATAATACGATTTTTGGCAATAACTGGATTCAAAAATTTGGAAAATACAAGTACAAATAGTATATTTCCAAAGACATTTACAATGTATAGGAATTGTCAATACAGGAAAAGAGAAATTGCGAAATACTAAATCTAAATGCTATATATAAATAGGTAGATATAGTCAGGTCAAACATCTCATATATGACAATGTATAGTAGACAATACAAAGAACAATTCGGAACAAACAATTATGGAATAAAATATTAACTAAATACATACAGTCATATTACATAAAATAATCCGAGAATAAAATATAAGTAAAAATTGTACACAATAATATTATCATTTCAATAATCTTCAAAACTATATGAAAAGAATTCAGACAATGAATAAAAGGGGTTATCGGCAAGTATGGTCTTTAAAGTTTTCCTAAAAATATGTATATTTGTAGTGCTAGTCATATTAAGCGACAAGTGATTAAATATTTTAATAGAAATAATCTCAGGCCCATTTTGTACTTGAGTCAGGCGGGCACGGGGGACAATACTTGCTACATGCGAATTTAATTATAAGTCTACTCATTTTCATAGCAAAAACTCGATTTTGACATGTTATTTATTATAATAATTTTATTGGTATTTTTAATATTAACCTTTCTGGGGTTTATTTATTAACGATATAAATTAAATTAAATTACTATTGTTTTCAAGTTTTTTTTTGTGAATACGAAAGATTTTTAAAAAACATTGAACTTTAATGCAGAATAGTGGAGGAAATGATATAAAACCGAGAGATGTTTCACTAAGTATTTAGCAACCGAAATATTCAGTAAAACTACCCAAGCAAGTGTATATTCGTTAAATTCTAAAATGACCAGTAAAAGTGAATTTTGCAAAAAATTAACTGAAAGACTTATTAATTTATTATTTGTACAATTGTGCCTCCTCAAAGTTTCTTCGTTTTGGATTGCAATTAGATCATTTTTGATTCAAATAGGAAGTCAAAATGGATTTTTAATTAGTTTTAATGAAGAAGATTGGAAGAAGTTAGCGATATATCCGGGAGTTATAGTAAGTTATTTTTATACGCCTGGAAGTGACACGTTTTCGGATATTATTGGTTTATCCAACACGAAAATACTTTGAGGCACAATTGTTCAAATAATAAATTTTAAAATGAATAAGTCTTCCAGTTTTTGCAATTTTCACATTTACTGTCCATTTTAGAATTTAACGAATATACACTTGCTTGGGTAGTTTTACTGAACATTGCGGTTGCTATATTTAAGTACTTGGTAAAACATATCTCGGTTTTATATCATTTCCCCCACTACTCTGCATTAGAGTTCAAAGTTTTTCGAAAATCTTTTGTTTTAAAAAAACTTCAAAATTAATAGTAATTTAAATTACTAAATATCACTAAATAATTACTAAATACTAAAACCCCAGAAAGGTTAATATTAAAAATACCAATAAAATTATTATAATATATAAAACATGTATGACATGTCAAAATCGGAGTTTTTACTATGAAAATGAATAAAATTGTAATTAAATTCGCATGAAGTATTTTCTACAAATTTTTGAATCCAGTTGGCGTCAAAAAGCGTATTATTATAATAATAATATAAAATTTTGAAAAAATTACAAGCTGATATGTTTCATCTGGTAAGAAAAAAACAACTCTACTATTGTTAATTTTTTCAGTTTTCACGAAATGACAAGATCCGGGCCATACTATTTTAACGTTTTTTTTAAAGATATTCCGCTTTTTAGCACTTTAAATGGATCGTTCTAATACTGGAACCTGTGGTGGAAGATAGATCAAAATACAAGAGTTCTAACCACACTACACCACAATTTGTTACGTTCTAGACTCGCGTTTCACTAACCAAGTTAGCATCATTAGCAGATGATATAAACTGTATATATCATCTGCTGATGATGCTAACTTGGTTAGCGAAACGTGTCTCCAGAACGTAACAAGTTGTGGTGTAGTGTGGTTAGAACTTTTGTATTTTTAACTTTAAATGGATGATAAACAAATATAGAGTTTGCCACAAATGGGTATGCATAATAAAACAAACTGGATTAAATAAAGATAATGTGTTTAATATTAGTACAAAGAAGAGAATAGTTAAAATATAAAAACACGTAAATTTAAATTTGTAAAAACTTTCAATAATACAAAGTACATTTTACATTTTTACATTTTAAATAATGACTAATAACTATTTTTTGGAAAAAAAATTATTGTATAAAAACATTTTAGTATTGATAATTTTATTAACACACTTTAATAAATCAGCCACAAAATGGTAAAAATATACAGAAAAAGAGATAAGTTAAATATTGAAATTAATTGTCATAAAGTCCATTATTTATATTTTAAACATATAAAATCATTTTATAACTAATAACATTTCGTTAGTACTTTTTAATACGTATGCAATAGTGAAAAATAAACATTTTGATGCTTCTGGAGGACTAAGAAATTATTCTTAACACTTTAAATATGGATTGGTCAAAAAAATGTTAAAAAAACAAGTCAATATACAAAACATCGTTTTATAAGTGCCGTACCGGAAAGTTGTTTTTCATAATTTCTCCAGAAATTGTTATACATTTTTAAGTCAAAGCTTTCTAGACACATATTTACTTTAAGTACTAAAGCAACTGATATTTAATATAACCTGTAACCTTGAAAATTTAAACAGGAAAAGAAAATTAAATTTACAATTTTTGAAAGGTCTTCATGAATCATTGACCATTCGTAAAAGGAATATCTTTGATCATCAGAAGAATTTAAGGCCAATTTACTTCCTAATTCGGTATAAATTGTATGTAAACGAGATTTAAATAAATCCATTGTACATACGGTTTTTGAGTTATTTTCAACATCTTTGTAATGAACAAAATCTAATTGTTTTTTGGTGATCACCCCCCTCTTGGATCAGCCCTTGTTAACAATTAGATTTTCTGAGCCATCTTTTCTGTGATTTTTTGACCGTAACGCAGTGGTCAAAAATTCTTTTATCGACATTTTCCATAGTTTTTTCATATATACTATATAACACAACTATTTTTATCGAATTCATTTTTAGACTCATTGCGTAGTTTTGTATTCAAGTCAATATACGGTTTTAACCATGTTAACTGAATAAACCTTAAAACTCTATGTACTCCAGTTAATTTCAATTCATGTCCCATTCACTGTTTTAAAAGTGTATAATGAATTACATATTTTTAAATTTTGGATTAACTTTGAGCAATTTGAATTGGGAGGTTTATAATTTTCAGGACAAAAAGGAAAGTCATTATAAGTATCATCTAAGTCCGTGGAATACTCCAAATCAACTTCAAGGACATAGCGTTTCTCAGAAGCGTCGGAAAGGTTTGTACTGTCTACATTGTCAATTTCTGACTTTCAAAGCCATATGAAATTGTTC
Source organism: Kuschelorhynchus macadamiae (assembly GCA_030620095.1). Lineage (NCBI taxonomy): Eukaryota > Metazoa > Arthropoda > Insecta > Coleoptera > Curculionidae > Kuschelorhynchus > Kuschelorhynchus macadamiae. The sequence goes on from JAUTXW010004093.1 coordinate 555,951, forward strand.
TGTGAAAGATATTGAGACATTGCGTATCGATAAAGATTGGTAGGATCCAGCTGCATAATCAAATTAGTGGGTTTTATTGGATCAAAATCAGAAAGAAATAAATTATTGGCAACGGCTTTTCTGCATGCGCAAGTACTAACACCTCGCACACTAGTTTTAAAAACATGTAACATATCAAGGTCCGTTAGAATTTCTGATTGAATGCCTGTACAGCGTAAACAGGAATCAAAATTCAAACCGGGAAATGTATAATAATGTGCCGGGTCTAATTTATAGATGTTCATAAATTTTTTTCTAAAATTTTGAAAAATATTTGCTAAAAGTAAAACATTTGATTTTAGGTAAATATCAGAATAATCCCCTAGGATGTTACAGTTAATAATTTCCACACCTTTATTGCCCTTTCATATTCTTCTTTGGTAATATTAATTTAATATCGGTGCCCGTGATAGAAAAGTATTTGATCCATAGTTCGTTCGATTGCGCCTTAGTGAAACCGTCGTTATCAATCTGGAATCTCTAGTAGGGGCGCGAAGTCCCACTTGAAAAAGTAGTTCTCGGTGAGAGGGATATTGGATTTATAGCAAAGGTAACGAACAAATTTACTACACCAACCCCCTCCAGGGCCCCAGATAGATAGTCGCTGTAAATAAGCAGATTTAGTTCCGTCGATCGACCAGGACGGAAACCAAACGAGCATTCAAACAATTTTGAGAAACAACTCGGGTTACATATAGGTCTAGTATAGGTATTGGTGACGTCTCCGCTGCTGCCCTTTTTATGAACAGGTACAATGAAATTTACTTTGCAGAAATCTGGAAACATTTCTGCCTGGAGGGGAAGCATTAAAAATGAAAAACAACGGTCGTGATAGTACAAAATCATAATTTCCGAGTAAACTAGGGGGAATGCCATCCGGTCCAGGACCTTTAAAGATGTTGAGATTTCTCAATTCCATGAATATAGCGGAAATTGATATGTCGCAGTCGTGGATATTTAACAGGTTTGATTAGAATAAACAGTTTGAAAGTACTCGGCAAAGTAGTATTAACAAAGTTCCAAATTTTTTCGATGTTATTATGTGTTAGAAGTGATGATTCGGACTCGTGAACGAAGTCTACATAACAATCTCGTGATGTTCTTTTGCACTGAGCACGGAGTTCAGAAAACTGGGCATAATCCTCAGGCAAACCGCTTTTCTTCCACTTACCATGCGCGATCTTCTTCCGAAACACCAAGTTTTTCAAGTATGTTGAAAACCATCTTGGGAACTTTCTGCTCGATATTCTCTTTTTTGGAACCAGTGCATGGATTGCGGTATACATTACATCATAGGAAACATTAATCATGTTTTCTACAGGTAAGGAGTCAAGCAGTAGATCCCAATCGACAAATCCAAGGTAATCATTTAAGGCAATATAGTTACAGATTTGAAGTCGTAGTAATAAGAGTCAGGCTGTGAAAAACGGAATTAAAATGATCCAATGAGTATTTGATGTGAAGAGTCAAGGATGGGTGGAAATCAACTGGAGAGATGAGGGAGTCTTTAGTACGCAATATAACATTATCAAGGCGGTATCAGAAAACCAAATCCAGTATTGAGCCCTGATTCCTGAGATTGGGCACCACGACGCTGCTGTCGGATGGAGATCGAGCTGAGGTTGTCAAACTCCCAAGAGGCATTTGGTAAGTTAAAGTCTCCGAACGAATACATATCGTGGTCTTGATATCTCTCAGAGATTCTATCAACGTTTTCAGAAAAATGCAGGTACCTCTCAAAAGGCGATTCGGTGGTAGATAGACTGTGCCAATGATTAGTCTCTAAGATCCAGATCCAACAGCAATAAATAATTGTTCAATGTCTGTGGACGACTCATACAAAGAGGAATTGACATCCTGTTGGACCTCTATAAGAACTCCACCGCCCCACGCAGCACTACTTGTTAGGAGACAACGATCTCGTCGGTGAACAGTATAGTTATAAATTCCAGGTTCTGAGTTAACAATGTGATCCGATAACCATGACTCAGAGAGCACTAGGACCTGGTATGAGCTCACAGCCTCTGCACCTGCAACAACATCGAGTTTCGTACGCAATCCTCTCACGTTTTGGTAGTACACCTCCAGGCCATTAGTATTAGAAAGAGGGCATGGTCCCACATTATTTAGTTTGTTGGTATTATACGTGGTATTCCATCTCTGTAGCCGAGCCTAATATCTTTCTCACTAGGAGGCGCTTAAGTTCTTTTTGCACATTTTTATCAGTTTCTCTCTAGTTAGGAGTCATGTCATGACCGACAAATATCTTAGTTCTTTCAACTTGTTAAGGTTTTTGACCACCTAACTGGGGATTGCAGTGTTATCTTTAATGGACGTGCATTATTGCGGTTACCCTTTCCAGCAGGAGAAAACTTCACTATGTCAGGTTCATGGTCGGTTAACTTATTCAATACAGAGTGGATTTTGGTTAAATCATCGATCTCATTGTCTTCACTGAAATTAAATAGCAAAATATAATTTGATCTCTTTTGACGGTCTTGCAACTCTCTCAAAACATCCCCATTGAACCAGCTTGTCGTGGAATTTTCAGGGGCGGTTATTGCTTGAGTGCATCCACTCCCCTTCTAAGTTCCTCAATCATTTTGATCAATGTCTGGACCTGCATGAAGCCTCTGTGGCAATCCCTACAATGAAATCGAAGAAGCCTGGGGCCCTTCAACTCGTCCACCCTAATCTCACAGGAGCAAAGGCCAGAACATTCCTTTTTAAGCAGTGGTCTAGAGCAGCTATCACAATAGATCAGAAGGTCTTCCGTTGTTTCCAATTTGTTGCAGATTATAAACTGATATGACGACATGGTCCTGTGCACACTCGAAGTAGTCAATCCAGGACACTGAGCTGGTCAATTATCAAAATAGAGATGGCTGAATAGTACTGGTAGTTAACGCCACTCAAGTACTCTGAGCTGGCCAATTCCAAAATAGAAGTAGTGGTTGACTTGCAACGGTATGCAATGCCAGTGAAATCAGAGTTCTCAGTTCGAACCCAACTTCCCAATGTCATAATTTTTGGCAGGAACAGTGTGCTAGAATTAATCAATTTTCCCTGTGGGCGCTCAGTCAAGAAACCAATGAACTTCTATCACTGGAAAAAGAAACCTAAGTAAACTTCACCAAAAACACTAAAAATCACGACGGGGCCAACACAACTATAAACATTTGCGCATCTTTGAAGAGCAAACAAAAACACAACACAACTCTATTGGCAGTTTATATACAATGATTCACTGAGGCGATTCAAAATGTATGAACATATGCTAATATGGTATACAAGGTGTCCCAAATATAAGCAATTATTTCAGGATCAACCCTTGGTTTTAAGCGTTGGCACCTGCATATCGGTACCTCCTAGAATAAAAATGAGTGGCCAGGTTCCTTATTTTTGTTACAAAACTTAGTTTTATATTTTTTCTCTTAGAAAAAAAAAATGCATTTTTCATTTATAAAAAAAATTATTACTTTTTCGACGTATGCCTTGCTGATGCGACGTCAAGATAGACATTTTGAAAGAGCAACGTGTCCAGAAATTCCCAAATATATCCTAAATATTTTTAGGCGCGGTAAAAATGAATAAATACATTGATAAGAGTATTTTCCGAGTAAAGGCTAAACACAAAAGGTATTAACCAAATAAGAATTTATATTTAAACAACACTAATAAACGAGCAATAAATCAGCATGTTTTTTTTGTTTTTGGCTGACTTTGACATAAGTGGAAAAAATGGCCAACAAAATTTCTCCCTGATTTCTTTGATATATCATACCGACGTAACTAATATTTTTATGTACCTTCTAGGTATTAATATCGCTAATAAAAGTGATACCTTATTCAATATTTTGTTTCCTATTAGCATAATTACTTTTACAACATTTGTAATTGTGTTTATTTTGTAAGCATGTTTTTGTTAAAACTATTAAAAATCTATTAAATTATGCACTTGGTTTCAAGTTGCAAAAGTGTTTTTTCATTAATAGATAATTTAAAATATTTATGTTGTTTGTATATATATATATATATATATATATATATATATATCCTTTTTTTATCCCATTATGATTTTTCTCTAATTTTACTCTAATAAACTTGATTTTATGGTTTTAATAATTCAGTTAATAAAATTTATTTTGGGCAAATGTCAACTTTTGCATCTTTTACGCAACTTGTAATGTATGTTAAATCTAAAACCTAGTAATGCTAGGTTGATATTGTTTTTATTTGACTCTACATATCTTATGGAGATTGTCTAACTCTGCCAAAAACAGATCGAAGATCGGCTATTTGTTTAAATTTGCAATATGCTTTGGTAGTGGCAAAATCAACTGATTATACGCCAAATATATGATTCGTCCGTCTCTATTTGGACGCGAGAAAAGAAGCTTCGAAAATGCCAAATGTGATTTTGGCGACACGACAGCAAAACTGTTCTTTTCAGAACGATAGTAGTGAACGGAAGTACACCCGGAATGAAAACCCATCGTATATATATATATATATATATATATATATATATATATATATATATATATATATATATATATATATATATATATCAATTGAGTTCCTTGGCTTTGTGAATTCCTTTTTAATACTCACAAATAACTAATATTTTATCACTTCCCTCTCAAAAGGGTTTTTGTGGTCCACAGAGAGCCCCAGTATCCTGGTCCAATAAAGATATTAGGGATATGAGAGACAAATTAAATGCAGTCAAAATTGCTGCACTTCGGGGATGAAGGTTCTTTACGCGCTTATAATCACTTAAAAAAGACATACAGGAATAATATTGACAACGCCAAAAAACAAGCATATACTAATTTTATTAATACTTCAGACAACAAAGCAAAGGCCAGCTGGCAGTTAAACAATTTTGAATCCAACAAGAACAACGCTTTGGAAAAACCTACTATTTCATCTGAAGCCTTGAATGATTACTTCGTTACTGTAGCTGAAAAGTTAATGATTGACCTTCCAACCCAAACTCACACAGCGGATATAAATGCTATAAGTGTGCCCACTTGTACAAAGGCCTTTTTCCTAGAACCAGTTTTACCTATTGAAATCATAAGCGTAATAAACAACTTGAAACCATCCGCAGCCACTGATATCTATGAACTAAATAGTAAAATAATAAAACAAACTCAACATTTCCTAATTTTACCCCTAACACACTTATTCAATTTATGTATTAAGAATGGCATTTTCCCAGATAAATTAAAGATCAGTAAGGTGGTGCCCATTTTCAAGAAGGGTCAAAAAGCAAATCCGTCTAATTATCATCCTATTTCTATACTACTGATATTTGGGAAAATCTTTGAAATTGTTTTAAAACCTAGACTAATTCATTATTTGGAAATAAATAAATTCACTGCCAATATGGCTTTACGGCCGGTTTCTCAACCATAAACGCAGTCTCAGATTGATCGGAAGCATATTTGAAGGCTGTAAAGGGGGCAAATGTACAGGGATAACCTTGTGTGGCCCCAGAAGGCTTTCGATTGTGTTGATCATAAGAAGCGTCAATATAAGATGAAACACCACACTATACGCAAGTTGGTGACTTATCTAGTGTGAAGTCAATTGTTTATGGAGTACCCCAGGGTTCGATTCTGGGTCCCATCCTATTTTCATTATATGTAAATGATATTTACTATCATCTACAGCCAGATAAATGCATTTTATATGCAAGTGATACTACCCTAATAGTTTCTGGAATCAATCCTGCAGTGTTTGACCTTGAAACAAGGGCAAGAGAATGGTTCGATGAAAATAGATTAGTTATGAATCGGGAAAAAACTCAACGTCTGGTAGTTTCGGCTAATCATAGAATAAATGTAAATGAGAGCGTCACAATGCTTGGTATAATGACTAATGATGGCCTTAGGTGGGATCAGCATATAAACCACATTTGTCGAAAACTTTCTACAACTATCTTCTTACTTAGAAGGCTCAAAAGATGCGTTGGTATGGAAAGTCTACTGAGCTCCTACCATGCCCTTTTTTATTCCCTTGTAAATTATGGAATAACTCTGTCAGGAAAGTCTAGTCATGTGATTCGCATTTTCAGATTGAAAGAAGGCAATTCGAATACTTGTAGGCGCAAGATTTATGGAACACTGCAAACCAATCTTTATAAATTTAAGGATTCTTACCGTCCCTAGTATCTATATATATCGTTCTCTTATTGAAATTCATAAAAATAAAAAAATGATCAACAGAAATTCTGATTTTCACAGCTACAGCACCAGAACTGCTGATCACCGACGTTTACAAAGGCTAAAATTAGAACAGAGCATAAATAATTCTCTGTCTTCAACTTTATAATAAACTTAAAAACACTCCTAAAAATCTAGATGAAAGACAATTTAAGTGCAAAATTAAAGATATGCTCCTTTTTATAATATGAATGAATACATGACTGCATACCTAAATGTATAGATTCGACGAATACCTATAGGAGTATAGTATATTTTCTTTATTTTCCTATTTGTATGTCACATGATGTTTAGTTGATGTTGTTTATTGTCAGTAACATGTAAACTTGGTTTTGTTAGTTTTCTACATTTATATTTTATAGTCAGTGTATAACTTTGTGTAGCATTCCTTAACGTGTTTTACTATTTTATTTAAGTTCCTTTACATTTGACATGTGTAAAACATTCTTTGTATGTTCAAACACGTAATATACTCTATTATATATATATATATATATATATATATATATATATATATATATATATATATATATATATATATATATATATATATATATATATATATATATATATATATATATATATATATATATATAATAAATAAATATGTTGGTACTTGAATTACTTTACTTGACAAAAATCAAGAACAATTACATTGCCAGTTACTTGATACTTCAAATACTTTTAGAATTTGAAGTTGTTACTTGGTGTTATTAAGTTCGTGTGTATTTGGTACTTGTACTTCAAATAATTTTATTAGTACTTGTGACAGCTCTGACTGTGGCACATAAAAGAAAAATATGTAAACATAGTTACTGGTTATCAATTAATGGAACCAATGTAAACCTACTTTAATCTCGCGGCTCGCGCTTGCCCCCGCCTAATTTAATTCAATAACTAAGGTGTCCTTGACGGACTCCAGATGTCACGAACTCTCGACGGCCACGGTTGACCAACTAATAACTATATATATAAACAAGAACAAGGGTATAAGGAGAGGTAAACTACTATAATTATAGTATGGTTGGCAACCCGTACGGATGAAGAGCATCCTTCGCACTAATTGAATTATCCAAACCAAAGTTGGATGTTTTCAATTGTTGATGTAGCAAGTTGCATAAAATCGACGCATCAACGAGTAGAGGTGTGCTTAATCGTTCTTTTTAATGAACTAGTTCACCAAATAGAATTAGTTCAAAAGAACTAGTTCGCGAAAGAACTAGTAATTAGTATGATAATGATAAACAATGGACTGGTCGAGAACGAAAATTACATGCGCGGAGCTAAATATATGTAGGATTGGTACCGCGTTAATTGTTTGGTTAGGACTAAGTGGTGCTAGTTTGATCCTTGTCCGGAACATCTGAGCAGATGATTCATTAAATATTTTATTGGGGATTTAATAGCTACATGGCAGAGTTGCCGATTTTCAGTGTGATAGTACGAATTTCAGACTTTGGCCTTTCTTCCCTTTTGCATATTTTTTTATTTAAGAAATAAAATTATGCAAAACACGAATGTGACATACAATTTGCCCTACTTTGAGTGTTTTTTAAATATCTTTTAGATTGTTTTCGTTAGTTTAATCCAACTATAACAATACCTAAAGGCAAAAATTATATCATGACCTAACTGATTTTAACCATTTATCGGAAATATTGCAACGCTGCAGTATCGTGGTGCATATTTTATCGCTCCTAAAATTACTGGCAAGTAGCATTATCTGAACGTCATAACGCTGGGGAAGTACCGACTTGTTTTGTAAGCTTTTCATAGTTACATATATTCAAAAGCAGGAACAATCGTGTCCGAGCGAAGAAGCAGGTCATAGATTACCAAAAAATTTTAAGCAGGTTATCTGGAAAAAAAGATCACGAAATTTTATTTTTAAATCATAATCGGTAAATAACTTTAATTTAGTTCATATGTATATTTATAGTTTTTACTTTTAGTTCTCAAATTAGAGTAACCTATTTAGTTTTTTTTGTAACGTTCAAAATATTTTCAAAGCATTGTTTATTCTTATGTTTTTAAACTTTAATACGTGTATTTCATTTTGTTCTATCTTTGTTTTAACTTTTAAGGTAGTCTACCTTATTTGTAACACTTTCTAATTATAAAATAATAAAGAATTAATATTAATGAAAAAACTACTTATTTATTATAAAGTCAATACGTCAACATAGCAAATAATACTAGACTGGACCCCGATCGTGTCTTTCGACTCCCGAGATTTAATGCCGCTTCACGCCAAGCTCTGTTTAAACGAAACTCGAAAGACGATCTGGTGAACGACTACCAAATCATATATCTAGTTCTCGTTACTACAAACTAGTTCTTTTAGTACGATATTATTGTTATTCGTTCAGCAACGTTAGACAGTTTAGGCGTTTATCGTATGCTCCTTAATAAGTAGGTTAATGGCTTAGAGTAAGAATAGAAATAGAGTTCATTATTTACATATTTAGCCACTGCCAAGATTACCTCATAGTATAAGGTCGATCGTACGACGATGCCAAGCCTAGCCAGGAACACCAATGTTTATACCGATTTATATTACGGTGAATATGTTTAAACATGATGCAATAAAATTTTCATACAAAGAATAGTTATGTGTTTCCAGTATTAGTTTCTAAGCAGTATAAAGAAATTACTTTTATTGCAAAATAGTTAAATACAAACTAAAATACCCAAAGCCTCAGATCAGATTACACCAGTAATAAGAGTTTTAGTTAGATATGGCAAACCCGGTCGATAACTCCAGGTATTAGACCATCCCACTGTAGTATTAGACCTTCCCACTGTGGTATTAGACCATCCCACTTTCATCGACAAGGCATCCTTATAGTAAAAAAGTATAATAGTGTACAATAAAGATTGTTACAGGGTCACGTGACCGGCATTTAACATTAAAGAAATTAATTTGCTAAAAAATATTTTATTTGATACCAAGCTTTTCTTAGCGTCACTAATGCATGTGTTTTAATGTATTATTGTGTACTTGTTGATATGGTTCAAATCTTCTAATTATATGTTCCCTTACTTCAAGAAGCAGCGTTCTAAAGGTGCGGTGACATTAAAAGAACATTGATTTTTTAAATATTTAATAAAGTAGTTTTATTTACTTTATCTTGGACATTCATTCACTTATTTTGGGTCCCGTGACGTATTAATAGAGTTTCAGATGATTTCGGGCCTTTTTTTAATTTCGACTTGAGTTGGGCCAATTTTTTATATAAATGTTGTCAGGTAAAGAAATTTAAATGGTGATTCTTTGGATATTAAAAGTAAAAACGTGTTCGTAAACATGTTCTAAACTGGTTAGAATTTAAGATTTAGGATATTGAAAATTAAATTTTAGCTATTAACATGGAAATACAATATGACAATTGGCTATTCTATTCTTATCTTACAGCGCTCGCTTTTTTTTACTTTCCTCGCAAGAGGAAAGTATTCTAGTTGCAAAAAAACATGTTTTCTCAGTTCCTTCGGTTAGTCTGTATGTCTGTCCCCGACAAAGTTCAAGAATTGCTTGTCCTATTTACTTCAAGTTTTGGTTAAAAAGTAAAGGTCATATGATGATGACGTGGTAACATTTTGGTAAAAATCCAATATGACTGAACAAAATGGCGGTCTATTGAAATGTTAAAAAAATATTACTAAAAAAGTGCTTATTCATTTTATCCAATTTTTGCAGAAAAATTAGGTGTGACATGACCATCAACTGAAAAGTTTTACTACAAATCCAAAATGGCGGCCTAATAAAATATTATAAAAGTCAATGCAGAAAACTACTGCATCGATTATGTTCAAATTTTGCTCAAAAATCAAATATTATATACAGATGAACTGGTAAAAACGTTAAAACAAATTCAAAATGGGGGAACAAAACGGTGGCCTAATTAAATGTTTAAAAATATCTGAAAAAAGTACTTATCGGATTGATTGATTGATGACATCCCCATTTTGAATATTTATTACTAAAAATGTATGAATTGCACACTTAATGTCGAATTTTAATAAAATCTGTATAAATATTAAAATTCGCTCGTAATTTTGGCATTCCTACTTTCATTTTTTAAATATTCACTAAAAATGTAAATTTTGCCGCCATGTTAGCATTACAATCTTGACTTTTTAAAATGTTGACAAAAATTCATGATGTGCAGTCTTAAAAACCCCTAAATGTCGAATTTTAATCAAATTTGCAAACATTTTGAAATTAGTCTGCTGTGTTGTTGCCGCCATTTTTAATTCTCAAATATTGAATAAAATTTCGTAACTTTCATTCCTAAATACTTCTAGAAACTGATATTTCAGCCGAATCTGTACAAATGACAAAATTCGTTTGCTACATTGTCGCCACAATTTTGATTTTTGTTGTGAATTCTTAAATAATCCCCACAAATGTTAAAATCATCTGTCCGACCTGTTGACATTGTCATTTTGGCGCCGCTAATTTGAATTTTTAAATGCTGACACTCTTAAATTTTCCTAGGTACCAATTTTCAGTTTAATCTACACAAGTAACAAAATTCATAGGACGTATTAGAGCCGTCATTTTGGATTTCTAAACGTTGACTAAAAAAAAGTGTATGCATGTCAAATCTGAAAATAATCGGTAATGGAAGTGGTGAAAAATCCATTACAAGATTTGAACCAGACATACAATCAGACGAGTAGGAAGCCAATAAAAGCGCGTTAAAAGCATTGATTATAGTTTAAAACTTAACAATTGTATTCACTAAAGAGGTTTAAATTTAGACAAGGTCTAACTTGACAGTTACGGGTTTAAGATGACATTTTTAACAACTGAACAAATAATTTTTCTAAATGTCACAATTACAAAATGACAGTCACATAAGGCAAACATAACTAAAAACTAAAGTTTAATAATATATAAATAACTAATTTCCTTTTAAACTTACCTAACTTATTGGTTTGATTTTAATAGTGAAGTAGGGAACGATTATTTCTTTGATATTTGTATAAATACCTATTTGCCTCATGGAATAGGTAAGAATACTTCCTTTTGTCAACGATAATGAAGCGTGACCCATTTCTTCATTTTCGTACATCAAATATTTTAACAGGTCTTCATTTTGTTTCGCCACATTGAATTCATACCAATATTTTTTTGTATCAGACGCAATTTTTGTGGAAAATTAAATAAAATTAAAGTTAATCGAGTAAGTGGATTTTTTAGCTATACCGGAACAGACCGACCGACCGACCGACAGTAATGAAAAAACATCAAGATCTGTAAAAACCTGAAACGATGATTTTTTCACGATTAATGATATTTCCTTATGAGGGAAGTGAAAACTCGCGCCGCCACTGGCATTCGTCAACAAATGGCCACGGCTTGAACACAGATTAATACAGATACCGCACTTTCGTTCGGCGCGCAAATCATCACATAACCTCACGGAGAATCTGTCAACTTAGCAGCGTTGGGTCCGTCGCGTCTAGCGAGACTGGCATTATTGTTTCAGACGTAGTCGTGTGCAGTGGCGGCGTTTTTAGAGGGAACCCCTGACAACAAAAGTGAACTTGTGGAAATTACAGACAAAGTAGCGATCGAACGGTCGATACGCGAAATAAGTGAGAACGTTCCCTTACCATTTTTTCCGTGGCATCGCGTTATTAAATGTAGGGATTTTTCGAGATCGCGGTTTTAATCCCGGGATTTTCAAAACTGTAAACTGATTTCGAGATTCCGATAATGAAAACCTTAATTACAGGAATTATTTTTTCATTTAATATCTGTCTATGTCGGTCTGTCTGCCTGTATGTCGGTCTATCTCTTCGCGGCATAGCTAAAAAATTACTTACACGGTTTACTTCAAATTTTAGTCAAAAATTAACGGTCATATGGGGATGACCTGCTAAAAATTTGGTAAAAATCCAATATGGCAATAAAATGGCGGCCTAGTGAAATGTTAAAAAAAAAAACTAAAAAACTACTTATACAATTTATCTCTAATTTTACACAAAATTCAAGTATTATGTAGGAATCAACTTTTAAAATTTTGGTACGAATCCAAGATGGCGGAACAAAATGGCGGCTTATTAAATTATTTAAAAATTCAGCCTGAAATACTATTTAATAGACTGATTTTAAATTGTGCGCAATAATTAACTGTGGTATAGAGATGAACTAGTAAAACTGTGGTACTAATTCAAGATGGCGGAATAAAATGGCGACTATATTAGATAGCAAAACAAAATGGCGGCCTCATAAAATATTTCAAAATTCATTCTGAAAAATGTACTAAAGACAAATCGGAAAGGCCAAATAAAATTTTGGTTCAAAATGGGTCTATGTAAAAACTACTTGTTGAATTGATTTTAAATTATGCCCAAAAATCAAGTGTGGTATAAGTAGAAATGGCGCCGAAAAAAGTGTTTGAGAAGACATTATATGTGTTGATAAATGAAATGCACTGAACTAAATTGAGTCACACTTTTCTATTCCTAATAATAATAATAATGAAAGATTTATAACGTTTACCGATTTTTAATTATTATTTGCATGTCATGTAAATACGTATTGTAAAATTTGTTTTTAACAAGCTTTTGTCAGTAACGGACTAAAAAGTACAAAATAATGTAATGTTGTCGAAATTAATTAAACGTACATGCTTCTCAAAGAAACGAAAAAGCGAATCACACTTTTCTGCATAGTCATTGAACAAAATATATTTTAAGAAAATTACATTATTTTGTACTTTTAGTGCGTTACTGACAAAAGCGTGTTCTTTAGGTATTTCAAACTATAATTTTTTATTGATCCGAGGATCACATATGGTTTTATTTATTGCCGTGTTCAGTCTTGCTTGCATTGATAGCATAAACTATGTTTGTCATGTAAGCATTAAAACTATTATTTTTTATCTAATCTTAGAGCAAGAAAGTAGGTCATGGCTTGCAACAGAGAAGATCTTTAAGATAAAATAAACAATCTGCATAAAAATCAGAGTTTAAGAGTAAGCTACATTACACTTGAATCATCCTCTTACTTATTTATGGATATTACAAAAAAATATAAATGAACAGAAAAATTGAATTTGCTGACCACAAAAACTGTGAAAATCAGAAACATAATATTTCATTTTTGTGATGTGAGAGAGTATAATAGGATAAAATATAATATTTACGTTTTTCACACGCACGCCAATGGCAGAAGTGAAATGAATATAACTTGCGCTAAAACCCTTTCTACATGATAGTAAAGTACAAGTTCAGCGGTATAACTGATCTAACAATAATATTAAATTTTAACCTTGCCCTTATTCTTTCATAAATCTATCAAAACTCAAACCACTCTGTACGTGCATAACTACTATGTATATACAAATTTGTCAATATGAATATATTAAACTTGGTTAAACATTAGTCACAAAATATTTTAATAAGGTCCTGTTCAGAATAAATAAAAATATTTCGAATACATCTCTGAGTTCTCCGCCCCGCTAATGGGGTTAAACACGTTTATGAATAAAAATTCCAGGAGTGCGGTATCTGATTGGTTATTAATCTGTGGTTTGTACATGAGCCATCCCCACTTCTTGTTTCGTAAACATTGGTCGATAGAATGTGAAAAATAGGGAAACCATAATAGCGCATACCCCTAACGTGATTTATAAATGAACTGTGATCTCTATTTTAATTCTTACTCTAAGGTTAATAGTTCGCGAATGATCTAGATTATGTTAAATCTGAGAACTAGTTAATTTAGTTCTGAGTAAAGCTACATTTACATTCACTTCAAAATCCAAGTTGAAATTGACATTTCGTAGAAGTGCATTTACATTGAAAATGATATTCCTGAACAGCTGATCAGATTTTGTAATTTAATTTTATTATTTTTCCAAAATATTAATGTAAAATACATTAAACTGGAGCAAGAAGATTGTTTAGTAACTTTTTTACGCTCTTTGGTTGTGGTTTTAGGCGTTTATGTTTACGTTAGTCTTGGCTATACCTTCAGAATTAACCCAAAAATATCCGATTAAAGGTTTTTTTTTTCATTAAAACGGTAAAAAATATTTATATTTTTAAATAATTGGATGTGTAAAAGTATTAACAATTTTGTTAATTAGAATAAAAAGTATAACCTAAAAATTTGACATTTATTGAATTTCTGCTTTCCATCGGCAAGCTCCTTGCTTCAATCTGAAGTCAACTTTGAAGTGCACTTCGAATTTTGTCTAATGTAAATGACACCATGCTATTGCCGTTTGACAAGCAAGCCAATTTCATAACAAATTCGAGTTGAAATTGAATGTAAATGTAGCTTTAAGACTCCTTCATTTTAATAGGTCGTTCGCGAACTACACACCTCTATCAACGGGTAGTAAATAGCGTGCTTAATACTAGCATAAATATATTATTTTTTTAAAACATAAATCAGTCTATATTCAAAAAAATATTTACTTGGGACTTCTTAGTAAAAATTACATTTGAAGTGTCCTTTTGTGTTCAATTTTATATTCGAGTAATATACAATTCAATTTTACTATTTTTATTTGACGGACCATTAACCGTATCGTTAACTATACCTATATTCGGCATTCGAAAGCGTAGACAGTTCCATAATAAAATTCTGACGCAAGCTCATTTGACCATGACTATTTGTGTTTTTTGTCGATTACTGCTAAAAAGTCTTTAGTCATCCTGAAATCTAACAAACTTCGCATGTATGCTTGCCGGTTTTGTATGTTGTATTTTTCGGGAAATAAAAGAACACACTACGCTAAGGAAAAAACTAATTAAAGTGTCCTTACGTATCCGATGTCTAGTGCTGAAACAGCAGACAGCTCCGTCGATCCCCCATCAAAAAAGCGGAAGCTAGAGGCAAGAGGAACTACAGACATGGCGAACAACGGTGTGGCCTCCAGTTCTCAGGTTCAGGTAAAGAAATTATAATTAATACTTTCCTACTGTTGGTAATTTTAAGCCTTTTTACAAAAGGAAAGATGTAAGTCCTGAGAGTGTACATTTTTGCACAAATCTATATTGAAACAAGTTCGGTCTCAATACAACAGAACTTTTGAAAAATAGGTTATTCACCTAGTACCAATACCTAGCTACCTATGTATTTTTTAGCCAGTATAAGTTCTGGCACATTTAAACAGTTGTATTTTAATATTTCTATAAAGTAGGTATCTAAAAATAAGTATGCCTTAAAAGACACAAAATTAGGTTATTACTTTTTTCACTGAATAGTGTTTCATTATCAAACAATATCAAAAGTTATTGATTGTTGTAAGGAAGTTCTGATAGTAAGACAATAAAATGAAGTAGTAACACAATAATACAAAACTATTCTTTAAACTACATCAACAACATTTTATTATGTCAAATTCAAAATGTAGCCTGCCAGAATACACACATTAATATTAACATTTTAACAAAGAAGTCTGTGAAGCATATAGATGTACAGGGTGTCCCAAACTCGACGCCCCTGCCTTATTATAGGGAAAAGAAGTGCAAATCAAAATATGGATAGGGGGTATTAAAAGAGTCTCACTAAGTTATAATTTTAATGTAAAAAAATGTTATAGTTTTCAAAATGGTAGTTGTGAAGTTAAATTTTTTTTGTTTCAGTAACTTTTTTTGAAAAGTTATTGATTTTTCAAAAATCGAGCAGTCAGTGGAAATGAAGTGTCATTGTGTCAGACAATAAAAAAGAACTTATGTCAGAAACTTATTTACAAGACTGTAAATAACGTGTCAACACCCAACATCATTCCTAAGTGAAAACAACCCAAAAGAGAATATAAAGTACCATTTAAATATAAATACAATTTTTAATTTTAAGTAAATTTAATTATATTTTCAATAGTTCTCCCAAGTTAAATTGTCTCATTATAAATCTATTTCTATTTTTTATTTTGCAAGTTTTGTAACAATTTTTATAATCAAATACTATTAATATAATAATAATATTATAATAATAATAATAATAATAATAATAATAATAATAATAATGTTTATTAGTCTGAAAAATACAAAGGTATTCATAGACAGGTCTCAGTGTTCGAAAAGATATAAAACATCAAAATAGTTACAAAGCAAACAAAAATACTTACTAAAATACAAAAATACAATTTCAATTAAAAAATATATCTATGTTAAAAGTTTTCAAGGGAGGTCATTGATATTAGATATTAGATTATAATACTCTTCTCGGCTATATATACATGCACTAGTCAATACCTTATTTAGCTTATTCCTAAAAGATTTTTGACTCAAAATTTTTATTTCATGAGGCAATGCATTAAACAGCTTAATTTCGTCATCTTGGGTTCTTATTAATCTGTTTCTAGGAGGCACCAGGTTACTACAATGTCTTGTACCATAAGCATGAACCTCGGATGCAACTGTATACCTTTCTAAATTTTTCTTGACATGCAGTAGTTTGGTGAATATAACCACTGCATGAAGAGTCATCACTTTCAATGATTTGAAATGTGGTCTACAGGATTCATCACACTTCAATTTGGCAATACATCTTATGGCATATTTTTGAATTTTAAAGACTCTTTCAAGATGTACAGTTGCAGCCGATCCCCATGTTAGGATTCCATATCGCATAACAGTGTCAAACAGAGAATAATATGTTGTAAGGGCAGCATTTTGATTTACTGTTTGTCTAACCTTTCTAATGGCATATATTGCTTTGTTTAGCTTGCCACACAATACGTTCACCTGTTCACACCATATCATATTTGCATCCAACACAACTCCAAGAAACTTTGTAATGGGCCTATTTGCCAGATTTCCAGCAGTTCGGGTCTCAAACAACATTGTTTGGGTTTTACCTTGATTTAGAAAAAGTTGATTTGAAACGAACCAGGTTTTAGCATGCCTCAGCATGTTTTCAATGATTTCAGCTGTATCCGCTCCTCTGTCCGCTGCAAGTCTAAATGTGGCGTCATCCGCATATAGAACGCTTGTCACGTTTTGATCTGTAAAAGTTCTTGGTAGATCATTTATGTATATGAGGAAGAGGAGGGGACCAAGCACAGAGCCCTGTGGTACTTCACTTTGAGACAATAAGGGATCACTTTTCTCATTTTTACAGCTGACCATTTGATATCTATCTGATAAGTATGATGTTAGTAGTTTGTGGGCCACGCCCCTTATACCATAAAAGTAAAGTTTATCCAGTAGGATTTTATGATTAACAGAATCAAAGGCAGCAGTGAGATCGGTGAATAATCCTATATAATTATTTCTGTTCTCAAAGGCTTCATTTATACATGTTGTTAATTTTTTTATTGCGTCAGTTCTTGTGACACCTTTTCTAAACCCAAACTGCTGGGGTATCAATATTTTATTTATTTCTAGATAGGACAAAATTTGTCCATGAATGATATTCTCGAAAATTTTAGAAACGATAGGCAGGGAAGCAATCTGCCTGTAGTTTTGAGGGAGGCCCCTATCCCCATTTTTATAGATTGGGAAAATTTTTGCAATTTTTAGTAGGGTCGGAAAGCAGCCTTCCTCCAAACAAGTATTTATTACATTTACTAAAGGTTGTAGCAGAAAGTCACTAACTATTTTTATACTGTACACATTTACACCATAAATGTCTTTCGTTTTTTTATTTTTTAGTCTGTTTATAACTAGTTTTACTTCATTTTGATCAATGGGTTTGAGGAACATTGAATGACTTTGAGTTAAATTCTTATCCAGGAAAGTGGAATAATCTGTGGTTCCTGGAGGTAACCTTGTTATTAGATCAGTAGCATGATTTATAAAAAAATAATTCAATTCATTGGGGGTTAGGTTCTCTGGTTCATTTTTAGATTTATGTTTTCTGCCTGTTTCAGTGTTTATTATATCCCACACTGTTTTGCTGTAGTTATCGGTTTTCTCCAGCTTCCTCAGATTATACCTTCTCTTTGCTTCAGTTAATATACTATTATAAACTATTCTGAACTCTTTATAAATCGCTATGTTGCTAGCTGTTGGGTATGACACTTTTATTTCATAATAAAAAATTTTTACATTACTCAAGACACAATGCCAAGGGTTTAAATTTTCGACCCATGATATTCTTCAGACTAATGAACTATTTTTGTGTCTTATTAATTTTATCTATTTTACTTAACTTTGTCTATAGACAACTATATTTCTTAACATTAAAATACAGTATTTCATCGTCATAGATAGAACACATTTATTCCATATTTTCAAAATGTAGATCCATAGAGTCTTGTAAAACTAACTGGCAAATACTCATTTTATATACAATTGTTATTTAACATTAATATATTTCGTAAAACTAAAGTCTAACTGAAGGTGATTTTTTTGTTCGAAGCTGATTGCAAAGGAATTTTATTTTAAAATTAATATCTGAACTAGCAAATTTTTATAATCAAATAATATTTTAATGTTACTTAAGGAGGCACAATGCAATGGGTTCTTCAGACTAATAAACTTCTTTTTCATTCTATATTTTTTATCTATTCTATTTAACTACTTTTGTCTATAGCCAAAAGTATATTTCTTAACATTAAAATACTGTAAATTATAATACGATAAGCAGAATTTCTTTGAGGTTGTGTTTTTTAATACAATGAGAAAACTGATAAACTACATAAAACAAAACAGTAAATTGGCTTTTACCCAGAACTTTCCTCATAACGGAGATAACAAACATAACAGAGTTTTTATATACACGTATAGTTATTTGGTAAACACTTTACCATGACTTTAGTCTGATATATTGCAATAAAAAGAGGAATTACTTTTAAATGAAACCATCAACAACATAAAACTTTTAAACAACTATAAATTAAAAAACTCAGAATGTAGAGTAAATATAAAACATACTAAAATAGCTTCTAACAACCAAAAAATAAAAAGTAACAAATTAACAAAAGTAAATTTGGTCACTTGTATGTAAGGTATTGGTGCAAAACAAACCAAAGAACCCAATCAAAAGGAAGTGGCAAATTCTGTTGGGGAGTTCTTTTCAACCGTGGTCAAGGACAGTGTAAAAAAAATCACTTTGGTGATGCTACATCAATATCTCCAACAAGAGGTAGCATTGTTTTTAACACTGTCTACTTGATGCCAACCACTGGAGAATAAATTATCAACATAATAAAAAGCCTGAAAAATAACAAATTCGAGGATTTTGATGGTATTCTGGTAAAAGTTGCCAAATAGGTGGATATGTGTGGAAATATTAACAAAATATTTCTAGAAGGAACATTCGCTACCGTTCTAAAAATGGCAAACATAGTTCCAATTTACAAAAAAGGGGAGAAATTCAGTGTTGGAAACTATACACCCATCTCTATATTAAGTGTTTCTTCGAAGATCGATTGAGAGTGTCTGCTTCAAACTAAATAAAGCCTATTTTGCCAATTTGAAACTACGACAATTTCTCGATAAGGGCACTTTAAAAAACATTTACTATGCCCTGATCTACCCCTGTTTAATGTACAATATTATGGGGACAATCAGTGCGCATGCTGAGATTGTTCGTTTTGCAAAAGAGGATAATCGGGTTGATTTAGGGTATAGAAACATGTGAATTGTGCTGACCAGTTTTTAAAATCTCCTCACACTGTTATCCATATATTTAATGAAATGATCAATATACGTTCATGACAATAGGGATAAATTCTGGCAGAACATGGAGAACCATGACTACCAAACAAGGAACAGAGACAGAAAATGTTCCAAACAAAATGTGTTTGATTCGATCTGCTTTTTCATATGCTTGCATTTTAATGTATACAAGGTGTGTAAACAAGGCAAGTATCCACCTTTGAAATATAATATACCACATTTTTTAATGTTTTTGAATTTTATATTATTGACTGTGACCAACATGACATTTTGCTTGAAAAATTAAATTATTACAAGAATTGAAAATGGAAGTATACAATTATTACAAATACAAATACAAATATAAATACAAATACAAATATGTTTATTTCTATGAAAATTACATGACATGACATTAGAAAAGTCAAACCAAAGTAAATATGTAAGTACATAAGGGAACATTAATAATGTAAATAAAGACGAAACTGTCAATATAGTACAAACTATTTATTTTATTTATTTTTTTTATTTATTAATAGACGGGATCAACCCCATTACAAAAAAAAAAATACAATTTTAAATAAACTAAACTAGTAAGACCTAACCAACAACAGTCTTAAAATAAGTAAGGTATTTATAACAGCATCAAATAAACAGTATTTAAGCACCTACATTATAATAAAAACTAGACCAATTACATATTATACAAAATTATCAGATAATTTCCCTGATAAGATTTTTAAAGTGAGATAAGGGAATGCCCAAAATTTCGATATCTTTAGAATTAATTAGATTTAGTGTTCTCTCGACAGGCGAATGCATAGCATAGTTGGTGCCATGATGAAGCAAAGAAAACAGTCGGTTAACCCTCAGATTACGTGATGAAACACTGAATGAAATCCTGCCAATAAGTTCAGGACAAATTATATGCCCATTTAAAAGTTTAAACACAAACAATAAATCACTCTGTGTCCGCCTATCACGCAAACTTTTAATATTTAATACATTCATTGCATCATCATATACATGATCATCAGGAATTCTCATATTAAGTTTATACAGACAAAATCGAATGAATTTATTCTGTACTCTTTCCAGAGCCAGAGACTTATTCATGTAATAGGGAGACCAGATTATTGATCCATAGTCCAATAAAGAGACAACCAGTGACATGTATAACCTTTTACAGGTTTCTAAAGACAGCTCCTTACAATTACGCAGAACAAAGCCAAGGACTCTAGAAGATTTGATTACGATAGTATTAATTTGGTAATCAAAACTCAATTGCTCATCAAAGTAAATACCCAAATCTTTTATAACTTCAGTGTACTCAAGGTCAATGTTTCCACACTTTCCCACATTTAAGGATAATCCATTACTAACACACCACTCATTCAGCCTATTCAGGTCTTCCTGCAATAGAATCATATCTTCTTTTGAACTAATTTCCCTGTAAAATTTTAAATCATCTGCGAATAACAAGAATTTACTGTTTTTAAAACACATTTTAATGTCATTTATAAAAATACTAAATAGTAAAGGTGAACAATGACCTTCCTGAGGTACACCAGAGGGAACACTAATACTCCTTGACCTTGAACTACCTAGACGCACCTGCTGAGTTCTTCCAGACAGGAAACTAGCAAACCAAGACACCACAGAATCAGAGAAGCCAAAGAGCCCCAATTTCCTTAGCAAAATACTCAGGATAACCCTGTCAAATGCCTTGGAGAAGTCCGTGTACACAACATCCACCTGTTGACCTCTCTCCATAGCATTCAACAGATCAGTCTGGAACACTAACAAGTTGGTCACAGTAGACTTACCAAGACTAAAACCATGCTGTTCACTTATTAACAATTCCTTACTATAAAAATAGATATGGCCATAAATAATGCTGTCTAAAAGTTTTGGAATTGCAGACTGTATACACACGCTCCTATAATTAGATATTATATTATTGTCCCCTGATTTAAATATAGGTAACACAAAGCTATGTTTCCATTGTGTTGGAAATATTGATAAATCCAAGGATCCCTTAAACAAAATAAAAAGAGGGTAGGTAAGTGTACACACACAGTTCTTCAAAAAATAGTTGGGTACACCATCAGGACCTGAACTAACCTTGGGTGGCAGTCGGGAGATTTTATCAAAAACCAGTTCAAGCTACAGCAGAGGATTAGGAATGGTCATATTCTCATTAGCCTGACGAAAAGGCATATTATTAAAGGAATTATTAACCTGACTATACACTGTCTCAAAAAACTGGGCAAACCCTTCTGCAATACTTTCACAGCCCAAAAACTCCTGTTCATCATGGTACATCAAATTGGGAATACTATGTATCGCTCTTTTATCATTGAACTTACACCAGAAGCTCTTAGGATTAGTAAAAAGTAAATGATCTAAATTTAAAATATAATTTTGATAGCAAATATCCGTAAGGGCCTTGCACCTAGCTCTGAGACTGGAAAAGAGCTCATAGTCGACTATACCATGACTGGACTGATAAGTTTTATGGGCAATTTTCTTTTGCTGAATTAAATATTTTAGTTCAGCTGAGAACCAACTGGGAAAATGTGAAGTTCTGTATCTTTTGAGAGGAACAAAGAATGCTATGGCCCTACTTATTATGATAGAAAACAGAAACAGCTTCATTAATATCATTTGAATTTAAAGTCTGGTCCCAATTAATTTCACACAAATAATTATTGATGCCCAAATAATCGCCATTTTTAAAATCATAGAAAAATTCAACATAATTACAAGTTATTTCTTGTTCTATGTCCAAGACAATTTCAAAGTTGTATGCTTTGTGGTTCAGCGATTTACCAAAAATATAGTCCACAGCTTCAGTTACTAATAAATTATTCCCAGTGGTGAATATAAGATCCAAATAAACTAGCCTATCATTTGGTATTAAAATTTGTTGAAAAAAGTTAAGGTAAGCATAAGATTGACCTAGGAATAAACCATTTGAGTTAGGAGGGCATCTAACAACCGCTCCAGAATCATCATTCTCCCAGTAAGTGCTAGGTACATTAAAGTCACCAAAAATATAAAAATTACAATCTTTATGGTGCTGCCTGAGAATCTCAACACTCTGACAATGTTTTTCATAGGAAACCATATTTGAACCTGGGGGAATATATACCCCGCCAACCACAAAGCTGCTACAACCTACTTTACACATTAAAAATAATTGTTCAATTGAATCATATTCCACTTTAAGTTTTTTAGCGCTAATATAATTTTTAATATAAATTAGTACACCTCCTCCACGGGTCTTAATGCTTGTAGCATGGGATCTATCACACCGGAACAGGCTAAAAGATGGCACAGCCAATTAAGCATCGGAGAAGTCATCACAGAGCCAACTCTCTACAAACACCAAAATATCATAGTTCGAACATAAAATTTTATTATGCAGATCCTTAATTTTTGTTCTCAAACCACCTACATTGAAACAAAAAACCTGTAATGGGGCTAGTTGACGTTTTTTCTCTGTTTGTAAGCACAAACTGATGATATATTTCTTGTTCTTAAAACATCCATAGCAATTTTACCATTGGAAAACACTACCTTCATTGGTCGAGGTCTATCCGTATGTTTACCCAATCTGATGACTCTAACAATGTCCTCAGCTGCCTCTTCCCTTTTGATCGATCGTAACATCTCCACTACTTTCTTCTTGTCTTCCTCAATTCTGTCTCGAATCAAGTCGGAGTCTGACTCAGAAACATTATGAACAATAATATTGTTGGCTCTCTCTGCTCTGTCGTTTATCTCCATCAGCATTGAATCCATATCACAGATTTCAGTCGAAAGATTACTTTGTTTCTGAGAAACTGATTCCCTGATTAAAGAAATATCTGCTTTGAGCTCTTCAAATGAATTTTGATAAGATTGCTTAAGAGATTTAATATCGTCACAAATAGATTTCATAGTGTTCATGAAGCTAACAACTTTTTTGGTCTCGGATTGTACCTCCTTAAATTGTTGCTCCAAAGAGGTAACTCTGGCTTCAAACTCGTAAACATTATTAAGTTTAGGGGCACAATCCTTACATATATAAGGGATAGAACGACTTGCAGTAGCAATGGCACGAACTTCGCTGGATCCAATGTTCGCACACTTTTTACATTTTATTACTTTGCACCAGTCGCAAGGATAACCAAAGTTTTCACCAGGATTTTTTGGGGGATCCTTAAAAGTACACAGCAGATTACACTCTGCACATTTACCAGACATCGCAGTAACGATAAGTCACAATTAAATTCAAGCACATGCAAACCTGTTTGAGGTTAAGTTTGGCAAAAGTCACTGATATTGGATACTTTTGGTTGATTATCAAATAAACCACCATACACTATCAATAAGCCCAAAATTTGTAACTAGATAAGCCACAAATGACGAAAAACTACGCTGTATTTACTTGAAAAAAAAAGTCAATAATTTTGGATACTTTCGATTGTTTACCAAATAAACCACGATACAGTAGCACTAAGTACAAAATTAATAGCTGGATCAGCCACAAATGACGAAAAACTACGTTGTATTTACTGAAAAAAACGTATTTTTAACCAGACCAAAAATCAAAACAAACATTCACTTTTGAGGCTAGAATATACGAAACTAGAAAAGAAAAAATAAAAAAAAAATACAACAATAATATTAATAATAAATATATGCATATATGGATTATTTTAACTGAAAAACTTGTTTAAATTGTAGCACACACTGTTGAGTAAGAAGTTTTTCAAATTTTTTCGAAAAGTCGTCACATTTCTTATTGCTTTTATGTCCGTTGGTAGATTATTGTATATCTTTACACAAGCATAATGTGGAGATTTTTCATAGTGGGAAGTTCTATGTTTTGGGATCAGAAGAGATGAGGCATTTCGTGTTGGGTAATCATGAACATTGTCATTTTTTATAAATTTCTTCTTGTTCTTAACTACATATAATGCACATTTCAGTATATATATTGAGGTAACAGTTAGGATCTTGAATTTCTTAAAGGACTCTTTGCAGGTCTCTGGAGGCCCCAGTCCAAACATCAAACACACAATTCTTTTTATGTTATATGACAAGTAGTGGTAAGCCATTGCATAGTATATAGTAAGTAGTGTTTCCGTTGGGACTGTTTGTTTCATTTTTAATAGAGCATAGTATGCCTTGCTGAGCCCAGAGCAAACATGGTTTATTTGGTGATACCAGTTGGTTTTTTCATCAACGTATGTACCCAGAAATTTTGTCCATTTAGCAGCTCCCTCAATGTTGGCTCTTTCATTGTTTTTGTAGAAATGAATTTTCACTGTTTTTTCCTTATTAAGTATGAGCCGGTTTTTTGTACACCATTGGTTCATTTTATCACATATTGTGGAAATGTCTTGTAAAAGTGAATCTTCATTTTTAGCTGATATCCCCACAGACGTATCATCAGCAAACTTAATTGTTTTTCCTGGAAGTGACAAATCATTAACGAAAAGGAGAAATACTAAAGGTGTCAAGATCGAACCCTGAGCCGCTCCTATACCGATATTATGCTGGTCAGAATTGCATCCATTCACGCTCACCACAGGCTTTCTATTTTCTAGAAAACTAATCACAAGTGACAATGCTGTTCCCCTTATTCCTAGGTTGTATAGTTTTTCCTGAACAAAATCTAGGTTAAGTGTGTCAAATGCTCGTGACAGATCGAAGAACACTGCTGCGACTATTTTTCCTGAATCCAGTTCTTCATGAATAAAATCAATCAGTTCAGCTGCAGCTGTTTCAGTAGACCTTTCTATTCTGAATCCATGTTGGTTGTCATTTATTAGCTTGTACTTGTTTAGGAAACTTATAAGTCTGTTGTAAATGACCTTTTCAAATACTTTGGAAAAAATGCTCAAAATAGATACGGGTCTATAATTTCCTAAGTCACGTTTGTCATCTTTTTTAAATATTGGTACTACTTTAGCTATTTTCAAGATTGATGGGAAAGTTCCGGTGTTCATTGCTGTGTTTATTAATATCTTAATTGGTTTAGCTATTTCATCTGCCACGGCTTTAATTACCTTAGTAGGGATTTCATCTATGCCGACTGATTTTTTGTTTTTTAAGTCTCTAATAATACATAAAACTTCTTTTTCTGATGCAGCTTCAAGAAAAATTGAGTTCGGGTGGAGATCACAAGTGGTAGGTGATGCCGCATTGTTCTGACCAAAATGATCCTTAATTTTTGTTTCGGCCACAGTGGAAAAGAATAGGCCAAACTCATCAGCAACTCTTCGTCTGTCAGTGATCAGTTCATCTTTGATTTTCAGTTCTATAAGAGGAGCCTGCTTCTTTCTTCCCATTTCTTCATTTATGATGGCCCATAAATTGTTATTCATTGTTATTTTTAGTTCTTGCAGGAGATGATCTGATAGATGCGGTTGTTTAATGATGCACTCAATAAAACCTTCACTCATATTCGTTACCATGTAGTCAATAGCTGATTCCGATGTTCCAATTGTTGTAGTAAAGATCCTAGTTGGGCCATTGCAATAGTTTTTAAGGTTGAAAGACTCAAAAATATCCTTCAGTTGACAATATTTGCGGTCGTTATCCTTTAAACTATCCACATTTAAATCGCCAGTCAAAATTAGATTTGGGCATATACATATACAGAATAAAAGCAGCTTTGATATTTGGTGGAAGAATAGATCGATGTCCCCAGTTGGTGGTCTGTATATTGTCATGATTATGATTCTCATATTGTTCGACTTTAGTTCAATCCCACAACACTCAATATGCATTTCCCTTGAAAAGTCAAATATCTTCTCCATTGGTCTGGCTACTATATCTTCGTTTGTGTAGATAGCGCATCCTCCATGAATGTGTTGACTTCTGCAGAAAGATGATCGAAGGTTGTACTGCTTAATATACATGCTAGACACTGCTTCATTAGAAATCCAGGTTTCTGTTATGCATAGTACATTGGTTCTTGTTTCTTGACACAATATTTCTAGTTCATTTAATTTGTTTGCTATGTTTTGGATGTTGATGTGACTGATATGGAGAACGTTGTTTGGTGCTTCTATATCTCCAGCTCCATCTGTGATAGTCGCGGGTATAAAAAATTGTATGGTTGAGGAATATTTGCAGGTACGGATCTGTTTTTGGTGGTATTATCTGCTGGAGGGGCGTGGTTTTAGTTTGGTATTCCTTACTGTACTGCGAACATGTATCGGTCACTATATCGTCGTTTCTTCCAGTTTCATTTAAATTTAAATTTTCATTAGAACCCTGGAGGTCTTCTGTTGATGTTGAGATGGTTTTAGTTCTAACCAAATGCTGGTAAATAAAGTTCAGCATGACATACTTGGCTTTGTTCGAAAGTTCACCATTTACTGTTACTTGGTCTTCTTGTATTAATTTGTTGCAGTCTATGAAATGTACATTGGTAGTTTTCAATGAGCTTACGATGTTCTGTACATGTTTGTTTTGTTGCTCTATAAGTTTGTTTAAAGCTAGTCTATTTTGTATAAATGGTGATCCTATTATAACTAGATTAGTGTTTTTTCCCGTAGAAATCAGTTCATTTATGTCGTTGTTTCTTATTGGTTTTCCTACTCTTGCGTTTTCTGAGGTGGTAAATATAACTGTGAAATCACTGTTGTTCTGAATAATTTTTTTGTTGTCGGGAGATATTAATAATAATAATAATAATATCTTTATTTCCAACAAAATCATTTTTTACAATGACAAAGAAACGTCAACAAAAAAGTGGATTACGACTTGCATACCAATGTATATAAATTATTTTTATATTAGACACCAAAATTTACAAACAGATTAAAATTTTTTTAAAAATTTACAGATTAAAATTTTTTAAAAAATTACAAATGGCACTAAGATCTCTATACTTATCTTAAACTTAAAATATTGTAAATACAATAAAATAAAATAGATACAATAAAAAAACTTTTGGTAATGGTAATTAAAATTCAAATTTAAATGAATAAAAGCACTTACTCTGCAAGTACCTTATCACAGCCTTGCGGAACATATCAGTACTTGCAGTACTTGATATATTGTTTGGTGGTGACTTAAAAGCTTTTATAGCCTGATAGTAAGGGCCCCTTTCGAAAAAGGTTGAGTTGTGTGAGGGTACACTAAGACCATGTCTGTTTCTAGTTACAACCGTCATCGATTCAGAATAAAAATCTATGTTGGTATAGAATAGATGAGGATTTTTTTTACAAACATTACCAGTGCCAAGAAATATAGTGATGGCACTGTTAAAATACCCAGACTACTAAAATGAGGTTTACAAGATGTTTGAGTATGCAATCTGAGAATACATCTGATGATACGCTTTTGTGTTTTAAATATATTATTAGCATATTTTGAGGAACCCCAAAATACAATAATATAGCTTATGATGGATTGCACGCAGGCGAAATAGAAAATGCGAATACTCTCTATGAAGAGTGAATTTCTAATTCTGCGTATTAAAGCGCAAAAGCTATTCAACCTAGATTGAAGAGCCTGGGTATGAACCTCCCAACTCAAAGTCGGATCAATGATGACCCCCAGAAACTTGATGCTGTTAAGTTCAGGGATAGATTTACCGTTCAGTTTAACATATAAAGAGTAGCTTTTTAATGATGTTTCTTCAAATGTTAGTAGACCAGTCTTGTCGGCGTTTAAAGTTAGGCAGTTACTCTGGCACCATCTCTGCATTTGCTCCGCTGCACTCGAACATCCCCCAGACAACTCCGCCACGGAGCCATATCCCAGCATTACGGATGAGTCATCTGCATACTGACACACCAGTCCCGAGGGAAATCCATCCTTGAGGCTGTTCGCATACATCAAAAACAAAATGGGACCCAATATTGAGCCTTGAGGGACACCTTGCCTCACTTCAATAGCCTTTGAGAAATATTGCTTGCCATCCTCAGTGATACAGACACACTGTTGTCTTTCTGCGAGATATGAACTTAATAATGCGGCACTTGCTCCTCTCAGTCCATATGCCTCTAGTTTGGCCATCAATAGCTGGTGATCAATGGTGTCGAAGGCTTTCGAAAGGTCGAAGTATAAGCCTGCGACTTTTTCATTCCTGTCTACCTTTTCTGTAATGTAGGTTATTGCTTTAAAAACTGCCATTTCTGTAGATCTACTTGGTCTAAAGCCATATTGGTTGTCGCTTAGGATATTGTATTTATGTAAAAAACTCATTAATCTTGTATATATTGCTCTTTCAAAAACCTTCCACATCGATGACAATAGTGACACCGGCCTGTAGTTGCTTACTTCATGTGGTTTTCCTTTTTTAAAAATAGGGACTAATTTTGCCTCTTTCAGCTTTGCAGGGAAAATACCAGATATGAAACTCTCATTCATTGTATTGACCAATGGAGTACAAACAAACTCGGCTGCATATTTCAAAATGCATACTGGTATCTCATCAAGTCCGGCAGAAAATTTGTTTGGAAGGTCCATCATAATTCTGTATAATTCAGATTCATCTACAGGTGTGAGAAATAGAGTTTGGTTCTGACTAATTTTAGGTTGCTCTTTTGAGCTTAAATGAGTATTGACAGGTGTGTTAAAGTGCTTGCTGAACAGTTCAGCAATAACCAAGGGATCTTCTGTAGTCCCCTCTAACCCAGAACTTAATGAGATTTTAGCATGTGATGTTTTTTTGTTAGTTTCAACCTTAAATATATTCCAAGCTGACTTAACCTTATTATTAGAATTAGATATTTTATTATCGTTAACACATTTCTTATAATTTGAAATAAACTTTCTTTATTCTTTTCTTTCTGCTTTATATTGATTATAGATGACCATATTATTTGTTTGCCTATACCAAACATAAAGGTCCTTGATATAAGCAGAGTATTCTTTTATTTCAGCACTCACCCAATTCTGATGGGAATCCTTGGATCGGGAAGTTGTAATTGGAAAGGATATATCAAAGTAATAATAGAATATGTTGAAGAATGTTAGATATTTTTCATCGACACTTATGGCCTGAAATACTGCCTCCGAGTCCTCATTTCTTAGATAGTTAGTAAATGCGGTTATATTTTGATGAGTGAAAAAGAGTTTTCTAATAAATTTCTGTTTACTTACTTGTCTTGGAATCTTAAAATTTAAGATTTGACCATAGTGATCAGAGATATTTGTTATGTATATAGAACAGTTTAACAAATCCTCATCCAATATGTTACTGAAGATGTTATCAATCTGTGAACTAGAAACAGCAGTAATCCTAGTCATTCCTTCCCCATGGGGCTTTAGGCTATAACTAGAGAAAAGATCTAGCACAGATGAAGTATTTTGATTGTTCTGGGCAAAATTTATATTAAAATCTCCACCTATAATAATGTATTTATTAGGACAATATATCTCATCTAGTAATTCTGTAATTTTTGAGAGAAAGATATTGATATCTCCATTTGGAGATCTGTAAATACTAATAAATATGTAATTTGTTTTATTAAGTTTTATCTCGGATACAGAAAACTCACAGTCTTTTTCAACTGGTGTGCTGTCACTTATAATATTTGAGATTATCAAATGATTTTTTGAATAGATGGCGGTACCCCCACCCTTATGTGCTGTTCTTGCAGAGTAACTGGTCAGACTGTAATGATTAAAATTTAAATTTATTATATCTTCCCTGTGTAACCAATGTTCTGAAATAAAAAATACATCTGGCTTTATAATAGAAAGAACAACTTCTATTATATCTTGATAGAGATTGTTATTGCTATATTGGCAGTTTGTGTCAAATGTACCCTTTGACATTTGCTTAAATATTTTTCCATTATTATATGAAGTACTTCCGCCAAGTAGAAGTGCTTGCGGTTTTGTGATTTTTGCTTTTTGATTTTTTTGCGCGACTTTGGTCGATTCAGCATCATTTTGGTTTCCAGCCGTACCCAAACTCCGCCTTTGCTGACTAGTTTCATTTCTTAGATGCTGTATTGATTTATTTGTTTCTTGCATTTTTTGTCTTTCTTTCAGGACATCCTTTTCAATTTTTGTGTATTCTTCTTTCAGTGTTTCAATTTGTTCTATTTGTTTTCGGCATGTTTCTTTTAGTTCTTTAATTGTGTTTTCTTTTATCGCTGGTTGGTTTTCTAGGCCACATATCACCTCCTTGTGTTCTTCAATTATGTTTTTATTGTCCTTGGATATTTGTTCTTCCTTTCTTGCTGCTGTGGTGGTTAGCCGGCATAATTTCTCTTCACATTCACATTTTTTTGCCTGTTGCTGCCGGTTTTCATCTTGTAGTTCATTCATTTTCGTTAGTTTTTTGGTCATAACATCCATTTTCTTTTTTATATCGTCATTCTCATCTTTAAGTTGCTTTACCAAATTTTGCATTCTTTCCCTTGTTTTAGTTTCTTCTGTTAGTTTATTTTTCAATTGGTCAGATTGCCGTTTGTAGTCTTTCAGTTGTTCTTCATGGTTCTAATTTGAGACTGACATTTCTAAGTTTTTCTTTTCCATTAGACTTCTAGTATCTTCTACTTCTTTCTTCAACCTTTTTATGGTATCCTTGAAGTCATCGATTTCTTTCTTATACATTTTCTCATGTTCCTCTGCCTCATTTTCAAATGCCATTGAATTTCTCTTTGATCTTTTGAGGTGTTCTGCTAACTTATATATTTCATTCTGCTGCTTTAAAATAATCTCCCGAAGTTCAAATAGTTCTGTTGATTCACTTTCTTCTAAGTTGTTTGCAGCGTTTTCGCATCGATTACTGCAGTAGATCTTATTTTCCTTTATGACCGAGATTTCTGTTCTATCAGTGCAACTTCTGTGTAAAATAGTTTGGCATGCTACACAGTAATAGCATGACATCTCTTTCTTGCAGCATTTAAATTTTCCCAATGACAGCTTTTCATTCATCTTTATTTAGATCCAAATTATTATAGTTTATACAGAAGACGTAAGCGGTGTGTGTATTTATCTAGAAACTTAAATGTGTATTAGATAGTTATCTCAACAATGAGGATACCCTAAAACTACAGAAGTGGAGCTTGGAGTGCTACAGGGGTCAAATCAAATCGTTTACTTCCATAGACATGTTCACATGTATCGGAATCGCCATATGTAGTTTAAGGTCAAATTTAAATTAAAAATATAATAAAAATGAAATCAAATAGTATGCCTTACATTAAATGTTCCAAAAGACCTACGTTACAATATATTACGACATTTTAAAATATAAACATATAAAACTCTTCCAGAGAATAAATGTTCTGAAAGACCTAGGCTTCAATATATTTAGACATATTAAAACTCAGACATAAAAAACTCTTTTCAGCCAGTATGGCGTTTAGTCGTGTTTTAAAAACGCACATACTAGGTATATCCTTCATATGTGTGGGTAAGTGATTGAATACCTTCAAGAAACTTAGTTTTTCAAGATGCCTTCTGAATCGGACGTTGGTGAAAGCCATTCAGAAACAGATCTAAATAAAAGTGGTTTTGCTTGTTGCAAAAATAAAAGTTGTAGTGTATGTGTCTGTGTTAACTGCCATGCAATATATCACAATAGCTGTATAAAGCGGTTAGGAAAAATAAAGAAAACAATAAAATTGATGAAACAAAAATTGAGTGTTGCAACAAAGTAACTTCGGCGCTGGCAAATGACTCCATAAACGAAATAAAGAATAGTAAGTTGGAATTAGAGATTTCATACCTTAAGAAAATGCTGGAATAGGTTATCGATAAAAATAATATTTTAAAAATGAATAATCAATCAATTATTGGTAGAGAAAATATATAAAATAGAAAATGCTACAAAAATCAAAACAAATCATATTCTGAAATGGCTAAAGCTACGCAATATCAACATCAACAACAACAATTAGGTTCACGGTCCGATTTGAAAGAGAAAGGGGCAAAACGTTTGGTAACAACAACAGTGCAAACGGTAGATAACCAAAACCAGTCCCGGTCCAACGTAAGGTTGAAATCGACGTCTGGAGAACCGGATCTGACAGAAAATTCGCCGATTAAAAACATTGCAAACGCTAGTAGTTCAAATAACCTAGAGAGAGAAAATGACATTCCACAAAACATACAAAAACAAATATTAATTAACGTTAACGCGAAACGAACTACTGCAAATAATGGACAAAATCAAAGACATTTCGAAGATTTGCAGGAACCACGGTTTACCAGACGACGTCAATCGAAGACGAAAAAGTTGGGGACTTGTGATGTATCCTCAAACACTGAAACCCAAGCCTTCACAGGAGGTGACAGGCAGGCATGGATTTATTAAAACAGGGAGAAAAGATCAGCCACAGAAGTCATAATTACTGACTTTATTAAAGCAAAACCTGGTTATGAAAATATCAAAATGATGGTAAAGGAACTTTCTACGGCAACAACAAACAAACAAACAACTTGAAGGCCTTTGTGGTTGTGGCCCCAATACAGAAAAAAATGAACATTACGATGTTACTTTCTAGCCAACAAATGTTGGCAAACATAGGTTTGACTTTAGCAAGCATAAGGAGTTTTTACAAGAAACTAAACAGTTTTTTTTGTGATGGGCTGGTCACAGATGGGCCATTGCCTGTTAAAGTGGAAACAAACAATACAAATATATCAGAGGTATGTGGAACATTCTCTGTGATACACCAAAATGTTAGATTAATTGGAAACTGCCTAGATGAAGTACAAAAACTCACCAATGATAACGAGGAATGCCTGGCAATCTGTATTTCCGAGCAATGGAAATCGTAATAGCAGTTGCTGCTTTACCAAGTTATAAACTTCCAAATTGGCTCAAGCTTTTGTAGAGGGGAAAACGACCATGGAGGAGTGGTAATTTATTGTAGGAATGGTGTCAAATGGAAACCTAGATTAGATATTGTAAAAGTGTCTGCGCCCTTTGTATGTGAGTGTGCAGCTGTCGAAGTTGAGTTAGCTGGTAGGATGTATGTTATTTTATGTCTGTACAGACCACCCAATGGTGATTTTAAAATGTCTAGCTTGATCCTAGAGAATATTTTAAATAAAATGGATGTAGATGTGTCTATATATCTAACTGGAGATCTTAATGTTGATATTTTAGTAAAAAACAATGAATCAGAAGCACTTGCGTCATTGTTAGGATTTTTTAATTTGCAACCAACCATAAAGGAATATACTCGGCCTTTAGGGCTAAATTGGGGAAGTTGTATTGACAACATTTACACAAACACTATAAATTGGAGCTCCGAGGTACTACAGACCCAAATCTCAGATCATTTTGCACAAAAAATTTTAGTAGGCTATATTAAACAAAAACCAGTAATTATAACAAAAACATCCTTTTGTACGGAAAATAAGAATGAGTTTAAACATAAACTAGCTAACCAAAACTGGTTATATTTGTACTCTTTGCCTGACTGGGAAGTAAACAAACAGTGGCATTATTTTATGAAAACATTCTTGTTTATATTTGAGGAAAGGTTTCCCAAAAAAGGTGTTAGAATGCATCCAAACACTGAATGTAATTTTTATGATACCCCAGAGGTTCACGAATGCAAACATTTACTTGATTTAGTGTGGGTCCTTAATACATCGGATGAACTGTTAAAGGAAACATATAGAAATGTCAAAAAAAAGGTATAATGATATTTTGCAAAAGGTTAGATCTCAATACTATCGAGATAAAATATATAACTCTGAAAATAAATCTAGGGCAAGGTATACAATGTAAAATCTCAGGTAACCCTTCAAAAATAGTAAATGAATTGGCCACTCACTTTTCAGAGGTGGCCTCAAATGCGCAAAAAAGCTGTCCAAGTATTCCTTTCTCAACTAATATAAATTTTAAATCTAGGTCTATATTTATTCATCCTGTTACCCCAAATGAAATCTTAAGTATTCTGAATAACATTAAAAATAAAGCAAGCGCAAGCTATGATGTGATCCCAGTAAATCTTATAAAACCCTCTAACGTTTGTAATAAATAACTCTTTATAATATGGAATATTCCCTGATCTACTAAAGGTGGCAGTGGTTAGACCAATTCATAAGAAGGGAGATCATGAGTCTATTGAAAATTATAGATCTATCAGTTTATTGCCCAGTTTTTCAAAGGTTTTTGAGATTGTCATGTGCAACAGAATCACAGGTTTTTTTAATTCACAAAATCTCTTCAGCGAACACCAACATGGCTTTTTGAAGGGAAGATCAATAGAAACAGCAGTTTTTAGGTTTGTGACTGAAGTTTTGGATTGCTTAGAAAATAAGCATCTTGCTATTGGGTCATTCTTAGATCTATCAAAGGCCTATGACTGTCTGGATCATTCGATTTTGCTGGAGAAAATGGAAAGATATGGGATAAGGGGTCCGGCATTGGATTGAATCAGGTCGTATCTATCTTAACACAGATAAATCAAACTTGATTTTATTTAGCACAAAACAATCTACACTTAAAATACAAAACAACATCACCTTAAATAACTCTAATATTTCATTTTCTGAACATGCTAAATTTCTGCAAATCTACATGGATAATCACTTGGACTGGCAGAAGTCGATAGACTATGTTTCGTCTCGGTTGAACTCTATAAGCTACTCAATAAGAGTATTGAAAAAACACCTTAATTTGGAAACTTTAAAAATTGTTTATTATGCTAATTTTCAATCGGTGTTGCGCTTTGGAATCATTTTCTGGGGTGCCTCACCACTTCTGGAGAGATTATTTATCCTACAACTTACTAACGCCAACGATGTGTCGGCCATCCTGAGAAACAGAGGCAAGCTTGTCAATTCTAGAAAAGTCTATGTTGAATCAGACCTGTCCCCAGGACAATTGGAGCATCTTCATGGCGTCAGGGATGAGCTGAGTAGGTGATGCTCGGATGGGGAAGAGAATTTGGTTATCAAGTACTCAAAAGGTGTTCCTGCAATTGCAACAAGAGTGCCAAAAAACTAGGTCTCTCTAGCACCAACAATGACATCACTCACTTGCCTGCGTACCAAAACGCACGCATTCTATAGCTCGGCCGCCGCGTGCTCCTACGACCTGGTGGCTACCTCTGAGTCATGGCTTCAGCCTGATGTCTTCGGCAGCGAGCTGTTTCCGGAGTCCTACACAGTCTACCGCTCGGATAGAAGAACAGACCTTGTTGATGCATCGCGCGGTGGCGGTGTCTTGCTTGGTGTCTCAGACAGATTTGCATCTGAGCGACTCGACCTTACCGCTCTTAGCAATCAGATTCCGTTAATAGACGTCTTAGGTTGTAGAATAGTTGTAAGTTATTTTGTATTTTATGTCTTTGTTATTTATATGCCGCCCTCAGCTAGCCACAACCAAGTAGACAGCTTTTTGGAAATACTTTCATTAGTGGATATGATTAGGGGCAAAAATATATTCCTTGGTGATTTTAACATTCCATTATATACCTCCGACCTTCCTCCCAATGCCAAGCATAGATCCTTGTGTACTTTTAATGATTTTCCTAATATAAGGCAAATCAACACTATTCCTAACATCAGCAATCGCTGTTTAGATCTGGTATTCACTGACTTTGAAGTCAATGTGTCGAGGAATGATGTGTTTATTGTTGATGAGGACCCTTATCATCCGTCCTTGCTGGTCAGCTTCCAAGGTGCTCTCCCACATGTTCCCAGCTTTCCCATGAACGGGAACAAGCCTCCACAATTTAATTTCAGAAAGGCTGATTTACTGATTACTGATCCTGTAATGTACGAGCTAATGCTTGGCACCGACTGGTCTCCAGTTCTTAATGGCTCCGACGTTGATAGCTTTTGTCAAAACTTCTATGCCATTCTAAATGATATTTTTGCAGCATGTACACCATTAAAAGTACGTAGACATAGGAGGTTTCCTCCCTGGTTTACGAAAAAAATTATTGACATGGTGTTCGAGAAGGAGAAGGTCTATCGTAGGTTCAAGGTTCGAAAGTCCGCCATCTACCTGGCCAGCTATCGAACATTGCGTAAGTCATTTAGGTTGAAGTCTGACATAGCCTATAGAGATTTCATTCACCGCGCTGAATCCAACATAACCTCTGATCCCTCCAACTTCTGGTCCTTTATACAAGGAAAAAAATGCGCTTCTCGCATTCCAGCTGCTATGACTGACTTCAATGACACTACTCACTCTGGTCCGGACAGTGTTGTTTCAGCCCTCGCTGCGTTTTTCCAGACTGTTTATAAAACATCTCCACAGCCTATTGAAGACATTCCTATGATAGCACATTCTGACTCCGTAGACATTCCGTCAATTACTACCGATGATGTAATCGAAATGAGTAAAAGACTCAAGAACAGGATCAGTTCTGGCCCTGACGGGATTCCCAGCTTCATTGTGAGGTACTGTTCACTAGCGTTATGTAGTCCACTATGCCATATATTTAATCTCATACTAAGGTCTGGCGTCTTTCCTGATGCGTGGAAGGTTGCTCGGGTTTGCCCTATCCTTAAAAAAGGTGATTCTACCTTAATCGAAAATTATCGGCCCATTTCTATTCTCTGCAACTTTTCCAAAGTATTTGAGATGATCTTACATAAGTCCATTTTTCCCAGTATCAGAACCAATGATTCCCTCGAGCAACACGGATTCATGTCAAAGAGATCATGCATCTCTAATTTGTGCTCTTTCTCACATAATGTCTGCGTCGCTCTTAACTGCAGAGGTCAGGTCGATGTTATCTATATTTCAGCAAGGCGTTCGACCAGATCGATCACCACAAGCTGCTACAAAAAGCACGCAATCTCTTCAGCTTTTCTAGAGGCCTCATTACACTCTTACAATCATACCTATGTAATCAAAGGCAGTTTGTCGAGATTGACGGTTTTCGGTCTGAGTAATTTATACCGACATCTGGTGTTCCGCAGGGTTCTAACCTTGGACCGCCCCTGTTTAATATATTCGTGGAGGATCTGATTCGAGTGTTAAATTGCTCCAAACTCGCCTATGCCGATATTCTAAAAATCTCTCATCGTATTGACACTTTCAATGATTGCCTTCTACTGCAGTCAAAGTCAAAAATAAGCTTTATTGTTTAAGATAAATAATCTTGTTGACAAACCAAAATACAATAATATATCTAGACATAAAATTATCAAATACAACATAAAAGTAAAGAAAATAAAAAACTAAAAATATTTTGAAAAATAGTTAAAAAAAAACATCTAAATGGAATTTAAAAAAATATGTGTTTTACAAATATTACACTCTACTAAGAAATGCTCTCCTTACATCGAAGTTAAATCCAGGGTCGATATTTGCTATATGATCTAATATACACTAATCATGTCAAATTATTTTATAATTTGTCTAGAGAAAAACTAACTTGTTAAAGAAATAAAAAAAAACAAAAAGCAAAAATACGAAACGCAACAAATAAAATTTAAAAAATATAAAAAATTAAAAGCATTTAAAGAGTATCCACAAAAAATTCGTTCAAACTATAGTAAGCTTTACCAAGCAATGCTTTCTTTACAGTTCTTCTGAACAATTTCAAGTTTTGCACACTTTTCATTCCAGTAGGCAAATGATTAAATATTTTTTTACTTCCATAAAAAATTGATTTTTTGGTCAGAGTAGAGGTGGGCAATGGCAGACGAATATTAAAATTAACATAGCCTCTAGTTTGATAGGCAGCACCCACTGGTTCTTCAAGATCTCCCCGATTTCTGAAAACCAGGCTAACGGTTTCCAGAATTAGCAGTGATGGCAAAGTTAGGATCTTTTTGGCGATGAACAGTGCTCTACAGGATTCACGAGAATTAGCCCCAGACAACTGCTCTCTTCTGCAGTACAAAGGCAGAATTAAATAACCCTAGTCCACAGGAATCCCAAAAGGGAATACCGTATCTGAGGCGTGAGTCCACTAGTGCAAAGTAGACTTCTCTAGTTACAGAAAATCCAAGCTCCGAAGCAATGGCACGAACTGCATAGCAACCAGCTGACAACTTGCTACAAAGCTCCGAGACATGTGGAAAAAACTTGAGATCAGCGTCAATGTTAAGGCCCAAAAATGTTGTGTTATAGACACTTAAAAGTTGGGCATCTCTACGGCTCAAATGGTCGAACCAACAATACTAGTTTTACCGATGTTCAGGGACAGGCAGTTGCTGTCACACCACTCTAACTCTGCAGAGATCTGCTGAAATAGTATTAAGCAAAGAGTCTTTACCATTGTTATGCCACAGGATAGTGGTGTCGTCCGCAAAGAGCGTGAACTCTCCCTGGATATCAAGAAAAACCAGATCGTTGATATACAAGAGAAAGAGGAGTGGTCCAAGAACAGAGCCCTGTGGCACGCCAGATGCTATCCTCCTTTCCTCAGACCTAAGAACTCCAACAACGACTGCCTGCCTACGTTCTTCCAGGTATGACTGAAACCATTTCAGTGATCCTCCCCTAAAACTATATTTTTCCAGCTTAAGCAGCAGTATTCTGTGGTTCACGCAGTCAAAAGCTTTGGATAAGTCACAGAATACCGCTGCTGTAGCATGACCGATGTTAAGATTCTGATAAAGTTTGTCAAAAAATGCAAACAAGGCATCACCCGTACTCTTATTGGCTTGAGACCCAAATTGATTATCAGTTAGAACTCCGTGGCGATTCAGAAAGGACATCATTCTACTCTTAGTCAGTTTTTCAACAATTTTGGAAAGAGTGGAAATAAGTGAGATAGGCCTAAAGTTGGAAGGATCCTCCGTGTGACCCCCCTTATGAATTGGAATCACTCTTGCCAACTTGAGACAGGAGGGGAATATTCCTGTTGCCCAAGACACGTTGATTGCTGCTGCCAAGGACTCTACATGTTGTGGCAAATTCTCAAAAATTTTTATAGTAAGGCCATCATCACCTGAACTATTTTTATTTTTTATCCCCTTGATAACATCTCTTAAGTTCATTAGTATCGGTATCAAAAAAGGCAAAGGATTGGGATATTTTAACTTTCGAGAGGTAACCAAGTGGGTCGCTATTACAGGTAATTCTGGAGGTCAGTTTATTTGCAATAGTACAATAATAAGTGTTTAGGGCATCAACATCCAACTCTACAGGAGTCCTGCCCACCTTCTGTCATATCTCATTGACCACAGACCAGCATTCTTTTTGTTTGTTGCCAGCATTGTTAATTCTCTCTGAATAATAGTTATTTTTTACTACTTTAATTAATTTACGGTATGTAGATCTATATTTTTGAAAGTATATCTAGAAATGGTTGTTGTCATTGAACTTTCGAATGTAATGTAAGCTTTGCAAATTGGTAGCTGAAACCCTAAGCCCGAGAATCACCCATGGTCTTTTAGGTTTCTTCTTAATTTGCCTTAAAGGAAAATGTTCTCTAAATTTATCAGTGATTAGATTATGAAATGTTTCTAATGGAACTGAGTTTTGAAAAATAATATTCCAGTCTGTTCGAATACATGCTTGGTAAAACCCATCATAGTTAGTCCTACTGTAAATTCTCCCTATTCTTCTCTTCCTCTTAGAAAAATCTGCACCTAAAGCTATATCACAGAGAACAGCTTCGTGGTCCGACAGACCAGCATTTATCACAGAACAAACTATTTCATTATCATTAAAATTTGAACAGATGTAATCTATTAGAGAAGAGTAATGCTTAGTAAGTCGAGTTGGAGAGTCAATATGCATGGTCATATTATAAGAGCCAAGCAAATTACAATACAAATACAATACAATACAAATAATTTATTCATGTTATATACATATATGAATGTTTACACACGTCAGACAATAAGTAATTGATTATATCTAAAGAAAAAAAAAACTAGTCTAGAATGAAATAAAATAAATAGTATTAATTTCATTTTTTTTTTTGGACAATATGTAAAATTTTTAATATAAAACTTAACTAAATAATAATACGAATATTAAAAACAATATATGAGACATTACAAAGGACATTAACAATAATATGTAAAATATTAAGCTTATAAACCGTCAATATTAAAATTCATTGTAAATGTGGCAATATAAGATCACACAATTGAGGTATTCCTCCAATGCATAAAAAGCCTGCCCTATGAGAAACTTCTTAATTCGTCTTTTAAACATAGTGAGTGGCAAACTTCTGACACTCAAACATTAAAAAATTTTACCCCCCAGTACCCTGGGCCGTCCTGACACCTCCGTAGACGCCAGTAAGCAGAAACCATGTTACTTCTCATTCGAGTTTGATAATCATGCACATCCTGGTGAGTCAGAAACAGATCCATATTCTGCCGAACATACACCAAGCAGACAAACATATACAAACAAGGCAAGGTTAAAATTCTTAAACCCACAAAAGTTCCCCTACAGTCATCCCTATAAGCTAAGCCAGAAACCAACCTAATAGCCCTCCTCTGCAACCCAAAAACCCTGTGCATCCCCGCCGAATGTCCCCATGCCAAAGTTGCATAGGAAATATGAGAATGAAAAACTGCAAAATATGTTGTTCGTCTAACATCAGCGGAAACACACTGGGAGATATGTCAAAGAAGGTAAAGGCTACTGGCAAGCTTCCTTGCAAGGGCA
Source organism: Kuschelorhynchus macadamiae (assembly GCA_030620095.1). Lineage (NCBI taxonomy): Eukaryota > Metazoa > Arthropoda > Insecta > Coleoptera > Curculionidae > Kuschelorhynchus > Kuschelorhynchus macadamiae. The sequence continues at coordinate 597,327 of JAUTXW010004093.1, forward strand.
TTCACATGTTCTCCCCACTGTAATTCGGGATCCAGAACCACACCAGGGAAAGACACAGACGACACATTTGGTGCATTATGCATGTCTCTAAGGGTAAAAATTACCATCCGGGTCTTATCCACATTCAGCAGCAATCTGTTGGAGCAAAACCACTGCTCTGCCCTCTCCTGTGCCGACCGAGAAGCCTCCAACGCGCCCCCCAATGTGTCAGCGGCAAGGGAAACTGTGGTGTCATCAGCAAAAAGCGTAAATTTAACTGTGTTGTCACTATAGGGAAGGTCGTTCGTGTATATTAGGAATAATATAGGCCCAAGAATAGATCCCTGGGGCACTCCTATTTTAATCTCGCTCATTGCTGAAGACTCCCCAGCCACCCTCAATACTTGACGTCTAGATTGTAGGTAGGAGCACACAAGGTTCACACTATTAGGACTAAATTTATAGTATTCAAGTTTGCGAAGGAAGATATCATGGTCAACACAATCAAAAGCCTTACTCAAGTCGCAGAAGAGTACAGATTCATACTGCATCCTGTGGAAGGCACCCTGAATGGCCGATACTAGATCCACAATACCGTCATCCGTGCTTCTGTGTTTTCTGAATCCAAACTGAGAAGGTGAAAAAATATTTTTGGATTCAAAGAACTTAACCATTTGAATGGCCATACATTTTTCCAAGATTTTTGAGATAACAGGTAAAATTTATATTGGCCTGTAATTTTCGGGACGATCGGTATCTCCTTTTTTAAAGATAGGCGTTACACATGCAACTTTAAGAGCATCTGGAAACACCCCAACCCTCAGACAAAGATTGATTAATTTAGTCAGTGGGAACAATATTTGATTTTTAACTGATTTTAATAATACTATATTGAGACCATATATGTCGCGACTTGGTTTATTATTTAATTGGTCTATTATGTCCCGTACCTCAATAAAAGTTACCTCCTGAAAAGAGAACACAGTTTGGGGCTGCTCAACATTATTTAAATATGTCAAAGGATCCGTATTTGCATCCGGTATATTTTGGACTGTATGTTCAGCTATGTTAGAAAAAAAATTGTTGTATTTATTAGGTGTAAGAATGTGATCTCCCTGAACAGACTGAGTCTTTCCTCTATGTTTATTTATAATCGTCCACATGGTTTTATTGGGGTTGGCAGATGTGCGAATCAAAGTGTCGTTTGCTTTAATTTTAGCCTCCTTTATAGAACTTCTGTATAATTTTTGATCTTTATACAGAATCTCTACATTGGGAAAATTATATTGATTTTTTTGCTCTTTCAAAAAATTAAGATGGTCACGCATCACTAAGCTCAGCGTTAAACCAAGAAATATTACTGGATTGGTCAGACCTAACAATATATTTTTTTTCTGGAAAGGATTTAAGGTATGCAGTTTCCAGAATATTTAAAAAAATTTCAAATTTTTGGTTAACACTAATATTAGTCTGAATTATAAAATCCCATGATGGTCACAATAATAGGTTATAATTTTGTTTGTTTACGTTTTTCGTGTGTGGAAATGTGCTGTTTTTTTTGAGGAAATATATCAACGAATAATTGTTTTTATACCATAAATCTCTAATACACAGTTGTTATTACCTCCAAGAGTGTTTGCAGCAGTTTGGACATAGTTAGTGCCTTAGACTTATAGTTTTTGGATTTTTGTTATTTTGTAAACATTTTAACCTCAGATTTCTGCCATAGAGTATTGTGTAAGAGATGTTCTGATGTAAGTACCACTGAACTTCGATTCCTCATGTTGTCAAGCCGCGTTATTCCTTACCTGTGTAAAGAGTGCGCACCACTTATGAAAGAACTTTACCGCCTCCCTGAACGTGTTTCCGCACTTGAGCATCAACTGGCTGGTGTAAAAGTCGCAAATGAAAATATATTGGGGTGCATGGAACAAGTCAAAGTACTTGCCCAAGAGATGAAGAGCATGGAGACTACTTTTCTGACTGCTATGGAGGAAATAAGATCGGATGTAAAATCCCTAAAATCAGGTCCAGCAATGTTGCTGCCACAGGAGCCTAGTCAAAACGATCAGGACAGTGTCCTAATGGAAATCTCAGAAAGGCAAAAAAGGTCAGCAAATTTAATGTTTTTTAACTTACCTGAGGTCAATGATGATGAAGATCTGCAAAAAGCCAAGAACATTCTTACTAGTATGATTGATTTGCCTTTTTTTTTTTAGGCCAATAGACTGGGAAAACGAAATAAAAATGGATATCGTTCATTGAAGGTCACCCTTCAGAACCCTGACATCATTCCACTAATTTTAAAAAATAAGAAAAAACTGGATAGAACTCAAAAAATCTACCTAGAGTCTGATCTCACACCACAACAACGCACAAACCTCAATAATTTGAAAAATGAATTAAAGCAGAGAATGCGTGATGGTGATTCAAATCTCACAATAAGATACGTCAAAGGCATTCCGAAGATAATGCCAAAAAACTAACAGGTACTCCTTCGAACCTGCTCGTTTACTTTCAAAATGTCCGGGGACTCCGCACTAAACTTTATTCTCTCTTTGAAAATGCATCCTTTTCCCAGTATCAAGTAATTGTATTTAATGAAACATGGTTAACTAGCGATTATCATGATGGAGAGTTACATATGTTGGATTATAATATATACAGAAGGGATCGGTCACTCGAAACTAGTGAATACTCTAGGGGCGGTGGTGTTCTAATTGCCGTCCACAAGAGTGTAAGAAGCAGGGTACTGGCATCTGACCCCAATATTGAACAACTCTTTGTACAGATTGGAACAGGGGCCAACCAGTACATACTAGGTACTGTCTACTTGCCTCCAAGAAGTCCCTTTGAGAACTTTTCCTTATTTACTAACAACTTGGAAAGACTCACCGAGGAGTTTCCAGACTCTGAGGTTTGTGTTATGGGTGATTTTAACTTGCCACACAGTCAATGGACTCAAGACCAATTCGCATCAGTCACTGTTGCCTCACCAGAAGCAGCTCCAAATGAAGTAACATCCCTTGGAATTCTCTCAGATATGTGTTCCTTCCACAACCTTCACCAAATAAATTCTGTTCTGAATGCTACTGGTAATCTTTTGGATTTGGTATTTGTTCGGGACCTGGATATATCAGTCATGCTTGCAGATGAACCACTTTTAAGACCTGACGCCCACCACCCACCCCTACATTTTACTTTGCGGCTCGGTGAGCACTCCAGTGATTATGGATTGATTGGCGACGGTTTCTACAGAGACTTTAAATCCATTAACTTAAATGCTGCGATGGACTTTATGGAACAATTTGACTGGGATTTATTATTTTTAAATAAAACTCTTGATGACTTGGTGAATATTTTTTATGAAATTATGTATTTAACAATTGAATGTTTTGTCCCCTTAAAAAAGTATACATCTAAAAAATTTCCTTACTGGTTTTCCCAGGAATTGAAAGATAGTATAATTGATAAGAAAAAAGCACATAAAAAATTTCTAACATCTAAATTATACACAGATTATGTGAAGTTTTCTGAAATTAGAGCCAAATGTAAATCTTTTTTAAATCAATGCTATAGTGAATATGGTTATTTCACTGAATCATCACTTAAGAATAACTTAAAAAATTTCTGGAAGATCATTAATTCCAAAAAGATAAAACCGGGAATTCCCGTGGATATGTATTATGAGGACCTAAAAGCGTCATCGGGTGAGGAGATTGTTGATCTCTTTGCTGAGTATTTCTCTGAAATGTATGACAATAGACCACCTAATGATGCACTCAATAGCCCCATATTTTTTAATTATCTAAATAATGTTAATCTATCTCAATTTAGCATTACTATTTCAGATATCTATTCCGAACTATCCACATTGAATACAAATAAGGGTCCCGGGCCTGATGGTTTACCTCCCAGTTTTTTAAAAAATTTTAGCTTCTTATTGGCACGTCCACTTTTTCACATCTTTAATTTGTCCCTTTGTACTGGAGAGTTTCCGTCATTTTGGAAAGTGAGTTTTATCACCCCAATCTTAAAGTCGGGTGACAGCTCACAGATTAATAATTACAGACCACTAAGTATAATCAGTGTAATCCCAAAAATGTTTGAGAGTTTCTTGTGTAACTTCCTGACCGCTGGTATGACAAGTCAATTGATAGATGAACAATATGGTTTCTTGTCAGGCAAATCGACTGAGCTGAACTTGCTTTCCTTTTCTAATTTTCTGTCAAAGACTTTGGAGGATGGTGGGCAGGTCCATGCATTGTACACCGACTTTGCCAAAGCCTTTGACAGAGTCAACCATAAAATCCTCCTGCGTAAACTGGCAGAAATGGGAGTGCAAGGACCACTTTTTCAGTGGCTTCATTCCTATCTTACTGATAGAACTCAGATAGTAAGAGTACACAACTTTAAATCCAAAGAAATTAAGGTACCTTCTGGCGTCCCACAGGGCTCTCACCTTGGACCCCTTCTGTTTAATGTCTACATAAATGATATCAAAAGGTGCTTCCATCATAGTCATTTCCTTCTTTTTGCAGATGACTTGAAGTTTTTCATGAGGATTGATTCAACGGGTGACTGCACTAAACTTCAGAATGACTTGGACAGAGTTGTAACCTGGTGTGCTGACAATGCAATGGATCTGAATGTGTCCAAATGCTGTTCAATGACCTTCAATCGTAGGAGGTATCCACCTTACTTTAACCATGTCTATTTGGTCAATGACACTCCAATGAGGTCTACTTCCCAAATTAAAGATCTAGTTGTGATACTAGATACTCAACTAAGTTACATTCCGCACATTTCATCAGTGACTTCTAAGGCTCTGCAGATGTTGGGTTTTATTAGGAGATGCACTAGGGATTTCCATGATTTGACAGCCATTAAGCTCCTTTACTGTTCTCTTGTACGACCATACTTGGAATACGCTTCATGTGTATGGACTCCATATTACAATATCCACATTCAGTCAATTGAAAGAGTACAACACAAATTTCTGAGATATATCTCACTTAAACAAAATATTCAAGAATCCATCAATTATAGAAATATTGAAACTTCCTTGAACCTCATAACATTGGAAACTCGTCGTTTGCATAAGGATCTATTGGTCTTCTATGATCTTCATTCTAATTACTCTTGCCCCTTATTGCTCAGTGAATTGGGACTTCATGCTCAGCATCGCTGGACCAGGCAATCCCCCACATTTTATGAACCTCCTCATAGAACTAACTATGGCTATAACTCTTTCCTTACCAGATGTGCTAGAAATGCCAACAAAGAATCGGCAGGTCTTGACTTCTTCTCCAGTCGAACTACATTTAGGGGACAAGTTAAGCATTCAGTATCTATTAATTAGTATTTGTTCCTATTATTTTTATAGTAAAAATCGTTTTGAAACCTTGTATTGTAATCTGTGATTATTCCTGTACCTGTATTTGTATTTGTTAAGTTTCTTAGGTTATATGTCCTTAGGTTAGGCATAGTTTCTTGTACTTATACTTTTACTATTTTGTATTAAAATTGGGCTTTAGCCCGTTGAAATAAATAAATAAATAAAATCCCATGATGGTGTATTAAGTATTTCATGGTAAAAGAGGAGTCCCCTCTGTGTTAATGGTCTACATACTTTCCGAGTCTCTAGAAAACCATTTCTTCTACTCTCAGTCATACACACACAAAAGTTGACCCATATGATCAGAGACATTCAATTCCACAATATTAACAGACCTTATAGTTACACCAGGACTTACAAACACATTATCCAGACATGCATCTCCCCTTGTGGGCCGGAATATGGTTTGTCATATTCCAAAACTCTGCGCAATATCGGAGAATCTTAACTGCTTCAGGATGGCCAGTATTAAAGTGGATGTTAAAATCACCTGCTATTATGATATTGTCATCATGTCTGAAATAAGACATTACTCTTCCAAATATAGTAGTAAAGGTGTCAAAACTTCCCAAAGGTGAGTGATACAATACTAAAACATAAAGGTCAAAATTCTGTATATAAACAACAATATTCCATACATTTATCAACACAAAAGCTAGATTTTATACAAGAGGATACCTCAAGATCACTACTAACAAAAATCATGGTACCCCCACCAGAAAATTCTCTTCGTATATAGTACCCTGCCATTTTAAAGCCCTGGATTTGGAAAACGCTGGCTTCTTCCTGGGTGAGCCAGTGTTCAGAAATGCATAAAATTTGTATATCTTTATCGGCCACATATGCTTCTGACTGTCCACCTTTTTGTCGGATTGATCTAATATTTATGTGCAATATATTAAATTTAACATTCACGGGTTCAATGTTATTTTTACTACCATTGTTTAATGGCGCTGGAGGTTCATAAAATGGTTTATTAAGACATCATTGGGTCACAAAGATGAACACAAATATTGATCCCGGTTTCTGTGTGGTACAGTAAGTTTAAATGAGGCTTTAAACTTATCTTTCTTCGTCTGAATTTTTTCGCATCTGCATCCATTATCTAAACCATTACTTTTAAGGTATTCAAGGACCTCACTGTGGGTTATTTCTGGAGCAAGTCCAGACAAAAACAAGAATGCCATTTTGGGTGCTGTTTTCAGATTTCCTACATTTTCGTTGGGACCCTTTAGAGGGGCAGGCCTACCTGATTGGGATACTGTCTGTTTTGGCTTCCTCACCACTTTGGTCCAGCCATCTGCCTCCTTATCAATTTCACTTTTGCCTTTATCCATGGATTTTTTTCTTTCCATTGTTTCTGAATTTTTTACTATATCTGACGATGTTTTGGTTTGAAATTTATTTATTTGTGTACTGACTGACGGGGGCGTGCCGTTTACTGCTGCTACTTCTTCTTTGCTGTGACTATTAGCTGTCATCAAAACGGCTTCTACTTTTTTTCCGCGACTTGGCGTGTTGATATCGGCAACGTATATCGTAGCTTGATTCTTAAATGCTTCTTCTTTTTCATTACCTTTGGCTTTGATAGATCTTTCTGACCTTTTAGTTTCGACAGCAGAAACCGCTTCATTCGAGACAATGTCGCCATCTATTGGTAGTTCACTGATATGCTTGGGAATTCTAAACATTTATTCTTGGAATTTTGGACATTTTTTGTATCTCGTGTTTCCAACTTTGATGTTTTTTCTTGCAAAAGAATGACATTTTCTTCTAGAATGGAGGTCTTACTTTTCAATTCACAAATCAGTTCTTTAAGTATCGAAATTTCATCGTTTTTTGTTTCAATTGTGGAGGTTAGGGAATCTCCATGTACTGTACACATTAAACGTGATTTATCTATTATTTCAACTTTACTATCCCAATCTCTTACCGAAACACTGGTAAACTTTGTTTTGCAACACGATAATTTAATTTTTTCGCCAGACGTACTTTCACGCGATTTTTCATTCGGCGCCATCTTTTCAGTTGTAAAGTATATATAGAAGAATGATCTGAAAAATTTACATTGAAGTCCCCCCCTACAACAACCCTAGAATGGCTTGGCACTTTCGAAAGAAACCTGTCAAGATGTATTAAGAAATCATTTATATTAGATGATGGTGCACGATAAACACAGATAATAAAAAAATCGTATTGTTTTGAGTAAACAACGGAAACTTCGAACTCTTTATCAACGCATAAGTTGTTGTATTTAGTAACTGCCATAAAGTTATGTTCTTCTAATAGTGATTTTTTGACAAGTATCATGCTTCCGCCATGCAAAAATTTTTTTCTGTAATAACAAGAAAGAGCAGCATAGCCCTGTAAGTTTACAATTTCATCCTCCTTTAACCAATGTTCAGTTATCAAAACAAAATCGGGAAAATTATTAGATTCTAGAAAGATATAAAGTTCATCACACTTATTTTTTAAAGATTGGATATTTAATAAAACTATGGAAAATCTTAGTTTGCCAACTGCATTTAAGGTTGTTCTAGTTGGGGAGTCATTACACCTAAAAAACTGTTACACAATGGTGGTAAATTCACAGAGGACGTGGCTAACAGTTGATCATTATCCTGGCTTGAGTTTAAATAATCAACCTCTAGATTAAACAATTCATTAATAAATTTATCAGATATTTGCGCCTTGGTGATTAAACTATTATTAATATTAGTGCTAACAAAATGAACATGTGAATTGCAAGTAAATGATTTTTTAAGGTCATTATTGAAATCAAAAATTGCGTTTTCTGCTTCTTCTGTAAATTTTCCAAAAGGTACAGAAAATATAAAAACATTAGTATGGGCGCATTCACTAATTAAATTGTTAATATTTTTTAAAGAAGGGAGTTTATTATTTTTAAAATCATTTATGCCGGCTGACACTAGTACACAGTCATTAAAATTAAAGTTTTTAGAGAGAGCACTAATGTCTTCACTCACAAATACAAATGAGGCGCCAGACTTCATAAATGTTGTAACCTTGGATTGGGATAGTTTCGACTGAATAATTTTGTTTCGACCCTGCTGAGCACACAATATCAATACTTTACCACCAAATTTAGACCTGGAAAATGGGAACTTAGGATCTTTATGTAAGGCTTGACATGATGAAGCTGTCATTGCATCTTTTAAAGAAGATTGATTTTTGAGCTCCCCTTTCAATCGGTATAATTCAGCACTATACCAATCATTACTCTGCTCTAACGTTCTAATTGACTCCACCATTTCCTTACAAATTTTATTGGTGTGATCCAATTTTGCTTTAAGGGTGTTTTGTGCATCCTGATGAAGTTTGACTTCATCAAGTCCCCTAATGTTCTTTAGATTGAGTTCAGAAATTTCCATATTTAATTTAGTAATTAACTCTCGTTGCTCATTCATTTTGTTTTCATACTGTTCTTCAGCATCAATAACATCTGCCCTAAAACTTTGAGATTTCCTTTGTTCTCGCTTAAGAAAATTTTCTTTTGCTCTAAGATCCTTTTCTAGGGCCATAATCTTTTCCTCTAGCGTAGATTTTAATAGATTTTTATTACATTCCTCTTCCTCAATTGCCATATCTTTCTTTCTAATTTGTTCCTTTAGTTCTATCAAGGTACTCTCTAGCGACTAATCCAGATCATATTTTTCTTGGCATATTTTTGAACAGATGATTTTATGGTGTTCTAAAGTCTTAAAGTAGTTTTTACAATCAATACAGCTTTTGTGGTACACGTTGAAACAAATTATGCATACTAGATTATTAAATTCTTTATTTTTACAACATTTAAATTTTGGCTCTATTATATTTATTTATTTATTTAATTATTTCTTTTTTGCCAACAAGATTACTAAATGTAAAAAAGCAACGTCACAACCTACTGCTAATTACAGCGTAAAATTAAGATTACTTAAATTATTAACATACAAAAATTTAAAATTCAAAAATAATTAGAGCATAAGATTAAGATTACTTAAATTATTAACATACAAAAATTTAAAATTCAAAATTAAAAGAATAAAAAGCATTTTGCTTTTGCAAATCTAGAGGCTGCCCTTTTGAACTTGTCGATCCCCACAATATCCCTTATCTCAGGTGGCAAAAGTTGATAGGCCTTAATGCCTCGATACAAGGGTCCCATCTGAAAGAAGGTAAAGTGATGATGAGGAATCCTTAGTTCATCTCTTCTCCTAGTAGCCATAATCATATTACCAGCATATACCTCCCGGTTGGTTCGGAATAGATCAAGATTCTTCTTGACGAAGGTTACAAGTGCGATAAAATATAATCCTGGTACAGTAAGAATACCCAGCTCAGCAAAAAATGGCCTGCAAGATGTTCGAGGATGAAGGCGAAGCATGCACCTAATGATTCTCTTTTGAGTCTTAAAAATATCTAGGGAAAATCTAGATGACCCCCAGAATAATAAACCATAACTGATCTGTGACTGCACGTAGGCAAAATAAAAGAGTTGAACGCTATACAGGGACACAATATCTCGAAGTCTTCGAACCAGAGCACAAGCACTATTTAACTTCAGTTGAAGTTTTAGTGTGTGTTGTTCCCAGCTGATGTTGGAATCTATATGAACTCCCAGAAACTTTATGGAACTTATATTCGGAATTGATCTATGCTCGAAATTCACATACAAAGATTCAGTATTTAACCTTTTATTGAATAAAATAAGGCCGGTTTTATCATTGTTTAGTTGAAGGCAGTTTCTGTCACACCACGCGGCCATCCGACCCACTACAGCAGAACAACCCACCGACAAACCAGAGTGATCCGGTCCCGAAAATATGACCGATGTGTCATCGGCATACTGACAAACCATTCCACCACCCAGCACAACAGGCAAATCATTCACATAAAGCAGGAAGAGCACCGGTCCCAGGATCGAACCCTGTGGGACACCCCTCCGGATCCATGCACGATCTGAGTAATATTTTTTGCCATCATGTGTGACAGACACACTCTGTCTTCTATTTCCCAGATATGAAGCTATAAGCACAGATGCTACTCCCCTCACCCCATACCTGTATAACTTATCCAAGAACAACACATGATTAATGGTGTCAAAAGCCCCCCCCAAAATAAAGGCCCGCAACCACCTCATTATTATCAAGCTTTTTAACAATCTCATTGACCGCGTGAAATATGGCCATATCAGTAGATTTTCCTGGCAAAAAACCAAACTGGCTACCATTCAGACAATTGCATTCAACTGCAAATTTTAAAAGACGGTTGTATACTACCCTCTCAAAGACTTTCGACACCTATGACAGTAAAGACACCGGCCTGTAATTTTCTGAACAGTGCACATCACCCCTCTTGTATACAGGCACCACCTTGGCAAGTTTTAACGAGTCTGGAAAGATTCCCTACTCAAAACAGTTATTGATAATAAAAGTTATTGGGACAGATATAGCGTGAGCGACGTGTTTTAAGAGAAAAATTGGGAACTCATCAACTCCAGCGGAGTATTTATTAGGCATGGCCATAATAATACGAAAAATTTCATTTTGATCAACTGGTTCAAGAAATAGAGAATGAGGGTTTGTATAATTTATAGCACAGTTATTATTTACATTTCTGATACTAGAAAGGTCAAACTGATTTTTAAAAATCTCCAACACACCAACTGGATCCGCCACTAAATCATTATTGTTATGTATTGTGATATTACTAGGATTCACAATTTTATTGCATTCTTTGTTGAATATATGCCACATTGTTTTATTTTTATTTTTAGAATTAATTATTTTATTTTCATTCAGACCGATGTTAAAATCAGATATATACTTTTGATATTTCTTTCTATCAGCCTTATATTGATTAAAAATAATTTGATTGTTTGTTTGCTTGTACAATATGTAAAGATCTTTGATATGAGATGCATAGTTTTTTATTTCCACATTCACCCAACAAGGTTTGCTTTTTTGTCGACTGCTGCAAATTGGAAAACACATATTAAAATAGTAATGTAAAATATTTTCGAATGTATTGTATTGTTCATTTGGATCCGCATGGATAAAAATATCTTCGTTATTTAAAGAATTTTGAAAGCTTAGTATATTACTATGGGTGTAAAACCTCTTTTTAAATATATTTGTTTCTTTTCAACACTTGCAGTTTTAATGTTTATTTTTTGACCAAAATGATCTGAAATATTGGTAAATATAGTCTGAAAATCCAATGTAGACGTAGGAATATTACTAATAATATTGTCAATACGAGTATTGGAGGAATTATTACCCATCCTATTGACTCCGGTAGCATGTGGAACCAAATCGTAACTGGATATCAGCTGCACAAATTGTAGGAGAGCGGGACTGTCCTCAGCGAAGTTAATGTTGAAATCTCCACATAAGATAAGAAACCTATTTGGATTCCACACCTCATCCAAGACAACATTGAGTGAATCAAGAAATTCAACAAAGGCAGCCTGTGGCGACCTATAAATGCTTATAACAATACAATTAAAATTCTTTATACATAAAAATTCAGACACAGAAAATTCAAATATTTTATTTACTCTTAAGACTAGTAGTAATAGTTCGACTTTTATTACTCTGCTTGGCGAATATGGCAGTACCACCACCTCGGATGCCATCCCTGGAAGAAAAGCTAGCCAGTCGATAGCCCTCCAAGTGTACCTTCTCAATATCATTGGCCTGCATCCAATGTTCCGACACACAGAAAAAGTCTGGCAATTCTTGGGCCAGTAGTACACTAAGCTCTAATGTTTTGCTATTTAAGCCTCTAATATTTAGATGGGCAATACTCACATAGCCTTGGGTCTTAGTCTTGGTAATGGCTTGATTCTGGATTGAACCTGGTTTATTTTCTTTTCTTTTGTTCTTTGTTGAGGGGTTTTATCGCCTCAAACTCTTCAAAATCGTCCCTAGATTCAATTTTTCGATCGCGATTTATTTTGTTCCGAAAGTAGTTATTGTTTTTAATTGATTTTGACGTATCTGACGGATCGTTGTCATCTTCTTTTTTGTTTCGAAGGCCTATACGGAAACCACGTTGCCGTTGTTCCATGAAGGTAGATTCCTGTTCATTACGGTTTTTGTTCGAAGTTGACGAATTTTGACGCTTAAGCATTTGAGAATAAATGTTCTGGAGTTGCACCGACTGCGGGGCAACGTCTTCAAGGTCGCTCGGAGTAGTCCCGCCGGCACTGTCCCCTGTGGAATGGTTACGCTGTATTTGAGGTTTTGGCAACACTGTAGGCTCATGATATCCTCCTGTCGACGATGACGATGGAAGGGAAGACGGGGGAAGGGCTTGTGATGTATTATTGTTTTTATATTGTTTATTACCTAATTCATTTTTCCCACAACTTTCCTGGGCACGATCTTTCCAAAACTGCAGATTTTCCATCAAAAGATAATTCTTTGCTTCAAGTTCTTGGATAATTCGTTTTAAATACGATATTTCGGACACTTCATCAGTAGTACCGTCACTTTCGTTGTCGCCATTAATTTCATTATGGCGGTCTTACACGTTTGGTAACTGCGCTTTTTTTACAAAAATTGCAGAGCGGTGCGGACTCGACGTCCGCAGTGTCCGCCATATTTAAAATGTTTATAATAGATTTATGTGATTTTATGCCTGGACTATACTGCAGTTGTGATGCAGGTCAGGTTTGTTTATTATTTGAAAAAGAAATAAACTATTTAAACTCATTATTAACTTTTAAAGAAAATTTATTAAAATTAATATTTATAATTAATAAGCATATAAATAAATTCCAGGCCAAAGACCGAGATTCACAAAAAAAGTAAGGAATTTCGTATGCAACTGATAAGTTAATTTTGTGGACCTTAAAAATGGATCTTTTTTTTTCTGCACAGTTAAAATTAAATTTAAAATTTCACACATATATACGTTTTTGTGCAATTCTATAAAAACGGGTATTAGTACAAACACAAGAATTACACCACTGTGTAGCTAACACTTCCACAAACAAAATGATACCAAACACTTAAATAAAATTAGACTTTAAACATTAGAAAATTAACAAATTGTTGGAGTGTATAGTAATGTTGGTGTATGAATCTCCTTCCAACAAATGTGAAGTCAAATATTGATATAGTTAGTGATTGGTGTTCATCTAATCGGCTCAGCCTAAATGTTGCCAAATGTCACGTCGTCGTGTCCTACCATAGAATCAAGTCACCATTTATCTTCAATTACTCTATAAACGACAATATTCTGTTCAGATCCACAACCGTGAGAGACCTCGGAATCATATTTGATGATAGACTCACATTTGTTCCTCACATTGAACAAATGGTATCTAGTGCTTCCAGAATGTTGGGGTTTGTTATCAGGACTTGGAAGCATTTTAACAGTTCACTGGCTCTTAGGCTGCTCTATTACTCTCTCGTCATATCCAAGTTGGACTACGGTTCCATCGGTATGGTATCCTATATATAATTGCCATAAAATTTCTGTTGAGGCCGTTCAGAGGAGATTCTTTAAATACCTTATGTTCAAGGAAGATGGTGCCTACCCTGATAGAGGGTTCGATCATGGCTTGTTGTTGTCCAGATTTGGGGAATTGCCATTGGAGCTCCATCTAGACATTCAGTCGTTGACATTCTTATATCGTCTACTTAATGGGAACATTGACTGCCCTTTCCTGTATGTTTGCTCTCGACCTGGCACATTCCAACATTCTCTACCAAAGCCCCGTTCACATTATGTGTAGCAACTTTAATCCTATATCTGAATCCTGCAATATCCATTCAGATAATCTGCCCAATATCATTCAGCATTTGCTCTTGGCTTCTGGCTTTCCCCCCTAATCTTCCCTATGTCTCCTTGTCTGGCTTTTGGTTTTGGTTACCGGGTTGAGTGCCTGCATTGTTATCTTGTTTTGTTTTATTTCATTTTATTTTGTTTTTGATTTGTGTTTTATATTGATATTCATTTTTACTAAGTTTAAGTTTATATTTTTGTTTATTTGTTTATATATTTTTTCTTTTTTCTTGATATTTTTATTTTTATTTGTTACATATTATATAATTTATTTATTATTACAGTCGTATTATACAGTTTCCTGTAATTGGGCTTTGGCCTGTTGGAACTAAAGAACTGATTTATTTATTTACAAAAAAGAACAATCAGAATTCTTTGTAACATTTCTTATAGAGAATCCTGTAGAACTAGATTTAAGCTTCTTGAGATCCTTACAGTGTTCGGTTTGTACGTTTATGAATGTTTAATGTTTTTCCATAGAAATAGGGCATTTTTTGATGAATTTTTCAATAAACTTCCAGCACATTACTTTCAAAGTCAAAGTCAAAAATAAGCTTTATTGTCTAAGATACAATAATCTTGTCGACAAAGCAAAATACAATAATTTATCTAGACATAAAATTATCAAATACAACATAAAAGTAAAGAAAATAAAAAACTAAAAATATTTCCAGTATCCACAAAAAATTCATTCTAACTATAGTAAGTTTTACCAAGCAATGCTTTCTTTACAGTTCTTCGGAACAATGTCAAGTTTTGCACGCTTTTCATTTCAATAGGCAAATGATTAAATATTTTTTTACTTTCATAAAAAATTGATTTTTTGGTCAAAGTAGAAGTGGGCAATGGCAGACGAATATTAAAATTAACATAGCCTCTAGTTTGATAGGCAGCACCCACAGTGGTCTACAGGATTCACGAGAATTAGCCCCAGACAACAGTCTCACTGCTCTCTTCTGCACTACAAAGACAGAATTAAATAACCCTAATCTGCAGGAATCCCAAAAGGGAATACCGTATCTGAGGCGTGAGTCCACTAGTGCAAAGTAGACTTCTCTAGCTACAGAAAATCCAAGCTCCGAAGCAATGGCACGAACTGCATAGCAACTGGCCGACAACTTGCTACAAAGCTCCGAAATATGTGGAAAAAACATAAGATCAGGGTCAATGTTAAGGCCCAAAAATGTTGTGTTATAGACACTTAAAAGTTGGGCATCTCCAAGGCTCAAATGGTCAATCTAACATCCAAAACCAACAATACTAGTTTTACCAACATTCAGGGACAGGCAGTTGCTGTCACACCACTCTTTAACTCTGCAGAGATCTGGCGAAATATTATTAAGCAAAGAGTCTTTACCATTGTTATGCCACAGGATAGTGGTGTCGTCCGCAAAGAGCGTGAACTCTCCCTGGATATCAAGAAAAACCAGATCGTTGATATACAAGAGAAAGAGGAGTGGTCCAAGAACAGAGCCCTGTGGCACGCCAGATGCTATCCTCCTTTCCCCAGACTTAAGAACTCCAACAACGACTGCCTGCCTACGTTCTTCCAGGTATGACTGAAACCATTTCAGTGATCCTCCCCTAAAACCATATTTTACAAGCTTAAGCAGCAGTATTCTGTAGTTCACACAGTCAAAAGCTTTGGATAAGTCACAGAATACCGCTGCTGTAGCATGACCGATGTTAAGATTCTGATAAAGTTTTTCAACAAATTTGGAAAGGGTGGGAAAAAAAATATTTATTGAAACAAGTTCAAAGGGCTATCGACCGAGGTCTTTCAGCCTATAGTTTACATTTGATAATTTTACAAACAGTATAAGAAATTGGAAAAAAGGATCAGATTAATTCTGCTAAAACCTGGTACACAGGTCTCTCCGGGTGTATTCTTATTCGTCTAAAGTTGGGTGGGATCTTAATAATAAAGGGGTCCATAATTGCCAAATTACCTTCCTTTTTTGCAAACTTGGTTGTAAGATTCTGCATTCTTTCTGGTATTGGCTGAACTTCTGTTTGCTCATACAGATATTCATTTGTAGGCTTATGTAGTGGATTTCTTGGGTGTCTAATTTTTGTTATCTTTCTCAAAGAAGTTGTTTCTGCAACTCCAATTGTACGAAAAGCTTTTTTACAGCAGGAACTATATATCACCTGTGCATATTCCATCATAGGGCGACAGATCATTTTGTAAATACTACTAGCTGTTTTAATGTTTATTGCTTTATTTTTATATGTAAGTGACCGGAAATGTTTGCTTCTTGAGACCATTTTGGATTTAACTTGGTTTAAGTGGTAATTGAAATTTACTTTGCTATCAAAGATAATCCCCAAATATTTTATTCTTTCAATAGGTGTTAATATGTGGTTTTGTGTTTTTTGTGGATGTACCTTCAGATGCCATTTTGTGAGCCAGCTTGTTACGAGATTTAATGCACTTTGTAGTAGTTGAGTGGTCTTTGGAGCGTCTTTATGGTGTGCAACTATGCATGTGTCGTCAGCGAACTGCAGCATATATGCTCTCTCAAGATCCACTTGTTCTTGCTGGGGAAAGATGTAACAAAAAATGTTATACAAAAAAGGTGAGAGTGGTGACCCTTGAGGAGTTCCCTGGTAATAAGAGAAGGGTGGAGAGCTTATTCCATTAAGCTTTACTATATTCTGTAGATTTTCTAAAAAGCTTTTTATCATCCAAATCATAAAAGTTGGACACTGCAGTTCATATAGTTTAAACAGGAGTCCTCTATGCCATACTGAATCAAAAGTCTTTTTAATGTCCAGGAATGCAGCTGTAGTGAAATGTCCTGTTAAATTTGCTGCTTGCTCATTTGAAGTTAGTATTGTCAGTGGGTGGGTGGTCGATTGCCCAGACCGAAACCCAAATTGATGATTGGGTATTCTGTCTCCTATAGCCCCTTCTATTTGTTTTCTAATAATTTTTTTCGAAATTTTTGCCAATTACCGGTAGTAGAGTTATTGGGCGATAATTTTCCGGGTTTGAGTGGTCTTTATTTGGCTTTGGGATTGTGATAACAACTCCTTTCTTCGATTCGTTCGGAAAGTAGTTTTTTTTGAGACAGTATATATATATATATATATATATATATATATATATATATATAATTTCGATTATTTTCTTATGTACTTCTGGTGCTAAGCTTCTTATTATTTTTCTGTTTACTAGATCATGTCCGGGGGATGTATTTTTGCCAGCTGAGATCACCCTGTAATACTCTTCTTCCTCAAGGGGTGTTGCCCCCCGGTGTTCGTATTCTTCTCTGAAGTAGTTATTATACCAGTCATTTACCATTCTGTCATGTGGGTTGTCTTCTTCTGGATTAGTGAATCGGTATAGTTCCTCATAGTAGTTGGCAAACAGTTCACACTTCTCTTTATCTGTATTATAGCTTACATTGTTGTGCTTAAGGGATGGTATTTTTTGGTATGCTCCTTTATACTTTGTTAGCTTTTTTATTTCAGACCAATGATTTTTTCCTTTCAATTCATTTAGTCTTCTGCATGCGTCAACCCACTTGCTTTCTTTAAATTGCTGAATAAGTACGTGAATCTTTTTATTGGAAAGGTTTAACTGCGTCTTTAGGTCAGGTCGATTGTCATTACACTGTACCTCTCTATAAAGTTGCCTTTTTCTTCTTATTAACGCTACAATAAAGGGTGGTAATGTATAATTAAAAGCATTGTATTTTAATTTTGGTGAGTTCTCCTGGACTAAACAAGAGAGCTTTTTATTGAAAAGTGAAATATAATTTTTTGAAATTGTGTCATTTTGGTTAATAAACTGCAACATTCTTTCGTTTACTACTTCCATGTTACATCGATTAATATTATATTTAGCAGGAGGTTCACGTGTTACTTCTGGCATACCGTTCAAATCAATAGTAATCAAAATTGCCAAATGGTCACTCCCAAGGTCTGGTGTGAGCTGCACTTCGATACTTTTTGAGATGTTTTCTGTACACATTATAACGTCCGGGGTTGTGCTTGGGTTATCACTCATCAGAAAGGTTGGTGGAGTGTGTATTTGTTTGAAGTTTGTGTTCTCTACAAACTGGTTTATTTGGAGTTTTTTACGGGTATTTACATTCATATCTCCTATAACCATAGCAAACTCGTATTGTGAAGCTTTTGTAAAAATTATCTCTTCTATCATGGATGTAGGGTGGATGTACACTAGGAATACATGGAGTTTAGTCTTATGAAATGGAAAAGTAAAATGAAGGCAGCTATTTAGGGGGTTATTTATTGTAGGCGGATTTGATTTACCGAGCTTTAGTGTTGGGCAAGCCTGTACCATAGATCCCCCTCTTGTGTTAACATTAACTATATTCCCTTTTTGTTGTATAATATCCCAGTCGCTTATGGCTGTAATTTCTTTATTTAGCTTAGTTTCTACAAACATGAAACTTTCGACATTATTTTTTTGTACAAAGTAGTTCACTAGATGTTTTTTTGGAGCGTAGCTATTAATGTTTGCATATATAAACTTTTTCTTATACATCTTGGTATACTTTTAGCACTTCTGTAGGTTCAGTTGGGGACTCCTTTGCTGTTGGTTCTGTCATATCAAACATTAGAATGTATAAGTGATTGCCACTAAATACTGGTATCGAGTCTATGTTATATAGATTAATGAATCGTTTCTCGATTTTGTTTATAAGTTCCTGTCTGTCTGTTTTTGTGTCTTCATTGATTATTGAGATATATGTTTCTATTATGTGGTCGTGTATTGTTAGTGGTTTGTGGATCCTATTTTCTCTTGTTTTGACTGGGTTAATATCTGAAGATTTCTTGTTTGCTGACTTGATCTTGGTGTTGGGAATACCTTCGATAGGTTTGATTGGTCGTTTAGGACATTTGGTAGACCACGCTGAATGATCCTCTGATTTGCATGCAGCACATTTTTCTGGCAGAGATGCAGTACAATTATTTGTGTGGTGTTTTCCATTACATTTAAGACATATAATCGGGTTGTTGCATTGTTCTGTCTTGTCTGTGAAAGAGGTACATTTGGAGCACGGAATGGGCAGCGGGTCTGGGGCTTTACTTGGAAAAACTGGGTAATGTTTATATTTATAGAATATCCCTTCTTCTAGTAGTTTTTCAAAAGATTTCAAGTCTCCTGTTATTATTCTAATTAGTGTGGTCCAGTTACCAGTTACTTTTGATCTTATTCTTTTGCAATATCTGTGTATTATATTATTGTTTGTTAGAATGGTACTAACCTCCTCATCGGCAATCTCTTTTTCAACAGTCGCTATTACACAGGAGTAGGATGCTTGGATTGTGTTTTGGGCTGTCCTTTTGTTGCTTTTTGTCTCTTCAAAAGACGTAATTATTTTCTTGTTAAGTGTTTTTAAAGTTTCATTCACTTGTTTCTTATCCGAATCAGTTTTTAATAAAAATCCTTTTGAGGTTTTTATTATTACATCCAAGTAGCTGTTTCCTTGTTGTTTTCCCCAGATGTTGGCAAAATCCATTCTATTTACATTTGTGTTGCCTTGTAGGTAGAAGAGATGTTTATATTCCTTTTTTGCTATTGCTTGCATTTTAGCAGAATAGCTTATTGTTGTGTTTCTTTGTTGATTATTAAATGTATTGTTAGTAGAATGTGTGTAATTTGTTGTTGAGGCTCCAATTACGCTTTCAATTTGTGTCTTACTTATTCGCTCTTTGCGCTTTCTTTTTCTTCTCTCCTGATCTGAAGGGCTACCAAACTCACCCTTGCCGTCGCTCTCGCTGCCCATTTTCTTCTGCTAAAAGTCCTATTGGTTTCTGTTGCTTGTTGTTTAGAATTTGCACAGTTTAAGAGTTATAAGTTTAAGTTAAGTTTTTTGAGATTGGGATAATATTATTCCACAAAATATATATCCCCAGACATAGAGCCAGGTCTGTTTATTATTATTAACTATTTTGTTCTTTTAAAAGTCAGTTAATATTCACGATGATTATCGATTTTTCAGCGACAACAATTTTCACCTGTCTTGTAAACAGTGTAACCTAACCTAACTGGAAAGGGTGGAAATAAGTGAGATAGGCCTAAAGTTGGAAGGATCCTCCGTCCTTATGAATTGGAATCACTCTTGCCGACTTGAGACAGGAGGGGAATATTGCCATTGCCTAAGACACGTTGATTGTTGCTTCCTAAGACACGTTGATTGTTGCTTCCTAAGACACGTTGATTGTTGCTGCCGAGGACTCTACAATATTTCTGGCAAATTCTCAAAAGTTTTTATAGTAAGGCAATCATCACTTTTTATTTTTTATCCTCTTGATAACATCTCTAAGTTCATTAGCATCGGTATCAAAAAAGGCGAAGGATTGGGATATTTTAACTTTCAAGAGGTAACCAAGAGGGTTATTATTTTTATTTTTTATCCTCTTCATAATATCTCTAAGTTCATTAGCATCGGTATCAAAAAAGGCGAAGGATTGGGATATTTTAACTTTCAAGAGGTAACCAAGAGGGTCGCTATTACAGGTAATTCCGGAGGTCAGTTTATTTGCAATAGTACAATAATAAGTGTTTAGGGCATCAACATCCAACTCTACAGGAGTCCTGCCCACCTTCTGTTGTATCTCATTGACCACAGACCAGCATTCTTTTTGTTTGTTGCCAGCATTTTAAATTCTCTCTGAATAATAGTTATTTTTTACTACTTTAATTAATTTAAGGTTTGTAGATCTATATTTTTGAAAGTATATCCAGAAATGGTTGTTGTCAGTGAACTTTCGAATGTAATGTAAGCTTCGCAAATTGGTAGCTGAAACCCTAAGCCCGAGGGTCAGCCATGGTTTTTTTAGGTTTCTTCTTAATTTGCCCCAAAGGAAAATGTTCTCTAAATTTATCAGTGATTAGATTATGAAATGCTTCTAATGGAACTGAGTTTTGAAAAATAATATTCCTGTCTATTCGATTACATGTTTGGTAAAACCCATCCTAGTTAGTCCTACTGTAAATTCTCCCTATTCTTCTTTTCTTCCATTTAGAAAAATCTGCACCTAAAGCTATATCACAGAGAACAGCTTCGTGGTCCGACAGACCAGCATTTATCACAGAAGAAACTATTTCATTATCATTAAAATTTGAACAGATGTAATCTATTAGAGAAGAGTAATGCTTAGTAAGTCGAGTTGGAGAGTCAATATGCATGGTCATACTATAAGAGCCAAGCAAATTACTCAGTTGTAAAGTATATACAGAAGAATGATCTAAAAAATTTACATTGAAGTCCCGCCCTAAAACAACCCTAGAATGGCTTGGCACTTTCGAAAGAAACCCGTTAAGATGTATTAAGAAATCATTTACATTAGATGAAGGTGCATTTTGCACACTATGTATTTAGACAGCTTATCAATCAGCAGTGCATGAGGTACTCTATCGAAAGCCTTTGAAAAATCTGGTATATATGGAGTCCACCGAAAATCCATTCTCAAGGGCTTGCGATATTGCACGTTCATATACAGGTTTGTAGTTACTGACAGTCCTGTAAATCCATGCTGTGGGATAATGACATTAGTGAAACATGAAGTTAAAAAGTCTGTGACAAGCGACTCAATACTCAATAATTTATTCATGCTAAGTACATAATACAATGTTTACACACGTCAAAGAAAAGAATATAGTTAATACAATAAAATGTTGAAAAATACAATTTACACATACATTTAACAGCTTTACAACAGATTAAAATTATAGTTAAGAAATTCGTTAAAAGAATAAAAAGCGTTCCTTATTAGAATCTCCCTAACCTTCTTTTTAAAACTTAAACCTATTAAAACTTTTATATACATTGGTAAAACATTATAGAACTTAATCGCCCAGTACCCCGGGCCATCCTGGCACCTCTTTAGTCGCCTGTATGCAGGCAACAAGTTTTCTCTTTCTCTGGTATTGTAGTCATGAATATCCCCGTGTGCCATAAACAACTCTCCATTCCGCTTAACATATAAGACACATTCTAAAATAAACATACATGGTACAGTCAATGGTCCCAACTCTGAGAATTTTTGTTTGCAGTCATCTCTATAAGAGAGGCCAGACATCAGACGAACCGCCTTCCGTTGTAAGCGAAAAACCCGGTGTACCCCAGCGGAGTGTCCCCAAGCAAGGATTGCATACGCTAAATTAGACTGAAATAGGGGAAAGTATGCCGTTCTTAGTAAAACCGCAGAGACACACCTTGAGAGACTTCGGAGCACAAACAAGCTCGTATTTAACTTTTTTGCCAGTTTACTAATATGTGAGCCCCACTGTAGCCTTGAATCCATGGTCACACCAAGAAAGCCAACCTCAGTTCTTCCTGCAGTTCTCTCATTGAAAATACGACTCTATTAGTTTTGCCTTCATTCAACAGGAGCCTATTTGAGCAAAACCAGGTTTTAGCCCTCTCCTGCGCCAAAGACAACCCCTCCAGCGAACCCTCAAGTGTGTCAGCAGTGAAGGAAACTGTCGTGTCATCAGCGAAAAGCGTATACTTTCCCATTGGTTCACATGCAGGAAGGTCATTTACGTAAATTAAGAATAGGATTGGACCCAACACTGATCCTTGTGGTACACCCAGATTAATTGTGCTTTGCGCCGACAACACTCCACCAAACGTCACTACCTGACATCTATCCCCAAGATACGACTTCAGTAGCTGTATACTATCTGGATGAAAGTTGTAGAATTCAAGTTTTCGAAGGAGGATACCATGATCGACACAGTCAAAAGCCTTGCTTAGGTCACAAAACAATACGGAATCATACTGCATCTTATGAAATGCTTCCAAAATTGTGGACACAAGATTTATTATACCGAGGACAGTATTCTTATCCCTTCTAAAACCGAACTGACAGTCAGTAAAAAGGCTGTTAGTCTCAAAGAATTGCATTATTTTAAATGCCATGCATTTTTCTATAATTTTTGATATTATTGGCAAAAGAGATATTGGCCTAAAATTCTCTGGGACTGATGTATCACCCTTTTTATGCGCTGGCACAACTATAGCTTTCTTCAGACTATTGGGAAAAATATTATTTTGAAAACAAAGGTTAATTAGTTTTGTTAATGGAGCCAAAATGCAGTTTTGAACAGATTTAATTAATTTTACATTCAAGCCAAAAATGTCCCGACTGTTTTTATTTTTTAAATTATTAATAACATCCCTGACTTGGTTAAAAGTTACCTCAGTAAATGTAAATGAACTAAATGGAGCAGCGAGATGTGATAAGTTATGAACTGGATTAGTATTTGAAAGGGGAATATCTTTTGTTAAATGTAGGGCAAGGTTTGAAAAAAAATTGTTAAAGTCGTCTGGCGTTAGGTCATTACATGCATCATAATGGTTAGTTTTACCCCGTTGTTCATTTATCAACTGCCACATAGACCTAGAGGGATTTGAAGATGTCCTGATAAAATCATCATTAGCTCTAATTTTTGCTAGGCTTATAGCATTTGTATAAAGTTTTTTTATAATCTTTAAATTGTTATTCAATACCCACATAATTATATTGCATTTTCAGTTCTTCTAGAAAATTTAAATAATTCCGCATTGCTCTGAGTTCATCATTAAACCAGGTGATCCTATTTGATTGGTCAGATCTCACAAGATAGGTCCTTTCAGGAAACGACCGAAGATATGCACCTTCCAGTGTTTCAATAAGCTTGTCACACTTCCGATGCACATCAATGTCATACTCCATAAAGGCCCATGAGCTCTCGTTCACTATATGGTAAAACTGAAACATGCCCATCCGTGTTATTGGCCTACACACTTTCCTTACCTGACTATAGCCCGATTTTACGTCATCGACTGCAAACTCCACCAACTGACCCATATGATCAGAGACACTCATACAAATCACAGTAGCAGAATGGAGATCAATATCAGAGCTCACGAAGATATTGTCTATACAGGAGTCCCCACGAGTTGACTGAAAAATTGTTTGTTGCATACCAAAGCTCTCAAGTACATCACAAAGGCTGGCTGTCTCGGCATGAAGTGTATTAAATGGTACATTAAAGTCTCCTGCTACAATAATTTTTTTGTTATTATCTAAGTTATACAGAATTCCTTCGATGGAATCCAAAAAGGTGTCAAAATGGCCCGCGGGTGAGCGATAACAAGCTAGGACATAAGTATTGAAAGCTTTTACATATATAGAGCAACACTCAATGCACTTTTCAATAATAAAAGAAGGGTTTATATCCACGGCAGACACGTCTAATGCATTTCTAACAAAAATAATGGTCCCTCCTCCCAAGAAGTTCTTCCTTACAGAGCAGTTTACCAATTTGTATCCTTGAATTCTAATCATGTGTACTTCTTCTACCTTTAACCAGTGCTCTGTAAAGCATATTATATCAAGGTTCTTATCAGCTATAAATGCTTCTACCTCATTGTCGCTGTAGATGTTTTTTTTGTGTTTATAATTTTACCATTGCTTGGCGCTGAAGATTTAGAAAATGGTTAACGATGATTCCTTTTGGCCATAATGTAGTTGTTAGATATTTTTCACGCACAGCGTGCGGGACAATAAGTTTAAAGGATGCACAGTATTTATCCTTTTTCGTCACCATTCTTTCACACTTAACAGTCTCTATGCAAGTCATTATTTCTAAGAAATTCAATGATTTCCTCAGTTTTTACATCTGGAGCAGAGTCCTCAGAGAAAAAGATGTGCCATTCTCGTTGCTGTTTTCAGGACCGCTTCTTCATTCGAACCTTTCAATGGCTCGGGTCTATCGATCTTGGGGTTTTTCTTGTCTCTATTCGATCGTTTGTGTCGAACTCCCTTCCAACCATCTGAATCAACTGCAGGATCACCCGCTTGTTACGCTGTGTCGAGCTGCATATGAATTTGGACTATTCCTGACTCGCTTGCTGAGTGAGTTACCAATGTCGATGTCGTTTTATGTCCCGAATTCGATTGCGTGTCCGATTCAAATTCGATAGTGGACCCATCCCTATGATTTTCGCCATTTGCGATTTCACCGTTTGAAACTTCACTGTCAGTAATGTCAACGGAAACCGCGGGAAAAATGACATCGTTTACCGATTTTTGTTTTGATTTTGGATCTTTATGTTTTTTAGGTGGTTGCTGTTTAAATTTTTCCAGGTTTTCTTGCAATGCTGTTACTTTTTCTCTCAACAAACTACAGTTTTCATCTAAGGTTTTATTTCTGGCATTCATTTCTTCCATGAGTTTCATTATTGGAGTTCGTTTTTTCTTTGTCACCACAACAGATTAATCTGGTTGTATCAATTATTTCGAGCTTATCTGCCCAATCCCGCAGTAAACATGATCTGTGAAATACTTTTCCACATCTCACACATACACTACTACCAGAAACTTTCTTTTTACAACACTCAAATCGCGATTTTTCGGGAGACGTAATTTGCGTTTGTTCTCCACTTGACGCCATTATTTACAGATGTACAGACTCAAATATTCTTGGAAAATGGGAAACCAGTGAGATGGGCCTGTAATCCCTAACATTGTTTTTGTCTCCTCCAGTTTTAAAGATGGGTGTTACAAACGAAACTTTCCAAGATTTTGGAAATACTCCGGATGTTAATGATTGATTAAAGTTTAGCCATAAAGGCCTAGCCAATGCAAAAGCACAGTTTTGTATAAATACTGGGGGAATTCCATCTGGTCCTGGCTTTGGCGACATCTACTTCGGCCAGCCTGTCAAAGATGTCCGAAATTCTTAGAACCAATCTACCCACATGAACCATGTCACAGAAAGGAAAGTCTACGGTTTGACCATACAGTGCAGGACAGGGTTAAGAAGTTGGGTACACGGATGAAAAATGCTTAGCTCCATCTCTCCACTCCAATCTAGGCTGGAAGGTAGATCACGAGAATGGGTTTTGGTGTGAAAGTATTTCCAGAAATTTTTGGGATTTTCTAAAACGTTATTTTCAGTTCTACATATAAACGACCTGTAACATTCATTAGCTTGACTTTTACATAATGCTCTCAGTTCATAAAATACGTATAATCTACTATACTATACACACACAACAACAGTTTATTGATCTCACTGTAGTTAGATCTTTTAAAATCATAAATTTCATCTTCATATTCTAACATGTTACAAATATTATCACATTTAAGAGTAATAATCAGAGCAGGGTGATGCCTATCACATTTTATAAGGGGGGCATCACTAGACCTTACTTTATCACAATAATTGTCTGTAAAAACCAAATCCAAGAGGACACCATTAACATTGGAGATATTATTACAAACTGCTGAATAATAGCCTAAAATTTAAGAGAGCTATATGCAAATGGGTGGTTGTTAGTTTGGAACCTTATTGTATTTCTGATTTCTTAAATAAATAAGGTATACTCATGTATATTTATAATTAAAATAAATGTAGATCTCTATGTATATATTCTAATTTTAACTTTTAATTACTGTAAATGTCTTTTTAAAATTGCTCCAACACTCCTTTATGATGCCATTCTATTAATGTAAATTTGCTTGTTTGTAACATTTTGCATTTTCTTGAATAAAGAGTTTTGTATTGTATTGTATTGTATTGTATAGTATTGTATTATTGAACTTATCTCAGGTCTTTCCCACACTTGAGTCAATCTTGCCGCAGGTACATAAAGCTTGCATTTGGCATTCTATAAGCATTAATACTGCCCCATTTTAAGTAGTTAGAACGATTCTTAAAGATGATACAAGCACATTGGAGAATGTAAAGGTTTATTACAGTTAATATTCTCTCAGAAGCAAAAAGTGGACATGAAGCCCTAAATGGGAGTCGAAACATGGTTGTCAGGACTCTTTTCTGGCTAATCAGAACTCGATCAATGCTAGGACAGTTGCCCCAAACCAAACATATAACAGAACAGAGTTTACAGGTCCATAATAAAAGGTTTTAAGAGTATCAATATTCACAAGGTCTTTTAGCCTTAGCATAGCATAATTGTAGGAAGACAGTTTACTGCATACATATTCTGCATGCTCCAGGAGACGTGTTGATCAACCAACACACCAAAGAACTTAACTGATTCCTTTTGTTTAATAATTATGGATCCATTTCTAATAGGCAAACTCCTGTCCTGAGGGACTTTCATAGGGGTGAAAAACATGAAATTTGGTTTTTGAATTTTTAAAGCATAGCCTATTGTTCGCACATCAAGCTGAAATTGCATGTACACTACTATTAGCCTTGTCAGCCTCAACAACCGTAGAAGTATCATCTGCAAAAAGTGTGATATAACTATCATTTACCAATAGAGGAAGGACATTAATAAACAGTAGAAAAAGTACCGGTCCCAGCACACTACCCTGGGGCACTGCCGTAGTAACTTTTGCCCACTTAGAAAAAGTTATCCCATTTGAACCTTTCAACTTAACAGCCTGGGACCTACCCGATAAATAAGATTTTATCCACTTCCATGCTGGTCCTCTAATTCCATAATGCATCAGCTTCTCAAGCAGCACTCCATGACTTATAGTGTCAAATGCTTTGGTGAGATCATAGAAAATACCCACTGTTCTTAGTTTGCTGTTAAAATTTTCTAGAATTTTTTTATAAACTGAAAGTATAGCTTCCTCAGTTGAGTGACCAGATCTGAAACCAAACTGCCTAGAAGTCAGGATAAAAAATTTTCCCAGAAAATTCACCAATCTTCTCCTATAAGGCTTCTTAAAAATCTTGGAAAATGCAGACAAAAGAGCGATAGGTCGATAATGGTCCATAGTCATCATGTCACCTTTTTTATGTATCGGGACAACAATTGCATTTTTAAATTCATCGGGGAAATATCCATGTATTAAAGATTAATTTTTATGATGTTTGGGGCGCATTCTCCCAACAGATCACAAGGAATACTATCCAAGCCAAATGCGCTCTTACCAGAGATGGACTTCAAGATCTCAAGTGTTTTTGCTTAAAGGGGTGAGGAAAATAGAATGTGTAATAGCACTACTGGTAGGTAAGGGTACGGTCTGAAAAAATTGTTAACGGAATTCGCTATATTAGTTCGACCAGTTACTTTCTCGCAGTTAGAGTTTAATTGGTCAGGAATTCGTTTTACCTTACGGTTATATGCATTAATGTTAGAATTTATAATATTCCATGCACATTTAATCATATTGGAAGCAGATGATATTTTTTGTGAGTTGTAGTTTTTTTTTGTGTCGGCAAGTTTATGTTTATGTTCCTTTAGTTCAGATTTATACAGCGACTTTAGATCATCATCTTTGGAGGTTCTCATACGTCTACAAAGTTCCCTCAATGCGATACCCTCTTTAATTAAAGCTGGAATAATCCAAGGTTATGGTTCCTAACCCTTGTTGTTAAAGGTTTATCTTTTACAGGAAAACACATTTCAAACAAGCCAGAAAAAGAAGAGAGAAAGTGTGTGAACTTACTTTCTAGATCTAAAATATTGAGGCTAAGAAACCATTGTTCCTTAGAAAAAATAAAATTGAAGGTATTTTTGTTGTGAGCAAGAAGCTTTGCTGCGATCAGAAAAGGTCACGTCCAATGTTTTAGGGACAGTGTTTGATAAGTCTATAAATATATTGTCTTGTAAAGTGCGAGATGAACCCTGAACACTCGAAGGTTCACAAAACGATTGCATCAGACCATACGAGCTGAAAATATTTTGAATTATACAGTTTTTAGACAAAAGTAGTTAAAATCACCACACGGTTTGAAATTCAGAGGCCAGGTCGAGAAGAGTACAGTTCCCAACGTCATTGCGAACGAAGATCCCGTATCTTCCACCACCTCGCGAGTTGCTTGTTATAGTTACTGAGAGCAAAATGTGTAATATCACTCTCAGAGAACCATGTTTCAGTGATACATATTTCTAGATAGGTCTCTTTTAGCGTCTGCTGCAGAGGTCTCTTTTAGAGCTACTACTGCAGGGCTTTCCTTTAGCGCCACTGCTATTCTTAATTATATTCATGATATAAATTTGGCTTTCCCAGGATCTTAATTATGCTTGTATGCAGATGATTCTGCACTCTTAAACACTGACCAAGTCTATAACAAACTATTAGATAAAACAAACAAAAGCCTTTTGGGGATGGTTCGGGCTACATTTACATTGAGGTAGCTAGATGACCTTCAGAATGTGTCAGAAGTGAAATTTTGGGTGTTCGCCTTGACCCCACAGTAACTTTTTAACAACACACAGATCACCTAGCGGACCGACTGTGGAGAACAATTTTCCTATTGCAAAATCATAAAAAGTTAGTTCCTTTTCCTATGGTTCTACAGGCATGGACTATTTAAGTCATTGGCATGCTATGTAATCATGTCTTGGGGGCTCTCTTGTCATGTTGAGAGGGTATTCAAGTTACAGAGGAGATCACTAAGAACTATATGCGGTTTAGAATATCAGTCAGATGTGAGGCAGACATTCATTGTCAGACTTATAATGAACTTCATGAACATAATACTAGACTTGGCACAGATATAAGACCAGAATTCCTAAGATTAAAAACATCTCGTGTTTCTACAAATTATTTTTGTATTACATTTTTTAACAAAATTTCATGACATTAAAATATTGTTCCTAAATAAATATAAAGTGGAAATTAAAAAACTACTTATATCGAGAGCTCATAATATAAATGAATTCCTAATACCTACCACAACCATACCTAATCATTGATATTGGCATGTGATTGCTGTCTTGATGAAAATAGCTCCAATCTCTCTCAATACTTTAAAATGTTATATGTAATGTTAGTATATGTTTTTTTTTGTTTCCATTAATTTTTGTATGAGTTATGACAATCGATGTTTTAATTATTACTTTCTATTTTATTGGGAAATTTGTATTTTAATCTTTATTAAATTTTATGACTATTTTTAATTTTAATACACAAATAAATTTGCATTTGAAAATTTAAAATAAAACTTGACCATTTTGAAACTTTTAGTGATCGAATAGCTGATTTTTTAAGTATTAATAATAAACCTTTATCTCCAGCTAGTAGCAGATATCCAAATAGGTAAGCAGTTATATCCAAAAAATCTTAGTACTTCATAATTCTAAAACCTCCGATATCTTAAAAACAGTTAATTTTTGATACATTGTATATTATACAAAAAAGATGCAGAATTTAATATAAAATTCAAAAAGATCAAAAAATGTGGTATATTATATTTAAAAAAACAAAGCTGATGCTTGGCTTGTTTTTTTTAGTCTACAGGATATCTTAAAAAAACAACAAATTTTAAAATATGGGCATAAGGAAGAAGATCAAATCAAACAACTTTTGTAAGGAACATTTTTTCTAATCTCAAAAATAACTGAGATATTTTCATTTTAAGAGTTATCTGGATCACCCCATATATATATATATATATATATATATATATATATATATATATATATATATATTCAATTCATTAATAATAATAATAATAATTTTATTTCTTCAGTTAAAAGGTAATATACATATAATACATCACAATAACTGGGGAAAACGTCAAAAGATGCAGTTCTGCTCAACTCAAAGCAGCACAAGAGTAGACTCAGCTCTCCTTAATATTTATTAAATAGCCCCTCCAAGTCATGTTGCACCTCCTTTGACACACAAGTTCCGTTTTGTGGGCATAGACACATTAACCAATTGTTTAACAATCTAGGTGTCGATGCATTCAAAAAATCATGAATACTGTACCACTTCTTCTTCAATAGTAATTTTTTAAGTTTGTTTTTAAATATAGTGACAGTAGCTGTGTCCTTAATACCTTTCTCAAAAACATAAAATCTACATGCATTAAACAATATGCATTTCCGAAAAAACTAGTTTCGTGGATATTTGGTAAGAGTAGATGTTTCCTATGAGTGTCATGATGCTGAGCTGCCCAAGTAGACTGCAAAAAAGATTTATTTTATATGCACATAGGTATATTTCAAGTATGTAGAGATCAAAAAATGTTAAAATTTGTAAAGATTTGAAATTGAGTTTAGATGAATCTTTATGAGACAGGCCACTCACCATTCTTATTGCTAACTTTTGCAACAGAAAAACACATTTTATTGTGTACACTGGTTCCCCAGTTGCTAATACCATAGGGAATATGGGAGCGAATATTTGAGTAATATATTGTGAGTAGAGTACTTTGACTACATTGATTGCTTAGGTATGTGATAGCAAAACAAGTACTACGTAGTTTTTTACACAGATTATCTATATGCACCTGCCAAGTAAGGGCATTGTCGAAAACTATATCAAGCATTTTTGTTGTATTAGTTTAATAGGTAATGTCATTAGATTTATCGCATAAAATCATGGAGTTGGTAATTTGCTGTCGGTGAGAATAGGAGACAGATTGTTTTATTTTTGTTTACAATCAGTTTGTTTTTCTCTGCCCAAAGAATTACTTTTTTATACATCTCTTCAACTGTGGTCTTTAATGATAGCAGATCTGGTCTAGTTATGAGGATATTGGTGCCATCGGCACAACAGACAGAAAGCACTCTAGATGAAAGTTTTTCGAGATAAAGAATTAGGTCCTTAGCATAAAATAAATAAAGTAATGGATTGATCCTTGGGGAACACCATGGATAATACTTTTTGAAATGCTTCTTTTGTCATTCACAACACATATTTACTTACTATACCTTGACTTGACTTGAGTGATTTGGGCTCTATTCCTACTGGAATAATTTGTCAGCCCATTCTCTCAGCGTTTAGGATTTGGTCTGACTCTAAATCATGTCCTGGACATCCTTTCTGTTCCAAGTTAAACTTTTCTTTGGCACTTGTATGGGTCTTTAAGTGACTGTAGGCATTTGAGTGTTGTGTGTGGTTCTGTGTAGTTTCTTCTTCTTGGCGGTGAGTGGACTGTTAGTAATGGACATTCACAACAGAGGATTGACAAATATCGGATATGTATCACATACAGGAAAGAGGTAATATTGGTGATTTCTTAGATATCTGTAATTAAAATATGGGTTATATGATTATTTTAGTTAGTCATGACATCGCAGAACGAATAGAGTCAGCATTGTGGCTGTACTTTCCGAAAAACAATATTTGAAAGCCAAATAGTATTTGTCTTATTATTTTGTGAGACTCCGATATCCACCCAGACAGAGATGCATGTGCGTGCTCTTGTTTAGTGGTTAGCAGAGTCTGAAAATAGCAAAGTAACTAAGTGAAGACATATCAGCTCATAGCTATTTTGTTGATGGCTAGGAAGTCGTTAATTAACTATAATGTCTGTAAAGTTGGATTTGTGAGTATAGTAGCAATGTTCATAGTTGTTGGATGTCCCTTTTTTGCAGTTTCTGGTGTATATCTGTATTGGGTATCTGATTTATAGGACATTATGTCCTTAGCTATATTTAACGTTCTGCCTATGTTGGCCAATTTGTCTGCAGTATCGTTTCCTGTGATTCCTGAGTGTCCCGGAATCCAGGCTATTTTAATATTACTATCCATATCCCGTTCTACCATTTTCCCTTGAGCCATCCGTGTATATATGGGTATAATCTTTAAATTTCTCTGTGTTTTCCAGGAATGCACTTTTTATCTTCGGTGTATTCTTGCTCAGTTGGAGGTTGATTATGTTAGGGTTTTTTATTTGGTATTTTCTTTCTGTTTTGAAGCAAGTCAAAGTGTCAGTTTTGTATATATTTTTTAAGTGTGGCTGAAAATAGTTATAAGCTTGCACTAAGTAGGAGTACATCTTCCTCCTTCCAATAGTTGGCATTCTTAGCTTTATGTTTTTTTATTGCTTTTAATAAGGGTAGCAGTGGGTGGTTATTTATCGTTATGATGTTGGATAGGAATTTAGTTCCTAACCATCTTCTTCTAAATTCTAAGTCCATTTGTGCTGCCTCAGCCATAATGGCATTTGTTGGGGTAGATTTCATGCATCCCAGGATCACCCTGTGGTATTTTGTCAAGCTTGATTGTGTTCCGCTTGCTTAATGGTTTGAAGAGGAATGAACCAAAGTCCAGATGGGACTTTACCACACCGTTTAGTGCCATTTGGAGTGTTTGAGGGTCAGATCCCCACCAAACTCATCAAAAAACCTTAATCATATTGACTCTTTTTTCTGCTTTCAGTGTGCATTCTTCTATATATGTTTATTCCAGTTTAAGGATTTATTTAGATTCATTTCTAGGTGTTTTACACGTTGTTTGAATGACATTAAAATATTATTTATTCTTATCTGTGAGGTGTTGTCTTTTATATGTCCTTTGGAGAAAAGCATGGGTTCACATTTTTGGGGTGATAGGGATAGGTGTATTATATCAAGCCATGCAACAATGTTTTCAAGTGCTCTATTGATTTTTCGGGATATTTCTTCTATATGTTTATAACAGAATGCTGATGAGCTTAGAAATAGTATTATCGACTCAGTCTTCATTAACCTGAAAATAAGATCAACTGAAATATTACTAGGTTGTGTCTATCGTCCACCATCATGTAATAATGTTGATAATCAGAGCCTGTGTGATGTCATAAGTGGTCTGTCTGAATATCGTCAAAATGTACTTCTTTTTGGGGATTTTAATTATCCCCATATTAATTGGACTGGCTCGCAAGTCCAGAGACCATGCAGTATGTCTGAACAGTTGCTCATGTCATATCAGGATAGCAATCTTCATCAGTTGATTACTTTTCCAACAAGGTATCGTGACAATAACATACCATCATTACTTGATTTGCTGTTGGTGTCAGATGAAAAGCTAATCACGTCTGTCACAGGACATAATCCTATTGGTCTCAGTGATCACATAACTGTAGTGGTTCATATGCAAATAAACTTAGTCCCAAATATTGCTACCAAACCAGAAAGGCGAAATTATTGGAAAGCCCAGTATGAAATAGTGAATGATCACCTTAGGAACACAGAGTTAAATCCAAACATCACAAAATATCAGAATTTGAAAAATATCACTGATAATATAATTGAGAAATACATACCATTGGAAAAACCAAAAGAGATTTTTGGGAAACCGTGGATTACATGGCATAAGTATCGGAATTCCAGAAATGCAGATGATTACTCTGCTTACCAAAGAGCAAACAACAATATAACCATGTCACTGAGAGAAGCGAGAAAAACTTTTGAGAATGGTCTGGTCGATAAGGGACCTAGACAATTCTACCAGTTTGTGAACAGTACCCTCAATTCCAAGTTGCAGTCCTTTACACTGAAGGATAGCAATGGTTGTGTAACATCGGAGTCAAGCCAGGTGGCTGAAATTTTTGCAAAACAGTTCCACCAAACCTATACAAGAGAGAGCCTCGCAAATATTCCTCTACTTCCAGAAGAAACTAGGTCTGGGCCATCTATTGAAAACATAGAATTTACAGCAGAAAAAGTTGGAACTGCATTAGAAAAGCAAAAAATTCACTCAAGTCCAGGCCCTGATGGTGTATCGCCGATTCTTCTAAAAAACTGCACAATATCTATAAGTCCTCTACTTGCAGATGTAATGAGTGAATCTTTTGAGTCAGGCTATCTTCCCTCAGAATGGAAATGTGTGGTGGTAATACCCATCTACAAAAAGGGAAACAAACTCTCAGCTGCTAACTATAGACCAATAAGTCTGACATCAATACCATGCAAGTGCATGGAACGAATTATAGCACGGAAGAACGGTTAAGAAAACTAAAACTTACAACACTTGTTGATCGGCGAAGAAGAGGAGACCTCATAGAGACGTATAAAATACTACATGGAGTCTACTCGTGCGATATTAACGCATTTTTCATCAGTGAAAATCACCACCTACGCGGCCACTCTCCGAAACTGGTCCCAGAACTGTGCCATAGACTTTGTCGGAAAAACATTTTGTATAACCGCGTGATAGAAGACTGGAACAAGCTAAGTGAGGACATAGTTTCCGCTCCAAGTGTGAATGCATTCAAGAATCGACTGGACAGCTGTTGGCCTAATCTCTGAACGAAACTGACGTGGACTAGAAAAATGACTAACAATACTAAAGTGCGAATATGAAAAAAAAAAAAAACTCTAAACAAGTGTGCAGTCTATCGGACTTTTCCGCCTACTGCCGGACACCTATAATAATAATAATAATAATGTTTGCCCTTTGTTAATATTACAAGGTCATCAGCATATCCCATTATTTGTATTTCTTGGGAGTTGTATTTTCGCGTTCCCCGCCTCGAAACACGGCATACTTCGGTGTTTTATCTCAGCACAGCCAGATCAAATGTGGTGTCTCATGCGTGTGATTTGCACTTTTTTGTTAATACATTTAATTTACTTACTTAATTTTCTATTTTTTATTAAATGTTAGATCAACTAACTTAGGTACTGTAATACATATTTAGTTTTAGATTTAATTATTGTTGTATCTCAAAAAACAGTTGTTTTGTATTTTTTTTCTTGTGTTTTTCACTTAATTTTGTTATTGAATTTCCTGTAAGTGGGTTTTTTACCTGTTGGAAATAAAGGCTATTTATTTATTTATTTATTTTATTATTTGTATTTTACTTGGGAATATTGTCCTTAAGGGCGATCCCTGTGGGAGTCCTATGGCTGCGATATTAGGTCCTACGTAATGTCCGTTTGTGTTTTTTATGAAAAGGTTTTGGTTTTTTAGTATTTATATATAAGATTAGCCAGTTCCGTAGGGATATTTAAGTCTATAAGTTTATTGTACAAGAGCTATATGCTTACTTCATCGAAAGCCGATTTGATGTCTAAGAAGACTGCTACCACATTCATCTTTTCATTGAAGGCTAAGTTGACATAAGATACCAAATATGCCAGGTTGTTATGCACCCCCATTTTTTTCTAAAGCCTGTTTGCAGTGGTGTAAAGGCCCGTTTATTTTCTAACTGCCATTCTATTCTATTTTTTATAATTATTTCCAAGGTTTTATGGAGACAGGATGATAGTATTATTGGTCTATAGTTTTTCGGGTCCTCTGGGTTTTTTCCTGGTTTACATATGGGGAGAATGAGATATTCTTTCCAGTCTTTTGGCATTTGGTTACCCTTTAGCACATCATTGTATATGTCAATTAGTGTAAGTTTGAATTTTTGGGGAAGTTTGTTGATCATTAAGTACGTTATTTCGTCCATGTCTGGTGCCGAGTTTTGTTTGCCTACCAGTGCTGCCTTCAGTTCTTCTATTTGGATTGGATCATGTTCGTTGGTGGTTTTGAGTTTGAAGTTGGGGTTACAGTCAAAGATGGACATCCTCTCTATTAACTCTTGTCTTATCTGGTCTGATGGTTCTTTCACTTTGTGAGCTTTGTATTTTCCAGAGAACTTACCTATCTTGTTCCAGACTTCTTTGGTGTTCGATTCTCTATTTAGTGATGAGCAGAATTTAATAAAGCTGTTTTTCTTTTTTTTCTTAAGGAAGTGTCTTGTTTTTACTATGGTCTGCTTAAGTTTAAGTAAGTTTTCCGTGTTGTATTCGTTATTGAGCTGAAGTAGTGCAGCTTTTCTTTCCTTAACCTTATTGGTGCATTCTTTATCTCACCATGGGTTTCCGGTTTTGCGTTTTGTTGCTTGCGTTGATTTTGGTATGGCAATGTCGGCTGCATTTTGTATGTAGTTTGATAATTGTTGGTAGTTATTAATATTTTTATTGGTTGTGGTGGTATTGTCTAGTGTTTCCTGGTATAGTTGCCAGTTAGCCCTGTTGAATAATCTTTTTGCTTTGAATGTGACTTTGAATTCCCCATTTAATGCTGTCGAGTTAGCATTTATTCTCACTAATGTGGGTATATGGTCACTATGACCACAGTCCTTTAGTAGGTCCCATCTAGTATGTGATATCATGTCAATGTTTGTGATTGCGAGATCGATGGGACTGGGGTTTCTATCTGAGCTGTGTATTCTGGCTGAACTACCATCATTTATGGTACTTAGATTGTATTCTTCTATGATGTTGTAAAGTTGTTTGCCATT
The DNA here is from genome assembly GCA_030620095.1 of Kuschelorhynchus macadamiae. Taxonomy (NCBI): domain Eukaryota; kingdom Metazoa; phylum Arthropoda; class Insecta; order Coleoptera; family Curculionidae; genus Kuschelorhynchus; species Kuschelorhynchus macadamiae. The sequence continues at coordinate 634,412 of JAUTXW010004093.1, forward strand.
AATATTTGCGTTTGCGCCGCTTCCCCATGATTGATGGTGTTCATTTAAATCCCCCATAAAAATTAGATGGCCGGAGATGTGTTTAAAAATATTTTCTAAGTCGTTTTTTAGGTGTTTATCTTGACTGGGTGCGTAAGCAGTAATAATATTTAGGTTCTCTATTTTAATTATGTGGTGTTGAAAGTTACTAATACTGTTTGTAAGGTCTATGTTAATTTCAGTGAAGATTATGTCATTTTTGATGCATATGGCTATACCACCGTACCCGTCTAACCTGTCTTTTCTAATTATTATATATTTGTTTATATTGAAGGTGTGTTGTGGTTTAAGCCATGTTTCATTCAGCAAGATGATGTCTGGGGAATGTTTCTTTATGAAGGATATTAGGTTGCTTCTATTTTATTATTATCTTATACTTTGAGCGTTCCACTGTAGGATGTTTAGTTTGTGTAAGAAAGTGATGTTAAAGTTTTAATTTTGAACATTCCCTTTATTGACAGAAAGAGGAGAAAAAGAAGAGAAAAAAAACCCAAAGTATTAAGTGTAGTCCATGTCTTACCCATAATTTGTGCTCAGACAGGCAGGATATTATTTCTTTTATATGATCTGGGCATTTTGATATATATTCCATTGCAAAGGAATCAGTGAAAAGATTATTCATGTTAGTTACGTGCAGGGGCGAAACTAGACATCGACTTTTGGGGGGCTCAAGCCCTGACACTTATAATAATAATAATAATAATAATTATAATAAAGCATTTATTTCCAACAGGTTACAAGACCCACTTATAGGAAAATCTAAATACATGGTTTGCAAAACACTAAGTCTAAGTTTAACATAAAACTAAATAGGATATATCATAAACAATCACAGAAAGAAAAATAAATAATTAGAAAAAAAGAAAATTATATAAAAATTAAATAATTATAGTTTCCATAATGCTTACAATGCTTTTGAGAGGGGTGGCAATAATATCGCAGACCCTGCTTACTCGGTTAAATTCACTGTATATGAAGTGCAGAGGACATTGCTTTATGAGATTGGAATTGCCGGAAGGGAGATAAAACACTGTGGTATGTCTGGCTTCCAGTCGAGGTACCCAAAAATTAATGCTCTCAAGGAGTGATGGACAATCAATATGACCATGCAGAAGTTCGTAGAGGAATTTAACCGACTGAATCCGTCTTCTCATTAAAAGTGATGGAACATTAAATTGGGTAAGAAGAGTAGTGTGATCGCAGCCTCTTGGGGGGTAGACACCGCTAACTTTAAATGAGACGTATTTCAAGAAGCGCCTCTGTATGGACTCAAGGCCAGTCATGTGACAATTTTATATTGGGTTCCACACAATGGAAGCATAATCGAGCTTGGATCTTACAAAACTGTAGTATAAAAGTTTAAAGGTTGATAAATTGGTAAAATGGTTGCTATTTCTGATGATAAAACCTAATAACCTAGAGGCAGATGTGATTAACTGTTCCATGTGTGGAATGAATGATAGTCTTCCATCAAAAACCACTCCAAGATCGACAATGGAATGAACCCTATTTAAGGTAATACCATCCAATGCATAATTAAAAGCAATTGGGCTGTTCTTTCTATTGAAACTGATTACGTTGCACTTAGCCGCATTGAGTTTTAGCCGGTTTCTGTTGCACCAGTCACTCAGTATTGTGAGATCATTCTGAAGATTCTCACAGTCTTCAATACGGTCAATCGTGCGAAATACTTTCATATCGTCAGCATATACCAGCTTAGGACCCTGTATTGTGTTGATAAGGTCGTCGATAAAGATTAGAAACAACAAAGGCCCAAGGTTAGACCCTTGAGGTATTCCAGAGGTTGGACTGTATGAACGTGATTTGACTCCCTCATATTGTACATACTGCACACGACCAATCAAATAAGACCTGAACAAAGACAGGAGTCGATCCGACATCCCCAGGTGGTCAAGCTTTGACAGTAGAATGAAGTGGTCAATCTGATCGAAGGCCTTCTGAAAATCAGTATATATGACATCAAGCTGACCGCGAGCGTCAACGACCTGACAAGCCAGCTGAGAAAGAGAGGCTAGATTAGTTATGCACGATCTGGAGTTCACAAACCCATGTTGGGCAGTTGAGAGCATATTTTTGACGCGAGGGGAAATCACACCATGAACCAGAATCTCAAATATCTTGGAGAAATTACAAAGGAGCGATATAGGCCTATAATTTTGCAGAACGCTGGAGTCTCCCTTTTTTAGTATTGGGGTCACTCTAGCTACTTTCCACAGATCTGGAAAGGAGCCAGTTGAAAGCATCATGTTAAATATATGAGTTATAGGGTCAGCTAAGACACCAATGGAGTCTCTAACCAGAAAGCTTGGTATGCTATCAGAACCGGATGTTAATTTGTCCTTAAGTTTCTTTGCTGTTCTTACGATGTCATCAGAAGTAATATAGGGGACGTCAATAATCTCAGCATTTGATAAACTGTTTTGCATTCCATCAAACCGGGTTGATATCTTGTAGACACTATGGAAATAATTTGCGAACGCGTCAACAATCTCCTGGGAAGTGGTATATTCTGCTTCAGTGCTCCTCACCACACCCGGGATTCTGGAGTGTTCTCTCCTATTTCGCACGAAAGACCAAAAGTTGGTCGGATCCCTGGTGATATTTGTCTCAGCAGTGGAAATATGTTGTCGGTATGCGAGATTGATTTGTAGTTTAATTTGTTTTCTTAAGTTGTTAAAACGTTGATAATAAAAGGCACTTTTATATAGTCGGTAGTCCCTATAGGCTTTCTCCTATTTGAAGATACTTCTGATGATGTCCTTCGAAAACCAAGGTGGAAAACGCCTTCGCCGACTAACTTTGGTAGGAACGCATTCTAAGAAAATGCTATTCAATACACTGTACAAGACATCACATGCTTCATTCACATTGTCAGTATTATAGACTAGTGTCCAATCAGCGTCAAACAAAAGACGATACATGAGTGGAAAATTAGCTTTCCTGAAATTAAATCCTTCACGTAGATTATCATTAACAGGGAAATTCAAGGGCATGATTTTGTAAATTCAATTAAAAGGGCAGGGTGGTACGGGTCCTCATCAACAAATGACGCATCAGTATAATGTTCAACAGAACAAGTCAAATTTGAGAATACAAGGTCAAGAAGTCGGTCACTGGAATTCAAGACACTGTTATATTGAAAGACATCGAGCAGATTTGCTAGCTCTTTGACCAGGACATGCTTGGGATCATGCGAATCACGGTTAACGTAAGAGGGTATATTAAAGTCACCCAACAGTATAAACTTGCTATCATATAAAAAGTTTAGAATCAGCAAACGTTCCAAAAATATCTCTAGCTCATTAGTATTAACAGATGGTGGAATATACATAAGAATAATATAAAACGTAAAATAGTTAACTCTACACTTACATCCTACAATGTCAATCGATGGAAAGACGCTATTGACGTCAGACATATTTAACTCCACAGATGCGAGTTCATCTTTAACACCCAATAATACTCCTCCGCCCCTTGTTGCATCCACAATGTTATACTTCCTATCAGAGCGATATACCATGCAACCAGGTGGGAACAATTCGGTGCTAAGAACTTCGGGTTTCAGCCAGGTCTTCGAGATGGCTATGACGTCTATATCGCCGCTCGCTGCAACAGCGTTATAGAAGGTGCACGTTTTTGTATTCAAACCTCGCGTATTTTGGTAATAACACTGCAAGCTATTCGTTGAAACAGGTGGGTCATGGTCCGTTAGTTTTTTGTCACGATACTGGGACGGCCATTAGAGTATCTGATAACTAGATCAGCTTCTCCGTTTGCTTTCCTTTCCATCAACTCTTTCTTAATTTCATTAAGCTCCTCCAGTTGTAGTGGGGTCAGGTCTGCTTCGATGAAAATCCGACGTTCACGTAGAATTTGTTTGTTTTTGGTTTTCAAAATCTTAATGCTATCTTGGGCATCATTAAGAGAAATTTTCATCGCCTTATGCCCGTTACGGTTTGGTTTTCCCATTCTAGTAATATTTGCTACAGTTATTGGTTGATTACATACATCACTTAATAAAGCAGCAATATGTGTATCATCATGCTCTCCTTCAGGAATACTGTAATTAAAAATCATTATGTTCATCATCCGCTTCTGTCTTTCCATTACCTCAGAAACCAGATTATCGCTAGCCTTATTTGAATTACCACTAGCCTTATTTAAATTGTTCAGTTCTGCTAGCTCTGAGGAGGAGTCAGACTGTCTATTGGCAGCGGTAGCTGAGTTATCAGCCACTTTGAGCTCTAGTGACTCTAGTCGTTGTTCTAGAGTTTCAATGCGCTTCTGAATAATAGGTATTAGGCGTAGACCCTCCTGGCAGGCTTCACAAAAGTATTTTAAGCTTCGTTTTGTTTTAAGCTCAATTACTCTCAGCTCGGAGGTTGTCAAGTCAGTGCAGCCGTAATGATGTCTCTGTCTGCATCCGTCACATGGTACCGATTTTTCGCAATCATCTATATCCTTATTACATTTGAAGCATAATTGAGACATGATGAGTTGATGATTTTTAGTGCTGAAAAAAGTCCAGTCGACAAAGTAAAGTATGATCCTTGCGCAACTGTGCCAAGAAACGTCCAAAGAAGATTTGATAAAGTAACCTCACTTTCGGATGACGTACTGAAACTGATGACAGGTGGTTGGTTTTTGGCGGTAAAAAAAGGCGAAATCAAAAAGCGGTAATTACGTAAATAAATCGATAGATCACATAGTGTTTTTATATTTCTATTAGGAGACCAGAAAACGGCAAACTCACCGGGATAGGTATTTTTTAAATAATCACTAATGTAACATCAAAATTCGGTCAAATTCAGCGGCTCACAACAACAACAACAGTATATCTTATAAGATAATATTGAGTATAGGATAAAACCAATTTTAAAGGAACAATGATTTTTTGTCCATGATATTTTTTTCCCAGTTAATAATGCCATGAAAATTTTCATATTAATTTTATCTAAATCTTAACACTACAATGTATACAAAGAATTAAGAATTTGCCGTATTTTACCGTTTTTCGAAACATTACCTTTTTTTTATTTTAAATATGTATATATATTGTAAATATGTATAATCGAAAGAAAGAATCTACGCCAATGACTTCAACAAATTTTTTATGTTACATTTACCCCAACTATATCTATTTTCAATTTGACTATAATTAGGGTTCTCAAAATATAAAATATTTACGCTTTTTAAATTTTACCAGTTCATCCAGTTTTTAGTAATATTTTTTTTTACAAAGCCGCATTTTTTCGTACGTCAATCATTTAATTATAAATATCCATCTATATCTTCAGAAACTCTTACCTTCTATATCTTCAGAAACTCTTACCACCATAATGAGTTTTCTTGAGCTACAGCAAATGAATTGCGTACACAATCACATGGGTAGAATTCTGGATTTGTTATTTGCTGATGATTCCGTCAATGTGCTCATTTCTTCTTCAAATTTTTGCCTTGTAAATGCTGACCCATATCATCCTGCGATCGAAGTAAAGTATAAACTTCAGTATGTCCCTCCAATAAAAAACATCAAGTAAGTGTGTACGAGTTTCATCGGACTGATTTCTGCGAACTGAATCTCTTTTATGAACAATCTGATTGGTCATTTTTATCATCAGAATCTGACATTAACAAAGTTTTTCAACTCTTCTATGAGATATTATTTGAGGGTATCGATAAATATGTTCCCAAAAGGGTTGTCTCTGATTGTAAATATATATAAAAATATAAGTATCTGGGGTTAATAATAACAAGCAAATTAACTTGGGAATCGCATATAGACAGTGTCATAAATAAAATAGTTCCTTTTATAGGTGCAATAAAAAGATGTTCACACCAACTAAATACAAAAACCCGATATTTGTTATATAATAGCTTTGTCGAACCACACTTACGATACCTGCTACCATGCTGGGGAAACACAAATGTAAATTTATTTGAAAAGTTACAGAGACTTCAAAATAAAGCAATAAAGTCTATTTTTTCCATTAATAAATATACACCTACAAAAGTTATTTACAAAAGATTTAATTTATTAAACATACAAAAATTAAAAATTCTTGAGCAAGCTAAACTTATCTACAAAATTCAGCATAAAACCATAAAGATAAACTTAGAACTTAAACAAAACAATGAATTTCACAACTACAATACAAGAATAAAAGAAAATCTCAGAAACAATACTGTCAGAACAAAAAAAACCCAAGACACACCCATTAATAGAAGTATACAGTCATATAATTCTATACCAAAGAATTTGCTGGAAGGGGAGGAAGGAAAAATATTTAAAAACCTCAAAAAATACCTGAAAATGAGAGACTAGTATAAACCAAGATTAAAATTTATAAATGTAAAACAAAAAATATTAAAAAAAAAAAGAATTATATATTAATAATCATTGAATACATAAAATATAATATACATTTATTATGTAAATTTAGAAAATGTATTTATTTTTGTTAAATACATATAATTAAGTTGATATTGTTAATTTTTTAAGATCTCAAAGAAATTGTGATTGTAAAGGCCTTGGTGCCAGTTCTTGTAACTGTTTTAAGGTCTGAAATAAATTGTTGTCAAAAAAAAAAAAAATATAATTGTCTTTACAAAAAATACAAAAGGACTGAACAGCAGGTTGATTATTTAGCCTATTCTAATTTACGACGAGAAGTTAAACTTCGAACGGATATGTGTTACCTTTCATATATTACACAAACCGAACTACGTATTCCTAAACACATCAAATACTTTTGGTCATTTGTTCGAAATTTAAGAAGAGACTAGCTTGCCCAACATCATGAGCTATGATGGTGAAGAAATCAGTGGTTCAAACAACATTGCTAATGCTTTTGCTGCTCCCTTTCAGTCGTGCTACTTCAACCACCAAAACATAGATCTTGGTGGGATGGAGCCCATAAGTTCTTCGGGTATGTCACTGTTTTCACATCGTTTTACAAAAGCAGAGATCTAAAGATAAAGATAGTTTATTCATGTGAAAATTACAAGTAATTTACATACGTCATATAGAGAGAACATATCCATAATAGCTGATGACTTATTGACTAACAAAGTATTGTAATAAAATAAAATATTGTAATAAAATAAAATACACTCACATAGGTTACAAACAAAAATCTGAGTCATTAAAATTGCTATTTAAAAAATCCTGTACACTATAAAATACGTGGCTACATAAAAAAGTTTTTAAAATATTTTTAAAGGTTTTAAAAGACAAATTTCTGATTTGTAACGGGACTTTATTAAAAAGCTTTACAGAAATAAATTCTGGTCTGTTCTGACACTTTCTAAGTCTACAGAAAGTCTCCACAAGATCCTCCCTGCCACGAGTCTGGTAGTTATGCCTGCCACTATGTACAGCAAATGAGTGTTGATGTTTTTTAACATAAAGTACGTTTTCCAAAATGAAAACCGCTGGAAATGTCATTATTCCCGAAAAGCGTCCCTGCAATCGTCGCGGAAACCAAGACCTGCCATGATTCTGATGGCCCTTCTCTGCAGAGCAAACACTCTGCCAGCAGAGGATGCCCCACCCCCACACCATTACACCATAGGACATTACAGAATGGAACAGAGCATAGTAAGCAGTAAGCAGAGTGCCCTGAGATACGCAACTTGCTAGGTTTCTTAGCAGAAAAACGACACCACCGAGCCTCCCGGACACACTCTGAACTTGGATATCCCATTTAAGTTTTGGATCCAAATTTATACCCAAAAATCTTACCGAGTCTTGATTGATCCTTCCATTAAGGTCCCTAAGAGTGAAAATCATAGACTGGGTCTTGCCTGTGTTCAGCAACAGACGATTAGACACAAACCATGACTCCGCTCGTAACTGTGCTCTCCCTGCCTCCGACTCAACATCCTGCAAAGAGCCACCTCGGAGAGTAAGCGTAGTATCATCTGCAAAAAGAGTGTATTTTGCGTGTGGTTCGTGCATAGGTAGATCATTGATATAGATCAGAAACAGAATTGGCCCTAAGACTGAACCCTGTGGTACACCGACATCAATCACCCTTTCCATTGATGACACCCCACTCACCCGTACGATTTGGCGACGGTCGTGCAGATAAGATTTCAGAAGTGCGACACTGTTTTGGGTGAAATTGTAGCAGGCAAGTTTGCGAAGCAAAATATCGTGGGAAACGCAATCGAAGGCTTTACTGAGGTCATAGAAGCTTGACAGGCCATACTCAGAGTCCTCAAAGGAATCCATGATACTCGAGAGTAGGTCCAAGATACCCAGTATAGTGTTTCTATCCTGTCTGAAACCAAATTGACTATCTGAGAAGATCTTGTTTGTCTCAAAATACCTCACAATTCTCAGTGACATACACTTTTCAACAATTTTATATATGATGGGTAGCAGGGATATAGGGCGGTAATTCGAAACATCGTCTCGGTCACCCTTTTTGAAAATGGGTATCACAATTGCTTTTTTAAGAACCGATGGAAAAATATTTTCCTTAAAACATTGATTGATTAGATTAGTTAGAGGATAAATAATTATATTTTTGATAGTTTTAACTAATTTTACTGATAGACCATAAATATCATTATATTTTTGTTTTTTAGAGAATCTATTATGTCCCTCGTTTCATTATAGTTTACACTGCTAAACGAGAAGCAAACTTCAGGAATATTAATATTATCTAAATAGGTCATTGGATCAATGTTATCCGGTGAATTATTCATTATGTTATGGGCAAAGTTTGTGAAGAAGTTGTTAAGAGTTTCAACATCTATGGGGATATTAATAGATTTCTTTTGATGCCCTCTAATGCAATTTATGATACTTTACATGCATTTAGTTGGATTTCTGGCTGACTGAATCATGACATCATTTGCTGCACGCTTTTGATCTTTTATTACTTGTTTATAGTGTTTTTTTAAGTTTTTGTATTCCGCTATGTTAGCCGGTGTAGGATGCTGTCGAGACACCTCCCCAAAAAAATGTAACCTATCTCTCAAATTACGCAAGGTGTCATTAAACCACTCCACCCCACCTGAGGCAGTAGATCTGACCCTATATGTTTTTTCTGGGAAAGACTGCAGATATGCCTCCTGCAAGAGTTGCATAAATATCTCAAACTTCTGGTCCACTGATTTTCCACTTGCAGCAATGAAGTTCCATTTATTAGATTTGACTGTGTTGTAAAAGTCAATTAAGCCTTGTTGTGTAATTGGTCGAAATATATGTTTATCAGCCCCAACAGGTTTGCCACTACCGCAAACACTGAAATGGAGAACCTGAGCAAGGTGGTCCGAAACATCTAACTCTCTCACCACAGCCCATACAGAATCTCCCTCAAAATTTACAAAGACATTGTCCAGGCAGGAGTCTCCTCGAGTTGGTTCCTCAATCATTTTTTGAAAACCATGGGTTTTCAGGAGATCACAGAGTTGAACAGCGTCTCTATGATCACTATTAAATAAGACATTAAAGTCGCCTGCCAGAACAACATCTCGGCCGAGATCTATCTTGTGGAGGGTAGACTCGATTGATTCTAAGAAAACGTCAAAATTTCCGGCTGGTGATCTATAGACACAAATTATATAAAAATTAAATGGTTTTACCAGTATACAACATAACTCTATACATTTTTCTACATTTAAGGTTAAAACACTACAAGATTCAACATTAAAACTGTTATTTAAGAGGATCATTGTACCACCCCCACTATACTCAGTGCGAGCTGTATGCCCACCTATCAAGTAGCCATTAACATTCGATGAAACAATCTCCTCCTCAGAAAGCCAGTGCTCAGTCACAGCCACAAAACTATACGATTCATCCTCTAGAATTGCATCGATTTCATGAAACTTATTTCTGATAGACTGAACATTTATATGCATAAGGCTGAACTTTGTATCTACCCTGTTCCTGAAGCTGTCCCTTCTGGTGGTTGGCTGCTGGTGATGGAACGGCGTTGAAGATTCCAAAAATGGTTGATTTTTATACCTTCTGGCCATAGTTGAGGGTCTATTATTCTTTCTTGAAGTTTCTTTGGTACACCCAATTTAAAGGAACTTATTCTTTTTGATTTAGTGTTCATGCGTTCACAGACACAGTCTTTTCCTAAGTTATTTTCTTTTAGGAACTGCAATACGTCCTCCGCCTTTGTTGCGGCGTCTAAACCGGATATGAAGATCCAGTGATTCCTTTGTGCAGTTTTAAGGATGTGAGAATATTTGTTTGTTCCCTTTATTGGTTCAGGTCTTCCTGTTGTCCTTTTTACATTTTGGATGTGCGTAGACTCTTCTAATCTTCTCTTTTTCCATGATTTGAGAGTTTCCCATTCTTCAGTGTTATTTTCACTATCAGTGTCTTGCTGCTCAGCAATTAAATTTAGGGTGTTGTCAATTGTGAATTCTGTACTATTCTGATATTTGGAGACAGTATTGATGTTTTTGGTGTCATCATTAGTCTGATCCCTATTTCGAGTCAACGACTCTGAGGTCGGCAATGTCGATGTCTCATTTCTGTTAACAACTACCACCTCAGGAACCAGATTCACCACTTCCTTCCGCAAGTTGCTGTTAATGACCTTGTCTACTTTTTGCTGAACATCATTACCCTGAGGAACTGTGTTTTTACTATGGCCCTTAACGTTATTTTCCAAGGTTTTAACTTTTTCGAGCAACAAATAGTTATTTTCCTTTAAAATATTATTCTTGTCAGTGGTTTCAGAGACCACTTGCTTAAGATAGTGGTTTTCAATTTTCAAAGCTGAACTATTTGAGTGAGAAGAATCTCCTGAATCTGTTTCTTGCTTGTATGCTTTTATGTCACTCTGTAATTTAATTTTTTCAGCCTCTATTTTTTTATTTTTTTCATTAAGATTAATGTTTTTTGTATGTAACTCATCCATTTTTGTTTTTAGTTTCTGAATATCCTCTAGAAGTCTTGCATTTTTTTTCTTCGCAATTTCTTTCTCCATATCGTTTTTTATGTTTAGCTCAGTCATACTTATATTTAGGTCATCTATTTGCTTTTTGTAGGGTTCTATACTTTTTTTTGTTTTTGTTATATTATCTTTTTCCAAGTCTTCAGTCTTTTGTTTTTCATCAGTTAATTTTGTTTCCAACAATCTAATTTTTATTTTTTGTTCATTCAAGATTTTTTGTAGGTTTTCTTCAACTTCCTTCATTTCAAGTTTTGTTTGCTCTGATTCCTCACTTTTGAGTTTCTGTTGTGCCTTAATTTTATTTTCAAGGGTTCTTATTTTTTCTTCATACTCCACATCTGTAACAAAATAAAGACCCTCGATTTATCTAAAAGGGCTGGTCCAGATGGTGTCCCTAACATTCTTTTGGAGAGATGTAATCAATCATTGTCCAAGCTGCTTTGTAAAATTTTTCAAAAGTCTTTTGATCTTGGTTCCTTTCCGGAGATTTGGAGGTTTTCTACCCTGATTTCAATATTTAAATCCGGTGATAGATGCGACGTAAAAAATTACTGGGGTATTTCTTTACTCTCCCACACACCAAAGTTGTTCGAGGCTATTGTCACCAATGAAATTTTTGAATCGCTGAAACATATTTCGGGGGAGCAACATGGTTTCTATCGTGGTCGCTCAACGACTACGAATCTGGCGGTATTTCAAAATTACATAATAACATCAGTTGAAGCCGGCCAGCAAATTGATGTCGTTTACACTGACATATCCAAGGCGTTTGACAGTGTCTGTCTTGAACTTCTTCTAGGAAAATTGCAACAGATTGGCCTTTCTGGAAGCTATATTGAGTGGATTAAGTCGTACTTGTTTAATCGACGTCAACAGGTCAACGTGCGTGGCTCGTTTTCCAATGAGATTCATCAATTAAGTTTGGAGATTATGATCTTCAATATAAAAATGTTATAAAGTACCTTGGGTTGTTAATTGATGAGGGGCTCTCTTGGGAGAGGCATGTGCCACGTATCAGATCAAAGGTAGCGTCAGTTGTTGGGTTGTTATATCGCCTTGGTTACCTGTTAAGTCTAAGAATTCGTAAACAACTGTACTTTTCCCATATATATAGTCATTTGCTTTACTTGGTATCAGTGTGGGCTACAGCTAGTTGTGTCGTGTTGAACCAATTAAGGGTCTTACAGAACAAGGTAATCAAAAATGTTTTTAAACTTCCCTTACGTTTTTCCACCCATTTGCTGTATAAGCCTAATAGACTAATGGATATTTCAGGGATATATAAATTTAAAATAATACTTTATATATATTATATAATTCATGGAAATAAGCGATCTGTTATTGAGTTTCAAAAAAATGAGCAGAGAGACCCACGCACTATACCAGGCAATGTGAACATTTGCATCTTCCAAGATTCTTCACAAATACAGGTTTAAAATCAATATATCACAATGGTCTGAAATTATTTAATACACTTCCAAGTACACTTAGAAATACAAATAGTACATCCCTATTTAAAACTAAATTTAAAAAAGTATATCTTTGACTTAGGTTAATATGTACTTTGGATAAAAAATATATGTAAAAAAATTAATTAAGTTTGTAGAAAAGGGTTTTTTAAAAAAATTAAATATGTTCAACAAAAAATTTTTATAAATCATTTTAAATATAAAATGTATTATGTATTTTTTACAATCACTTTCATATTTTTTCCCAATTCAGGAAAAGAATATAGTGTTTTTTTTTCTCAGGCAAAATATGGTGTAATCACAAGATAAATTAGTTTCTAAGGTGTAATTTGCTGATAAAATATAGTGTATTTTTTTTTCTGTAGCTTTAATTCCTAGTATAAGATTTTTTTTGTATCTTCTTGGAATTAATAAAGTCTTTCAAAAGTAAAAAGATTGTTGTAACATCAGGGGTCCCACAGGGCTCGCATATCGGCCCAATTCTCTTTTTACTCTATAAATGACATTGTATCTTGTTTTAAAGTGTCGAAATGCCTTTTATATGTGGACGACTTAAAATTATTTTCTCCTGTTTCCCTTGACTCCAATCAACTGCAGTCTGACATTGAGAGACTTGACAAATGGTGTAACACCAATTACCTGCATCTTAACATTACTAAATGTAAAGTTCTCCGATTTTTTAAATGCAATAATCCCATTCTTTTCACGTACTATATAAACAACATAAGTCTCGAAGTTGTTACATCTTTTAACGATTTGGGTGTCATTTTCGATGAAAGCCTCACATTTAATCTGCACATTGATAACATGGTGCTTAAGGGTTTTAGACTGCTAGGGTTTATTAAAAGACACACTAAGCATGTCACTGATACTAAAGCGATTACTAGTCTCTATAACTCTTTAGTACGGAATATCTTAGAATATTGCTCTACCATATGGAGTCCTTCGTATCAGTGTCAAATCGACAGAATTGAAAAAGTTCAGAATAAATTTGCAAAGTATCTTTTCTTTAAGTTTAATTTTCCATATCAAGATCTGTCTTATAATACAAGAATTCTTCTCTGCGGCCTACAGACCCTTGAGTTTTGGCGAAGAAAGGCACTTCTGATTTTCATGCACAAATTAGTGAATAGAGGTCACTGTGAAATACTACTACAGTCAGTCTCCTTTTTGGTTCCTATCAGAAGAACGAGACAATCAAAGCTGTTTTTTGAAAGGTATCATCGTACTAACTATGGGTTTAATGCATTTGTTGACCGACTAGTATATAATTATAATCGTCAGTTTTCGGCAACGCATAATCAATCCATTCAACGCAGTTGAATGGATTGATTATGTGATTATCCTCTGTTTTTATATGTTTTGTCTGATACTTGTGTTTTGATTGTTTTTATTATTTGACAATATATGTATTTTTAGTCTTATTTTACTCTTAATATTATCTTTTTTTATTCTGCGAATTCGTACCATTTAGAATGTTTAGCATTCCGTAGAGTACGTTTCTCTGATGCGTGCATCGGCTACGTCCTTACATTTTTTTTTTTTAAATAAACTTTCAATATTGTCTAAGTTTTTATGTTTTGGCTATATAAGATTTGATTAATATCTATGACAGCTGTTACATAGAACGATGAAACTTGTATATACAAATTTTAAGGAGTGCAAAAGTTATCACTTCTTCTGTATAACATAATATATGCTTTACTTGACCTGTTAACTGGAAACCTGCCAAAGTGCCTCCTCCTTTTTGGTCTACCCTGTACACTGGACAAACATGATTTTGATACAAAAAATGAAATAACAGAAGTTTCGCCGTTTTTTGGAATATCACCTTAATTTTATTTTAAATATGTAGCAGAACGTAAGAAGTTGTGGTGTAGTGTGGTTAGAATTCTTGTATTTTGATCTTAAATATGTATAGTCGAGAAAAATTAAGTATCTACATCAATGACTTCCATTATTTTTCAATGTTATTTACCCCACCTATTTCTGTTTGACTATTATCGGTTTTGCGTCCTCTAAATATAATTTTTGCTCTTTTAAAAAATATCGCTTACCCTTTTCGCTATTTCTCAAACTTTTAGAATCCAGAACTTCAAAATAAGCGCGCCTGCCCTTCGCCCTAAGAGCACTGCATTAAGCGAGAATATCAACAAAAAAAAACGCGCTAAAGCGAATCATCACTGCCGATCAATTGACCTCGACACCGCCATCTTTTAACCTTGAGCAAAAACTCGTAACCTGGTCCTCATATACGATCATAAACATTTCCATGATGCAAACACCCTCACACCTGCATGATTTTGTATACTCCAAGAGCCAGTAATTTTCGTTTTCGTAAGCTCAGATAGTGTCCAATTAAATTGGTCAAAAGTATACAAGCTGATAAATTAGAAAAAAAAACCTATCTTGATCTCGTAACTAAAAAATGGAAGATGCAAGAGAAAAATAAACTATGCTACGGAAGAATACCTTACAAACAAAATGGAGTTTTAAGTGTTTTGGTTGGCCCTCAACAATCGCCTGGCGGGGGGGCTAATTTCGGGGTTAGGAGGGCTAAGCTCCCCCTAGCCCCCCCTAGTTGCGCAACTGGTTACGTGTATATTACTTTGCATGGCACTATAAAATGGCTGTGTAGAGTTTTTTTTTGTGACATATTAGTTGTTGTAGTTTCTTCTTGTGATATTGAAGGTTTATTTGTTTTATAGTTTATAGTTTCTGAGTCTAGAATTTGGGGAAATAAGTTGTGGGTTGTGTTCTTCTCTGTTGTATCCTTTGTCCTGTTCCAAGTATATTTTTTTAGGTGGGTTTTCTATTAAAACCCTTTGATATGATCTGTGTTTTGTTTTCTTGTTTTTAATGCCGGGAAATCTTTGGGGCGTTGTGTAAATGTGTACTCTGTGATATCTTTGTTAGTGTTGTTATGACTAGTCTAAGTGTTGACACATAATTTATCTGCTTCATAATACGATATGTTTTGGAAGGTCATAATTCTTTTTATTTGCATTTGGCGCTTAAATTCAGGACAACTTTTTGAGTCGTCACTTTTGCAGTGAAAACATTTTTTTCCGCATGTTTTTATCATGTTTCCGCATGGGCTTCTCACCGAATTGTGCTCATTTTCACCACAAAAGTAACATTTATCAATTCTAGAACGGCAATTTATTTTGGTGTGACTAAACCTAAAATACTCATAGCATTGAGTTACTGGAGGGAGTTACTGGGAAGTCTAGTCCTTAAATCTTTACAAATGGTGGATGTTCCACGCCATCAAAGCAAACCAAAAGCACTCGCTTTTGGTTTGCTCAAGTCGGCACTAAATTGTATTTTCTTAAGTTTGGGTCATTAGGGACTCTATCTTTATTGAAAATTTTGCGTTTTAATCTAATTGTTTCAAGAACTTTAGAAGATGACTAAAGAATTTTTAAGGACCTCTAGATCAAAGTCTGGGTCGATGTTCCTGATAATCCCCTTACAAGATGTGAGATTGTATGGAATTGAGATTCTATAGCCTTTTTTAGTAAGATATTCGTTTAGTAAAAAATTATTTGCCGTTTTATAATTATCAAAATCTATTCCCAACCTATTTTTATTTTTAACCTTAACTTTTTAGATATTGTTTAATTTTAGTTCAAAAATTTCTTTAGCTATTTTGATTTGAGACAGTTTATCTACATTTTCAGACTCAATGAAGATTGTATATGGGCTAACATCGTTCTCATTGTAAAATCTTTGGTATGCCGGTTTCTTTTTTTCCGCGTTTTTTTGTGACTCGCCGCCTTTTGCAATACCTATCACTTCTAAAATTTCGTTCTGCGATGGCGTTTTATTTTTCTAGTAGTCTTTAGTTCAAAATTTAATAAAAACAATAGAAATCAACAATTTAACAAAAAAAGACAAGAGGGGTTAGTAATTGCTCACCGCTTTCTGGAATGTTGTTTCTCGTTCGTGACACAGCAAACACTGTACTTACTATACCTACTTAAACAATATTTCTGCTTCAATACTCCAGTATAGTATTTTTTAAATTTTGGTTTTAGTTGTTAATTTATTTTAATTTTGATATTTTCATTTTTTATTTTTTGAATATTTATTTACATATTCTGAAAAAATCAGTTATCACATGTATTATTTACCTTCATAAAAAGGTCTTTATTATAGAAAATGGAATTATTTATTTTATCAACTTTTTAAACATTTAGTTATGCTGACATTTTGACGTAAAATTGACACAATCCAACCAGTTCATCCCTATTTCACACTTAATTTTTGTGCAAAACTTTCTTGAAAACTTAACTGGGCTAGTAGTATTTTGATACTGATATTTTAAATATTCAATTCAATTTTGTTTTCTCATAATGACTCCCCACCAAATTTTTACCAATTTAGCAGTGTTACATGTTTAGTAGTTTTTTACTATACATTTTTTTAAAATTTTATCAGGTCACCATTTTGTTCCACCATAATATTGGATTTTTACCATATCATCCCCATATAACCCTTAATTTTTGACCAAAATTTAAAGTCAATTGGATAAGTTAAAAGGAAAGTAAAAACAAAGAGCATTCTAGTTTCTGGTGAACATAAAACAAAAACAAGTCATAGACCATATGTATATAAGCAATAACAATAAAATTTATTTATTTCAATAGTACATTGCAGGTCAAAAAAAAAAAAGAAAAACATAAGCAGTACACTTAGTAAGATAAATACAAAGTAATAGAATTAGAAGTAAATAGTTAACGTCAGATAAAATAACAAGTTGGTAAAGAACAAATATATAGAACATAACCTAAATATATATAAACATATGTGTATGCGTGAGTCTGTTACAAAATTAGATAAAATGGAACTTAAGTTAAAAAATTTTTAGAGCAAAATCAAGTTATAAATATCTTAAGTTTTCTCTTAAATGTTAATGAACTGCAATTATATTCAAAATCGTAGGGACTATGCTTATCATACAGTCATAAATTGATTTGTAATTTCATTCCTGCCAACATCTGTTCTTCTATAGTGCGGTAAAAAGGTTCCTGTCTGCCTAGTACATCTTGATGGAACTCTAAAATTCAACAAATTCAGCAAGTTAGTGGGGTCCACTTGGTTGGAAAGAATCTTGTGGCCAAAAGATAGGCAGTGCTTTATTCGACGTATTTCGAGTGTATGTAAACTCAGCATGGGATAATTGGGCCTTGTTAATTTCTAATTTGAAAAGTAGAAAGCTAGCAAACTTTATTTGAACACGTTCAATCAGGGCCATCCTGGTCTTGTAGCAAGGTGACCACACAACAGAGCAGTAATCGAGGTGATTTCTCACCAAGAAGAAGTAAAGTGTTTTTAAGACCTCTGTATCTCTAAATTTGTGACATTGTCTCTTAATGAATCCTAACATTTTAAATGGTTTTGAGATTATTCAGTCAATGTGTTTTATAAATCTTAATTCGAAGTCAAACAAAATTCCAAGATCATTAACCATTGTAACTCTTTGAAGTTCATATGAGTCAATATTACAGGAATTTGTGATTGCTGCTTTCTTCCTACTAAAGGAGATTACTTTGCATTTAGATATTCTCATTTGCATCCTGTTCCCAATGTTCCATGTACACAAAAGATCAATATTGCTTTGTAAAACACAACAGTCCTCAATAGTGGGAACCCTGTGGTACACCAGAGTGTACTTTAATTGTTTGAGACTTATCATTGCCAATCTGAACTACTTGAGAATGATCATCAAGATAACTTCTAAACCACTTCAGAATTGGACCACCAACTCCATACAATTCCAGTTTTTGGATTAAGATGGGATGGTTTACTCTGTCAAACTCCTTCCGAAAATCAAAGTAAATAGCATCCACCTGGAGACCCTCGTCCGTGTTGGAAAACACACAGAGATTCGTCTGAAAAGACCTTTCTGGAAAAAGCCATGCTGTGCAGTTGAGATACAAATTCGGAAGACATTAAACATAGCTTTGGTTACAATCTTTTCCAGGATCTTTGCCACACAAGACAGTCCAGAAATGGGTCAATAGTTCTCTATCACTTCTATTCCCATTCTTAAACAGAGGGGTAATGTAAGCCAATTTCTATGCTGCAGGAAAAACACCGCAATCAAGTGACAAGGAGTAGAGATAACTCAGTGGATGAGCCAGCGTGGGACTGCCGTGGTAGAGGAAGATAGCAGGTATCAGATCTGGACCTGCACCTTTCTTATGTCCAATTCTATCAGTTTCTGAACACAGATTGATGTGATTAGATATTGTTAAGTGTAAGTTGCTAGCAGTACCATCAGATTTGGTGTAAACAGACTGAAAGAATTCCGAAAACATTTTGGCTATGTCCTCACTATATCAATTCCGAAACATATTAGCTGATATTCAACATGGCGTCCGATGATGACGATATGTCGGAATCCGGCAGCGTAAAAAGCGATATCTGTGTTTATATAATCGAACTGAAAAGTATAAGTGCTGTGTAAAAAAAAGTCTGTAAGGTCTTCTTCTGCCCAAATTGTGATAAAGTGTGTCATGGAAGCTGTGCAACTCTCAAAAATCAAAATTGACAGCTCAAATGTAAACAACGAGGATTTTCTAGAAATAAAGCATGATTATGAGAAATTGAAGCAAGAGTAAGTAAATGAGTGATAAAAATCAAAATACTGAAAGAAAATAATAGACTGTTAGCTCAACGAATTTCTAACCTAGAATTAGACGGTAAGAAAAAACCAGCGCAGTTGCAGCCACTGCCGATGACAACGAAAACAAATTCCGAATCCGATGTTGCCAAACTATCTATAAACCAGGTTAACCGGTCCTCCCAATGGAAATCACCCGTTGACAAGCAGGTAAATGAAACAAATGTTCATAATATAAATGACGCAAAGGACGCGGGCGCTAGAAACCTGAATCCGAACTTAGAAGCGACACACCCTAAACAAATAATTTAAGAGAACAGTTCCTTAGTCGTTCAAAGTCCAAACATTCAAAACGAAAGTGACAAAACGGAAAAAAACGAAGAAAACGTAGTTGAAAATCAAACTTCTCAGGGAAATGGCGAATGGTTAAACCCAGGAAGAAATATCCAAAGCAACCCAGACCGCCGCCAGTGAGAGGTGAAAATGAAACCTTTAATTTGAGCACAACTCAACAAAAACAATCATGTTTATTTTTAACAGGCCTACATTCTGATACTACGGCAGAACAAGTTAAAAATTAAATAGATGAGACTGATGGAATAAAATCAAAATGCAAG
This sequence comes from Kuschelorhynchus macadamiae, assembly GCA_030620095.1. Lineage (NCBI taxonomy): Eukaryota > Metazoa > Arthropoda > Insecta > Coleoptera > Curculionidae > Kuschelorhynchus > Kuschelorhynchus macadamiae. Next base: position 654,117 of record JAUTXW010004093.1, read on the forward strand.
AAGATGAAGACTAGAAAGGACACATATAAAAGTTCTTTTAAGCTTTACGTTCCATTTGAAACCTGAATAAAAGTCATGGATGCACAGATATGGGGAAGGGGCATTACAATAAATCATTTTCTCCACCTCAGAAGACCCTCTTACATCAGGGAGAAAGAAAACTTCGAAAAATGCTTGTATTTTCTGTATACAGAACATGCCTTGGAGATTTTAAAATTTTTATTGACAGGATGGAACAAGTTTTAAATGAAATATGTGTCAACTATGTCAATTTTAATATTATAATATGTGGTGATTTTAATGTTAATGTCATGTTGGAAAGTAATGAAAAAGTAAGATTTTTAGATATGTTTGGGAGTTTCAGTCTGTTTCATACAATTGTTGAACCAACAAGGGTAATAAAAACGACTCAATCTCTACTAGACAATATTTTTGTAAATTTTAAAGAACTTGAAGCCAATTCGGTCAAAATATCAGGACTTTCTGATCACTTAGCTCAATTTATTAGGGTAAAGGCTGTAAAAACAGACAATAGAGTTTTTGTAAAAAATACAATTTTTTCTAAGAGCAAAATTCAACAATTTACTTTAAATCTACAGTCCTGGGAATGGCGTGAGGTGCTGGGGGAGACTAACATCAACAAGGCCTATAATAAATTCAGTGCAGCCCTTGAGTTAGAAATCGATATCATTTTTCCTTTTAAAATGTGTGAATATAAGAAAGATCATTCAAGATCATGGATAACAAAGAGAATAAAAACTTCAAGTAAAACAAAAAGGGCCCTCCATGAAGAATAGTGGCTGGGAGGATCTCAGAAGAATATTATAAGAAGTATTCAAATATCCTAAAACAGGTAACAAATCAGGCTAAAATAATGGATAAAACTTTTTACATACATAATTCACACAATAAAACAAAAGGAACATGGTCTCTCATCAAAGATATAACAAATAAAAATAAAACTTCAAGATTTCAATTTTTAACTCTTTTCCAAACAAAAGTAATACCCTTAATGAAGTAAACAATTTTTTTACAACTGCTTGTCCTGATATAAACAAAAATAAACAATTAGACTCTTCTAAAATTAGGCAAACAGGTCCTAGCTTCTTTTTAGAACCAATAACGTATCATGAGGTGTATACCTACATTGAGGTGCACTACAATTTGAGAACGAAACTAACGGATCTGAGTAACAATGTTGCAATGTGTAATTATGATGTAATTATGTTCACGGAAACGTCATTGAATGATAACATTTCCATTTCAGAGCTTTGTTTAACAGACTTTAAGATATATAGAAAAGAGAGAAGTGCTAGTAGTACCTCAGGAAAGACAAGAAATGGAGGTGTATTGATAGCAGTTCGCAGTCATCTGCCAAGAAGAGATATTGATGTTGCAGCTGAGAAATCTGAAGAGGTATGGATTGCTATAGAAACATCCAGTCTAAGAAATTATTCTGCTACATATATATACCACCAAAATCACCTCCTGAATCTTATAACAGCCATTGTGAAGCTGTAGAAAAAGCTATGGAAAATTATCCCTCCTACAGCCTGTGTGTTGTTGGAGACTACAATTGGTAGATTGTAGTGGTCTAATGATTCACTGGAAGTGTCAACAACTGGTTACTGTCCGGCTGTAGGAACTGTTGTTGAAACCTTTCCTTTTCTTAATCTATACCAAATTAATTATGTTCCTAATTTTAACAATGTTATATTAGATCTAGTTTTTACTGATATTGATTTTGATACTGTAGTATGTGCAACTTATATATTGCTAACCTGTGATAAGCATCACCCTGCTTTTGTTTTAAATTTAAAGTGTGATATTAAGTGTAATGTTTTAGAATATAATGATGAAATTCTAGATTTCTCTAACTGTGATTATAGGGCCATAAATGAGTTTTTACTCAATACCTATTGGGACTCCATTTTAACCTCTACTGTTGATAGTGATGTTTGTAAATTTTATAGCATTTTATATTATGTAATTCATATATTTACTCCTGTGAAGTCTATTAAGAAGAACTTTAAATTTCCTGTCTGGTTTAGCTCTGAACTTAAGTCCTATATAATTAAAAAAAAATAGCTCATGCTAACTTTAAAAGAACTCATTGTCAATCTGATTATTCTAGGTTTAGTGACTTAAGAGCGATTTGTAGGTGAATGGCTGATAGATGTTATTTGGAATTTATTGAAAAGACTGAAAATAATATTTGTGATGATTCTCGAAGCTTTTGGGGATATATACACTCTCTCAGAGGAGACAATGAGTTGCCATCTCCTATGACCTACCGGGACGTTACGTGTGCAGAGGGCCAAAAAATTTCAGATCTTCAGTGCATTTTTCCTCTGTTTATGTGCCTTCCTCGGCTGGCCATTTTTCTGTAGATGGTAGCTCTGCTTTCGGAAGTTTGGTTGACCTTGGGGGTCTGGACTTGAGCATATCAGATATTTTTGATTAAATTGTATCACCTTGACACTTCTAAAGGACCAGGTCCTGACAATATTCCACCCTCATTCCTAAAAGAATGCTCCTTTGCATTGTCCAGACCGCTTTGGCTCATCTTTAACAAGTCTTTGTCTACTGGAGTGTTTCCTAAGCTTTGGAAGATATCATATATTTCCCCTATTTTTAAAAACCAAGGTGGCAAGGGGGATATTGAAAACTATCGTCCTATTTCTCTGATTTCCCAAATTCATAAAGTTTTTGAATCTCTTGTAACCAACTTCCTGACATTTAAGTTTATGAATGTTATCATCTTTCAGCAACATGGCTTTATAAGTGATCGTTTCGTTACTACTAACCTATTGATGTATGAGAGGACTATATCACAAGCCTTGGAGCGGGGCATTGTTGTTGACTCTATTTATGCTGACTTCTCTAAGGCTTTTGATAGGGTTGATCACTCATTGTTAGTAGATAAACTGTCAGAGTAAGGAGTGCGTGGCTCTCTGCTATCATGGTTGTACTCGTATCTGGTTGGTAGACAGCAGTTTGTAAAAGTTAAGACTTACTTGTCAGATCAGGTTATTGTTACTTCTGGAGTGCCTCAGGGTGGGCATCTTGCTCCCCTCTTATTTAACTTATTTATCAATGACATAATATCTTATTTTCATCACTGTCAGATTTTATTATATGCTGACGATCTTAAAATTTTTAAGGTCGTCAACCCTGCAGATGATATTGAGGGTATGCGGGATGATTTCCTGACGTTTGAGAATTGGATTTGCTCTAATCGGTTGCAATTAAACATCAAACAATGCAACTTTAAATATCCAATTCTCCCGGAGGCTATATCCTGGTTTTAATGAATATTACTTAAATGGAGTTAAATTAATGGTGTTCTCGAAATTAGAGATCTTGGTGTAATCTTTGACACCAAACTCACATTTGTCACCCACATGCAGGCCTGTTGTAATAGAGCTCAAAAAATGTTAGGTTTTGTAAAGCGCCATACAAAAGAATTTAAAAATATTTTTGCATTAAGAACCTTATATGTGGCATTTGTTTGTAGCCACTTAGAAAATAGCACTTCAGTTTGGTCTCCTCACTTTACAGTTCACTCTGATGCAATGGAGCGTGTACAAAAAATTTTTTTGCGCTATATAGGATATAAACTGGCTACTCCGGCTGAATTTATTAATTACTCAGATCTGCTAACATTCCTAAATCTTAACACACTTAAAGAAAGGCGCACACATTTTGATCAGATGTTTATTTGTAAGTTGTTGCACAACCACGTTAAATGTGAAGATCTCTTGTATTGTGTCAACATTCATGTTCCCTGAAGAAATTTGAGAGAAGTCCAAACCTTCTCGTTGGAGCATCACCATACGCTTTATGGACAACATAGCTCAGTTAATCGTATGATGATACAATACAAGAGATCTTCACATTTTACGTAGTTATGAAACAACTTACAAATAAACATTTGATCAAAATGTGTGCGCCTTTCTTTAAGTGTCTTGAGATTTAGGAATGTTAGCAGATCTGAGTAATTAATAAATTCAGCTGGAATAGCCAGTTTATCTCCTATACAGCATTTTTTTATGTACACGCTCCATTGCATCAGAATGAACAGTGAAGTGAGGAGACCAAACAAGCGCTATTTTCTAAGTGGCTACGAGCAAATGCCACATATAGTTTCTCCCTTTTTTCCCCAAAAAGAGGGTACTGATTATCAGACCCTCCAGAAAAAGGCTGACCCAAAAAGCCTCTTCTAAACACTTAAAACTGCAAGTCTACCAGAATGTACGAGGACTACGTACTAAATCAAATGAATTTTACACCAGTGTTTTGTCTGATGAATATGATGTTCTGGTAATAACGGAATCGTGGCTGACGGACAGCTTCAATGATGCCGAACTATTCGACGATATGTACAACGTTGTAAGGCAGGATCGCAATAATGGAAAAACAAGAGGAGGAGGCTTAATTATAGCAAGTAAAAAGATCTTTGGTATTGAAAGACTGAATTTTACATGTGAGTGTGATATTGAATGTTTACTTACAAAAATTGTTTTTAACAAAAAAATTGTATTTTATCTAATATGTGTATTTTTTATCTAAATATGTATACCCCCTAATGCTAGTTACAATTGCTTTGTAACCTTTTTTAATGCTGTTGAAACATTTATTTTAAATAATGGTCTCACTTTAATTCTAGGTGACTTTAATATTCCTAATTATGTAACCGGAGGCTGTGATAAAAGTTCTCTTGTGAATCGATTTAAAAGTATCTGTGATCTTACGCAATATAACAGTGTTGTGAATTTTATGAATAGGAAATTAGACTTAGTTCTAAGCAATTTAAATGATATAGTTTGTTCCAGATGTGAGCAACCCTTGGTTAAGAAGGACTTGTATCACCCTGCACTGGATTTGTCTGTGCAACTTGATTCTAATAATGTTAATGCTGATAATTTATTATCATCTTATGTTTATGATTATTCTAAAGGGGACTTTAATCTTTTTTATTACCTCATTAGTTCCATGGATTGGTCTGATATTAAACAAGCTGGGGATGTTAACCTGGCCTTAGATATTTTTTACAAAAAAATATTTCTCTGTATTGACCAGGCTATTCCAAAAAAGCAAGTTAAGAATTCTGGGGGTAAGATTAAATATCCTAACTATTTTTCCATTGAACTTGTACGGAAAATCAGACAAAAAAATCAACACGAACAAACAACAAAGAAAACACTATTAATAGTCTATAAAGGATTTGTAGAGTTTATCAGGTATGGAATTTTAGCATGGGGTGGGCTGTACAATAGTTGCTTATACAAATTAAATATACCTAATACAAAAATATATATTAAAAATAATATTTAGAAGAAACAGATTATTTCCTACGAATAGGCTCTTTTTGGGCAGAAATATGTGACATTAGATAACTGTACCTACTAACAATATGCTCTTATATCCATGAACATGAAAATATGTGGCAGTTTGTAAATCACAGTTATGCAACGAGAGCAAACCAAACTAATAAAATCCAACTTCCAGTCAGCCATAACAATCTTAATTTAAAATTTGTAAATTACATTGGACCCAAGGTATATAACAAATTGCCATTGAATGTTAGAGCTAATAATAGGAATCAGTTTAAAACTTGGTGCCGAAAACATATTGATGAAAATTAGCCGCAATTTGAAGGACTGTTTAATTAATCTAAACTTAAGCCACTTTTTGTGTATAGATGTTTGTAGAATATATCAACTATTGTTTACAATGGCTGTAATTTCATAGTTTTCGTATGTATATCGTTATATATTTTATGTTAATTAATTTTAAGTTTATGTAATAAAAAACTCTATTTTTTTAAGGTATATATTCGTTTATGTAAACCAAGTCAGTAATTTATCAATATCAACTAATAATACTGGTGAAACTTTAGCTGCACTAGATAGTTGATGTCCTTGAAACATATTTCGACAAGTTTTTAGTTTTTTTTTTTTTCAAAAATACAATTTTGTTAAAGGGTGGTTTGAATACAAAGAGTTACAATCTTCTCTAAATCAGAGGCGTTTGTTTTTATGCACACTTTCATCTTTGTGCTATAAACTTGTGTCTGATAAATTGCAACTGAATTTTTCCATATCTTCCAAAATATCCTGGCATTGACACACAACACTCAGAATATGCTCCCCATCGCATGTGTGTGTGTATATATAATGCTTTGAGTATCCTGCTTAAATTGGATGTTTTTATTTTTTTGTATTTAGATGTAAGCTTAAAAAAACCTTATTTCAATTATCGATATGTCGATATGATTTATTGCGGGTTAGTACTAATTAATGCAGATTTGTTACTGGTGTGTTAATTTATTGCTGGATCATAATTTAAATAATAATTCTTTATCAGTTTTAATGTTTTATGGACTGAACTTTTATCCATTTGAAAGAGATCCTCGTTTACTGCATGCCCCGGCGTTTAAGGTTTTTGGCTTTTTTAAGTACGATGCCCGAACCATTATAAATTCTAAGATTCTAAAAATATCTTATTTCAGTGTCGATCACATTATATGGGGATTGAAAATGAGATAGATAAAATAGTGTTAAATTGTTTCTTTTTTTACTTTTAAGGTTTCAGAAAATCTTAATAATATAATTTGTTTATTTGGCTTTTTAGAATCAAGCTGGCGAAATTGATGAAGGTTTATATTCAAGGCAACTGTATGTTCTCGGCCATGATGCTATGAGAAGGATGGCTTCCAGTGATGTTTTAATATATGGCTTAGGAGGATTAGGAGTTGAAGTAGCTAAAAATGTTATTTTAGGTAAGTGCTAATGACTGCACCTTTCTTGTCAATAGGAATGTTCTATTTTTACTTCCCCATATATAATGCTGGAATTGCAAAAATTGTCGAAAAATATAACTTGGGTTTAGTTGATGTTTTAGAGTCCTTAGATTATTAATTATGTTGTGGTTTGTTTTTCTTTAATATTGATTGTATTATTTTATTTATTTATTTAATACTTTAGAAAAATGTTATTAATAGTATCCTAATATAAGCTACTCCTAGGTAATTAAATACCTGCATGTGTCAATTTAAAAAACAACAATCAGAAAGCCATTAATCTAAGAATAACTTCACTAGATCAGACATTTATCGGGCACAAGGTTCCTATTCAAATAAGGGAGAGAATCTATTAAAATTTAGATAGATAAAATGTTTGCACTTTGTCATAAATTTAATTTTGTTCGATATGTTTCTAGTATCAAATTATAGCACTTTGGTTCAAGATAACCTGCAAATCTCTAATTAACGTGTTTCCTGCTTTTAGTAATCTTAGTATATATATTTACCCTAGATCTAGTGGTGCTAAGAGGAGTGAACGAAAGTTATCAGTTTTATGCAGATGACAACAAATATTTAATAAGAGCATATGTTAAGAATATCTTAAGAAAGTAGTAGTAGTGTAGATGGATATTATCTTGTTTTGTTAAAAGTCTTTTTAGAATGTGCTTCTTTATATTCTCTAAAGATACCAGTGAGTTATAATATAGGCCACCCGAAGCAACTATGCCATATCTTAAACTTTCATTTAAAGATTTGTTAATAAATATTAAAATATTCATAATTAGTATAATTCTTAATGTGCATAATTTTCGAATCATTCTAATACAGTTGGATAATTTTGTATTAGTAACCTCGGTAATTGAGTTTCCTGTACTTTCTACATATACAGGATATGAATACAAGTTGAAAAAACGCTAACAACGTCGCCAACAGGCAATTAAAAAATTAAAACAAAATATTACACTTTTACAGGCCCAAGTAGGCTGTTCAAATAATATAAATAAGAATAACTATGTTGATTGTACAGTGTTGGGGGAGACAATAATTACAGATTATGACCGAAATACCGAATTGTGACTTAACTAAGGGTGACCAGGAGTTCCTAGGAGAGAACCTAGGCCCTGTATTACAAGAGAATCATGGCCAGAGCCCTATTGAGTATGTCATGGGAGTTAATTCGTTTAGAATTGACTTCACCATCATGCATGTGGAAAAATCGATTATCAAGGGTTTGTGTTTGTGGCAAAGGGGCCACCCACTCAAGAGGTTGCAAATGGGGTGGAACACGTCTTCCTACTAACCCCCCTCCCCTTTAAGAGGTTTCTCAGGTGTCAAGCCCTTTGAAACCCTTAGAATTGACCGAAAACGCGGAGGCTGAGGTGGAGACCTTCCAGGGTGGTTTAACCCATATGCCACCTCCTAAACTGGATATGCCATATGGGCAAACTACTAATCTGGTGGCAAAGGTTCTCCCACCTTGGCATGGGCCAGGGTAAACTTGCTAGAAGTGCGAGTCTACTTCCACCAGGTTACCACGCGCAGAAACTCAAACTCAAAATGCTTTATTGTCTAGAATGGTATTCACTGACAAAGCTAAGGGGAAGAAAAAAAAAAAGATTATACAAAACAAAGAAAGCACAGAATCATAATAAAAAGAACAGTACAGACAAACATATATGCGTACACGTATACATACCCACGCATGCACACGCAAAACGCATACATACACATAGTGCATAATACATAATACAGGCAAACTCAAAACACACCGAACATAGTTAAAAATTGTTAAAATTAATTTGTCAACAAAAAAATATATCATAATATACCACTACACAAACTCTATGCTTTATAGGGCTAAAAATATTAAAAGTTGTCATTTAAAAACTTGAACGCATACACTTACATATTATAAACAATACACACCAGATTTAAAATATAAAAAAGAACAAAAACTATAATGAATATACAGTTAAAGCAAGCTGAAGGCAAGCCAATACATAAATCAGCCATTATATAATTAAAAGTGACAAGGGCCAAAGTGTTAAAAGGGTTTAGATTAAAAATGGTCATCTAAAAACTCATTTACAGTATAGTAGGCTCTCGCACATAGCAGTTTTTTTAATTCTTTTCTGAACTTAACCGAAGTTGGAATCGACCTGATATTTGGAGGCAGATGATTGAATAATTTTTTGCCACCATATATGATAGAGTTTTTAATTTGTGCTGATGTTGGAATAGGGAGGGAGATCACATTTGTATCTCTTACATTATAATCATGCCTCGCAATTAATTCGTTTTTGTATTTTTCAAATACTAGGCATACAGTTTCCAATATGAATAAACAGGCAAGTGTCAAAATATTGTGCTTTAAGAACAGAGGCCTGCATGAATCTCGCACTTTAGCTCTAAACATATACTTAATGGCTCTTTTCTGCAAAACAAAAACACTTTGAAAAAGTAGTGCAGAACAAGTACCCCAGAAACAAACACCGTACCGCAAGTGCGACTCAATTAATGAGAAATATGTAGATCTTATTATGCTACCATCTAGCTCATTAGAAATAATTCTCATTGCATAGCAGTTTGATGCCAGTTTTGACTTTAAGAACTTAATATGACATTCAAACTTTAAACGATTGTCAATGTAAAGGCCTAAGAATTTGTTTTCTGTATGATTTGGCAGGATACTAGCATCCAAGCGAACTTCACCCAAATCACAACCAAAAGACATCACATTTGTTTTAGAAATATTTAAAGTTAATTTATTTGCATCGCACCAAGTTTTAATTATTTCCATATCACTGTTAACAATTTCATTAAGTCTGTCAACGTTACTGTAATGCCAAAGTATCGTGGCGTCATCCGCGAAAAGGGTGAATTGGCCCTTTATTTTGATGCCCGCAAAGTCATTAACATACAATAAAAATAAAATAGGACCCAAAACTGATCCCTGCGGGACGCCAGAATCCAGTGTTGCATGTTCAGACATACAGCCACCAAAAGAAACACTCTGTACTCTATCCTTCAGATAGGATTCAAGCCATTTACGTGCTCTACCCCTAAATCCATACAACGCCAGCCTATGCAACAGTATAGTGTGACTTACGCAGTCAAAGGCCTTGGATAAGTCACAAAAAACTGCCGCAGCTGTCTCTTTCTCGTTCAAGCTGATATATAATTTTTCCAGTAATGAAAATATGGCATCATTTGTGCCCTTAGCCGCCTGAAAGCCAAACTGCTCCCGACTCAAGACTCCATTCCTCACAAGAAAAGCCATCATCCTCTTCTTCACCAGTTTTTCTACAATCTTAGAAAGTGTTGGCAATAGTGCTACGGGCCTGTAGTTTGAGGGTTGCTCTTGGTCACCCCCCTTGAACAAAGGAACAACTGTGGCAATTTTAAGGCAAGAGGGAAAATCACCACTATAAAAAGAAAGATTTATGCATTCTGCCAATACATCTAAGGCCTCGTTAGGAAGCTCCAAAAATATACGTGCAGAGATCTCGTCCCACCCAGCAGCTCCATTTCTTTTTAATTCTGAAATGGTTTCTTTGATCCCCCCAGATCGGTTGGTGAAAAAAAGAACGATTCCCTAACAGTCACATTCTCTAAAACTGTGAGTAACAAGTTCCGGAAGTTATCCCGCTTGAAAGAGATGAAGCCACAGAACAAAAAAAGAATTCATATCCCCAGGAGACAGCCCCGAGTCAACATTAACATACTTAGCTTTGCCCCTCAACTCATTTACAACCTTCCATGTTTTACCTTGCTTATTGTTTACAAAATTAATTCTATTCTGGTAATAGACTTTCTTTGCAGCTTTGATTGTATTTCTATATATTCGTCTATAATTACAAAAAACCTGGTTAAAATATAGATTATTTACAAAAAACTTTCTTATGTAATGGAGTGATCGCATATTCTTTGCTGAAATTTTTAATCCCTTTGTTATCCATGGTTTTTTAGATTTTTTCTTCAAAGTTTTTATAGGGAATGAGCAATCAAATGTATCACATAACAACTTGTGAAATGACAGTAAAGGATTTTCTAGTCCCAAAAAAAAATTCCAGTCAATAGTACTACACATTTGCGAGAACCTACGATAACTGACCTTAGTGTATAATCTACCCTTGCACTTTGATTGCTTATTTTTCCTATATTTTACAGAAAACCTACAGGAAATTGCCTGGTGGTCAGATAACCCCACATTAATCACATTACAGCAAACTTTATTACCATCAAAGTTAGTGCACATATAATCAATTTGTGTTGACGAGTATTGAGTGATTCGTGTAGGCGCGTCAACAAACACAGACATGTTAAACGAAGTCAGCAATTGCTTTAACCTCATGGTATTATAATCGGTCATATCTAAAAAGTTTAAATTAAAATCACCACATAAAATTATGTAACAGTTAATTGGTAACTGTGTCAAAAGTTCTTCCAATTTGAAGAGAAAGGTGCTTGGGTTACTAATTGGAGCCCTATATAAACATACAATGTATACATTTAGCTTATTGCAGACAATCATTGACAATTCAAAAGTCTTCTCCTCAACCAAGTAGTCAAATTTATTAAAGCTTACGAAACAATAGAATTGTAGAATATCATCATGAACCAAAATCAATGTACCCCCATGTGTGGACTCGGAACGACAAAATTTGGCTAGTAGTGTACAATTTGGTAGAGCAAAGGGCTCTTCTGGCTTGAGCCAGTGCTCACATAGTAGCAAAACATGAGGATTAGATAGATTGTCTAAATAAATTTGGAGTTCATTGACCTTGTTCCTGACTGATTGAATATTCAAAAGTACTAGGGTGATGTCAGTAATATCTGAGTGAATCCCAAAAAAGATGTCCCTGGTTCAACATCAGTTGCATTTTTATCCCGAGAGCCAATCAAATGACACCCTTCAGCGGCACTATCAGAATCTTCAGGATTTTCTGAATACCCGGTAGGTGAGTTGGCTATAGGTAACAGGTTGCTCACGAGGTTATTGTCAGAAACAGTGATATTCTGATACTCTAACTCGCTACAGACACTCACAGGCACTAGAACTAAATTTAAGCTTAAACAGTCTACGAGGACATATGATGCTAACAATTTACATAAGGATTTTTTATTGTGTCTATATCTATTTCCTTCCTTAAAATTTTCAATAACTCTAACCGAAGAATTTTGACGCTTGCTAAGCCGCCCAAATTGCTCTTGGATTTTATTAACAAAGTAACTATTTTTCTGCAGGTTGGTATCACATCGCAAACAAATAACAAGATTAGTCGTTTTTCCCAAACATAACAATTTTCTAAGGTCTGAGATATTTGAGTTATGGTTAATATCTAAAAGTAAAACAACACAATCATACCTGCCAAAATCCAAAGTAAACTGAAATGTTTTAATACAGATTTCCGCCATAGGCGAATTCGGAAACACCATGCCGGTAACACTGTATGACTTATTTGCCAAAAAAGAGCGTAAAATAGCAGAACAGTCTCTGGCACTATGATCACCCACGACTAAAACTTTCTTTCTGTCGCGCATAGCTCTATCGGGAATAGCCTTATTTTCAGAAGTGGCATGTTTATCCAGGTCACGAATAATCATACTCGTTTGAGTTTCAACAGGCTTCAACGCTTTTTTGTGAGTTTGAACATACTTCGATGTCCTTTCCATCCCCTTGATTAAAAAAAGCTCTTGTTTTAACATCTTTACTTTGTCAGAGTATGAATCATTCTCTTCTGTGAGCACTTCGATAGATGTTTTCATGCACTGAACCTGCTCCTTAAAATACGTAAGTTGCTCCTTATATTTCTCTAAGTCCAATGTTGTTTTTTCCAAGTCGATTTTTAGAACATCATTAGTCTTTTTTAAGTCTCGCAAGTTTTCATTTAGATTTGAGATAGTTATTTGTTGATTGTTAAGTTGAGTTACATATTTCCTCTCAGCATCCAACACATCGTCTGTGAAGTCTTGTGTTTTTCTCTGTAGGCGTTTAATAAAACAGTTTTTTTGTTCCAAAAGGGACTCCTTTTCAAGCACATCCTTTTTAAGTTTTTCAATTTCATGCTCTCTCTGTTCTACTTCATCTTCACATTCCTTTGAACAATATATTCTAAACCCAGAAAGAACAGTAAATTCTCTGGCCCTCTCTATGCATGAGGGGTGAAAGGCACTCAAACATGATACACAAATATAGTTTTTAAAGTCTTTGTTAGCACAGCATTTGAATGATTTAAACATTTTTGAATAACCCTGGTAGCCAATATTTTGATCAGACCTTATATGTAGGAATTCCCTTGATGGAAGTATAGTTATTCAAAAACAGCTGATGCAAGTAAACAACAACATAAAGTTCAGTGACTTCTCAAAAGAAATAAACAATAAACACACGTGTATGTATCTATTTACAAATAAAAATGTCTTAGAAAAAAGATTCAACATCCACGCCATTAAACAGTAAATATTATCGATTTTATATTTCCGCAAAAAACACTAAAAACGGATGTTCCCAACTAATACTTTAAACTGATAAGCAGATTAACAATGTTAAATTTATTTTGGTATTTTTTTCTTCTTATAAAATATACGTGCAGAGATCTCGTCCCACCCAGCAGCTCCATTTCTTTTTAATTCTGAAATGGTTTCTTTGATCTCCCCCAGATCGATTGGTGAAAAAAAGAACGATTCCCTAACAGTCACAATCTGTAAAAACTGTGAGTAACAAGTTCTGGAAGTTATCCCGCTTGAAAGAGATGAAGCCACAGAACAAAAAAAAAATTCATATCCCCAGGAGACAGCCCCGAGTCAACATTAACATACTTAGCTTTGCCCCTCAACTCATTTACAACCTTCCATGTTTTACCTTGCTTATTGTTTACAAAATTAATTCTATTCTGGTAATAGACTTTCTTTGCAGCTTTGATTGTATTTCTATATATTCGTCTATAATTACAAAAAACCTGGTTAAAATATAGATTATTTACAAAAAACTTTCTTATGTAATGGAGTGATCGCATATTCTTTGCTGAAATTTTTATTCCCTTTGTTATCCATGGTTTTTTAGATTTTTTCTTCAAAGTTTTTATAGGGAATGAGCAATCAAATGTATCACATAACAACTTGTGAAATGACAGTAAAGGATTTTCTAGTCCCAAAAAAAAATTCCAGTCAATAGTACTACACATTTGCGAGAACCTACGATAACTGACCTTAGTGTATAATCTACCCTTGCACTTTGATTGCTTATTTTTCCTATATTTTACAGAAAACCTACAGGAATTTGCCTCGTGGTCAGATAACCCCGCATTAATCACATTACAGCAAACTTTATTACCATCAAAGTTAGTGCACATATAATCAATTTGTGTTGATGAGTATTGAGTGATTCGTGTAGGCGCGTCAACAAACACAGACATGTTAAACGAAGTCAGCAATTGCTTTAACCTCATGGTATTATAATCGGTCATATCTAAAAAGTTTAAATTAAAATCACCACATAAAATTATGTAACAGTTAATTGGTAACTGTGTCAAAAGTTCTTCCAATTTGAAGAGAAAGGTGCTTGGGTTACTAATTGGAGCCCTATATAAACATACAATGTATACATTTAGCTTATTGCAGACAATCATTGACAATTCAAAAGTCTTCTCCTCAACCAAGTAGTCAAATTTATTAAAGCTTACGAAACAATACAATTGTAGAATATCATCATGAACCAAAATCAATGTACCCCCATGTGTGGACTCGGAACGACAAAATTTGGCTAGTAGTGTATAATTTGGTAGAGCAAAGGGCTCTTCTGGCTTGAGCCAGTGCTCACATAGTAGCAAAACATGAGGATTAGATAGATTGTCTAAATAAATTTGGAGTTCATTGACCTTGTTCCTGACTGATTGAATATTCAAAAGTACTAGGGTGATGTCAGTAATATCTGAGTGAATCCCAAAAAAGATGTCCCTGGTTCAACATCAGTTGCATTTATATCCTGAGAGCCAATCAAATGACACCCTTCAGCGGCACTATCAGAATCTTCAGGATTTTCAGGATTTTCTGAATCCCCGGTAGGTGAGTTGGCTATAGGTAACAGGTTGCTCACGAGGTTATTGTCAGAAACAGTGATATTCTGATACTCTAACTCGCTACAGACACTCACAGGCACTAGAACTAAATTTAAGCTTAAACAGTCTACGAGGACATATGATGCTAACAATTTACATAAGGATTTTTTATTGTGTCTATATCTATTTCCTTCCTTAAAATTTTCAATAACTCTAACCGAAGAATTTTGACGCTTCCTAAGCCGCCCAAATTGCTCTTGGATTTTATTAACAAAGTAACTATTTTTCTGCAGGTTGGTATCACATCGCAAACAAATAACAAGATTAGTCGTTTTTCCCAAACATAACAATTTTCTAAGGTCTGAGATATTTGAGTTATGGTTAATATCTAAAAGTAAAACAACACAATCATACCTGCCAAAATCCAAAGTAGACTGAAATGTTTTAATACAGATTTCCGCCATAGGCGAATTCGGAAACACCATGCCGGTAACACTGTATGACTTATTTGCCAAAAAAGAGCGTAAAATAGCAGAACAGTCTCTGGCACTATGATCACCCACGACTAAAACTTTCTTTCTGTCGCGCATAGCTCTATCGGGAATAGCCTTATTTTCAGAAGTGGCATGTTTATCCAGGTCACGAATAATCATACTCGTTTGAGTTTCAACAGACTTCAACGCTTCTTTGTGAGTTTGAACATACTTCGATGTCCTTTCCATCCCCTTGATTAAAAAAAGCTCTTGTTTTAACATCTTTACTTTGTCAGAGTATGAATCATTCTCTTCTGTGAGCACTTCGATAGATGTTTTCATGCACTGAACCTGCTCCTTAAAATACGTAAGTTGCTCCTTATATTTCTCTAAGTCCAATGTTGTTTTTTCCAAGTCGATTTTTAGAACATCATTAGTCTTTTTTAAGTCTCCCAAGTTTTCATTTAGATTTGAGATAGTTATTTGTTGATTGTTAAGTTGAGTTACATATTTCCTCTCAGCATCCAACACATCGTCTGTGAAGTCTTGTGTTTTTCTCTGTAGGCGTTTAATAAAACAGTTTTTTTGTTCCAAAAGGGACTCCTTTTCAAGCACATCCTTTTTAAGTTTTTCAATTTCATGCTCTCTCTGTTCTACTTCATCTTCGCATTCCTTTGAACAATATATTCTAAACCCAGAAAGAACAGTAAATTCTCTGGCCCTCTCTATGCATGAGGGGTGAAAGGCACTCAAACATGATACACAAATATAGTTTTTAAAGTCTTTGTTAGCACAGCATTTGAATGATTTAAACATTTTTGAGTAACCCTGGTAGCCAATATTTTGATCAGACCTTATATGTAGGAATTCCCTTGATGGAAGTATAGTTATTCAAAAACAGCTGATGCAAGTAAACAACAAAATAAAGTTCAGTGACTTCTCAAAAGAAATAAACAATAAACACACGTGTATCTATTTACAAATAAAAATGTCTTAGAAAAAAGATTCAACATCCACGCCATTAAACAGTAAATATTATCGATTTTATATTTCCGCAAAAAACACTAAAAACGGATGTTCCCAACTAATACTTTCAACTGATAAGCGGATTAACAATGTTAAATTTATTTTGGTATTTTTTTCTTCTCCTTATGAAAACTTTTATATATTTAACACTAAATAAGTTTGAATTTGATTTGTTTTTGGCTTCCTGGTAATAAAGTCTGATTACATTTTTCGTCTATAAAAAGCGCAGTTTTCCAATGATGAAAACGACACCTCATAAAACTATAAATTTTTCACTATTTCAACATAAAAAACGTAAAAACTTCGAAACAAATACCAACGCTTGTCTCGACACTACAACTTTTTTCAGTGAATTCAGTTTAATTAGATATTCAGTCCCAGTTGAATAAAATGGTTTTTTCAACCTGATATAACCCCATATATATCACTAGAGGAAAGATTTCGCGAAAATATAGCAAAGCACGAGTGCTTACCGAACGTAGCAAGCTCCACGTTTCGGCCCAACGGCCATCTTCCCCAAAATTTAACCCTGAGTTTAAGACACCTTGGAGTGAACAGTTTGAGGTTCTTGGTCTTTGCACTTGGATGGTGAAGGGATGCAAGTGGGTCGATGGTTGTGTCTCTCTGGCATGAATGACTAAGGAATAATGGATGATAATTCATCAGAACAGAATCATTGGCAGTATCTGTAAAATAGAGACAGACAGATGCTTGGATCATTAATCAGACAAATAGCTCTTCTTTGGACAGATTCAAGGATGTTAATGATTGAAGGAGAGGCTGCTCTACATATGTGCAAGCAATTGTTTGCGAAATATAAAGGGTATACAAGTTGGCAGAAAAAAGGTATTTTCGAGCTCGGAAAAGGAAACCAAAACTCAATTTTTTTGTGGCTGCTGTGGTAATTGAGGTGATGTATTCATGCCAGCGAGGATCTTTCTGAAAAGTTATACCAATTAGGATAAAGAAATCTTTGGCTTCAAGCATTTGTTTTTTCATTTAAATGGTGTGGGTATTAGGAGATAATTTGTGAGCTAGTAAAATTTATCTCTGAACTGGAGACACAAACAACAAGAAAAAACAATTTAAATAAAACCTTGTAAAAAGATGCCTAAGAAATATAATCGCATCCCTAACACCAGACAACAAACAGCTAAAATGGAGGAACAGTTAAAAAATATTGAAGAACATCTCAACAAACTACACTCTACTAAAAGTAGAACAGGATATTTTTATTAAGAATCTAAAACGTTCTTCCATATAGGTGTGATTTAAGCCAACTCTGAGAAACACCCCTGAATCCATAAAGATAAAGTTTCCGCAGCAATATTTATTTAACTTTAGAACTTTATCCTTTTGCTCTGAAATTTTGTAGATATTCTCTTTCAGCAGTAAAAACAGAATGCTCAAAATTTGGAGTCCTACTCTTTAATCTTGTAATATGTCTATCCTTTTCATTATTTTCGATTGTAAGTTTATGAAGCTCAGCCTGGAAATCACGCTCCATTTCGACAATATCTTCCTTTAACCCCTCAATAAGAAGGTCTTTCATCTTTAATTCAGATTACATGTACATTTCTCAAGATCGACCTTTTTAATTTTCACAACATCTTTCAATAAACATCTACAATCAATGCAATAAAATATTAAGTTTGGTTGACTTAATGCAACAGCATGACATTCTGAAATGAATACTTTTTAATTTTAAGAGATTTTTTAACTCGAAAAACTTTTAATTTTTTTGTCGAATAATTAAATAAATACATGTAAATCAACCAGTTTATAGTTATTTCATTAAAAATAACCATTCACTATTGTTATCAGTTTTAAAACAGATCAGATTTATGCTAAGACAATGTACGTTCTTTTTCTTAGTTTGGAGAATTTATAAAGGTAATATTTATAACATAAATTAAACAATAAGATTCAGGACCATCACTCCCGAAAAATTTTTCAATTATTTCAGTCACAATAAAAGCTAAAAAATGCGGAGTAAACCGAATTACGTTTATTTACGTCAGTTTTTGCGTGGATTTCAATGTATTTTAAAAGTTTCTTGTTATGATTTTTATCATTGTAATAATTATTTTTAACGTCTTTTTTTTGTTTGGTACCTCTTTATCAATAAGATTGCTTTTTATTCTTTGACAAGCCCATTAACTCTGGTTTCCATCAGCAAGATAAGACTTAATTAATCTTGTACTGTTTAAGTGAAACCCATAGCTTTCAATCTTCTGAAGTAGTAGCTGGTGTGTGTCAAATGCTCCTCACCATTCTCCACCAAACTCAGCCCACCATCCTAACTAAAGCCTCCTTCATTTGAGGAATTTACATTCATTCAAGCAAAGATTGAATATCGTTGTTAAAGGGTAAATATTGAACTCCAGTACTCTTCACCATTGAAATATTTAGTCCAAAAATATATTTAGAATGTTTAATTTAAATCCCTGAAATAATTATCCCTTATTTCAATAAAGGTTACTTCCTTAAAAGTAAACTGGTCAGGAGGTGCAAAGATATTTGATGTTACTAGATGTTGGTGATTAATGTTGGTTTTAAGATTATTTAATAAGTCTTAGGCAATATTGGTAAAGAAATCATTGACTTCTTCAGGAGGGAGGGTGCAATGATTTACTTTAGGGGTATTATTATGGCTATTAATAGTTTGCGACATAGTTCGAGAGGGGCAACTAGCTTTTATTTCTTAAATTCAATATTTTAGTTCCTCCATACTGTTTGTAGAGTTCAAAGTAAAATTGGCATTGTTGCCTTTTGTTACTTAGTGTAGGATTAAACTAACCAGCCTCACAGTCCTGGTCTCTAGTGATATACTCTTTCCAGGAAGGAAAAGCAACATGCATTTAAGATATAATCAAGAAACATGTTAAATGTGATCTCAACATCAAGACCCTCTACATATACAAAACTCCAGTTGACACTAGAGTTTTCCTTTAAGTGCAAAGAAATTAACTGATCAGAGTGGTCAGACAGGCATGGACCTACATTCCGTACATTCACATTATCCACATCAAAATTTATAAAAACATTGTCTATACAATTTGTTAGCCTCGTTGGTGAAAAGACTTTTTGAGTGCATAGCCAAAACTCTCCAGCAAGTCCTCAAGTGAAACAGCATAAACGCCTATAGGCTGCCTGTATATAAGGACTATAAAAATTAAATTATCAAAGTCTAAAGTCAAAAACAGCTTTATAGTAATAAGAATGATCTCATATACAACGCAAGTAAACTTAAACTAAAAAAAAACTTTATAACCATTCTCAGCACTATCATACAATTACTCTGGCAGCCGGTTATCAATTTAATGGTATGAAAAAGAAAACAAAATTATTTAAAAAGACTATAGAAAAACATCTCTCCAAAATTGTTGCCAGAAATCACCTACCCTTGTATTCTAATATCAGGATGAAGAAATCTATATGTAGAAAACAGTCTTTCCAAGTCTGAAGAAGGTGCAGAGGCACATATAATAGGAGCAATTATCTGTAGTACCTTATTGATTTCTGGAATAGCGTCTTGTGATCTATATCACTGTAGTGCAGTCACATTTTGTAATACTTCTAGAAAACATGGTTTTTGAAAGGGGATCTGATTCGGCTCCTAACTTGATTATTAATGGTAATAATCCTGTGTTTAGGAAATATTTACCAGCAGTATCCAAACTTTTTTTCTTCACTTGACAGAGGGTATTCATTTTTATTTCTGATAGGATCCAGCAAGTATGCCAAAAAGTGAAAAGGTCTTAAAGCCTGATGATATCTTGTTTTGCAGAGCTGATTTGATGTAATGGCCTCATTTTCGACATTATCCAAAACAGCCATTAGATTTTTCCATGCCTCAACTACATTAGACAAAGAGGCACCTTTTTGCTGAACCATGTCCAGTGATACAGAAATTGATTTAAGAAGTTTTAAAAAATCGTCAGACATTTGTTTGATATGAATATTTGATACTTTTTATTTATGAACAATACACATGACAGGCAGAGCCCAAATAGTGTTACAAATGTCAATCATCATTAAATCTAATTCTGTTTAATACTAAACTATGACTAAGGTTAAAACAATTCTGAAAACAAAAGTTAAAATCGTCTTGTAGAAACAAATAAAATACTAGAACATCATTAATTTTTTAAAATGGTAATTACAAACAAAGTAAGACATAAAACACATTCAAGGTTGAAGCAAATTTTGAACCTTTTTCTTAAACTCAAATGGATTTGCCTCAAAATTAAAACCTGTAGGCAGTGAATTCAAAAACCTTATAAGATTATTTATTGGATAATTCTTGCCGACGTCGGTACGCGCATAGTTAAGAGCAAAACGGTCACCATTTCTCATAATACGCGATAGAACTTTAAAGTTAATAGCTGACAGTAAATCGTTGCAATTAATTCTGTTACTTAGCAATTTATGACCAAAACACAATGTAAGAATCATTCTTTGTGTTGCTAAATCATTTAAATGCAACAATTTCAATCGATCATTTAGTAAGTCATAATTTGCCTTATAAAAGTTTAAAGATGTAGTCAGAATTTAGTGTGGTAAGTTCCATTTCGGCGTGTGGAATTAAAATTTCTAATGGAGGGTGGGGAGAATCAACTTTTGTAATTGCAAAGTCACATTTAGCGACAGATACCTCCGGGCGGGCGGTTAGAGAAAACTAAATCTAAGATAACGCCATTGTCATTAGGACAAGTATTTAACTGAGAAAGATCGTAAAAACAAGCGCAGTCAAATATAGTCTTTTCACAGTCATTATTTGAAATAAATACCGAGTTACTATTATCATTACATAAAGAGATATATTGCTGAGAAGGATCATAACACAATGCTTTATCACTAGAAACCATAACTTTACTACATAGGCTAAATTTAGGAAGATTGAAATCGCCTGCCAATATTAAGTAACAATTAGGCATGTTGTCCATAATAGCATTAATGGATTCTACAAAAGCTTCATATATACACACCGGGGAAGATCGCGGAATGTATACTGTTCCAAAGATGAGCGCCACTGTGACGTACGCCGACGAAAAGAACTTCAATGTTTTTCTTAGGAATGGTAATCGCTGCTGATTCCAGGTCAGATTTCACCGCGATCAATAAACTACCGCCTCTGGAATATATACTGGTGGTGTCTTTATCTTTGTCTTTTCTGTAAACAATGTAATTGTCTGGAAAAACTTCACTACTCAGAATACCGTCGCATAACCACGTTTCGGTAAGAACAACCACATCATAGTTAATAGTCAAAACTTCATTGTAGAAGTTCATAGTCTTGGTCCTTACGCCTCGGACATTTTGGTAATAAGTTGATATCAGGTAGGGTGGAGGAAAAGTCGGCCTGTGGCTTTACGGTTTCGGCTAGGAGCCCGTCGCGGTCGTTAATTTGATGCGCAAGCGACAATGAAGAGCTTATGACGTTACCATTATCGAACTCCTGTGGATTAAAAAATTTTGATCCCCTTTCTGACTTGGAAAAAAACTGTTGATCAAATACGTGACAAATTCTCTTTTTGTAGCAAAATCCATTTTGCCATCAATTGTTGTGCAATGTATTGGTATAAATATGGCATTTTTTCCGTGCAGATGCCCGCTAACCAGTGAGTTCTGAACATGTACAAAATCATTGAGTACAGGTCTACGACTATGGTATCCGCAGCCAACTAAAACTAAATTTGTTTTAGCATTGACTGATAATAGGTTGTCAATTTCACTACTGGATATCGGCCGACCCTTTATTGCGTTATATTCGGACATAAAAAACACTACGCAGTCGCTCTTGGTGAAATTCTTACAAAGCTGTTGACAGTCTTCAATTTGCTCATGAAATAAACGGTTCTCTGCATATTGACAATTTATATTGAAGCTACTGTCAGTTAGTTTCTTAAAAAGAAACGCAGTTCCTCTGGCACATTCGCCACCCATAATGAGTAACTGGTTCTTTCGAATTTGAGCAGAACTTGTTCCATTTGGTTGCAACTAATGTGTGGTATTAAGCAACCGCTGACTAGAATTTAATTTGCATTTTTTTTTATTTGAAAAATCATTGAATCAATATCATCTTTGTGTTCTTTACAAATTTGCAACAGTTTTGGTTACTCTCTGATATAAGTTTCCAAGCAGTCAGAAACTATTCCATCAAACATCTTGTGGTAATATTAGCATTTTTCTTCTTTTTATTTGTACCAAGCATTTGGTAATTGGGTATTTTGAAAATATTTCACAATTTGCACTACATGATCTTTCACATTCTTACTTCTAAATCCTTGGTAGTCCAATTCAATATATGACCAGAACACCCCAATTGTAAAAATGGAGTAATGCAGTGCTTCCACAATTTTTTTTTCGCGCACTGTTTATATTTGCTGCGTTGTCTGTAACAAAACTGGTAACTGTTGCATTATATTCATCTTTACACTTTTTCATTAAACCAATGGCCATATGTGCCATGTGGGGATGACCAGAAGTATCAACACTTTCTGTACATATTAGAGAAAACAATTATTGCAAAATTGAAAAGTAATTTCTAACATTATAATAACTTTTTTCAAGAAGATAATTCTTTGTACTTTTCTTAAATTTTTTGTAAGAAGTTATTTTCCTTAGGCTTGCTGGTAGTTGGTTGTTCATATTCCTACAAAAACAGTAAGGACTTTTTTAGAAAGTGCTAGTCCTGTAAGGAGGTATATAAATGTTTGTAGAGTTTCTTGTACCATAATCATGTAGTTCTAGATGAAGAGAAAATCTAGTGAATTATTTTTTAATGAATAATAGTCAGTGTAAAATTCGAATACATGGAACAGGGAGAATTTTATTCTGTTTGAAGTAGCATTTACATGAATCTAATGGACTTAATGAGAAAATTTTTCTAATTATTTTTTTCGTAATATAAAAATTCTGTTTATATCTGTTGATTGGCCCCAGTAAATAATACCATAGCTTAGATAACTATATGCTAGTGCGTAATAGGTATTTAAAAGTAGTTTTATTTCTAAAGTGTTTTTTAGATTTCTTATTGCAAAGTAGGCTGTACTTAACTTACATGCGACGTGGTTCGTGTGGTTGCACCATGTTTTGTGTCGATCTAGTTGAAATCCTAGAAATTTGAAATTTTCAATCCCATTTAGATATTTGCAGTTTAATGATAAATTTGGAATACGAGGCATATCTTTTCTTATACAAAATGTCATAAAGCAGGTTTTGGATTCGTTGGCAAAAAGCAATTTTTCTCACACCATAAAGCAAATTTTTCCAAAATTAAATTATTATTTTCCAATTTCTCGAAATTATCAGAAATCGCTATAGTGCAGTCATCTGCACAGAGAATTATTCTATTTTTTGATAGTGACAGAGGCAAGAAATTTTCCAGACCATTTATAAAAAGGGTAAAAAGTACCGGTGAAATCCTTCCCTGAGGTACACCACAGTTTATATTATGCCCATTAGAGATAACATCCTCAATCTTAACCTTTATCTTATGTTCCTCTAAGTGAGATACTAACCGTTTGTTGATTTCTCCCCTTATCCCCAATTAGTAAATATTTTTTGGGTAAATACCATGGCTTTTTACATTGGGTATTTATATGGGTTTTTTCAGTAAAAAGTAAGTTTATGACAGAAAAAGGCTTTTTATTGTTTACGAAAGTATAGGATAGGCCTCACACTAATACTACATTGTTTTATTTAACTGGCATCTTACATTACTCACTAAATCTTAACTGACATCTTACATTACTCACTAAATTTTGATAATTTTTGATTTTAAATCAATCACTCAAATCGTTCTCACTGGACACTGAGCTATCATCTTCTATATATGGGATTTTCATCTCACTTTCAGTTTTATTTTCTTCACTCTCACTGTTGGCTATTTCTTCCTCTTCATTATGCCCTTCTTTATTCTGGCTTGCACTTTCTTGATTACTAACATTGTCTACGCGTCTACATTTAATCTCTTGCAGCTACTTCCAGTTATGAGCAAGATATGTAATTTTTTTCACCCGAGAATTTGTTAATCGATTTCGTTTTTTGTTGTGGATCCAACTGAAAGTGCTGAATGACCTTTCGGTTGCCGCAGAGCTAACTGGAGCTGACAATATACGAACCGCAACTTCTGAAAGGTGACTACCTTTCCACCATACAATTGACAACATGGATCCTGCAGAAATCCAAACAAACTGTTTACCCCCTAGGCTATCTTTTGCTATGTAATTTGCCAAGTCACTTAAAGCTGAGGTAGCGATATTCATTTTTTCAGCAACTTAGTGAATAAACTCCATTGCATCTACGTGCTCTTCTGCAGTTAAGTGACAACCCTGACTTGAAAGATCTAACAATGCAGCAGCTAAATGAATTTGTCATAGGGCCATACATTTTCTCTTCAATTTTCTGTACAATATTGCTTTCCTCGGCCTTCGTAAGTGGAAATTGGGGTAGCAAAAGGGTAAGATTTTTCTGTAAATCATTAAAAGCATGATGCACTTTGCAGCGTGCAAGCAAAAAGGCTTTGTAGAGTGTCAAGAAAACTTCCCCATCGGGTTTTCCCTGGCATTTTTAAACTGACTTTAATATTTTTCTTACTGTTGATCCTAGTGAATAGTGCATTTAAAATGTGAACATTTTTTTGACATTTGACTATTTCTGTACACTTGTTGAGAAATGTTTGTGTGGATTTGCAACTGAGTATGTCGTTATATAGTAATTGTTGTGTGACAAAGGCATCCCAAAGGAACAAGATGGTTGTACTTTTCAGTTAATAAAGTAAATGATCTCTTCATGTTAGCCTCATTATCTCCTATAACTACCAAAAACTTGTCTGGATTATATCTTTCAATTATTTCTGACATTTTTGTGCATAAATATTCCCCCGTATGTTTATTCTCTTGAGAAGCAATAAATTCTACAAAGATGGGCTCGGGCTTTGATACCATAAAATTAATTATACTTTAATTTCTAATGTTGTTCCAACCATCGCATTGAAGATGCAAATTTTTAGCAGTTGCCAAACTGGAGCAGAGATCGCTCTTCATTTCTTCATATTGCTGGTCTAATAATATGGTAGATACACACAATCCATAAAAAATGTTCAACTAAAGATAATGGTGATCCCCTTATGAATATTGCTTTGGCCAAAGTTTGGTTTAAAGTTCTCTGAAATAAAAAAAATATTACACGTTCGGTATCTACATAATTTGCAATGTTTACCACATGCACACAACACAATAATACACACACACAAAAAATAATAAATTGAAAAGTTTTCAGATTTTGTCTTATTAATAATATTAATAGACTTATCAATCATTCATATTTGTTCATTTGATTTACTCGAGTATTTAAGATTTTGTTAAGAAAAAAACTTACATTCTCTTGGGAAGTCATTGTGTCTACAAAACACTTTAAAGGATTTTGTCGACCAGAGGCAGAGGCTGAATATGGATGATAACGAGTAGCGGGAGTTCGGTTCCTGGTTGGAGTCGCTGGAATATGAGTACTTAGACTTAGAGTCAAAGGCATTGAAGCATATCCTGATTGGGACGGGGAAGATAGACATGAACTTGAGGTACTTGGACGGCTTTTTGTCATACTCATACTAGTCAAACTTGATGAACTACTACTTCTACATCTGCATCCAGCTGTAAATATTTTATAAATTACTAGTATAATCAGGTTAGTAGTATTTGGTACTGCCTGTACTACTGTTAAAATATATAACTAGATGATGTTCCTGTTCTTTGCATGGGAAGTGTTTTTTAATAAAAAATATTGTAATATTTAAGAGGCGGTTGGAACTTGGGTTCGGAAAAATCTCTTTCTAGCGAACCTCTACACCCTATAATCAACCTGTGCCAAATTTTTTTGTATGTCAAGCGTTTTGAGCAGGATCGTGATTAATCAGTGCCCTAATTTATTGAAACACCCAGTATTAAAATCTCCCATCTCCCATCTTAAAATATGTAAAAGTACAATAAAATATCTGTGTTGAAAATTTTTTTTAGAATAAACTGCACATTTTTTTAAAAAAATTGAGTTTTGAAAAATATCTCCTTATCAAACCTCTACACCCTATACAATCAAATTGTATACCAACATTCAGCTTCCTACGTCAATCGGTTTGAGGAGGATTGTGATTAATCCATGTTCCGATTTTTTGGGACAACCTGTATGCTGTATACATTTTTAAAACATTAAAACAAAACTTTTTTTATAAAAAAATATTCTAATATTCAAGAGACGGTTTCACTTTCACCCCTTGAAATTTGAATTTTGAAAAACCCCTCTTATCAAACCTCTACACCCTACAATCAACCTGTATGCCAAAATTCAACTTTACGTCAAGCGGTCTGAACAGAATTGTGATTAGTCCGTGATCCGACTTTTTGGAACATCCTGTATACATTTTTAAAACATCTTAAAATATGTAAAAAATTAATAAAACACACGTGTTGAAGCATTTTTCCTAAAAACTGGTAGTTTTTTAAATAAAAAGTATTGTAATATTTAGGGGGCGGTTTCACCCCTTTGGAATTTGATTTTTTTTGAAAAATCCCTTTTTATAGAACCCTAGAATCAACCTGTACGCCAAAATTCAGCTATTTAACAATAAGTTTTATTTATTGTTACTTTGTTCGTTAATGCTTAGATCTCAAATAAATAACATTTAAATAAATAAAATTTGATTTAAATAATTCAAAACATTTGCTGTCAAATTGAACATTTTTATAGTGTTCGCTTTTAGAAGCTTTAAATTACCTAAGTTATTTAAAAATCAGATAGTTTAAACTAAACCCGCAACCTACCTGTTCTGGTTCATATTTCGTTTTTATGGCCAGTCATTTTATTCACATTTGCAAACTTGAAACATTTTGAACAATATTTACAAGAAAAGTGTGTAAATGTTTTATAATATAAAACCAAAGTAAAAACAAACACTAGCCAGCAAACAAAATTAAAAGTCAGGTTTAGGTTAGTTTTTCACTTGGTATCAGGTCTTGGAGTGACACACAACCACCTCTCAATACGTCTGGGTTGTACCCATACCTCCCTTCACACTATTGTGTCTGTAACAATATGTATTTTCTTATATTTTTCTGGTGGTGTTACTCTTTCATTCAGCCCTGCATTGTACATACCAAGTTATCACAGTCTATTTTATTAGGTAATTAATTTGTTTATTTTATCCATTACATAACACTCATATATCATATTTTGTAGTCACACTATGTCACTTTTATTTATCACAATTTATCACAGATATTTCCCTTTGTAGGATTTTTTTTTAACTTAAATCTAACATTTAACATTTACCATTTAAATTTGTGTAGTTCCAATCTATATAAGGGGGTTCTATATATTTATGTTTTTATTTCGCAGAAAATTAGTGATGTTTCTTATTACTTTTATGTTTGGTTTTGACAGGATGGATAGGTTCAAAGGTGTCGTTTTTGTTATGTTAGCAAGGTTTGTATATAATGATTCACTATTAACGAGTTGACATTGAAATAGGATGTGTTCCACATCGCCGACTTCTCCACAGATACATAATGGGTCATTTTTAATTTTTATTCTGTACATGTGTGTTGGTCGAGGCAGTGTCCCGATCTGATGCTGTTGATGGTTGAAATATCGAATCTTGATAAGTTTTTGATTTCCATATACCATGGTTTTTTCTTTGGTTCTCCGAACATCCTGGCCTACCTGGTGCTTTTGTTCTGGCTATTGTGTTGAATTCCATTTTTCATTTTTCCCATACATAAAGTTGTGTATCTCTCAGTAGCTCTTCATGGCTTCTTTTAAAGTTGTTTATTCTATCAGCTTGTAATCCTCTTCTAGTATTCTGATCGGCCCTATCATTGCCCCTAATGAGAGTGTATGAAGGTACCCATAGTAGTTCTAAAGTTTTGTCATTTTTTTTAGCTTCAATGATACGTTTTCTAGTGTTTAATGATAAGTAGTCTGGATTTGCCTTTGGATTACTCTTTGTTATTTTATCCAGTGCACTTGTTGAGTCCGAAACTATTAGAATTCTGTTGGTGTTTCTTTCAATTGCTTTGGTTAAGGCAAAGTTTATGGCATATGTCTCTGCTAGACATATTGACGAGCCATCTGGTATTCTTTCACTAAAATCATTTTTTCCGTTGTAATCATAGATGCCTATGGCACTTTTTCCACTCTTGGGGTCATGAGAGCCATCAGTGTACCATATTTCAGAGTCTTGATACTTTTCCTTTATAAACCTTGTGAATTCTTGGTCATTGTTGGTATCTTTATTAAGCGGTGCCTTTTCATAACTGATCAAGGTGAACCATACCTTGTAATTATACTGAAAAAAAGACAGTAACCAGGGCAGCCATAATGGGGGGACTGAAACACCATCTCCAACATGGAGTCTCCGTATTAATGTGACCAAACATCTCCAAAGCTGTTTTCAATAGAACAATGTTTTGATATGAATTTGTTAGCCAGTGTGGTTCTTCCATGTTTTAAGGTGGTTTCTTTACTTTCAGCTAGTAGGATATTTATTGGGGTGCTTCTCATGCAACCAGTGACCACTCTCAATGCAGTGTTTTGGGTTCTGTCTAATATTTCGAGGTTTTTCTTACTACTCTTGGCAATAGCGATAACGTAATCTAGATGGGATCTAACGAGTCCCTTGTACGTCATTAGAAGGCAGGCTGGGTCTGCTCCCCACCATGTTCTGCTTACTACCTTCATTGTATTAATCCCTTTTTTGTTTTTAGTTCGATGTCTTGAATATGTTCTGTCCACTTCATGTTTCTATCAAATGTCACACCCAGATATCTACATTTATTTTTCAATATTATTTACTCATTGTTAATATGTGGATTTGGAGGAAATTGTCTTATTACTCCTTTAGAAACCAACATGGCGTTACATTTTTGAGGAGAAATTATCATGTAGTAGGTACTAAGCCATTCTTTTAACTCTGTTAGGGCTTGGTTGATGCTTCTGAGGCACTGGTGTGGGTCCTTATGGGGCATAAACATTACTATATCATTGGCGTACTGTATAATTTTTATTCTTGGGTCTTCAATGGCTTCATTTAGATCGTGGAGGTAGATATTAAAAAGGACTGGGCTTGATGGGGCTCCTTGTGCAAGACCTTTGGTGGCCTCCTGGGGAACCAGAAGTTCACCTGTTATGTTATTTTTTATGTACATTTTCTTGCTTTTATTTAACTGGTGAATGAGATTTGCTATGTCCTGTGGAATTCCAGTCTTAGCTAGTTTGGTGTCAAAGATATTGTTAACATTGTCATTTCAATTTCGAGCTGATTTTAAATCTATGAGTACTGCTACTACCTTTTCCCCTCTGGCAAATGCATTGTATACCTCCATTGCCAATACAGTTGTCTATTCATGAGTGCTCATGCCTTTTCTGAATCCCATTGTCAGATTATGAAGTGCTTCTTTACTCTCCACTATATGTTCAATCCTGTTCTTGATTATGCTATCCAAGGTTGCTATGGGTCGGTAGCTGTCGTGCGATTCAGGATTTTTTCCTTGTTTCAGGAATGTTAGAATGATCTGGTGTTTCCATTCCTCTGGAATGTCTTTCCCTCTAAGTAGTGAGTTGTAAATTTGCACTAAGTCCTTTGTTTATTGCGGAAGTTCTCTGATTATTGAATATGTTATACTGTCTTTGCCTGGTGCACTGTCCTTTCTGTTCCTCAGGGTAATCTCCAACTCGTCTATGGTGAAGATGTTACTTTGATTTGTTCTAAACTCTGGTCTAACGTCATTGGGGATACTTGGCTCAGTAAGTCTGTCCAGCAGGTCTTGTCTCCATTCACTTGCCAATGTTGGAGCTGTCTGGTTGTTTTCTTGTACTTTTGAGAAGCTTTTAATCTTATTCCATACTGTTTTTATTTTTGAAGTCTGGTTCAGCGAGAAGCAAAATTCTTTGAATTTTTTTTTGAGTTTTCCCTGGAAATTTTCCTTACTCTAGCCTCTGCTCTTTTCACTGCAATTAGGTTCTCATTTCATGCATTTTCTCTGTAATTTTTGAGTTTTTGTCTACGAAAGGGCGTTGCTTCTTGATATCTTTCATCATCCCAGTTTGGTTTTTTGTATGTTTTCTGGTTATTACTATGTTGTTTTTTTGGTATTGATTTCCCAGCGGCTTCTAGTAAATTTGTTTGCCAGGTTGTGTAATTGTTTGTCTCTGGTGTTGATGGGTCATTAGTCAGTTCTTCTCGGTATTTTTCCCAGTCTGCTTTTCTTATGTTATATATATGATTAGTTTGGGATGTCACCTTATTTGTGGCCGTTTTTGTATATAAAACCACTTTAAGTGGAAAATGGTCACTTAATCCTTTATCCAATATCACTTCAAATATTATGTCCGCTGCGATATTTGTTGATCCAATTGCTAAGTCTGTCACACTATTTCCCCCGTTTACTGTTGCCATTCTGGTTGGTGTTCCATCATTGAGAAAGGCGATATTGAGATGGTCTATGAGGTTTTCTACCTCTCGTCCAGTGGTTTTCAGTATTCCTGATCCCCATACTGGATTTTGGGCATTCAGGTCCTCGGTAATTATCCATGGCTCTGGAATTTGATTGAGAATGTTTAGATACCAATTATGTTGTATTCTTATGTCTGGAGGATTATATATGTTTACTATGGAAATTTCCCCTATCTGAATGGCTAGCACCTGGGCTCTTTCAGGTAAAGGACCCTTGTTTATTCGTAAATGTTTGAAGGGTATGTTGTTCTTCATAAGAATGGCAATTCCTCCTCTGCCATCATCCCTATCTTCTCTGATTATATTGTAGTTCTTGATGACCATATGTTTTGTATCATTCATCATTGTTTCGTTCAGGTTTATTATGTCTGGGTTTTCAGCATAAATTAGATGCAACAAGTCCAGTCTGTTCTGAGTGTAGGTGTGGATATTCCAATGTAATATCCTTATTTGTTCCATTGATCATTATTATTTTTGTGTGTAAGTCCAGGAGAGGACTGTTGCATTCTTTGTAAAGACATTTGTTTGCCATTCTAATTTTCCATATCTATGCTGTCATTGTCGTTTGATGATGAGTTGTCAATTAGATCCATGTAACATTTTTCTTTGCTAAGTTCTATAAGTTCTCACACCAGTGCTTGTAAGTTATGTATTTCTTCTTGACTCGGTTCTTTTTTAAAGGCGATGTTGCTGGCTTTTTTCAGTAAATCAATTTGGAATTTCGTGTTTTGTTGATGTTTTCCTTGTTCGACCTCCATCAACTGGGGGTCGTCATTGTCCTTAATATTTCCTAGCCATCCATCATTTATCAGACAAGCCTGATGTGCTACCCTGTCGTACCCTCCTTCTTGAGTTCTCCATCTTTTGTGCTGGCTTGAAGTTGGTTGTGCAGTGATTCGGTTGTAACTGATTTCGTTATTGTGCGGGTTTTTTTGACTTGCTGTTATTGTCTCGACCTCTTGATTTGTGCCTACTTTTTGAGATAATTTTGGAAAGTGTTGAGTTCCATTAAATGGTTGTGTTTGGCATAATTCCATTGCTTCATAGTAGGATATGTTCTTAAAGGCCATGAGTTCTTTTGTTTTTTATACTCCTCACATTCTTTACTTGTGGATTTATAGTTCTTGTTGCATTAACGACATTTAGGTATTGTATTTTCGCATTGGTTTGTTTCATGGTCCTGAGTACAATTTGCACATCGAGGTCGACTTTTACATTGTTTTTGAGTGTGACCAAAACGGATGCATTTAAAGCATTGCACAACTGGTCTGATGTTCGGGCTCATTCTTATAACAGCACCATCAATGTAGATTTCCACTGGTATTTCTTTGCCCTTAAATGTGAAGATCACACTCTGGGTTGGGACATATGTTATGGTGTTGTCTTCTTCCACTTTTCTCCTATTTAGTCTTCTAACTGATAGGATTTTTCTGGCTGATTCAGTCTCCTTGATGATAACTTCTTCTGTTAGAAATGTCGGAATTCCTCTACCTATTCCTTGGCACGATACATTGCTATTGGGAATATAAGTTTTATAACCTTTTGGTGTAAAATTAGTATTTTTAAGAAATTCATTTGCCTCAAGTTAAGAAAAGACCTCTACACACACCCTGTCAAAACCTTCTTTTATGATTTTTTTAACCCCCTTAATATTACATTGTTTAAGTATTCTTCCTATTGCTATAGGATGGTAATTATTAATATTTTTGTCTTTTAATGTACATTGTATTATAACTCCATAAGGTTTTTCGTGTTTAATATTATAAAATTGGACAAAATTTAGGGGGTTTTTCGGCCCCCCTGAATTTTCATTCATCTATTATGTAATTTGATCTCTTACCATAAATTAGTTATTTTTTAACAATTTCACGAGATCACAAGTACACCATACCACAAACACCACAAAAAAAACGAATCTCTTCAGCCACAGTCAAACTTTAAAATGAAAATTAAAAGTCGAAAAGAGAGATTAAGGTCAAAGTCGTCATTCTTCTTTTGCATGCTTTGCGTACTCCAGCAGTCCTACAGCCAGCGCAATTCGTTTATTTGTAACAAGGGTTGCTGGCTGCCGCCGCATATTAACCTTAATGCCATAACTTGTCGTTTTTACCAGGGCAGGCTGTTTTGTTTTTTAACAGTTTTAAAGCTGAATGGAGATCGTGCACATTTAGTGGTGTTAAAAAAAATTGACCTGTTATGAAATTCACTGGTTGTACAATTTGAAAAATCAATATTATGTTTACTCAAGGTTGTTGATATTAGGTTTTCTGTGCTTGTTGCAAAATATTTGCAGAATTTCTCACATATTTCAGAGATATTTAATATGTAATTATTGTTAGATACTAATTTTGTGGGATTAGAGCACTTTTTTACTCTTCCTAGGTTTGTATTTATTTTTTGCCAGATTTCTCTAGAGCCAGCATTTCATGAAATAGTTTTTTTGACTGAGTGTATAAGTCTTTTGACTCTGGTGTGTTGCAAGATCCTCACAACCAATACAATTTTTTTAAATTCTCCCTCTGTTTAATTAGGTCTGGGTTTATCCATCATTTATTTGGAAGAGCAGTCTTTATAATTTTTTTTTTTAGGGGACAGGCTATATCTAAACAATGTAGAAAATTGTGCCAAAAATTAGTCCATAATTCATTAACATCTGTAGTATTATACAGATGACTAAGGTCGGTTCTAGATAAGTAATAATTAAGTTGAAAGATATTTGGAGAATCAAAGAACCTTTTAAAAAAATATAAACTGGAAAATAAGGGCTCATTCAGAGGGGCATTCAAAAGAAATATTCTTTCCGGGAGAATGGATTTTAGGTTGAAACTTTCCAGCATGTGGAAAAGAACAGATTTTTCTGGTGATTCCATTAAATTATTAATATTTAAATCTTTACAAATTAAAATATATTGATTTTTTGACATCACATAACATAGTGTTGAATTTAATGCTGAAATAAATGTGTTAAAATTTTTTTTGGGAGCTGCACTGCTGTTTAAACAATCAATAGTTAAAAGAGCCATCTTTGTATTATCTAATTTAAAGTTGAGACCTAAACATTCGAATACAAATTCAATACAAAACTGTGATAAACTTATAGGCTTGTAGGTACTGTTTTTACTATAGTTCGCAACACCTCCATGATTAACCAGATAATTTCTTAAAAAATTTAGATTTTTCTTCTTCAAATTTTTCGTTTAACAGGGTTGAGGACAGCTGAAATCTTGAAGGTGGTTTCAGGACAAAAGGGTAATTGCGAGCCAGGTTTCCATTCGCTTGCTAATAGCCGGCACGTCCGCCTGTTGCAAGTTTCTGTGAATTTTAACAGGGTAGCAAGTGGGCTTTCTGGTCTTTTGTCAGATTCTCAACTGAATTCTTAATCGTGTTTTATTTTTTTTGTATTTTATTTGAAAAAAAAAAGCGTTACCAACAGTAAATAAAATTGAAAATTATTTTAAAAAAAATCAAAAAATCAATATTTTTTTAAATTAAATCACTGATTTCTTTTTATTTTTTAAAAATCATGATTTTTTTACACAGGAGAATTTTAATAAGTCTAAATGTATGAGTGCATTACATAGTTGGTTTTGTGAGGTTAAGGATTTCTCAAAAATCTTTAAATACAGCCTGAAAAGAATAAAAAGGAAAATGACTATTATGGGTTTTTTTACAGATATCTTTGGAAGTAGTTGTGAGTTTTCCAAGTTTGTCAATGGCATATTATTCGACATTATATTGCGTAATTCAATTTAACCAACCTTGGTTTTTGAGATGCCAATGCTATCCTTTCGATTTTATTACACCCTGTATAGGCTACATACGAAGGTAATAAAAAATTCGAAAAATATAAGTTGGGTTTTTTTAACATTTTAGAGTCCCTAGATTAGGAAAAACTTAAAAAAATTACGAGGTCTGTATGGAATTTTGTCCAAAGATAACGTAAAAAAAGTCGAACAATTTCGTTTCAAACTATATTTTGGGTATCATGGGCGTAGATCTTCAATATTTTAAGGCGTATAAAGATGTAAAAAAACTCATATTTTGACAACACACAAACCGATAATAGTAAAATTGAAAACAGAAATAATTAAAAAAAAGACATTTAAAATTTGTTTATTAAAATTTTCCAACAAAAAACATATTTATTTAAAAAAAAAATGATGTCTGTACAGATATGTATATGCATATTAACAAGATTTTGTCCAACTATAACTTGAATGGTTGGTAAAATTTGCACTAAAAATAGTTTATGACTGCCCAGTTTCTAAAAAAATACTAAAACTAGTAAAATTTCTTTTATTTACAGGGTAGCCCTAAGAGAATGAAACAGTTGCCTGAAATTTAAAAAATATATTTCACAAGCATTTCGCTTGCTTAACAAACAGTGAAATATGCCAAATTTCTTACATAATATCATTTTGTATATAAATACATTTTTTTCTATTATATAGGGTAGTCGAGAGATGTGAAACAGTTCCCAATAAACGTAATTATGTTTTGTGCTAATGGTTAATTAAAAAAAAAACAAATGGTGAAACAGGTCAAACATTTTTTCCTCTATGTAGAGTACTTCAGCATAATTTATTTTCTTTTTTTTTTTGCTTATATAGGCAATTTTTTTCTTTATATAGGGTTAATCTAAAGAGGTGAAATAGCTCCTTAAAAACAGAATTAAAATTGGACCCCGTATTCACTAAAAAGGTTTAAGGGACCAGGGGCGCGATTTTGCAATTATCATTTCGTTAGTTAACGAAAATTTTCTCCATTCGCAGAGCTGTTCGGCAAGACAATCGGATTTTTCGATCCTGGTTCATTAGAAACCAAACTATTACTAAAGCCGCCATTTTCCGAATCTGTCAGTTCTTGAGTTTTTGATAATATCTAAATTTATTGCAGTGGAGTCTAATTTCGTATGATAAAAAATAGTTTTGATTACTTGAAAGCTAAGCCATGATATATTAGCATATACATCATCATACCGTAAGTAATCAACAGATGCTAAAATATTCAAGAAAATCATGAAAACATGGAACCTCCAAATAGGCAGCGAAAATACGAAACTCGTAAGAAAATCCTTCAAATTAAACAAGGTAAGCTAATCTGTTTAAAACATATTATCTATGTCATATTATTATTAAACCTGTATATTTTAGTTATTAATGAATCATTATTTTTAATTCCCTGAATTCTTTCCTGATTTGATCATTTTGTTAGAAGTACGGGAAAACATAGAACGCTATCCTCAAAATGTACTCCTTTTGAAGAAATATTTAACAAAGTTGTGACTATTCTGTTTAAATAATTATATTATTTACTATATGGTGCAAAATTCTATATTACGTATTTTCTTTTTAAAAGAAAAGGGGGACCTATGTTAATATTTATTCTAATCCAGCACAGCGGCTGTTATGCAACCACATAAACATCAAACATCTATCTGCCTTTGAAACGGGGTGCGCCTTCCATAGAAAAATAATATAATAATATAGGCGAAATGCGTTCATCGGGAGAACAAAGCGTTTTAAACTTAGAGTAAGAATAAAAAGCTTATTCTCGGTTGTAAATGCCCGTTGTTACTGAGGAATGGCCCTCCCTATTTGAGGAAAACGGCAGTCTTTTATTTAATTTTGGTCTCTCGTAACCTAACCTAACTTTTTTAGTTCACAAATACACAGTAAACAAGAAAGTGGAAGAGCTGATGGATCACTTGCGGAAACATAACAGTGGTTTAATAATGGTGTATTTAAGTATTGCAAAATTGAACATAAATTTCAGTAACTAGGAACCAATTTAAGAATAATATTTTTTATTGATGGAAAGACTAAAGAAGCAATAAGGGCAGTTGAATCTAGATTATCATAATGGTGTTACCTGAGACTATTGCAGGTAGGCATGTATTTATATATTTTAACAAATAGAATGTACTGGCTTAAATTATATTTTTCTATGCCGAGGTCTATGTATAACTTGTAAACAAAAGTATTCCTTAACAGGTATTATCAAAGAAAATTTATAGCGTAACCTATTATTACCTATTAGGTATTATATATTTTCACTGTTGAGGGCGAAATGAAATAATCTTTGTTTTTCTTTAAAAGAACTACAGTCGGAATTATATAATGTTATAATTATTAGAGAAGGGAAATAATTAGTTATATTACACAGTATGTGGTGTATGGCACATTTATTGATTATAGCAATATTTTTACAACTTTTGCAGAATATGACAATAAAGGGGAATGATACAAGAAATGATGTCCAGTATTTGATACAGTATTTTCATTTACCTTTCACATACTTAGTCAATATAAGGAAGAACAATCACCGAAGCACAATTACAAATTCCTCGATAAACTGTTTTGTTGATTCAAATTTGAACTCGATCATTTTGATTGTAGAAGATATATACCTGTGTAAGTATTAATTGTGATTATTTTGTTTTTTTTTTATAAAGAAACTTACTATAATAGTAGACTTAGACAGGTTAGGCTACTATAATTCATAAGCTTATGTTTAGCAAAGTCTACTGCAAAACATACCTATGTTTTCGTTATAGCAAATCATCAGTTCCCAGTATCAAACAGAATTTAACACTTGAAACCTTGTTTAATTTGACTAATGGTTTTTGCACTGATATTCTGTCGGAAAACAGCAGCAAGATAATGCATAGCAACTCAACTGACGAATGGTGCACTTATTTTTTTATTATGTCATTCATTAAACTTTGTGTTAGACACCTCGTTATGTTTTATATGTTTGTCTAATTTTATACAGTGTGACTTAAATAAGTTTGAAGTGTGTGTTTTTCCTTGGGTTTTGCTAATTGCCATTTTTAATGTGTATTTTTAAATTAGTCTTTTGTTCAAATCTATGAATCGCTTTTGAAGTTTCACATCACAATAAAAATATTCTATTTAAAAAAATAACTATTATTTGTCTTAATAAGTTCATTATGTTTAATGGAATTTATTTGTTTATTCTTATGTAAAATTCTACAGGGTGCCTGGTTATATTTTAAACGGTAGCCTAGAGGCCTTATTCTATGGGTTATCAAAAAACTTTAAATGCAAATATTTTTGGTTTGAACGGAATCATCATTCTTGCCGATTATAAATATACTAGGTTTAAACTTTAATCTCTAAAGATAACAGAGAAATTTTAAAAAAGAACCTGCCATAAGAGGAAATGTGTAAGAGAGAGGTGGAGAAAGCTCCAATATAGTGGAGTCAGTGGGAATACATTGCTTCCTATGATAGGGTTTTTCTTAAATTTCTTGATTATCTTTAGAGATAAAGGTCTTAAACCTCGAGAACGTTTGAGATCTATCTATTATACAAGGTGTGCGTTTTAAAATAAGAAGTCGATGCCCATTTGCTAAATTTCTGATTACCTTTTGTTTGTTTTTCTGGTAAATTGCCCAAACCTAAACATCTTTATATTTAAAGTTTTTTGATAACTTATAATAAAGTCTGTAGGGTACCGTTTAAAATATAACCAGACATCCTGTACATAAAATAATCTGTATAAGATATCAGATGTGTTAAAAATTAAAAAAAAACTACATAGATATACATAAAGGAACAAAAGTGAACTTAATTTTAGAGAAAAAATTATACATCATATACATTATACCTATATCATGAAGAAATTTTATTTTTTTGTAAGTTAGGTTTACTGTGTTTACCATTTTTAACCAGAAGAGGTTATTTCAAATCCAGTATTATGTAATTCTGGGATACCTTGTTAGGTACTGGAAGATATTAGGTTGCTAAAAGTACATTTTGTAAAGATATATTAAATATTTATGCAGGATGTCCCAAAAATGTGGCATAAGGTGCAGCTGCTGTTTTTTTATTATGGACTATTTTGTTTTATTAAAGAATAAGACATCTGGTTTATATGTAATTTGGTAAACTGAAGTTTAATACCTTAAAAAAGACTATACATAGAAATAAAAAAGGAATTTGTAATTTGTTTTGTTTAAAATTTTATTTTTTAAACTTCATTTTACTTGAAACATCTGTATGTTCCCTGTTTTAATTATATCAAATAAAGTATAACTGACTAAAGTCTAGGAAAATTAAGATTACTCAAAGTGAAAACTGTATTTTGTAACAAGAAACATTTTTTCTCGATTTTTTCTTCAGAATAACTTTTTTTTTATAAATTCAATTCTGTCTCTATTTTGTAAGATTTGGAGGTGTTCATGGTATCTAT
This sequence comes from Kuschelorhynchus macadamiae, assembly GCA_030620095.1. Lineage (NCBI taxonomy): Eukaryota > Metazoa > Arthropoda > Insecta > Coleoptera > Curculionidae > Kuschelorhynchus > Kuschelorhynchus macadamiae. Next base: position 693,213 of record JAUTXW010004093.1, read on the forward strand.
TGTTCAGAAAGTCAAGAACTAAAATATATATAAAATTTAGCTTAACCTAGTTTTTTAAGATTTATGTGTAGTCCTAGTAGCCACGTCGCAATTCACCCATTCTTACAGGCTTTGTTCAGTATAATTTTTAGAATACCACTAGATTGTGACGTATAAATGACGAACTTAAACATGGAAATTCTTGGATAATATTCAGGTTTCAACTGTCTAGCAGGCGCGTAACTAAGGGGGACATAGGGGAGGCCATGTCTTATTTTTGGGATATTGCATGGGCGCCCGCAGAACCATAACTAATGAAAAAAAAAACAAAAAAGGTCATGCATAGTCCATTTGCTATATAAATGTAATTTATATATGTAATATACAATATTTACATTTTCCAGGGGAGGCATTTTGGTGAAAACACCCTTTATATGAAGAAAGTTTTTTTGGTATTCGGGTGTGGATTATCCTGGGTAGAAAAGAGCAATATAATATTTCGTTTTGTAATAGTCATTGTGGTGTATAAACATTTTGAGAAAATGACAAGGGCTTAGATAATACTCTGTGTAACAGATTTCTTGTGGCCTTTTGCATTTTCCTAGTGATAAATCCAAGATATAGTGCTAGGCATTATAGAAAACCACAACTCAATATATAAATTCTGGTTGAAAATTAGTAAACTTCAATTTTGTCCACAAAGTTGCATGTATAACTGCATCTGTCCAGTAGTTTACTATAGGACATCAGTACCTAAAATTAATTAATTAATGTAGGGGTTATGGTTATATTTAATAAAAAAAAATTGGGTGGAGGTACTATACATGCAGTTGGTTAGGAACAAAAGTTTAAAAATCCATATTTATAGGGATATTCTTATTTTCTTAAGAGGAATATGAGTATTGCATTTAATTTTTAACTAAAATTGGAAATATACCTATTTTATCAATAAGTTTTTTAATAGCATATTATTTCATTTAAAATATCCTTCTTTTGCAGCTGATTTAACGAACAACAATTTTTTACAGTACTTTTTTTCTTTTTAGGTATTTGAAGTCACAGTGTGAGTCATTTGGACCTTTCATAAAAGAAAATGATGTGGACTTACGTATCACCAGAATTCAGCAGCAATTGAAACTAATTTCAGCTTGTAACAACTTGAACAATAAAAAAATGTCCAATTCTAATATTTTCTTATTTAGTGGCAAATATAAAATTGATTTTTTACTACAGATCTATGACTACACTTAAATCTAGAAAAATAATTATATTTAGGCATTTTATAGATACAGATTTACAGGGATATAGAGAGTTAGAGATTGATACCACTATGAAATTAGTTACGGGTAGTATTATATATGAATCTTTAAACATATTTCCAAAAGTTAAGGTATGAAAGTGGAAATATTTATTTCTCAGTTCCAAAGGTTTCTTTTGGTAGTTATGTAAACTCTACAAACGGCAATTTTTAGTTTTTAGACGATAAAATTACTCTGTTAGGTATAGCATCAACTGTGCAGTAATTTTATTATTTTTAATGCAATGAAAAAAAAATGCAAAGTAAATTTTCTCCTTCCCAATAATATGGTAATTCTCAGTATCTTTGAAATATATAGAGAGTGACAAAATATATATTTTTATTAAATGAATACCCTTTCTATTTTTTACACCTATGAAAAGCTAAAAAATTTATTCCCAAAAAACTTCGTGCCAAATTTTCTGATGTACCTACCTATGATATTTAAGAAACTAAAATTAATACCTGCCTACAAATGGCCATATTATTTTTGAATATATAAATTTCAGTCGTAACAGTTACAAATAGAGTATTTCTTAAAAGGGCTTCTTTATACAGAGCATTCCATGTAAAAAATTACACTGTATGTAATATTTTTTAGTACGAGAAATAATAAAAATATTAGAGAGGGATCACTTTAAATGGCAATCAATTTCCCTCGTACAGATTGTTACTACAATTTACTGCATATTCAAATAATTTATTAGGCCGTCATTTAGTTTTGTCATACAAGATTCGGACTAAAATTTTACCAGTCTGTCTCTGTTTCTCACTTGAGTTTTATACAATTTTAATTCATTAGGCCGCCATTTTGTTTCGCCATATTCGATTTTTACCAAAATGTTTCTATTCAGTTGAAAACTTAAATTCAACTGGTTTTTGCTATGCTGTTACAGATAGACAGACGGAAGTGGGAAAACATGGGGCCCAAGCACCCTAAACTGCAAAGTTCTACAAAAATGTCAAAGGGATAATTTTTCATTTTTTACTCTTGTAAACTGGTCTAAATGCTGGTGGTTGCTCTTCTTCAATAAGGGCTTGTATTTATTTTAAACTTTATAATTAAATGGTAAAGTATTAAATTTTATTTATTTTTCTAATGATACACTTGAGTTTTATACAATTTTATTTATTAGGCCGCCATTTTGTTTCGCCATATTCGATTTTTACCAAAATGTTTCTATTCCGTTGAAAACTTAAATTCAATTGGATAAGTAGTTTTTATGCTATGCTGCGTACAGACAGACTGATGGAAGTGGGAAAACATGGTTCTACAAAAATGTCAAAGGGTTAATTTTTCATTTTTTACTCTTGTAAACTGGTCTAAATGCTGGTGGTTGCCCTTCTTTAATAAGGGCTTGTATCTATTTTAAACTTTAAAATTAAATGGTAAAGTATCAATTTTTATTTGTTTATTTTTCTAATGATTTAATAAATCCTGTTAGGTATTTTAATAATTTTAACACAGAATAAGCGTGTAACTTATTTTATTTAGACCATATTACCATTTTATTAAAAATCGTCTTAAACAATACATATTGGAAAGTTATTATAAAAACATATTTTTATTACCAATTCATTAGATAAATATAGAAAACAAATGTATTAGAAATTAAAGTAGGAAGTTTTATTTTGGAAAAATATTTAATTCAGAATAAATATAACAAAATTTTGACTAGTACATCTAAAACTAGTCCACTCTAATAAAGATATTTATGCATTTATCACTACAGTACATTGAATTTGTAGACATTAAAGAAAAAAACTTAAACTCTATCTCAAGATATGGCTTACTAAAGTATTCAACAATTGTCTGTTAAATTTATTAGATTTTAATTTAATGTTGATTCTTTAACAAGGGTTTGCTTAGTGTCCTATTTATTTAAAAAGGTGTTATGTATCTTAAAATAGTTATTTCCTACCTAGAAATACCTGACAGTGCCTTTAAGAATATCATATTCTCTAATGTCTCTAAAATATCTGGAAATACTTCCTACAAGTGCAAAAATATTATATTACGCTTTTATAAGGTATAATAACATTAAAATATGTTCTGGAAAAGCACAATATAATATCCACTAAAATGTTCACCTTTTTTCACTGCACTCACATGTAGCGATTAATTAAAGTCAAATTTAGGTCTCTTGAAATCACCACTTATTTGATAATTTCTGTTTTATTAGAATATTAGTAGGTATTAGGTACAATAATTATTCGATCACCAATTGATGCCAGCAATGCTGCTGTATCTTCCCTTTTAGAAGTGTAACAAACAAAGTATTAAGGATCTCCAGGCAGACCTTAGAAGCTTCAGATTTTTAATTCTTCATCACCTTTTAATTATTTTCAAAATAATAAAGTATACTTAATTAGGCCAAACTCGACGTGTTTTGCTCAACGTCAACAAAATAATTTTAAGGTTAACAGTAACTATCAAATCGTAATGAGAAACTGGTCTACTTGACGTCAAAAAATACATGCAATTTTCCATTTAAGAAATGGATGCTACTTCCAACCTTTGTCAGTTGTTTCGCTAAATCACGTGATTTAGCGATTCGTTCACTAACACAAAATGATAAGTGCAAAATCGCACCCCAGGTCTAGTTACCATGGCACTAAAAACTCTTAGTTCGCCCCTTATGTTTCGCTTATGTCACTGTCATTTTGTAAATGTGACATTTAGAAAAATTATTTGTTCAGTAGTTAAAAATGTCTCAAACTTATAACTGTGAAGTTAGACCTGGTTTAAATTTAAACCCCTTTAGTGAAAAGGGGTGTTAGGTTCTAGAATGCTATATTCTAATAAACTATTAATTAAAAAAAGAACAGCCAAATAGGTTCAATTTATTATATTTACTGCATATAAACCTGAACTTGAGATGAGAAAACCATAGACATATGCACATTTTTTCTGTTATATAGGTTTAATTTAATGGGGAAAATAGCTTCCTAAAAACAAAATTAAAAGTTTCTGTTTTTTTTAACGGTGTAAAACGCCAAGTTTTAATAAAC